>CM076574.1:396970996-397707931 GCA_034641835.2 Pinus albicaulis
ATAAAAAGCACCTGATTTTGAAAAGTGGTGATGCAGAATCACCATTTTTTTTTTTGGTGCACATTTTTGACACTCTAAAATTTTTATTTATGAAGTATGAATATTTGTTTTAAAATGTTAGTGATTTTCATGCTAATTTTGAAATGTATATTTGCAGCATCAATTTTTTTTTTTTTTTTTTTTTTTAGAGCGGTGATTTTCATGCTAATTTTGAAACGTATTGATGCTGCATCAACCTTTTTTTTTTAGAGCAGTGATTTTCATGTTAATTTTGAAACGTATTGATGCTGCATCAACCTTTTTTTTTTAGAGCAGTGATTTTCATGCTAATTTTTAAACGTATTGATGCTTCATCAACCTTTTTTTTCTAGAGTGGTGATTTTCATGTTCGTAATAAAACACAAAACTTAGATAAAAAAAAATATATAAAAACAATAAAAAAACCAATAAAAATGTAAAAAAAACAAAAATAGCTCATAAAAATAAAAAAATTTAAACAAAAATAAATTAAAAAAAACAAAAATATTTGAAAATTATATCAAAGGAAATGACAAAATTTGAAGGAAAAAAACACATAATTTAAAGGAAAAAAACAAAAATTCACCAAAAAATTAAAAAAAAAAAAAAAAATCAAAAACATTTTTTTCTGACTTATTAAAAAAAACAATATATTAAAATATATATATATATATTTAAAAAAAAAATTAAAATAATTAAAATTACAAAATTAAAATTTAGAAAAAATAAATAAATAAATAAATATAAATTTAAAAATTTAAATTAAACAAAATAATAATAATAAGGAAAAAAATACAAATTTTAAAATTTACAAAAAAAACAAATTAAAAAAGAAACAATTAAAATTGAAAAAGAAAAAGAAAATTAAAAAATTAAAAAAAAAAAAAAAAAACCTGTCATTAAAAAACAAAAAAAAACAAAAAAACCACGTGCAAATAATTAAAAAACAAATATACATAAATTTAGTGTTTTTTTTTTTTTTTAGTGAAACCATTTATAAATTTTAAAAATGAAAAACTAAATAAACGAAAAAATTAAGAAAAACAATTAAATTAAATTAAAATTTAAAAATTTTAATAAATAAATTTTAAATTTTAAATTAAAAAAAATAATTATTCTATAATATTAAATATAAAACAAATTAAACAAATTGAATTTAAAATTAAAAAATTGAATTAAAAAAATAATTTTAAATTTTTTGAAATTCAAAATTTAAAAAAAAAATCAAATTAAAATAAAAATATTAAAAATTAAAAATAAAAATAAAAAATAAAAATAAAATCAAATAAAAAATAGATGTACATATATATTAAAAATTAAAAAAAAAAAAAAAAACGAATTTTATTTTAAATAAAAATATTAAATTTAAAAAAAAAAATTAATTTTTTGAAAAAATAAAAATTATTTTTTGAAAAAAAAAAAAAAAAAAATCAATTAATTTTTTTTTTTTTTTAAATCAATTAAAAAAAATAAAATAAAAAAATATCAATTAAAAAAAAAATTATGCGGTGGTCGGGGCATGGCCCGCCCGCTGGGCGGCGCCATGGGGGCGGCCCAGCCGGCCTCCCGGCCCCCGGCGGGCGGAGGGCCGGGAGGCCGGCTGCGCCGCCCCCATTGCGCCGCCCAGCGGGCGAGCTGTGCGCTCACAACCTGCTCGCTGGGCGGCAAGGGCCGGCCGGGGGGCGCCACGGGTACGGCCCAGCCGGCCTCCCGGCCCTCCGCCCGCCGGGGGCTGAGAGGCCGGCTGGGCCACCCCCATGGCGCCGCCCAGCAGGCGGGCCGCGCCCGACCACCGCAGAAATTTTTTTTTAACTGATATTTTTTATTATTTTTTTTTAATGTTTTTTTTTAATTGATTTTTTTTTAATTTTTTTTTTTTTTTAATTTCAAAATATATATATATTTTTTAAATTATTTAAAATAAAATTAGTTTTGTTTTAATTTTTTTTAATTTTATTATTTTTTTGTTTTAAATTTATTAATATTATTATTTTTTTTAATATTTTTTATTAAATTTTGTCCATTTTTTTTATTTAATTGATTTTTTTTTTTTTTTTTAAGATTTCATAATTTGCTTAGTTTTTTAATATAATTTTATAAAATTCAATAAATTTTATATATATATTTTTAATTTATTTCGATTTAATATTTTTTTAAAATGTTTTACTCTTTTTTGTTAATTACATAAAATTTTTATATTTTTTTATTTCAATTAAAATTGTGTATTTAAATTTAGATTTTTTTTTTAATGAAACTTAATTTTTTTTTTTTTTTTTTTAATTTATTTAATATTTTTTTTCTTTTTTTTTTCAATTTTCCATTTTTAATTGATTTTTAAAGTTTTTAAAGTTTTTCGTTTAACAATATATTTTTTTTTCTTTTATATTTAAAATTTATTTTTTCTTTCAAAATTTATTTGTTTATTCATTTATTTATTAAAATTAATATTTTTGTTTTTAAATTTGATTTGTTATTTTAATATTAACCTCTTTTTTTTTAATTTAATAAAATTTGATGTATATACCTATTTTAATTTAAGTTCATATATATATTTTATTTTTTATAATTTAAATTTAATTTATTTTTTATAGTTTATTTGATTTTTTAATATATATTGTTTTAAATTTGATATTTTCATTGTATTTTATTTTTATTTTTTATTTTTAATTATTTTTTTTTTTTTTCCTTTTAATTTGAATAGTGTTTTTTTTTTTAATTTTGAATTTTTAAATTTATTAAAATTTAATATATTTCCTTAAATTTAATTATTTGTTTTAATTTTTTCTTTTTCTTTTTTTTTTTAAATTTAATAAGCATTTTCTTTTTCTTTTTTAAATTTAATTTCTATATTTTATTTTTTACAATTTCCTTCTTTTTTTAACTTGTTTTTTTTTTTTTAATTTAATATTTTTATTTTGTTTTTATTTTTATTTTTTAATTTCTATATTTTTTTAAATTTTAATCTTAATTTTTTTTTGGTTTATTTTTTATTTTTATTTTCCTTAAATTTTAGGTTTTTTTTAATGATTGAATTAAAATTTTTACTTTGTTTTTATTTTTATTTTTTTTTATCTTCATATATTTTTAAATTTTAAGCTTTTAAATGTTTTTATTTTTTAAATTTATTTTTTTTTCTTAAATTTTAGGTTTTTTTTTAATGTTTGAATTTTAAAAATTAAAAGATTTTACTTCTATTTTTAAAAATGCCAAAAGTATGACATATATATTTTTTTTGTTATTCTAGCATCAACTAGTTTTGTTTTGAGGGTGTTTTTTCAATCCTTTTTTCAAGAAACAATTTTGTTTTTACCATAATTTTATAAAATGTTGAAATTTGACCTTAAAAAAAAACGAAGTGCGTTCTGGAAGACACATTTTTTTTTTGGTGGGTGTTTTTTCAATCCTTTTTTCAACAAACAATTTTGTTTTTAGCATAATTTTAGAAAATGTTGAAATTTTACCTTCAAAAAAGAACAAGTGCGTTCTGGAAGACACACTTTTTTTTTTGGGGGTGTTTTTTCATGTTTTTTGAGAGTTTTTGGGCTAGAGTTCCCGTTTTGAGGTCAAGTTACCTATTTCATCGGTAACAGTGTTTTAACATAACCTTAACCTTGACCAAACCCTTAACGTTAACCTTAACCTTGACCTTAAAATTAACCTTAACCTTACCCTTAACCTTAAACTTAACCTTGACCTTAACCATAACCTAACCCTAACCTTAATTTATGGTCAAGGTTAGGTTATAGTGAAGGTTAAGGTTAAGGTTATGGGGAGGTTAAGGTTAAGGTTAAGGTTAATTTAAGGTTATGGTTAAGGTTTGGTCAAGGTTAGGGTTAGGTTATAGTTAAGGTCAAGGTCAAGGTTAGGTTAAGCTTAAGGTTACGTGTTTAGTCAGGTTAAGGTTAAGGTTAGGTTAAGGGTAAAGTCAAGGCTAAGGTTATGGTTATGGGAAGGATAAGCTTAAGGTTAAGGGGTTAATGTTAGGTTAAGGTTAAGGTTTAGGTTATGGCTGTGGGAAGGTTAAGGTTGAGGTTATGTTTGTGGGAAGGTTAAGGTTAAGGTCAAGGTTAAGGTTAAATTTATGGTTAAGGTTAAGGTTAGGTAAAGGTTAATGTTAAGGGTAGGTCATAGTGAAGGTTAAGGTTAAGACCCATAAAATTAAACCTTAACCTTAACCTAACCTTAAACTTGACCTTATATTAACCTTAACCTTAACCTAACTATAACCTTACCTTAACCTAATTTAACCTTAAACGTAACCTTAACCTTAACCTAACTATAACCTTACCTTAACCTAATTTAACCTTAAACGTAACCTTAACCTTAACCTTAAACTTAACCTTAACGTTAGGTTAAGGTTAATATTAGGGTAAGATTAGGGTAAAGGTTCAGGTTAAGGTTAAGGTCAAGGGTTTGGTCAAGGTTAGGGTTAGGTTATATTTAAGGCCAGGTTACGTTTAAGGTTAATGTTAGGTTATGGTTAAGGTTAGGTTAAGGTTAATATTATGGTTAAGGTTAAGGGTGTTAGTCATTAGTATTTTCTACTTGTTAGTGATGACTAGTTCGCACAGCCAAGTTTTCTAGCAGCTGATCCAAAAATTTGTCATATTTTCCAGCTGGGAAAACACCCATAAATTTTTTTTTTCTCTCCTACCTTGCAGTCTGCCCATGACAATATGAAACCCCATTATCAAATCCTACCTAGCCTCAGCCATACTAGTCTGCCCACTAGCTCTAAGGAGACGATCCAAATCTGTTCAAAAAACTATCCCCTAAGTTAGGAAGTGGCGCTTTAAGGCATTTCACCCTTGGCAACCATCAAAAAGCCAAAAAACCTCCATTTGCTATAGGCCAGTCATAAAAGACCTCCCACTTTGCTAATAAAGTCAGTCACAGCCCCAAGTCATGCCACTTATACACCCTTAAGTCTCAGCAATGCATAGACCATAATCTCAAGCTGATTTTAGGTGTTTTACACTGTTTATGGTTTTTACAAGCACAGGAAGCATGTCAGCACCTCAGAAGACAATTCTTGGCTCTATATGAGAAGAAATATACTTCTCAAATGTGATCATAAGCCTAAGATGCACCTGCAGGGAAAAGAGTCAGTCATCAAACTCCTGCAACCTCATTCAGCCTGAAAAGACAGCAGAAGAAAAAGCAGCACTGTCAAGAGACTGTTGATAAGTCATGGCTAAAACCTCCTTCATTTATAAGCAGAGGGTTAAGGCACCTCCTTCATCTACAAGTAGAGGGCGATGGCCAATGTTTGACTTGAAAAATTGTAACTGACTGTAAGACAAGATTTGTTTTCAGCAAACAGTGAGACAGTGACTAGGACAAGGCAGCCTACATATGGCTGGGACAGAAGGTTGACAAAGCACAAATATTATGCCAAGAGAAAAAGGCCTTCTTCATTCATAAGTAGATGGCCAGGGCATTAATAGGTTTCAAGGTTCGTTTGATCAGAGAAGCAAGGTAAGAGACCAAATGGAAGGTAGGGGTACCACTGCAATCCAAGGAGGTCAAACTTGTCTCTTAACAAGATTTTGTCAAAAGACAGTCCACAATTGGCAGTCAAAACAAAACCCAATTGAAGAATTATTGACAAAGTTGTGTCATTACATAGGCAAAGAACTAATGATGACTATGTTCTAAAATATGTTGATCCCCCTACTCCTAAGAAGATGTCCTTCAGGTCACTTATAACAAGTTGACAAGGAAAATTTGATTTTTTCTCTTCCCAAGAGTGGTATCACAGCTAGACACAATGGTTCATAACATACAAAGAAATACTGTGGCATTTTTTTTTCAAGATCTGGAACTCATTGAAAGCAAAGTATGCATGCCACTGTCACAAAGGAAAGTAGGTTCCCTGTAAAAATAGGTCAAGGTACTCTACTGTTACATTTCAAATAAAGGTAAAGTAGTAGCTTCCAAAATGGCTGTAGGAGTTTCATTGCCTTTGAGTCACAAGGCAAAACCTGTAAACTGATAGTTTCATCATCATTGGAGAAGGGTTGTGAGAGCAGATAGTCAATATCCTCAATAACCAAAAGCTGAATCATTTTGGGAATTTGGAGATAATTTGGTATTGTTTGGGTTGATTGTGTTGGAACACCTAATCCTACATGGGTAGGTGTGGAATATGAAAAGTCACAATGGAGTCCAAGTGACCTTGGAATGTGAAACCAAGAGTCACACCATTGTACTATAAATGTACATCTTCGTATAATGGAAAATAAGAAAGCCTCACGCTTATCCTTCATTGTGTTGAGTCTCTTGTGTGTGTGTGTTTATTCTCCTCATACACCATGTGTGTGCTTCAACATGGTGTTTAACATGGTATCAGAGCGGGTGATTGTTGGCCCTGCTCCACTTTGAGTGAGCCATTTGTGTTTATCGCCTATGCATATCTGCAAAAACTGTTGGTTTTTTTGCAGCACTTAAGTGTTTGTAGCAGTGTTTTTGCCGCATTCAGAATCTCAGCATTCAGAAGAAAGAGCAGCATTCAGAATTTTTTTTGAAGAAGAGCAGCAGTGGTTTTGAAGAAAGGCAGCACTGCCCATCTGAAGGTTTTCATTCTCATTTTTCCTGCAATTTCTATTAATTTCTGCATTGAAGAGTTGCTGGAAAACACTGTTTAAAGAGGGTTTCTGAAGTAGAAGTTTCTGGATTTTTAATGGAAAAGAATTTTGAGTTTTTCTGCTGTTGAGCTACTGGAAAAATTTATGGGTTTTACTGCTAAAATTTTCTGGAGAATTCTGCATTTTTAAAGTCCATTTTCCTGGAAAAATTTCGAAGTTTTATTGGCAATCTCTGCAAAATTTTTTGCGGTGTATTACTACTTGAAATCCTGCATTTTTGAAGAAATTTCCTGCTGCTGCTTTAAAGTCTGGAGTCTCAAGTTTTTCTCCTCTGCTGCTGAAAAAAAAAAAAAAAAATTCTCTGCTCTCTATTCTCTGCTGTATAATTAAAAATAAAAAATAAAAAATAAAAATAAAAAATCACTGAATTTGGCCACACGGCCTTCCCAAACCCTATTCCACATCTCTGCCTAACGCTCCCAAGTCTGCAATCCACACCTACAGCTCACACTCCTCATTGGTCTACGCCCTCTCCCTCACTGGTCTGCGCCCCTTGCTTCCTACTCAAACGTCGGCTCTGCACTTCACACCCTAACGTAGACCCCCTTTCATATCTGCGCCTCCCACCTGCGACTGCTCCCATTCTACCTGCAATCGATCCCTCCCTATGCTTATTCACACCCTGCTGCATTCCAACCGGCACCTCCCTACCCACTCTGCAACACTCTCCCCAACACTCACTCACTCAAGCTCTGGCTACACACTACGCTCCCTCTCCACGCTCGACCTGCTCACTCCTCCTACCCATTCGACTCCCCTCTCCAACGATTCCTTCTCCCTTCTAAAATCCACCCTCCCTTGCAATACGACTCACTTTTAATTATATTCATGTTTTAAATTTTTTAATTCCCCACCATATAATATCTCCCTCCTTTTAAATTCGTTTCCACTTTTTTATTTTAATTCATTCCCCTCCCTAAAGTAATTCCCCTCCCACTATTCCCTTTAATTTAATAGCTCCCCTTTCCCCCATTTAGTTCCACCAAGTTAATTAATCTCCCTCCCTTTTAATTTAATTTCTCTCCCCTTCCACTAAAATTAATCCCCATTTTTTAATTTATTCCCTTCTTTTTAATTAATCCATTTTTTAATTAATTTCCCTTCCCATATAAATATCCCTCCCATATTTTATTAATCCCTTTTTTAATCCCATTAATTCTCTCCCTTTTAATTAATCCCCTTCCCCTCCATTTTTTATTATCCCCATTTTTAATTAATTTTTAATTAATTAAAAAAAAAAAAAAAAAACAGCAGAGAGAGAGAGGAAGAGAGGAAGAACAAAGAGAAAATTTGAACAGCAGAAAAAGAGAAAATCGACATATGAAGAAGATGGACTGAATTTTGCAGATTTGATATTTTATGATTTGTGGCATAAGAGTGATTTTTTGAAGAAATTTTACATGAGAAGACAAGTTTGCCATCATTGCAAAACAACTCTTTGAAGAAAAAAATTCAGCTTCCTTAAAGGCTTCTTGCACGTGTTTTCAGCTACACATTTACAAATATTTTGCAGAGATATGTATTGAGCTAACATTGTATTTTGAGTGGAATTTGCCTCTTCATTCATAGTTGGAATCAGTATTTGAGTTGTTGATGTAAGTTATTGTTGATTGCCCTCCATCATTTGAGGAGCATATTTTGTACTTTGAGATTTCCATAGTTGGAAGTTCTCTTGAGTCATTTGTATTTGTTGTTGAATCACATTGTAAACAGGTGAATTTTCGGTTGAAGCCGACACCCTTTCATTTTTTGAGCCTAAGTTGTTGAAATGGCTAAAATCAATGAGGCATTAGAGTTGTTGAATAACCTCATTCATTCAAATGTTGATGATGTGATAAAAATGAGCAAGGATGCTCTTTGTAATATTCAGATTTGTTTACAAGATGTGCATGAAAAGATCGAGTTTTTGCAGTTGGAATCTCAGCTCCAACAAGACGAACTTCAACGAAAGAGTCACCATTCTGAACCTGTTTCTGTTCAGAAGATTGAGAAGGACTCTCATCAGAAGAAAGAAGATAAAGTTGCAGTTGATTCCCATTCAGTTCTTTGTTCAAGAGCAGATGTACATGCAGATGCAGCGGTTCAGTGTGCACTTCTTAAGCCCATCATCAGACCTTGGGAAGAGCTTGTCCACAACAAGCACCGAACTGGTCTTGGATATGACAAGGATGTGTCCTTTCATATTATAGACTACACAAAGCCCATCAAATTTCAGAGTGTCAGATTCCTATATGACAGTTCACTTGCAGCTGTTCCAGATCATGCTCAACAACAACAACAACAGATCGTAAAATGCCAACACTGTGATCGAGTTGGCCATATGAAAGATCAATGTTTTGATCTTCATCCATGCAAGCACTGTGGTCGGCACACTCATGCTTTAGACAGATGCTTCAGAAACAAGCCTCCTGCAAGAACAAAAATTCATCTTGGATGGATCGCTTCTTGGCAATGGGCATCAGCAGCCAAGAAGATGTTTAAGTCGCATGTCAGAACGTGTTCACGGATATTGAGCAAACTTGCAGTTGAGTTTTCGCCATCATCTCACCTTGTCCCTTACAGAAGGGAAAATGGTGGTCATGTACAAACTTCGACGACAGATCAAGCGAGCCTGAGCCATAATCTCTCATTCCATGTTCAGAGTTGTAGCCAGCAGTTCAAGCGAGCCTGAGCCACAATTCGTCATTCCGGATTCAGAGATGTATCCAGAGATACGGATGCCCATGAGCATACCTTCGGTTGGTGGATAACCTAAAACCATCATTTTTGGTTGGTGGATAACCTAAAACCATCATTTTCGGTTGGTGGATAACCTAAAACCATCATCTTTGGTTGGTGGGAAACCTAAAACCACCACAGATAGTAGACCTCCCTTCTTTTAGGTTGAAGGTCTCCCTTTTTTTATGAGGGAAAATTCCTCTAGCAGAAGCCTTCAGCTTCTTGCCAGTTTTGGAAGAGTTCCGGGAACTACAACAAGTTTTGCGTTCCAGTGTTTGTTGTCATCCTAAAACCACCTCTTTTTTCCAACATTTCAGAGAGTTGATTCAGCCCAAGTTCTGCCATGCATACTTTGTAGATTTGTATTACAACTCTTTTCTTGGACTCACACATACCCCTTCGGATTAAGGGGGGATGTTGGAACACCTAATCCTACATGGGTAGGTGTGGAATATGAAAAGTCACAATGGAGTCCAAGTGACATTGGAATGTGAAACCAAGAATCACACCATTGTACTATAAATGTACATCTTTGTATAATGGAAAATAATAAAGCCTCACGCTTATCCTTCATTGTGTTGAGTCTCTTGTGTGTGTGTGTTTATTCTCCTCATACACCATGTGTGTGATTCAACATGGTGTTTAACAGATTGGCCCTTTGTAAAACAAGGTCTGCACTTACAGTGACCAACAGAGTTTTTATCCACGGTCAAAAGGGAGCTCCCCTGAAACAAACTACAACAGATAAGGAACTCAAACGTTATAAGTGGAAGAGGAGTTTGAAGTTACAAACATCAGAAAATAAGGACCCTTTTTATTCTCTAACTTAGAAGCAGTCAAGTTTCAGATTCTCATAAGGGTTAAGAGAGGTCTCGCTCACAAATAGATGGTTTGTTACCCTTGTGCACATATCCAAAACAAAGATATCAGTTGTGTGTTCAAAAATGAGGTTTCAAACTTCGGTTTGAAAACAAAGGCTTTTCAAATGAAACTTTGAATAAACCCTCTCAAATCAAGCATAAAAGGACCGTTGGCCTTTGTGCATTTCAAAGTGATAGAGACCGTTGCAAATTCATCATGTAAACACCCAAGCCCGATCAAACATCCCATTAAATTTCTCAAGGCTAGAAAGAGAGGTTTTTGAACCAGTTTTTCAGATTTTTAGGATTGTTTGGATCGCACGGCGCTCCTGTGCAACTGTGCGGCGCTACTGTAGCCACGGGTCACAAGAACCCGACGAAGCCACCCGACTGTGTTTTTTGCGCGGCGCTCTTTTCCTCCAAAGTACCGCGCACCTGTTAACAGTTCAAATGCCTCATAAATGAGTGGAACAACAGTCCAAGGTCTTCAAAACAACAACATCATCGATTTCTTAAGGTACCCCTTGATCTTCATTAAAAAGTTGTCAATTTTTGAAGGGTGGGAGATGCTGTGTTTTCGAAAGCTAAATGAGGGTAAAAGTTGAATATTCTGGTGTGAGTCAAGGAGATAGGTTTTATGTTCAAACTCACCATATGCCCCTTAGCTGAAAGCTTCATCAAACTCTTGAAAGGCTACCACTGCTTTGATGAAACAAATTCCAAATTTGTCAGTCATATAAATTACTGAAAACAATAGAAAAGAGAGACAAGGAATTTCCTCCATTTTTGTTTAAAGGTGAAACAATAAGTATTTTCAGAACAGATATAAGGAAGTATGGATTATAAAGGGCAGGGTTTTGTTGAAAAAATTTATTGTTCATTAAATACTACAAGGCTTGGTCACCTGACCCTATGACAACATAGCCTTGGGCTGTATATTGATACTTGTTGGAATGACTGGGTTTATATCATTATATGTTTGGTGAGCTGTATACAAGGAGAGTAGTGTTTTTTGTTCAAAATAAGTTTTTGGCATTTAACTGCCGCAAGAACTTTGTTAAAACCTCAGAAGCATTTCAAAGCTCAACCACCATTGTCTTATAAAAATTAAATTCTAACTGTGTGAATACATAATCTGGTTGACTGTGTATATGTTTGAGTTGCATACCAAGAAGAGGATAGGATTTTGAAATTAAGGAGTGTGTGATTTTTACCTTGGTCAAAGACACAAGAATATATTTTTATCCTCAAAACTTCAAATGGCAGCATGACCTTATCACAACACACAGCAAATTCACTTTGACTGACTGTCTTCATTTGACTATGTTTTTATTATTAGAAGTTTGTTTGTGAATATTGGCTGGATTGATATACAAGGGTTGGAAAGGCAGATTTCTAAAGAAGCAGGGGTTTTATATTGAAATGGGGCATTTTTCACAAGCATCCAAAAACATTGTTTCCCTATTAAAACAGTGAGTTGATAGAGTTTGTTTTAAAGAAGGCATTTCAAAGATAGTAAGGCAGTTTGGTGTTTCAAGAGCGCATTTAGCCCAAGATGCCACCCAGGCAAGATAGCAGAAGTGGTTTACACAAGAGATATGATCCAATTTCTATTGAATAAGTCAATGCACACCCATGCATCCTCTTCAATTTTCATGAGGTGGGGTGTTTGGATTTCTGCCAGAAGGTACAAGAAGTCAAAAGTTTCTCGCCCTTAACACACTTATGTGCCTTGAGGTTCAAAAGCAAACATTTCCAAGTGGAAGGCCTTGATTTCAAGTTCTCCCCGAGGTCAGTATCTAAAGCCACTAAAATCCCATATCTTGGTGAGAAATGGTTCAAGCAAGCCTATCTAGACTTGGATGACTACAAGCCTTTCATCAAGCCCGATCACAGAGAAACATGCACTATTGTTTTTCCTTTCACTCATCTTCTTGCCAGCTATGCTCCTCTTATGAAAATCATAATGAATTATTTCACTTGTGAAGGGAGATTTACCCAAATTTATGCCTACCATGTCCGACTATTGATGCACTTCACTAGAACTAAGCAGCTCAGTCTCCCTTACTTCTTGTTCAAAAGCATTGAAAAAATGGCCTCTCTAGTCCAGAAGAAACCTCCCTCACAGCAAGTAGCTTCTCTTTTCCATCATTCTCTGATTAAAATCATCATCCTCCACCAGCTGGAGAAGAAAGGGGTTTCTTGGGATGTTTTTATCGGTCACCCGGATTTCTCCACTGTCCCTCCGGTCCATACATCTCCCACATCACCTACTCATCGCCCCTCACCTTCCTCTAGTAGGCCTACTCCTAGAAGGCTCAGATTCACTACATAGCAGTCAAGAGAGCATGGATAAGAAGAGGGAAGTGGCCAGCAAAGAGAAGAGGGACATGAACAGGCAGAAAAATATGAGGAACAATAGGCAGAAAAAGATGAGGAACAACAGGAAGAAAGTGATGGAGGATAGCAGCATGATAGTGATGAAGGTGAGTAGTAGCAAGAGCAAGAAGAAGAGAGTGCTGATCAACAACAACTCAGTGGTGATGAACAGCAGGAACAAATGGAAGGGCAGCATCCTGGACAGCAGTTGGAACAGCAGCTTGAACCACAAAATGAACGAGAACTTGAAGGATAGCAGCAGCATGATGTTAGTGATCAAGGGCAGCATTTTGAGCAGCATGTTGTTGGTGAACAGGAGCAACATTTTGAGCAGCATGATGTTGAGGGGCAGCATCAGTCTCCTCATGACAAACAGCATCCCCCTCATGATACACTACAGCCTCCTCAAGATGCACATCAGCTTCAAGAGGAAAGAAAATTTCAAGAAGGTGACAAACAAGATGACAAAGGAAAAGCAATTATGCTTTCCTCTCCTAAAAAGACTAAGCCCAAGACATCAAGAAAGAAAGTGCCCAAGGTTGTCACTCCAAAAGTAACAAGAACTCCCCAGAGCAAAAGAAAGTTGTCAAAGGACCCTATCACCGATTTTCCTAGGAGGATGAGCGCAAGACTAGCCTTCAAGGGAAAAGGAAAAGGCAGGATAGGAGAAGGACACGAGCATGGGAGTGCTTTGGATGCCATCTCAATCCAAAGTGATGACAGTGACAATGAGGCCCGGATTGTTGAAAACCTTCTAATCCATAGAGAGGGCCAAATTTATACATTAGAGAATGATCTTCATCGGGCAAGAAAATTCAATCAATTCTTGCAGATCCAAAACAACCAAATGAGTGCCCATATGGCTGTCTATGAGGCACGAGCAATCAAATACAAGAAAGAAGCTACCAAATCCCAAGCAAGGATAGATGAGCTTGTAGGTGAGTTTGATGAAGAAGAAGAAGAGGACCGGCCTAGGCAAAAGAAGCCTAGAACCATAGGGCTTAGAAAAGCTCTTGAGAGGCAAAAGGAAGAGGAACAAGCCCTTCTTCAATCCACTCCCCTCACTGCACTACTTGAGCAAGAGATTGAAAACAATAAGGAGGAATGGCTAGAAAGAGCCAATAAACATTTGGAGATGAAGCTTGAGAAGGCCAAGAGAGACTTAGAGCTGCAAAGGAGGATGACAAAGCATTATCAAAAGATAAATCAGTTTGCCCAGCGCAAGTTAAAGGCCACTCAAGAGAAACTAAAGGAGGCAAAAGGGAAGCGCTCGGCATGGAAAGAGAAGAAAAGTAAATCAGCACTTGACATTTTGGCTTCAGTTTTAGAGCGTTTTGCTGAGGACCCTTGAGGGTCATACACACCAATTTTGGGTGCTTTTTGACAATTTTTGGTTTTTTGGCATTTTTGAGTTTTTGGTCAAAAACTCATAAATTCTCCATTTCATTTTAAGGATTCATAAAGGGAGGAGAATGGTATCATTGGATGCCATAATTTCATGAACACACCCTCAGCAATTATCAGAACATTTGGAGATCATTTTCCCCCTCAAAATGGCGAAAAAGGCTTGCTTTTTGCACACTCTACCCGGTCTATCAGCAGACCGTAATTTTCTGGCTTTTTACACACAAGTGCAGTTCTAGAGAAATTTTAGGCATCAGATCGGGAAAATTTCCCTTTTTCTAGAAAGTAGGCATTCAGAGCTTTCCAATGAGCTATCATGATCCTCGTTTCGACATCAGAAAGGCTGCCAAATGTTTTCGGCAAGTCAGGGGACCTTTTGCTGATATAAATTTGAAATATTTTTGTAATTTTTGAACCTCTAAAATCTGCTTTTTCCAAATGTGCGTTTAGCTATTTTTGCACTTGGAAAATGATGCAAAGTCAATTATTTTTCTTTTTTTAGCATTTTCTAGATATTTTATGAGATATTTTTGTGCCTTGGGCTTTGCAAAGCCTCAAGGACAAGATTAGATATTTTGATTAGGCCAATAGGATGGCAAGTTGAACCATGAGGTTTTCCTCACTTGAGCCTATATATTCCAAAGGATTTCATTGTAAAACAAGGCTGAACTTGAGAAGAGAAGCAATATATGGTCATATAAGCTTTGGAAGAAATACTTGCCTTATGCTTTTGGATTGCCTCTTGGATGCTCTTGGATGAATGAAGAAGGATTGTTGTTGGATTCCATGACTTGGTAGAATGGTATAGTGTCTCTTGCTTTGTTGTTTTCTTCTAATTTTCATTCATGAATACATCTTTCTTGCTTGCTATAGATCAGTAGAGAACAAATTTGAGATATGCCCATGGAGGCACCTCAAATTTCCTGTTTCTTCATAGCTTCTTTGTTTTCTTCTTCCTAAGCAACATTAAAGAATTCTTGACTGCTCTTTAATACTTAGGATATTTTTACTTGTTTCATTCATAGTTCTATGCATGCTAAGTATGACTTACAGTATGCCCTGCTTACCTATGGCTAGCTATAGTTTCATCCATGAAATTTCTCTTTGACTGATTAGATTATCATTTTGTTTGAACCAAGGAGGCCTAGTTTCGATCTAGCCCTTTGCCTAAAACTATGCAAATCTTGTTGTTCAAAGTGCCCAATAACTTGAAGTACTGTGTTTAGGTGTTCCAGCATAGTAAGTTAAGTTGTTTGTCTTCCTTAAGTGTTTTCCCCAAAGTCTGATAGACATTTCCCAAAGTTAGAGGGTCTTATACTTCTATGCATGGCTTGAATGTTTATTTCTATCTATTGATTAGCTTGTAGTTACATTTTGCATGATTAATGGTTTTCCCTACCATGTTTATGTCTGCTATTAAACTATTTATGCTTGAAACTCTTTGTTGTTCACAAACGTGATGTCCATTTACTCCATTTTTCCCAAAGATCCTTTCTACCTTGAATCAAATCAGCCCTTAAACATCCTTGTATCACTGCCTAATAGCTTTATTGACCTTTTCGACCCCATAGCCCAGTTGATCTGACATCTTTTTACCTATCTCCTATCTTTGATCAGTTTCATCCCTCACAACGTAAAAAAACCAAAACCAAAAACATCCTTCATAACTAGCCTAAAATCATAACACAATAAGTAAACACACAGATATCCCTTACGCATATAGAGAGAGCCCTCTCTGAGTCCAGGAAGGCTAGGTCCTTGGGCTCCAAAGCTTGGTTTGATGTTACACTGTCATTTGGATTTCCAATCAGCCAAATCACGGGACCCTAACATAATGGCGATCACGACGGGACCTTATTGAGTACATAACTGTCTAGCAAACTCTTATAGACTTTTTAGTCCTTCAAAATTTAACTTAGACCACCAGCCTTTAGAATCATTTAGAGTAAAATCTCTATTTCACCATCTTAGCAAAGTGATGAATCAGGTTCATAACACTCTCACATACTAGGCTGCACATAAAAACTCAGAAAAACCACAAAAACTCCCTTAGATTGGTTTTTGTCAGTACTAGTGGTGGACCATACACATATACCTCAAAAAAACTAAAAATCCACCTGGCGACTCCACTAGCCTCCAGTAGGCCTTACTATTCTACCGAACTCTAGGTTACTATCTGTTCAACCTATCCCATCACTCACTAACGTAGCGGGAGATGGTGGGACACTGAGTACATGATAGTCTAGCAAACTCTTATAGACTCTTTAGTCCTTTAGATACTTAAACAAGCAAGCAGTCCATAAGATCATTTAGAGTAAACTATTTTTGTTATCACCACCATAGCAAAGTGTCGAAACAAGTTTAGAATACTTTAACAAACCATAGGCTGCGCATAATAACTCAGAAAAATCTAAAAAAAAAACATTTCCAGATTAGTATTGGTGGTGGACCATAGCTATATCTTCACAAAAACAACCAAGTTCCACCTGGCGACTCCACTAGTTCATCCTTTTGGTTTTGACCATCCTTCACTTTAGTATAACCCAGAGAGGCCATCCATCCGAAACTTCCACAAATACCACCCTCTCTAAACTCTAGACTCAAAATCTGGCTTCACGAAGAATCTATACCAGATCCCATCCAAAACCAAATCCCCCTATCATAGTAGATGACCCAGAGAAGATTCTGTGGCAAGTTTCTGAAACTGACAATCTAGCTACCGATAGGTCCATCCGTAAAACAAGATCAGTACCTGAACATCTTACTACCTTGCTAGATTTCTCTTTTGATTTAGAATCAGCAAGAACTCTTTTCAGAATCAAGTCACATAGTAAGATAAACTTTGATGATTTTGAACCCCTAGACCCACCACGGAGTCCTAGTAGAGAAGCCTCACCTTCCACACCCCCCAACTTTCAGCTTCTCCATCACTTTGGCTCATACCATCCCAGATCTGCTCAAAACCAGGTCATTAGTCCAAGTACATCCGCCACACCTATCCTAACCGCTACTGTTCAAACCACCTCAACCCATCCCACAAGCCCTCATCTTGTACATAATCCATTAGCTCCCGTCATGGCAGCCTGGTACGCACCTTTGGTGTTGCCACTACCTTTGGCTCCTCTCCCAAATAAATACCAAGTCAAAATCCCACACTTTACCAGAGAAGACACTGCCACAGATCAACAGCATATAAGTAGGATTGGCGATGCTTTTGAATACCTAGAAGTACAAGACGAGACTGTCAGAATGAGAATATTCGCCCAAAGCCTGGGTGGAGAACCCAAAACATGGTTCAAAAGCTTGCCTCCAAACAACATCCACAACATCCCAGAACTGTGTCAAGTCTTCAGAAACAGGTGGGAAGTCCGAAAGAGCCCTATTAAAATCCTGTCAAAATATAACAACCTAAAACGGGAAAATGGGGAAAGTGTCCAGGCTTACTGCACTAGGTTCAACAGTGTGTATAACTCCCTCCCACCTCATTTCAAACCCCCACTTGGTTTAGCCTTAGAAAAATTCCCTGAGGGTTTTGATCTAGACATGAAATATCATCTGAGAGACAAGGATCCCCCTACTTTAGAGGAAATGCAACAAATAGCCATAAAAGAATATGCCAACTTAGCAGAAAAAAGAGCTAGGACTAGATCAGAAAGAAAAGTCACATACAAAGATGAGGTCTCCACTTCATCTCCTTCCCTAGATCCTAGAATAGATGACTTAGTCAAAACCATGGCCAAAATGTGGGAAAGGATAAATGAAAAGGCCCCTATTAGGGACAATCATCCAAACCCTCCAAACAGAAACCGAAACCAAAATTTTAGGAGGGAGCAGCCTCAAAACATACCAAGGGAAAATGACCAACAAATTAGGCCACCATTCAATTAAAATTATGTGGAAGAAGATGATAGGGATACAGAACCCATTGATTAAATTCATTTGAACCTTATAGGGTTTGATAATGAGAACGAGGTGTATCTCACGGAAGAAGAACAATCATTCTTCTCTCAAAATCAGGATGAAACCAACTATGAAGATCCTGACAATCTTGCCATAGACTTCCAAAATTCCATAATAGAAGCTCACTGGCAGTATGACCTTAGGAGCAGGAAAAATCAAGATAAATCCAAGAAAAGTAGCTCGGACACTGCTAAAACCACTGATACCATCCTTAAGAAAGTAGTCAACAGCAACAAAATCATAGTTGGGAAAAATGAACAAAATAAGGATAAGATTACCCAAACTACACCTGATTCAGATACTCCTAGTACTTCCACAAAGATTCCCGAAGTAGCTGTGGGGATAAAAAACCTGAAAAAGACCCAACAAACTCAGAACATAGAGAAGGTCATGGTTGAAAAAGCTGAAACAAACATGTCCAAACTTCAGCTGCCTTTTAGCTTTGAGGGCGAGATCGCCAAGATTAAGATCACCATGCCTCTTACTGAGCTGATCACCCAAAACTCTTACAAGTCCCAAGTGTTGAAAATCCTAAATATGGGAAGTGATTCCAACACCCTTAATCTAGCTAATGAAACCCCTGAAGTGTTGTTTAGTCTGAAAATAGAAGGAAAATTCCAAGAGGGAGCTACTCTTCCCTTTTACATCAGTTTAAATATCCATGACCAAATCCTTCACAATTCCATGCTAGATTCCGACACCTCGCATAATCTTATGCCAAAGGTTGTAATGGAAAGACTAGGCCTGGAAATCACAAGACCATACAAAGACTTGTATTCGTTCGATTCAAGTAGAGTCAAATGCCTAGGTTTGATCAAAGACCTTTGTTTTAGTCTAGCCCAAATACCTGCAAAACATCTAATCATGGACATAGTAGTGGCAGACATTCCCCCCAAGTACGGAATGCTTCTATCCAGATCTTGGGGAGCCAAGCTCCAAGGGAACATTCAACTGGATATGTCTTTCGCCACCATTCCTGTGTTTGACCAAACAAGAATACTCTATCGAGAGTCACACATGAAATACATGATTAGTAGCCAAGAGAGACCAGATAATATTCCGTGCATTCCGACCTGAACTCTTTTATTCTCTATACTGACGAGTACATTGAAGAACAATCAGAAGAAACTGAGACAAACTTAGACCCACCACAATAGCTGCCCCTAGTTCTCTATGATGAACTAGATACTCAAAACTACCATGATCATAGGCAACTGTGTCTTGAGGAAAGTAGGTATGTCTCTTCTGAAATAGGATTTGAGAAAGAAGCACAAACCCTCATGTACTATCAAGCGAACTACTCAAACCTCAGTCAAACATCAGCAGTAACCTTCAGAAACATTTTTAGGGTAAAGGCATTAGAATACTTACACATCAAAAACCTGTTTGGAACTCAGGAGCAGGGAAGTTTAATGTTTCTACCATACCTCAAAGACTTACCACCGCATGACTCTTCCACTGCAAATGAAACTTTGACTGTAGCCATAACAGCTCAAAACCCGGAAAAAATGCCTGATAAACTTCTTATGAGCAAAGATGATAGCTGCAATCCAAATGTACCCGAGTTACTTGAATTGGCTCATATTCTATCCTTTCACCAAAAACTTAGAAATGCTAGAATTAGAAAACTCATACAGAATACCATTTCATACCGGGAAAACAGGGGAAAACACTGTGCCACTAACATTCCTTCAAAAAACAACTTCGACAAGAAAAAATATAAAAATCTGAACCAATCAGTAATAATCAGAGATAAAATGACTAGTCATAGAGTGTGTTTTGATTTTAGAAAAACTAATGCACATCCCTATAACAAAAATTTTGTTCTTTCTACCCAAGATCATTGTATACCGATGAAATGTGATTTCAATCATATGTTTTCACAGGATGATGTTTCAAGTTATAGTCAAAGGATTCCCTTGCAAAGTAAACAACTTAAAGATTTTTTTCGATATGCTGGAGGTAGTCCTAGTTTCAAACTTAGAATTGCAAAGTCACCTGATATCAAAAATATGCTCATGAAAGCCATGTTTCCAGTCCTAAATTTCTGCATTTTTTCCTACCTTGATGATGTCATTATTTATTTCAAAAATGACCAAGAATATATGCATTACTTAAAGAAGATGTACAGTAAAGAAAGGAGTGGGAATCAGATATACAAAGAGGTACAACGGCAAAATACTGGTTTGTTCAAGGATTCTTGCATGAATCCTTATGTCATGTTAGGAAGAGAAAAATTTCCAAATTTCTCTTTTCAGGAGTTGAGTGGGCCAAGAGTGAGAGGAGATCCTTACGAGGACAAGATGCTTAAGTTTCATCATTTCCAAGATTTCTGAGTTTGAAACACTTTCATTCAATGTACATACCACTTTTTAAAAAATAGATAAACAAAAAAGTCAAAAAAGTAAAATATAGAAAAGAGGGTGGTTGAAAAACAGGGAAAAACCCCATGTTCCAAAAAATAGTCTTTCGGAAAACGCACAAGTCTAAATGCCGCTACTAGTACTTAAATGTCTTGTTCAGCTATCTAGCCTAATCATAGCTGAGCATGTTTAAATTTATTTGCTGATAAGTTAGTGAGTGAAAAATATGGTCAACATTGTGTAAGATTGACTTATCACAGAGAGTAGATTAGGAAAGATTCTGGTTCCACATGCCTAAAACAGAACCAAAGAGAGAAACGAGGGATGGAAAATACATTGTACACCTTAGCCCTGTTTTTTCTAGATTTCGCTTTTGCAGAATAATATTTGCATGCAGCTTGTCTTTCATGCCGCAAATACATGACAAATCAGACTACCTAATCCTGACTTGAGTCATCTTTTAAATTTCATGTTTTAGATTAGAGAACAAAATCCTATCAAGCAGCTTAATCTTCACAGTTGATCTAGAGTAGGTAGAGTAATGAAGGAGTTCATCATTTTAATCTGAATTCCCGGCATATATAAGTGTAAGAATAAAGAGGTTCATTTTACAAAAAAAAAAATATACATTGTCAAAAGGCTACTAGTTCAAATGCGCCACAAAGAAGAAAAAATGTTAGGAAAGATAGTGGGGTAGGTAGAAATATCATGGATGCTAATCATGCTGTCTCTTTTCAGAAGTAGCATCAAAGAAGAGTGAAATTTGCACCAATGGGTAAGGCACTGGTCTTCATAAGCCAGAGATCTGAAATTCTAGACACCTCCTGAAAAGGAGCTGCCCTCCCCAAATGGAGCCACTGTTAGTCATCAGTATTTTCTACTTGTTAGTGATGACTAGTTCGCACAGCCAAGTTTTCTAGCAGCTGATCCAAAAATTTGTCATATTTTCCAGCTAGGAAAACACCCATAAAACTTTTTTTGCTCTCCTACCTTGCAGTCCACCCATGACAAGATGAAACCCCATTATCAAATCCTACCTAGCCTCAGCCATACTAGTCTACCACTAGCTCCAAAGAGACGATCCAAATCTATTCAAAAAACTATCCCCTAAGTTAGGAAGTGGCGCTTTAAGGAATTTCACCCTTGGCAACCATAAAAAAGCCAAAAAAGCTCCATCTACTATAGGCCAGTCATAACAGACCTCCCACTTTGCTAATAAATTCAGTCACGGCCCTAAGTCGTGCCACTTATACACCCTTAAGTCTCAGCAATGCATAGACCATAATCTCGAGCTGATTTTAGGTGTTTTACAATGTTTATGGATTTTACAAGCACAGGAAGCATGTCAGCACCTCAGAAGACAATTCCTGGCTCTATATGAGAAGAAAGCTACTTCTCAAATGTGATCATAAGCCTGAGATGCACCTGCAGGGCAAAGAGTCACTCATCAAACTCCTGCAACCTCATTCAGCCTGAAAAGACAACAGAAGAAAAAACAGCACTGTCAAGAGACTGTTGATAAGTCATGGCTAAAACCTCCTTCATTTATAAGCAGAGGGTTAAGGCGCCTCCTTCATCTACAAGTAGAGGGCGATGGCAAATGTTTGACTTGAAAAATTGTAACTGACTGTAAGACAAGATTTGTTTTCAGCAAACAGTGAGACAGTGACTAGGACAAGGCAGCCTACATATGGCTAGGACAGAAGGTTGACAAAGCACAGATATTCTGCCAAGAGAAAAAGGCCTCCTTCATTCATAAGCATATGGCCAGGGCATTAATAGGTTTCAAGGTCCATTTGATCAGAGAAGCAAGGTAAGAGACCAAATGGAAGGCAGGGGTACCACTGCAATCCAAGGAGGTAAAACTTGTCTCTTAACAAGATTTTGTCAAAAGACAGTCCACAGTTGGCAATCAAAACAAAACCCAATTGAAGAATGATTGACAAAGTTGTGTCATTACATAGGCAAAGAACTAATGATGACTATGTTCTAAAAGATGCTGATCCCCCTACTCCTAAGAAGATGTCCTTCAGGTCGCTTATCACAAGTTGACAAGGAAAATTTGAGTTTTGCTCTTCCCAAGAGTGGTATCACAGCTAGACATAGTGGTTCATAACACAAAAAGAAAGACTGTGGATTTTTTTTTTCAAGTTCTGGAACTCATTGAAAGCGAAGTCTACATGCCACTGTCACAAAGGAAAGCAGGTTCCCTGTAAAAATAGGTCAAGGTACTCTATTGTTGCATTTCGAATAAAGGTAAAGCAGTAGATTCCAAAATGGCTGCATGAGTTTCATTGCCTTTGAGTCACAAGGAAAAACCTGTAAACTGATAGTTTCATCATCATTGGAGAAGGGTTGTGAGAGCAGATAGTCAATATCCTCAATAACCAAAAGCTGGATCATTTTGGGAATTTGGAGATAATTTGGTATTGTTTGGGTTGATCGGCCCTTTGTAAAACAAGGTATGCACTTACAGTGACCAACAGAGTTTTTATCCACGGTCAAAAGGGAGCTCCCCTGACACAAACTACAACAAATAAGGAACTAAAACGTTATAAGTGGAAGAGGAGTTTGAAGTTACAAACATCAGAAAATAAGGACCCTTTTTATTCTCTAACTTAGAAGCAGTCAAGTTTCAGATTCTCATAAGGGTTAAGAGAGGTCTCGCTCACAAATAGATGGTCTGTTACCCTTGTGCACATATCCAAAAAAAAGATATCAATTGTGTGTTCAAAAATGAGGTTTCAAACTTCGGTTTAAAAAAAAAGGCTTTTCAAATGAAACTTTGAATAAACCCTCTCAAATCAAGCATAAAAGGACCGTTGGCCTTTGTGCATTTCAAAGTGATAGAGACCGTTGCAAATTCATCATGTAAAAACCCAAGCCCGAGGAAAAATCCCATTAAAGTTCTCAAGGCTAGAAAGAGAGGTTTTTGAACCAGTTTTTTAGAGTTTTAGGAGTGTTTGGATCACGCGGCACTCCTGTGCAACCGCGCGGCGCTCCTGTAGCCGCGGGTCACAAGAACCCGACGAAGCCACCCGACTGTGTTTTTTGCGCGGCGCTCTTTTCCTCCAAAGTACCGCGCACCTGTTAATAGTTCAAACGCCTCCTAAATGAGTGGAACAACAGTCCAAGGTCTTCAAAACAACAACATCATCGATTTCTTAAGGTACCCCTTGATCTTCATTAAAAAATTGTCAATTTTTGAAGGGTGGGAGATGTTGTGTTTTCCAAAGCTAAATGAGGGTAAAAGTCAAATATTCTGGTGTGAGTCAAGGAGATAGGTTTTATGTTAAAACTCACCATATTCCCCTTAGCTGAAAGCTTCATCAAACTCTTGAAAGGCTACCACTGCTTTGATGAAATAAAGTCCAAATTTGTCAGTCATATACATTACTGAAAACAATAGAAAAGAGAGACAAGGAATTTCCTCCATTTTTGTTTAAAGGTGAAATAGTAAGTATTGTCAGAATAGATATAAGGAAGTATGGATTATAAAGGGCAGGGTTTTGTTGAAAAAGTAGATTGTTCATTAAATACTACAAGGCTTGGTCACCTGACCCTATGACACCATAGCCTTGGGTTGTATATTGATACTTGTTGGAATGACTGGGTTTATATCATTATATGTTTGGTGAGCTGTATACAAGGAGGGTAGTGTTTTTTGTTCAAAACAAGTTTTTGGCATTTAACTGCTGCAAGACCTTTGTTAAAACCTCAGAAGCATTTCAAAGCTCAGCCACCATTGTCTTATAAACAGTAAATTCTAACTGTGTGAATACATAATCTGGTTGACTGTGTATATGTTTGAGTTGCATACCAAGAAGAGGATAGGATTTTGAAATTAAGGAGTGTGTGATTTTTACCTTGGTCAAAGACACAAGAATCTATTTTTATCCTCAAAAATTCAAAGGGCAGCATGACCTTATCACAACACACAGAAAATTCACTTTGATTGACTGTCTTCATTTGACTATGTTTTTATTATTAGAAGTCTGTTTGTGAATATTGGTTGGATTGATATACAAGAGTTGGAAAGGCAGATTTCTAAAGAAGCAGGGGTTTTATATTGAAAGGGGTCATTTTGCACAAGCATCCAAAAACATTTTTTCCCTATTAAAATAGTGAGTTGACAGAGTTTGTTCTAAAGAAGGCATTTCAAAGACAGTAAGGCAGTTTGGTGTTTCAAGAGCGCATTTAGCCCAAGATGCCGCCTAGGCAAGATAGCAGAAGTGGTTTACACAAGATATATGAGCCAATTTCTACTAAAGAAGTCAATGCATACCCATCCATTCTCTTCAATTTTCATGAGGTGGGGTGTTTGGATTTCTGCCAGAAGGTACAAGAAGTCAAAAGTTTCTTGCCCTTAACACAATTATGTGCCTTGAGGTTCAAAAGCAAACATTTCCAAGTGGCAGGCCTTGATTTCAAGTTCTCCCCGAGGTCAGTATCTAAAGCCACTAAAATCCCATATCTTGGCAAGAAATGGTTCAAGCAAGCCTATCTAGAATTGGATGACTACAAGCCTTTCATCAAGCCCGATCACAGAGAAACATGCAGTACTTTTTTTCCTTTCTCTCATCTTCTTGCCAGCTATGCTCCTCTTATGAAGATCATAATGAAGTATTTCACTTGTGAAGGGAGATTTACCCAAGTTTATGCCTACCATGTCCGACTATTGATGCACTTCACTAGAACTAAGCAGCTCAATCTCCCTTACTTCTTGTGAAAAAGCATTGAAAAAATGGCCTCTTTAGTCCAGAAGAAACCTCCCTCACAGCAAGTAGCTTCTCTTTTCCATCATTCTATGATTAAAATCATCATCCTCCACCAGCTGGAGAAGAAAGGGGTTTCTTTGGATGTTTTTATCAGTCACCCGGATTTCTCCACTGTCCCTCCGGTCCATACATCTCCCACATCGCCTATTCATCGCCCCTCACGTTCCTCTAGTAGGCCTAATCCTAGAAGGCTTATATTCACTATAGAGCAGTCAATAGAGCATGGAGAAGAAGAGGGAAGTGGCCAGCAAAGAGAAGATGGACATGAACAGGCAGAAAAAGATGAAGAATAACAGGCAGAAAAAGATGAGGAACAACAGGAAGAAAGTGATGGAGGACAGTAGCATGATAGTGATGAAGGTGAGCAGCAGCAAGAGCAAGAAGAAGAGAGTGATAATCATCAGCAACTCAGTGGTGATGAATAGCAGGAACAAATGGAAGGGCAGCATCCTGGACAGCAGTTGGAACAGTAGCTTGAACCACAAAATGAACAGGAACTTGAAGGACAGCAGCAGCATGATGTTAGTGATCAAGGGCAGCATTTTGAGCAACATGTTGTTGGTGAACAGGAGCAGCAGTTTGAGCAGGATGATGTTGAGGGGTAGCAGCAGTCTCCTCATGATACACTACAGCCTCCTCAAGATGCACAGCAGCTTCAAGACGAAAGGAAATTTCAAGAAGGTGACAAACAAGATGACAAAGGAAAAACAATTATGCTTTCCTCTCCTGAAAAGACTAAGCCCAAGACATCAAGAAAGAAAGTTCCCAAGGTTGTCACTCCAAAAGTAACAAGAACTCCCCGAAGCAAAAGAAAGTTGTCAAAGGAGCCTATCACCGATTTGCCTAGGAGGATGAGCGCAAGACTAGCCTTCAAGGGCAAAGGAAAAGGCAGGATAGGAGAAGGACAAGAGCATGGGAGCGCTTTGGATGCCATCTCAATCCAAAGTGACGACAGTGACAATGAGGCCCAGATTCTTGAAAACCTTCTAATCCATAGAGAGGGCCAAATTGATACATTAGAGAATGACCTTCATCGGGCAAGAAACTTCAATCAATTCTTGCAGATCCAAAACAACCAAATGAGTGCCCATATGGCTGTCTATGAGGCATGAGCAATCAAATACAAGAAAGAAGTTGCCAAAGCCCAAGCAAGGATAGATGAGCTTGTAGGTGAGTTTGATGAAGAAGAAGAAGAGGACCGGCCTAGGCAAAAGAAGCCTAGAACCATAGGGCTTAGAAAAGCTCTTGAGAGGCAAAAGGAAGAGGAACAAGCCCTTCTTCAATCCACTCCCCTCACTGCACTACTTGAGCAAGAGATTGAAAACAATAAGGAGGCATGGATAGAAAGAGCCAATAAACATTTGGAGATCAAGCTTGAGAAGGCCAACAGAGACTTAGAGCTGCAAAGGAGGATGACAAAGCATTATCAAAAGCTAAATTAGTTTTCCCGGCGCAAGTTAAAGGCCACTCAAGAGAAACTAAAGAAGGCAAAAGGGAAGCGCTCGGCACGGAAAGAGAAGAAAAGTACATCAGCACTTGAAATTTTGGCTTCAGTTTCAGAGCGTGTTGCTGAGGACCCTTGAGGGTCATACAGACCAATTTTGGGCGCTTTTTGACAATTTTTGGTTTTTTGGCATTTTTGAGTTTTTGGTCAAAAACTCATAAATTCTCCATTTCATTTTAAGGATTCGTCAAGGGAGGAGAATGGTATCATTGGATGTCATAATTTCATGAGCACACCCTCAGTGATTTTCAGAACATTTGGAGATCATTTGCCCCCTCAAAACGGCGAAAAAGGCTCGCCTTTTGCACACTCTGCCCGGTCTATCAGCAGACTATAATTTTCTAGATTTTTACACACAGGTGAAGTTTTGGAGAACTTTTAGGCATCGGATAGGGAAAATTTCCCTTCTTTTGGAAAGTAGACATTCAGATCTTTCCAACGAGCTATCATGAGCTCCGTTCCGACATCATAAAGGCTGCCAAATTTTTTCGGCAAGTCAGGGGACCTTTTGCTGATATAAATTTGAAATATTTTTGTAATTTTTGAACCTCTAAAATTTGCTTTTTCCAAATGTGCGTTTAGCTATTTTTGCACTTGGAAAATGATGCAAAGTCAATTATTTTTCCTTTTTTAGCATTTTCTAGATATTTTATGAGATATTTTTGTGCCTTGGGCTTTGCAAAGCCTCTAGGACAAGATTAGATATTTTGATTAGGCCAATAGGATGGCAAGTTGAACCATGAGGTTTTCCTCACTTGAGCCTATATATTCCAAAGGCTTTCATTGTAAAACAAGGCTGGACTTGAGAAGAGAAGAAATATATGGTCATATAAGCTTTGGAAGAAATACTTGTCTTATGCTTTTGGATTGCCTCTTAGATGCTCTTGGATGAATGAAGAAGGATTGTTGTTGGATTCCATGACTTGGTAGAATGGTATAATTTCTCTTGCTTTGTTGTTGTCTTCTAGTTTTCATTCATGAATACATCTTTCTTGCTTGCTATAGATAAGTAGAGAACAAATTTGAGATATGCCCATGGAGGCACCTCAAATTTCCTGTTTCTTCATAGCTTCTTTGTTTTCTTCTTCCTAAGTAACATTAAATAATTCTTGACTGCTCTTTAATACTTAGGATATTGTTACTTGTTTCATTCATAGTTCTATGCATGCTAAGTATGACTTACGGTATGCCCTTCTTACCTATGGCTAGCTATAGTTCCATCCATGAAATTTCTCTTTGACTGATTAGATTATCATTTTGTTTGAACCAAGGAGGCCTAGTTTCGATCTAGCCCTTTGCCTAAAACTATGCAAATCTTGTTGTTCAAATTGCCCAATAACTTGAAGTACTGTGTTTAGGCATTTCGACATAGTAAGTTAAGTTGTTTGTCTTCCTTAAGTGTTTTCCCCAAAGTCTGATAGCCATTTTCCAAAGTTAGAGGGTCTTATACTTCTATGCATGGCTTGAATGTTTATTTCTATCTATTGATTAGCTTGTAGTTACATTTTGCATGATTAATGGTTTTCCCTACCATGTTTATGTCTGCTATTAAACTAGTTATGCTTGAAACTCTTTGTTGTTCACAAAATTGATGTCCATTTACTCCATTTTTCCCAAAGATCCTTTCTACCTTGAATCAAATCGGCCCTTCAACAGCCTTGTATCACCGCCTAATAGCTTTCTTGACCTTTTCGACCCCATAGCCCAGTTGATCTGACATCTTTTTACCTATCTCGTATATTTGATCAGTTTCATCCCTCATAACGTAAAAAAACCAAAACCAAAAACATCCTTCATAACTAGCCTAAAATCATAACACAATAAGTAAACACACAGATATCCCTTATGCATACAGAGAGAGCCCTCTTTGAGTCCAGGAAGGCTAGGTCCTTGGGCTCCAAAGCTTGGTTTGATGTTACACTATCATTTGGCTTGCCAATCATTTAGTTAAAGGCCTTCTGGGCTTCCTGATAACTAACTTGAACCTTAAATTGGTAAGTGCCCTGATTAGCTTTTTGTTTCTCTTTTTCAATTTTTCATTAGCCTTTTCCACTTTGTCCATTTGTAGAGACAGGGCTAAGTTCATATTGGTTTTTAGTTTAACTTGCTCCCTCAGAATATCATTCTTAGTCCTGATATGTCTATTAATTACTTATAGCTCGTACTTATCTCTTCTTAGCACATCTATTTCAGACTTTGGTGGACTAGGGGTTCTGTCTATAATTTCTGAAGCTTTTCTCTCGAATGTTTCAACATAGTTGTAAATTTCTTGCTGTGCAGGATCAATTTCTGGAACTTCTTCATCAAAATCCTCCTCAGTAGGTGTTTCTTCGTCTTCTATGTTTATGATTCCAGTTTTTTTAACTTTTTTTTTCTTTAGTATCCCTCTCAGTTTGTGGCTCCTCCTCGGTTGCGATGGCCCTTCTCCTTTTTCTCTGGAAAATTTTCTTATGATCCTCTCTTTCTTAAGCTGCTTCTTAATCTGAACTAATTTTTCAGAGATCATTTCTTCGCTTCTTTCTTGTATTGTTTTACCAATTTCAGTTTTGGATGATTTCCATCTTCTACTTCTTTTTGTAGGTTCATGTTCAGGTGAAGGTTCTTTTGGTGCCTCAAAGTGATTTCTCACCAAGAACTCTTCCCAATTATCCCCTATTTTGCTCAAATTATGTTCAATCAATATCTTGACTAAACCATGGTGGTATAAGGTTGTCTCCAGAAATTGAATTCTCTTTTGAACACTTGAAACCATTTTCTTTAAAATTTGAAGCATGAAATAGGGAAAATTAAGTTCTTCTTCTAGGAAATGCATTATCAACCTAATATGGTAAACATAGAAAGTACCATATCTACCTTCACAAGTGATGAATTTTTGGAGGATAAGCAACATGTTCTTCCATTTTTTCTTTAATGCAGAGCTAGGGATACCCTTTTTAAAAATAGTGACATCCATACCTGGTGACTTGAGTATCTGATTCCATGATTCGTTATGAAATTCTCTGTTCTTAAACCACCTTTCTCCTTGTCTAGGAAATCCTATTGCTTCTGCAATAAAAGCCTCTGTGACAGTGAATTTAATATCTCTAATTTCAACCTCGACTCCATTGAATGATCTTGCAAACGTTTTAGTAACCTCTTTGTGGGAGCCACTAAATTTTCCAAGGAATTGCAGCCATCCTGCTTGTTGCAACATTTCTCTGATTTGGGGGTATCCTTCCAAGTACTTAGTGCCAACTGGTTCAGTTCTCAAGATGAAGCCCATAATTTCTCCTTCAATCTTCAATTCACTAGTCTTCTACTCACAGTGAGAATGGCTGTTAACAAGTTGTTTTACTCCCAAATGTTTCCTCTGTTCACTGTGACAATGGTTGCTACAGAGATACCTCTGTTTTATAGAATGAAATGGTTAAGAATTGGCTACTAGAAGGAGTGATGTGGAAAGGTTACAGAATGAATTAATGAGGTGAGCTGAAGAAAATGAATCAATGAGTGAAAAGACCGCGGAGATATTTTGTAACGAATTCAAAAATCATCATTAAATGCTTGGTGACGTGACTAATCCAATCACTTCAGAAATTTAACCGTTTAGATTTTTAAATGATGATCGGATATGGGTTTTGAAATGGAAGAGTACAAAGAGTTTTATCCAAAGTTTTTGCGGAAGGTTTGTTAGGCATGATCAATAAAATTAATTAAAACAACTTTTTGAATAATATATAACTAAACTATACTAAAAATTTTCATGATATGTCAATATAATCATTTCATACCTTTGCCTTTGCTTTAATTTCCTTGTGATCTTCATATGCTTTGTTTTCCCCTGAAAATCATTACTTTTTGAGTCTTCATAACCTTCTTGATTTTTCTTGTTCTTGGATATGGAGGATCATTTTGTTGCAGATCAAATGATTACTAGACAGTGCTTTCAAGCTCTTTGGCTGCAGAATGTTTGCCTGGCTGCAGAATGCTTGACTAGCTGCAGAATGTACCTGTAGAGAACTTGAAATATGGTTTGAAGCTGGAATGATGAAAGATTGTATGAAATGAATAATGAAATATGGTAGGATGGAGTATGAATGAAGTGAATATTGGAGTGGAATGGATCACAACCTATAAAATGGAGTGAAGTATGAGAAGTAGGCTGCAATTGATGATATGTATTATTTAATTGCAGAAAAACATCAAACTTTAAATTCTGGAATGGAAATGAGGTGGATGAAGTATGGAATGAGATGAATGAAATATGGAATGAAGTGAAGTATGAATGAATGAATGAAATGGAGTATGGATGAATGAGTAAATGGAATGAAATGAGATGGACCATAAGTAAAATGGATCTGCACTTATGATTTTGTAACAGCTGCTTGTAGAAACAAAATGGAAAAGTTAGAGTGTCAGAAAAATTCTGATTTTCACCCTATCTTTTTTGCATAAACATGCCAATCAGTGATTGGTTTTCATGTTTATACTTTTTTTTTTTTCCAACATATCTGACTTCAGAAAATTCAATTAAGTTGATGAAGAAGAAATATTCTTCTTCATTAACTTCACATCACTGTTTTCCTGGAACTTCTTGACAAATTCTTCTCTTAAGAGTGGTTTGTGATATAGCTTCAATCTATGACCATTCACAAGAAAAGTAACCTCTTCTTCATCTATTGTCCTGATTTTTATTGCTCCATTGTAAAAAATTCTCACAATTTCATATGGCCCAAGCCAATGTGCTTGAAATTTACCTTGAAAATCCTTGAACTTTGAATCAAACAAGAGAGCCCAGTCACCTTCTTTGAACTTCTTATCCTTTATGTACTTGTCATGCCATCTAGTCCTTTGCTGTTGGACTAGACTTGTTTTCTAAACTGCATCTTGTCTTATCTCATCCAATTCATTAATCTGCTCCAATCTATGCTTTGTGCCTCTGATAGATCAAGTCCTAGTTGAACTGCCACTTTGAAAGTTTGAATCTGGAACTCTATGGGAAACAAAACTTGCTTTCCATAAACATGTTCATAAGGAGTATGTTCTGTTGTGCTTCTCCATGTAGTTCTATAGTCCCACAAGCCTTCAGGAAGCCTATCTACCCAATATTTTCTATGTAAATGGACAGTCTTTGTTAGGATCCCTTCAATAACCTTATTAGTAGATTCCACTTGACCATTTGCTTGTGGATGAGAGGGAGTAGATTTTCTGTGTCTGATTTTGTACCTCTCCATCATTTGTTCCACTAGCCTTGATGTGAATTGAGCACCTTGATATGTAACAATTTCCCTTGGGACACCAAAATCAGTAAAAATATCCTCAAAAAGAAAATTAACTACAGATTCTTCATTAGCAAAAAGTAATGGCTTGGCCTCTACCCATTTGGTAACATAATCAGTGCAAACTAATATATATCTCTTTGTCTTGATGGAGGACTAATAGGTCTTACAAAATCCAGAGCCCATTTTTCAAAAGGTTTAATATGTACCTGAGGCTGCACCTGAAGGAGAAGGTTTCCTTACCCTTTAGCAAATGTCACACCTTTTAACATACTCTTTAGCATCTTTAAACAAGCATGGCCAATAATATCCTAAATGAAGGATCTTATAGGCTATCCTCTTATCAGCAAAGTGTCCGCCACAAGGTTCATCATGACATGCTTTGAGAATCTCAGGCATCTCATCTTCCCGAACACATATCCTAATGATAAAATCTAGACCTGTCCTGTACAACTCATTAGCAACCAAAGAATATTTTGCACTGTCATAAATAATTTTTCTTTTCTCTCTTGCATTCATTATTGAATGAAATTTCCCTGAAACTAAATAATTAGCAATGTCAACAAACCAAGGAGTCTGAGTAGAAACTGCAAAAAGATATTCATCAGGAAATTGATCTTCAACTGGAGTGTCATCTTTGATGTTTAGGAGTCTAGATAGGAAATCAGCTACTGTGTTTTGTTTTCCAGGCCTATCTAGAATGGTAATGTTGAATTCTTGTAAAAGCAATAACCATCTTATAACTCTGCCATTAGTAATTGATTTGTTCATTAAGTATTTAATTGCAAAATGATCGGTGTGAACAAAAGTTTCATAGCCTATTATATAATGTCTGAATTTGTTTATGGCATGAACAACAACTAAAAACTATTTTTCAGTTATAGTATAGTTTAACTCTATAGGAGTCAAATTTTTACTGGTATAGTAGATGGCATAACGAATCAGGTATTTTTGTCCCAATACTGCTCCTAGAGTTGTATCTGAGGCATCTGTTGAAATATGAAACGGTAACTTCCAGCTAGGTCCCCTTAAAATAGGTGCTTCAGAAATTTTTGTTTTTAGGGTCTCAAAGGCTAACTAGAAATCAAAATTCCAATTGAATTCACAGTCTTTGGTAAGTAATTTGAAGAGTGGAGATGCTATCTTAGTGAAGTTTTCTATAAATCTTCGATAATACCCTGTAAATCCAAGAAAACTCCTAACATATTTTTGACAACTTGGAATAGATAAGTTAGAGATAACATCAACTTTTGACTCATCAACTCTAATCCCATCCCCTGAAATGTGATGTCCTAAAAAAATTCCTTCAGTAAACATCATAAAACACTTTTCATGACTAAGATTTGCTTATTTACATCTTTTTAAGACTTTTTCCAAGTTTGATAAAGCTTCTTCAAATGTGTTTCCATAAACTGTGAAATCATCTATATATACCTGTACACAATCATGTATTAGATCTGAAAAAATTCCTAATACTTCCCTTTGAAATGTTGCAGGTGCATTGCATAACCCAAATGGCAATACTCGGTAAGCATAGGTACCCCAAGGACAGGTAAATGTGGTTTTGTCTTGGTCCTCAAGTGCTACTTGAATTTGATTATAACCACTAAACCCCTCTAGAAATGAGAACTACATTTTGCCAACTAATGTATCTAACACTTGATCTATGAAAGGTAAGGGAAAATGGTCTTTAAGAGTAGCTTTGTTTAATTCTCTATAGTCAATACATACCCTCCATTTACCATTTTTCTTTGGCACAATTACCAAAGGAGAAACCCACTGACTATCTGAAATAGGATAGATAAAGTGGACATTCAACAATTTTTGCAATTCTTCTTTAACAATCTCCCTAAGATTTGGATTCATCCTTCTTTGAGGTTGTCTGATTGGTTTACAATTTTACTCTATGTAGATGTGATGAGTGCAAGTCTTAGGGCTTATCCCTTTCATATCAGTGTACTCCCATGCATATGCAGAAGAATTTCTTTGTAAGATCTTGACTAGCTCTTCTTGTTGAGATTTTTCTAGGTTCTTGTTTATGTTTAAAGTTTTGCCTGGAAACATCTCAATTGTAGAGCTGCCAAATTTATCCATGGAATAGAGAGACATCTGCCTTGATGACAAAAACTCAATGTTGGATTCTTCTTGATTTTGTTCATGTTTATGTTCCGAAGAGGATTCAAAGTTTTCTAAAGTATTCAAAATTTGACTATCTTCACTAATTTCTGAAATTGTGAAGAGAGGTTGTAAGTCTTCTTCATCCTCTATCCATTGAGTATCATCTAAATCTGTAATTGTCATTGCTGGAGGATACAAATTGAATTTCTTAGTTGAAATACCATCAGAGATGTACATATCACCGGATCTGCAACTAATGAAAGCATCAGCTGTAGCTAACCAAGGTCTTCCTAATATAATAGGATGTCCTCCTAGATTATTCTTGGGAGTTAGGATCATGAAATCCACAGGGTATTCCCAAGAATCCATGGACATTGGAATATCTTCTATTGCCCCATCAGGTTTGATTGCAGATCTGTCTGCCAATTGTAATAATGTGGGTGTAAAGAGAAGATTAGGAAGTTTCAGTTTATCCATGATTTGTCTACTCACGATATTGATTGCTGCTCCTAAATCAATGAGTGTATTTTGGATCTCAATTCCATTCATGTGAATTTTGACAACTGGATTTCCTGGGTCTAGATACTTTGGAATAACAATCTTACCCATCATAATGTCTACTATTTTTCCTACCAGTTGACTTTTCTTTGTCTCTCTTATTATTTTTCTTGTTTTCTTCATGCTCAACTCCTTTATTGTCTTTGCTAAAATTGGGATTTCCTTGATGGCTTGTAATAATGGAATCTTAATGCAAAAATTTCTTAGCTCATCTAGGAAATCATAATTAGGCACCATAATTTGTTTTTCTACACCTCTATCAATTTGTAATCTTTCTGGAAAGGGAGGTGTAGGAGTGGATGTTGATGGCTGCTCTAATACATGATTTGAAATTATTGGTTCTTTTTGTTTTGATTTTTCAATGTTTGGGTCCTGAAAAGATGTGTCTTCTTCAAGACTTTTATTTTCTCGTAGAGAATCTTCCTCGCAGTTGTCTTGTTCTTGTATGATCACGTAAGGTTTCCTCTTTGTTATTCTTCCGTACCCAAGTCAACATCACTAAGGGTTCAGAGGAGTAATTAAATAAGTTGGAAACTGTTGGCCTTCTATCATGTATGTATTCTTAGGGTTCTTATTATTTGGGTTTGGTATGGGTTGAGCCGGAAATTGATTTGATTTTTGAGGGAATGGTAATGGAAGTGGTTGATTTTGATGTGGTTGGTTCTGATGATTTTGTTGAGGAAAATGTGGATATAGTGGATAGGATGGTGGATACTGATAGTACTGAGAGTATCTTCCATAGGGATTTTGTGCTCCTTGTACCCAAGCTTGAGATTGATTTTGAAATTGGGGCCAAGGTTGCTGCCAAGAATTCCAAATTGGTGGAGGTTTATTATACATTTGAACATGAAATCCTTGTGTTTGAGGTCCTTGCCAAGGCCTTCTAGAGACAAAATTGAGAGATTCTGTGGAACTTGTAGGAATTTCCTTTTGAAAGACAGCTTTAAGACCAGGAAGTGAAGGAAAACTCTTGGTCTCATGTTTTTCTGAACAAATGACACAAGTCTCTACAACTTTTTCATCCAAAGGACATTCTCTCAGGGCATGCTTCATTCTACATCTGGGACAAAATACTGCTAAGGCATCAGATTCAGCTTTTTTCTTTTTGTTATGTAAATTTTATTAATTGTTAGTTAGATATAGTTATATTAGGTTTTATTAGTGAAAGGGAATGATCAAAGATCATGCCTCTTCACCAAGGGACACCTTGAGGCTATATTTAAAGCCTCGGTGATTCCCCATTGTAATCATCTCTTATCTATCATCATTAATAATATATACTTATTCAAGTTTACCAGAGTTTTTACACTCCATTGGTATCGGAGCCATCGCTCTTCGGGATCTGTGTGATCACCCAGAATTAAGGAATTCCAGAATTCCAGAATTACGGTTAAGAAATTTCGAAGGAAATTTCAGGATTTTTTTTTTAAATAAGTGCAGTATTGCTTTCCAAACTGTTCAGCAGCGATTCCAGAATTGCAGATTTTTTCAAGTGCTTGTGGACAGTATTGGTTTTAAAAGAAAAATTGTAGCCATCTCCTCTCATATCCGATCTGTCCCTCACTCCCACTCTGCGTTTAAAAAAAAAAATAATATAATAAATAAATTTTCCCTCACGCTTACGCCCAATTCCCTGCATCTTATCAGAGGGTAAGGCAACCATCTGTCAAACTCTCAGTTGGGAATTCTGGTTGTGCACACGACTGTGTTTCCTGTTATGCTGCCATTGATCCTACCTTTTTTAATTACCGTGTGTCAAGCATACACAGGCGGTGACAAATGCGAGGTCTGGAATAAATATTACAGTGCAAAAGTCGTGTTGCAGTTTCACTCCCCACCAGCATGGGATTCTTTCTATGCAGGCTAGATTGCGTTCAACTGACGCCCTACTTGAATCCATACACGCTGAAATTCCTGAAATCCGTGTATTTGTGGGCATTCTCTTTACAAGTGGAAAGGTCTGGACATCCACCTTTTTCGAGCCACACGACGGTGTATTGAACTGGCAGAGTGATTCGTGTCACTGTTGACGGAGCGACGACGTCTTGAACTGGCAACCCGCAAATGATATCGAGTGGTGTTGATTCCAAACTGGACGTGGCTCGACAAATCGAACAATCCTCGGTGGCTTAAACAGCGGTAACGACTCAATTCGATAACGGGTGGAATGATACATCATACGATACATCGTTTAAATAATACCACGTTTTAAAAATATGGGTTACAGTAGAATGCTTTAAAATACGGGTACAACATACGGTACAACGTTTAAAATACGGGTGATACGTCTCGTTTTTTTTTAAACGAACAGGTGCTGTGATATTATAATCATAAGTATATTAAAGTAGAAGGGTCTCGTTTTTAAAGCGGACGAGTTTTTTTTTTGTGAAGGGTTCATCGATAGTCATATATATAATAAATATATATATGATTATAATTTAATTTTTATATAAACTTTAATTCAAAATTAAATTTATATAAAAATTAGTTATAAAAAAATAAAAAATAATTATTATTGTTATATAATAATTATATAATTTATTTATATATTATATAATTTTCAAATAAATAATTATATAATTTATTTAAAAACAATAATTATTATTATTATTTAAAAAAAAGAAGAAGAGAGAACATCACTAAGGTCTAGAGGAGTAATTAAATAAGTTGGAAACTGTTGGCCTTCTATCATGTATGTGTTCTAAGGATTTTTATTGTTGGGGTTTGGTATGGGTTGAGCAGGAAATTGATTTGATTTTTGAGGAAATTGTAATGGAAGTTGTTGATTTTGATGTTGTGGATTTTGAGGATTTTGTTGAGAATTTTGTTGTTGAGGAAAATGTGGATATAGTGGATAGGATGGTGGATACTGATAGTACTGAGAGTATCTTCCATAGGGATTTTGTGATCCTTGTACCCAAGCTTGAGATTGATTTTGAAATTGGGGCCAAGGTTGCTGCCAAGAATTCCAAATTGGTGGAGGTTTATTATACATTTGATCATGAAATCCTTGTGTTTGAGGTCCTTGCCAAGGCCTTCTAGAGACAAAATTGAGAGATTCTGTGGAACTTGTAGGAATTTCCTCTTGAAAGACAACTTTAAGACCAAGAAGTGAAGGAAAACTCTTGGTCTCATGTTTTTCTGAACAAATCACACAGGTCTCTACAAATTTTTCATCCAAAGGACATTCTCTCAGGGCATGCTTCATTCTACATCTGGGATAAAATATTGCTAAGGCATCAGATTCATCTTTTTTCTTTTTGTTTGTAAATTTTATTAATTGTTAGTTAGATATAGTTATATTAGGTTTTATTAGTGAAAGGATCATGCCTCTTCACCAAGGGACACCTTGAGGCTATATTTAAAGCCTCGGTGATTCCCCATTGTAATCATCTCTTATCTATCATCATTAATAGTATATACTTATTCAAGTTTACCAGAGTTTTTACACTCCATTGATATCGGAGCCATCGCTCTTCGGGATCTGTGTGATCACCCAGAATTAAGGAATTCCAGAATTCCAGAATTACGGTTAAGAAATTTCGAAGGAAATTTCAGGAATTTTTTTTTAAATAAGTGCAGTATTGCTTTCCAAACTGTTCAGCAACGATTCCAGAATTGCAGATTTTTTCAAGTGCTTGTGGATAGTATTGGTTTTAAAAGAAAAATTGTAGCCATCTCCTCTCATATCCGATCTGTCCCTCACTCCCACTCTGCGTTTAAAAAAATAATAATATAATAAATAAATTTTCCCTCACGCTTACGCCCAATTCCCTGCATCTTATCAGAGGGTAAGGCAACCATCTGTCAAACTCTCAGTTGGGAATTTTGGTTGTGCACACGACTGTGTTTCCTGTTATGCTACCATTGATCCTACCTTTTTTAATTATCGTGTGTCAAGCATAAACAGGCGGTGACAAACGCGAGGTCTGGAATAAATATTACAGTGCTAAAGTCGTGTTGCAGTTTCACTCCCCACCAGCGTGGGATTCTTTCTATGCAGGCTAGATTGCTTTCAACCGATGCCCTACTTGAATCCATACATGCTGAAATTCCTGAAATCCGTGTATTTGTGGAAATTCGCTTTACAAGTGGAAAGGTCTGGACATCCACCTTTGTCGAGCCACGCGACGGTGTATTGAACTGGCAGAGTGATTCGTGTCACTGTTGACGGAGCGACGACGTCTTGAACTGGCAACCCGCAAATGATATTGAGTGGTGTTGATTCCAAACTGGACGTGGCTCGACAAATCGAACAATCCTCGGTGGCTTAAACAGCGGTAACGACTCAATTCGATAACGGGTGGAATGATACATCATAAGATACATCGTTTAAATAATACCACGTTTTAAAAATATGGGTTACAGTAGAATGATTTAAAATACGGGTACAGCATACGGTACAACACTTAAAATACAGGTGATATGTCTCGTTTTTTTTTAAACGAACAGGTGCTGTGATATTATAATCATAAGTATATTAAAGTAGAAGGGTCTCGTTTTTAAAGCGGACGGGTTTTTTTTTTGTGAAGGGTTCATCGATAGTCATATATATAATAAATATATATATGATTATAATTTAATTTTTATATAAACTTTAATTCAAAATTAAATTTATATAAAAATTAGTTATAAAAAAATAAAAATAATTATTATTGTTATATAATAATTATATAATTTATTTATATATTATATAATTTTCAAATAAATAATTATATAAATATAATAATTATATAATTTATTTAAAAACAATAATTATTATTATTATTTAAAAAAAAAAAAAGGGAAAGAAAAAGAAGAAGAATAAGAAAGAGAAACTGGCAGAAAAATATTCCCCACCTCATACGCGTTCGATGTCGTCATCAATGTCAATGGTTGAATTCCAAAAAAAATTGGTGGATCTCGAGAAACAGATCACTAATAATTCCGAAGAATTCGGAAAAAGATTAGTCGATCTTGAAAGCACAGTTGCAGGGCATTCCAACGACATCAAAAAAATTCATGATACGACAAATCGAATAGAAAGACAAATGTGGCTAAATCATCACGAGGCCATAGAAAGGCAGAACGAAGCAATGAACAATATGACAGAACTCTTCAACAAGCTAAATGATAAGATAGATAATTTGAGTAAGACATAGTGCCCAATATCTCCTAACATGGAACAAAATCAACAAAACAATACCGCAGATTCAGGGAACTCAGAAGAGCATTAGGAAAAGACCGATTCCCCACATCATCAAGAAGATAGTAATGCAGATTTTCAAAATAAGCAGCTCTGGAATGCATTCGCTAATCAATATCCCCTTCTTGCTCCACCATTAGCATATCAGCGCAAAGCCAAGATCGACCTACCCAAATTTGATGGTAATGAAAAAAATAGCGTTGCATGGCTTAATAAAGCAGAAGAATATTTTGAGATTTATGACATTACTATTGATGACGAAAAAATTAAGCATTCTTCCATGAAAATGGAAGGAGAAGCCTATAATTGGTATATGTGGTGGAAAAAGACGACGCTCGCTATCAGTTGGAGGAAATTTAAGGATGCATTCTTCAAAAGGTTTCAAGGCATAAAATAAGAAAAATTCTTTTCAACGTTTATCAAATTACGCCAAAAAGGAGATGTGGATGAGTACACTCGAGAATGGGAGACCTTGGCAACACGAGTACCCGGATTGCCGGAATCTCGTCTAATCCAGTCTTACATCTCAGGACTTAAAATCCACATACAGGAAGAGCTAGAACTACATGAAATTACGTCCGTAGAAGTAGCAAGGAAAAAAGAAAAAGCTGTTGAAAATAAATTTGAAATATTATCAAAACCAGAAAAAGTATATTCGAGACGACGGTTTCCTCAATCTGAAAATATAGATGACACAAAATATTTCCCTGTCCATCCTCGTGAAGAAGAAAAATCTAGTCTGGAAAAACAAAGAATGCACGAGGGTAAGTGCAAACGCTGCGGTGAAAACTGGGACCCTAAGCACAGATGTGCTAATGGAAAAGTGAAAAATCTATACAGTTGTGAAGCAAATAACGACGCTAACAGTACTGATTCGTGTATAGAAGGATTAGAAGACAACTTAGAGTTCTCTTCAGAAGTGGATGGCGAAACTATTCCGCAAGTGTCATTATCAGCTATGATAGGCATATCACAACCTCAAACCCTAAGGTTAAGAGGACATATTAAGAAAAACAATGTAATGGTTCTAATAGACACAGGCAGCACGCACAATTTTCTAGATTCAACCATGGCCAAAAGACTCAACCTCTTTGCTTTTCCCATGCCTAATATGAAGGTAATGGTGGTCGATGGTAAGAAGATTGAACAAGTAGGAAAATGCCATAAAGTCAAATTGCAGATTAAAGACTTTCATTTAGAATCTCCATTCTACACAGTTCCATTACGAGGAGTAGATGTGGTCTTAGGAATTCAATGGCTACAAACTCTAGGTACTTATTCTGCCAACCATCATAAGTAGTTTATAAGTTTTAAGTGGAAAGGGCAGAAACACAAGTTGTATGGATTCCAAGCCCCATAAGATCAAGTCATATCTTCCTCTCTGATGACGAAGATGATTCAAATAGGAGCGCCAACGTCTACAGTACAATGTCATCAGTTAGAAATGTTATCTTCAAAAGGGAGCCACGAAGAGTCACCAGAAGTCAAGACAGGATCCGACCCTGTCGATATCAGATATTTTCACTATCCAGATCAACAAAATATTGAACTCGAGAATATGCTCCACGATATTTTTAAAATGTGGGAAGCAAGAGCCCGCTGCTCAAGAAACCCAGGCGTTCGTCAACATTGTCCATCGTTACATATGCTTTGAGGACAAAGCATCTTTAAGAGAGGGGCAATGTTATGTAAATTTTATTAATTTTTAGTTAGATATAGTTATATTAGGTTTTATTAGTGAAAGGGCATGATCAAAGATCATGCCTCTTCACCAAGGGACACCTTGAGGCTATATTTAAAGCCTCGGTGATTCCCCATTGTAATCATCTCTTATCTATCATCATTAATAATATATACTTATTCAAGTTTACTAGATTCTGTGGAACTTGTAGGAATTTCCTCTTGAAAGACAGCTTTAAGACTGGGAAGTGAAGGACAACTCTTGGTCTCATTTTTTTCTGAACAAATGACACAGGTCTCTACAACTTTTGCATCTAAAGGACATTCTCTCAGGGCATGCTTCATTCCACATCTGGGACAAAAGATTGCTAAGGCATCAGATTCAGATTTTTTCTTTTTTTGTAGCTTAAGGGTGTCTATTTGTTCACTAAGACTCCCTAAGATGTTAGATTTGAATTCATCAAGCATATGGCCTATTTCTGCCCTACTTACTATTCCAGAAGCAGACTTACTTACCCTTGCAAGAGCAGGGTCTCTTGGTCCTTTCACAGTTTTAGATTTCCCTCTTGAAAGGTTGATACATAACTCAGATATTTCAGGTAATGTGAGCTGAGATATATCCCCTTTTCCCATCATGTTAAGGATATCCAACCATTCATCCGTAATTGTTTTCAACAAGACAACTTTTAAGGTGTCTCGATCTAAGTTTTCCATTTTTTCTCTTTTGATGTTGTAATGAAATCTCTCCAACAAATCTTCCAAGTTTTCATCCTCTTTTTGTATCATCTTGAACACTTCCTCCTTATGATTAACTGGCATACAATAATCCAAATACCTCTCTATAAATGCTTGTTTCATGTCTTCCCATGTCCTGATAGAACTATTGATCAAACTCATAAACCACTTCAATGTTTCTCCTTTCAATGTTGAAGGAAATAGTTTAAGTTTTTGAGCATCTTGTAAGTAGTCATAAGTTCTACATAGGACTTCAAATTCAAATAGGAAGGTTTCAGGATCTTCAGTTTTTAGTCCATAGAAGTTGGGAAGGACAGAGGGTGAAATGTTTTCATGGTTTTATTGGTTTCTTCGTCTATTATAGGAAACCCAAAATAGCTTCCCATTTCTCTTCTACCTCTTTCTCTACCTCCTTCTCCTTCTGCACCTCTACCTCTACCTCTACCCCATCCAAATAATGTGTGTTCTCCATTAAAGACTCCTCCTCCCCCTTCTTCTGCCATAGTTGATTTTTCTGTGGAAGTGGAAAATTTTGTGTCTCTAACAGGGGTCCTTGAATCTTCCTCTAAGATAGGTTCAGTGGATGAAGTGGAAGGTCTTTCTAATGGAATAATTGATCTTAAGTCCTCTGGAAGTCTAAGATCAGTAAATGATGAAATGTGTGTCTGAGTTGGAGGTGTGCTGGCTCTAGATCTTGATGAAACAAGTGGTGGTCTAGGAATCAAAATTCCGATTCTTATGGATCTACCCCTTGAGTCTCTCTCTCTACGCATATAATTTTTTTTGGGAGTTAAGAAACAAGGTTGCCTAGTTACACTTGCCCGACAACGTCGCAAAAATGTTTGTGCTCAACCTAGTGTTCCTAAATTAAGTTCATTAATTGTCAACCAGGGTTGGTAAACTGCTGAAGTGTGGTGCACTATATGTGCCTAGGTATTTGTTTCTTACCACGTTGTGTTTAGTGTTTTCGGATGTTTTTGGTTTATGGTTTTATGTTTGGAAAGTGAAGGAACTAAATGCTGGTGAGAAGAAGCTATTGGCCTAAACTATGGATGGTAAATAACAAATGCAAATACTAAAATAGAACAAAGCCTAACTATGGCTAGCAAACAACAAATACAAAGCTTGATAATGACTTCAAGGAAATAAATCACAACATAAGCTTAAACTTCTCCAATTCATTCATTAAAGATGTTTTGGAAGAGCTTCATAAATGGGCAAGTTAAGTGTAAATGAAGTTCTCCTAACTAAAAAATCAAACAATCAACTTACAATGTTACAACATCTCATCCATGATTAAAGGTCTATTGGAATATATTTGGAAAAGAAAATTTGTAGCACCATAAGATTTCTATTCTAAACTAGCTTCTAATTCTGTTCTGCAACTCAATCTAGCACCACTAGGCCTCACTCAAAAGTTATAGCTTTCTCTTTTTAAAATGGTCTTTGAGAAAAGGCTTGTTTGTGAAATGGTAAAAAGGTTGCAAAATACTCCAGGCCTTTAGACTGATACTAACTTCTGTCCAGATAATTATGTATTAATATGAGTTTGGAACAAAAGAAGTTTTGTAAATAATGAAGACCGTGGTATTTAAATTTAACAACTAAAAATGCAATGGATAACAACTAAACTGAAATGCTAATACAGTGAGCTGAGACTAAAATAGAGTGCTACTAGTCTACTTGGAATACAGTGAGTAATGTTAAACTAAAATGCCATTATCAAGCTGAAATGTAGTGACAGAGCTGAAATAAATGCATTCTACCTCCGGAGTGCTCTAACTAAATTAGCATGCAGCTAGTCTATGGAATTCTACAACCCATCTTGTTCATTATGAATGATATTTTGGAAGAGTTTTTAAAATAGTCCTTGCTGTATTATCCAATGCAATTGAACATAAACATAAAACTGAAAGCAAATACAACTAAAATCTAAGACACCACAGCTATTTCTTACTCATTGTTATGATATTTTGGAAGAGCTTTGTAAGAGTAAGACTGGCTATGCCACTTAGTGTAAACAGAAAAAGGAAATGCAACTAAAATCTAAGAAACCACAACTATTTCTTACTCATTTTATGATATTTTGGAAGAGTTTGTAAGAGTAAGACCGACTGTGACACTTAGTGTAAACAAGCAACTAAAACCTACAATACCACAGTTATGCCTTATTCATCATGATGATATTTTGGAAGAGTTTATTAGAGTAAGTCTAATTGTGATAATTAACGAAAGGAATTGCAACTAAAATCTACAACACCACAGCTATGCCTTATTCATCGTAATGATATTTTGGAAGAGTTTATTAGAGTAAATATAGCTGTAATGATTAATGAAATCAACTATAAACATAAACTTCAGAAACTTGTCTAAGCTAGAAACGAAACTAAAATACTTATCTAAACCGTAAAAACAAGGCTGCTCAGGAGGCAGGGGCCTTCTACCACCAGAGTAGCACGAAATCTAGTTCAAGATCGACTCAACGTGTTCAAGGAAATGATGCTTCTTTCATTAAAGAGGAATCACTTCAAAATAGAGTATTCTCGGACTTCAAAAATCTAGCCAAAATCTAACCAAAACCTAACCTTTGTCTCTCGGTTTCAATATTAAAATCGAACTAGAACTCTAAAGGTGGCATCGTAATATGAAAAAGGACATCTGGACTGTCCTTGTCCTATTAGGAGTCTATCTCCTAGTTTGAGTTCCCACGTGCATAACCACGTACAGAATTCCGTTCAATCTTCATGGAGAGAAACAAATGCTAAAGGAATGATGTGGAATACGACCATGTGTGGTTTTATCTAAGAGGACATCTGGAACTTGCTCAAACATGAAGACAGCTACAGAATTGGCAACTAGCTACAGAATTATTCTGTTAGCCATGATATTCATTCTTAAAGAAATTTTAACTAATTTCATTGATCATTTGAGCCTTGGATTAATAATGGAAAAAAGAAATGGAGTGGAATGTGGTGGAAGAAAGAACATTTTTTTGGAACTCAACATACCCCCACTGCTAGCTTCTTGCATGTCCTCATACAACTATTCCATGAACTCTGAGACTTCTACAAGAACATCCAACCCTCTTCTTCTGCTTTGCCTGGTAGTTAAAGGCCTTCTGGGCTTCCTGATAACTAACTTGAACCTTAAATTGTTAAGTGCCTTGATTAGCTTTTTGTTTCTCTTTTTCAATTTTTCATTGGCCTTTTCCACTTTGTCCATTTGTAGAGACAGGGCTGAGTTCATATTTGGTTTTAGTTTAACTTGCTCCCTCAGAATATCACTCTTAGTCCTAATATGTCTATTAAGTACTTCTATCTCGTACTTATCTCTTCTTAGCACATCTATTTTGGACTTTGGTGGACTAGGGGTTCTGTCTATACTTTCTGAAGCTTTTCTCTCCAATGTTTCAACATAGTTGTAAATTTCTTGCTGTGCAGGATCAATTTCTGGAACTTCTTCATCAAAATCCTCCTCAGTAGGTGTTTCTTCGTCTTCTATGTTTATGACTCGAGTTTGTTTAAATTTTGTTTTCTTTAGTATCCCTCTCAGTCTGTGGCTCCTCCTCGGTTGAAATGGCCCTTCTCCTTTTTCTCTGGCAAATTTTCTTATGATCCTCTCTTTCTTAAGCTGCTTCTTAATCTGAACTAATTTTTCAGAGATCATTTCTTCGCTACTTTCTTGTATTGTTTTACCAGTTTCAGTTTTGGAGGATTTCCATCTTCTGCTTATTTTTTTAGGTTCATGTTCAAGTGAAGGTTCTTTTGGTGCCTCAAAGTGATTTCTCACCAAGAACTCTTCCCAATTATCCCCTATTTTGCTCAAATTATGTTCAATCAATATCTTGACTAAACCATGGTGGTATAAGGTTGTCTCTAGAAATTGAATTCTCTTTTAAACACTTGAAACCATTTTCTTTAAACTTTGAAGCAGGAAATAGGGAAAATTAAGTTCTTCTTCTAGGAAATGCATTATCAACCTAATATGGTAAACATAGAAAGTACCATATCTACCTTCACAAGTGATGAATTTTTGTAGGATAAGCAACATGTTCCTCCATTTGTTCTTTAATGTAGAGCTAGGGATACCCTTTTTAAAAACAGTGACATCCATACCTGGTGACTTGAGTATCTGCTTCCATGATTCGTTATGAAATTCTCTGTTCTTAAATCACCTTTCTCCTTGTCTAGGCAATCTTGTTGCTTCTGTAATAAAAGCCTCTATGACAGTGAATTTAATATCTCCAACTTCAACCTCAGCTCCATTGAATGATTTTGCAAACGTTTTAGTAACCTCTTTGTGGGAGCCACTAAATTTTTCAAGGAATTACAGCCATCCTGCTTGTTGCAACATTTCTATGATTTGGGGATATCTTTACAAGTACTTAGTGCCTACTGGTTCAGTTCTCAAGATGAAGCCCATAATTTCTCCTTCAATCTTCAATTCACTAGTCTTCTGCTCACGGTGAGAATGGCAATTAACAAGTTGTTTTACTCCAAATGTTTCCTCTGTTCACGGTGACAATGGTTGCTACAGAGATACCTCTATTTTAGAGAATGAAATGGTTAAGAATTGGCTACGGAAAGGAGTGATATGGAAAGGTTATGGAATGAATTAATGAGGTGAGGTGAAGAAAAAGAATCAATGAGTGAAAATACCGCAGAGATATTTTGTAACGAATTCAAAAATCATCATTAAATGCTTGGTGATGTGACTAATCCAATCACTTCAGCACTTTAACCGTTTAGATTTTTAAATGATGATCGGATATGGGTTTTGAAATGGCGGAGTACAAAGAGTTTTATCCAAAGTTTTTTCGGAAGGTTTGTTAGGCATGATAAATAAAATTAATTAAAACAACTTTTTGAATAATATATAACTAAACTATACTAAAATTTTTCATGATATGTTACTATAATCATTTCATACCTTTTCCTTTGCTTTAATTTCCTTGTGATCTTCATATGCTTTGTTGTCCCCTGAAAATCATTACTTTTTGAGTCTTCATAACCTTCTTTATTTTGCTTGTTCTTGGATATGCAGGATCATTTTGTTGCAGATAAAATGATTACTAGACAGTGCTTTCAAGCACTCTAGCTGCAGAATGTCTGCCTGGCTGCAGAATGCTTGACTAACTGCAGAATGTCTGACTGATTGCAGAATGTACCTGTAGAGAACTTGAAATATGGTTTGAAGCTGGAATGATGAAAGATTGTATGAAATGAATAATGAAATATGGTAGGATGGAGTATGAATGAAGTGAATAATGGAGTGGAATGAATCACAACCTATGATATCGAGTGAAGTATGAGAAGTAGACTACAATTCATGATATGTATTATTTAATTGCAGAAAAACATCAAACTTTAAATTCTGGAATGGAAATGAGGTGGATGAAGTAGGGAATGAGATGAATGAAATATGGAATGAAGTGAAGTATGAATGAATGAATGAAATGGAGTATGGATGAATGAGTAAATGGAATGAAATGAGATGGACCATAAGTGAAATGGATCTGCAGTTATGATTTTGTAACAGCTGCTTGCAGAAAGAAAATGGAAAAGTTAGAGTGTCAGAAAAATTCTGATTTTCACCCTATATTTTCTGTATAAACATGCCAATCAGTGATTGGTTTTCATGTTTATCCTTTTTTTTTTTCAACATATCTGACTTCAGAAAATTCAATTAAGTTGATGAAGAAGAAAGATTCTTCTTCATTAACTTCACATCACTATTTTCCTGGAACTTCTTGACAAATTCTTCTCTTGAGAGTGGTTTGTGATACAGCTTCAATCTATGACCATTCACAAGAAAAGTAACCTCTTCTTCATCTATTGTCCTGATTTTTATTGCTCCATTGTCAAAAATTCTCACAATTTCATATGGCCCAAGCCAATGTGTTTGAAATTTATCTTGAAAATCCTTGAACTTTGAATCAAACAAGAGAGCCCAGTCACCTTCTTTGAACTTCTTCTCCTTGATGTACTTGGCATGCCATCTAGTCCTTTGATGTTGGACTATACTTGTTTTTTGAACTGCATCTTGTCTGATCTCATCCAATTCATTAATCTTCTCCAATCTGTGCTTTTGTGCCTATGATAGATCAAGTCCTAGTTGAACTACCATTTTGAAAGTTTGAATCTGGAACTCTATGGGAAACAAAACTTGCTTTCCATAAACAAGTTCATAAGGAGTATGTCCCGTTGTGGTTCTCCATGTAGTTCTATAGGCCCACAAGGCTTCAGGAAGCCTATCTACCCAATCTCTTCTATGTAAATGAACAATCTTCGTTAGGATCCCTTCAATAACCTTATTAGTAGATTCCACTTGACCATTTGCTTGTGGATGATAGGGAGTAGATTTTCTGTGTCTGATTTTGTACCTCTCCATCATTTGTTCCACTAGCCTTGATGTGAATTGAGCTCCTTGATCTGTGACAATTTTTCTTGGGACACCAAAACGAGTAAAAATATCCTCAAAAAGAAAATTAACTACAGATGCTTCAGTAGCATAAAGTAATGGCTTGGCCTCTACCCATTTGGTAACATAATCAGTGCAAACTAATATATATTTCTTTTGTCTTGATGGAGGACTAATAGGTCCTACAAAATCTAAAGCCCATTTTTCAAAAGGTTCAATATGTACCTGAGGCTGCAATGGCATCTCACCTGAAGGAGAAGGTTTCCCTACCCTTTGGCAACTGTCACACCTTTTAACATACTCTTTAGCATCTTTGAAAAGGGATGGCCAATAATATCCCAAATGAAGGATCTTATAGGTTGTCCTTTTATCAGCAAAGTGTCCGCCACAAGGTTCATCATGACATGCCTTGAGAATCTCAGGCATCTCATCTTCCTGAACACATCTCCTAATGATAAAATCTGGACCTGTCTTGTATAACTCATTAGCAACCCATGAATATTTTGCACTGTCATAAATGATTTTTATTTTATCTCTTGCATTCATTATTGAAGGAAATTTTCTTGAAACTAAATAATTAGCAATGTCAGCAAACCAAGGAGTTTGAGTAGAAATTGCAAAAAGATATTCATCAGGAAATTGATCTTCAACTAGAGTGTCATCTTTGATGTTTTGGAGTCTAGATAGGAAATCAGCTACTGTGTTTTTTTTTCCAGGCCTATCTAGAATGGTAATGTTGAATTCTTGTAAAAGCAATAACCATCTTATAACTCTGCCATTAGTAATTGATTTGTTCATTAAGTATCTAATTGCAAAATGATTTGTGTGAACAAAAGTTTCATAGCCTGTTATATAGTGTCTGAATTTGTTTATGGCATGAACAACAGCTAAAAACTCTTTTTCAGTTACAGTATAGTTTAACTCTGCAGGAGTCAAATTTTTACTAGTATAGTAGATGGCATAAGGAATCAGGTCTTTTTGTCCCAATACTGCTCCTAGAGCTATATCAGAGGCATCTGTCGAGATATGAAAAGGTAACTTCCAGTTAGGTCCCCTTAATATAGGTGCTTCAGAATTTTTTGTTTTTAGGGTCTCAAAGGCTAACTGGCAATCAGAAGTCCATTTGAATTCACAATCTTTGGTAAGTAATTTGAAGAGTGGAGATGCTATCTTAGTGAAGTTTTCTATAAATCTCCGATAATATCCTGTAAATCCTAGAAAACTCCTAACATCTTTTTGACAACTTGGAATAGATAAGTTAGAGATGACTTCAACTTTTGACTCATCAACTCTAATCCCATCCCCTGAAATGTGATGTCCCAAAACAATTCCTTCAATAAACATCATAAAACACTTTTCATGACTAAGTGAAATATTTTCTTCTTTACATCTTTTTAAGACTTTTTCCAAGTTTGCTAAGGTTTCTTCAAATGTATTTCCATAAACTGTGAAATCATCCATATATACCTCTACACAATCATGTATTAGATCTGAAAATATTCCTAATACTTCCCTCTAAAATGTTGCAGGTGCATTGCATAATCCAAATGGAAATACTCGGTATGCATAGGTACCCCAAGGACAGGTAAATGTGGTTTTGTCTTGATCCCCAAGTGCTACTTGAATTTTATTATAACCACTAAACCCATCTAGAAATGAGAAGTACTTTTTGCCAGCTAATGTATCTAACACCTAATCTATGAAAAGTAAGGGAAAATGATCTTTAAGAGTAGCTTTGTTTAATTCCTGGTATTCAATACATACCCTCCATTTACCATTTTTCTTTGGCACAATTACCAAAGGATAAACCCACTGACTATCTGAAATAGGATAGATAAAGTTGACATTCAACAATTTACGCAATTCTTCTTTAACAATCTCCCTAAGATTTGGATTCATCCTTCTTTGAGGTTGTACGATTGGTTTACAATTTTTCCTCTATGTAGATGTGATATGAGTGCAAGTCTTAGGGCTTTATCCCTTTCCTTTTTCGGTGTACTCCCATGCATATGAAGAAGAATGCCTCTGTAAAATCTTAACTAGCTCTTCTTGTTGAGGTTTTTCTAGGTTCTTGTTTATGTTTAAAGTTTTACCTGGAAATATCTCACTTGTAGAGCTGCCAAATTTATCCATAGAATGAAGAGACATCTGTCTTGATAAAAAAAACTCAATGTTGTATTTTTCTTGAAATTTTTCATGTTTATATTCCAAAGAGGATTCAAAGTTTTCTAAAGTATTCAAAATTTGACTATCTTCACTAATTTCTGAAATTGTGAAGAGAGGTTGTAAGTCTTCTTCATCCTCTATCCATTGAGTATCATCTAAATCTGTAATTGTCATTGCTGGAGGATACAAATTGAATTTCTTAGTTGAAATACCATCAGAGATGTACATATCACCGGATCTGCAACTAATGAAAGCATCAGCTGTAGCTAACCAAGGTCTTCCTAATATAATAGGATGTCCTCCTAGATTATTCTTGGGAGTTAGGATCATGAAATCCACAGGGTATTCCCAAGAATCCATGGACATTGGAATATCTTCTATTGCCCCATCAGGTTTGATTGCAGATCTGTCTGCCAATTGTAATAATGTGGGTGTAAAGAGAAGATTAGGAAGTTTCAGTTTATCCATGATTTGTCTACTCACGATATTGATTGCTGCTCCTAAATCAATGAGTGTATTTTGGATCTCAATTCCATTCATGTGAATTTTGACAACTGGATTTCCTGGGTCTAGATACTTTGGAATAACAATCTTACCCATCATAATGTCTACTATTTTTCCTACCAGTTGACTTTTCTTTGTCTCTCTTATTATTTTTCTTGTTTTCTTCATGCTCAACTCCTTTATTGTCTTTGCTAAAATTGGGATTTCCTTGATGGCTTGTAATAATGGAATCTTAATGCAAACATTTCTTAACTCATCTAGGAAATCATAGTTAGGTACCATAATTTGTTTTTCTACACCTCTATCAATTTGTAATCTTTCTGGAAAAGGAGGTGTAGAAGTGGATGTTGATGGTCGCTCTAATATAGGAGTTGAAATTATTGGTTCTTTTTGTTTTGATTTTTCAATGTTTGAGTCTTGGAAAGTTGTGTTCTCTTCAAGACTTTTATTTACCCTTAGAGAATCTTCCTCAGAATTTTCTTGCTCTTGTATGATTACAGAAGGTTTCCTCTTTTCCAAGTATTCTTCCCAGGACTAAGTTGAACATCACTAAGAGGGTCTAGAGGAGTAATTAAATAAGTTGAAATTGTTGGCCTTTCTATTGTTACGAGGATTTTATTGTGATGGAGTTTGGTATGGGTTAGGCGGGCAGTTGATTTGATTTTGAGGAAATGGTAATGGAAGTGGTTGATTTTGATGTTGTGGATTTTGAGGATTTTGTTGGATTTTTTGTCGAGAAAATGTGGATATAGTGGATAGGATGGTGGATGCGTGAATGCGAGTATCTTCCATAGGGATTCTGGTCCTCTTTGTGCCCAAGCTTTGAGATTGATTTTGAAGTGGTGCCAAGGTTGCTGCCAAAAATTCCAATTTGGTGGAGGTTGGTTATACATTTGATCATGGAATCCTTGTGTTTGAGGTCCTTGCCAAGGCCTTCTAGAGACAAAATTGAGAGATTCTGTGGAACTTGTAGGATTATCTTCTTGAAAGATAGCTTTAAGACCAGGAAGTGAAGGACAGCTCTTGGTCTCATGTTTTTTTGAACAAATGACACAGGTCTCTACAACTTTTGCATCCAAAGGACATTCTCTCAGGGCATGCTTCTTTCTACATTTGGGACAAAAGATTGCTAAGGCATCAGATTCAGCTTTTTGCTTGTTTTGTAGCTTAAGGGTGTCTATTTGTTCACTAAGACTCCCTAAGATGTCAGATTTGAATTCATCAATCATATGCCCTATCGCTGCCCTACTTACTGTTCCAGAAGCAGACTTACTTGCCCTTGTAAGAGCAGGGTGTCTTGGTCCTTTTACAGTTTTGGATTTCCCTCTTGAAAGGTTAATACATAACTCAAATATTTCAGGTAATGTGAGCTTAGATATATCCCATTTTCCCATCATGTTAAGGATATCCAACCATTCATCCCTAATTTTTTTCAACAAGAGAGCTTTTAAGGTGTCTTGATCTAAGTTTTCCATTTTTTCTCTTTTGATGTTGTAATGAAATCTCTCCAACAAATCTTCCAAATTTTCATCCTCTTTTTGTATCATCTTGAACACTTCCTCCTTATGATTAACTGGCATACAATAATCCAAATACCTCTCTATAAATGTTTGTTTGATGTCTTCCCATGTCCTGATAGAACTATTGATCAAACTCATAAACCACTTCAATGCTGCTCCTTTCAATGTTGAAGGAAATAGTTTAAGTTTTTGAGCATCTTGTAAGTAGTCATAAGTTCTACATAGGACTTCAAATTCAAATAGGAAGGTTTTAGGATCTTCAGTTTTTAGTCCGTAGAGGTTTGGAAGGACAGAGGGTGAAATGTTTTTCATGGTTGTATTTGTTTCTTCGTCTATTATAGGAAACCCAAAAGAGCTTCCCATTTCTCTTCTACCTCTTCCTCTACCTCCTTCTCCTTCTGCACCTCTACCTCTACCTCTACCCCCTCCAAATAATGTGTGTTCTCCATTAAAGACTCCTCCTCCCCCTTCTTCTGCCATAGTTGATTTTTCTATGGAAGTGGAAAAGTTTGTGTCTCTAACAGGGGTCCTTGAATCTTCCTCTAAGACGAGTTCAGTGGATGAAGTGGAAGGTATTTCTAATGGAATAACTGATCTTAAGTCCCTTGGAAGTATAAGATCAGTAAAGGATGGAATGTGGGTCTGAGTTGGAGGTGTGCTGGCTCTAGATCTTGATGAAACAAGTGGTTTTCTAGGAATCAAACTTCTGGTTCTTATGAATCTACCCCTTGGAACAAAAGAAGTTTTGTAAATAATGAAGACCGTGGTATTTAAATTTAACAACTAAAAATGCAATGGATAACAACTAAACTGAAATGCTAATACAGTGAGCTGAGACTAAAATAGAGTGCTACTAGTCTACTTGGAATAAAGTGAGAAATGTTAAACTAAAATGCCATTATCAAGCTGAAATGTAGTGACAAGGCTCAACTAAATGCATTCTACCTCCGGAGTGCTCTAACTAAATTAACATGCAGATAGTCTATGGAATTCTATAGCCCATGTTGTTCATTATAAATGATATTTTGGAAGAGTTTGTAAAACAGTCCTTTCTGTATTAACCAATGCAATTAGACATAAACATAAAACTGAAAGAAAATAAAACTAAAATCTAAGACACCACAGCTATTTCTTACTCATTGTTATGATATTTTGGAAGAGATTTGTAAGAGTAAGATTGGCTATGCCACTTAGTGTAAACAGAAAAAGGAAATGCAACTAAAATCTAAGACACCACAGCTATTTCTTACTCATTGTTATGATATTTTGGAAGAGCTTGTAAGAGTAAGACTGGCTGTGACACTTAGTGTAAACACGCAACTAAAACCTACAATACCACAGTTATGCCTTATTCATCATGATGATATTTTGGAAGAGTTTATTAGAGTAAGTCTAACTGTGATAATTAACGAAAGGAATTGCAACTAAAATCTACAACACCACAGCTATGCCTTATTCATCGTAATGATATTTTGGAAGAGTTTATTAGAGTAAGTATAGCTGTAATGATTAATGAAATCAACTATAAACATAAACTTCAGAAACTTGTCTAAGCTAGAAACGAAACTAAAATACTTATCTAAACCGTAAAAACAAGGCTGCTCAGGAGGCAGAGGCCCTCTATCACCAGAGTAGCACAAAATCTAGTTCAAGATCAACTCAACGCGTTCAAGGAAATGCTTCTTCTTTCATTAAAGAGGAATCACTTCAAAACAGAGTATTCTCGGACTTCAAAAATCTAGCCAATATCTAACCAAAATCTAACCTTGTCTCTCGGTTTCTCGAGCTACATTTATAGAAAATTTACATAACAGAACTTGAGATAATACAGGGATTACTGTCTTTCCATATTAAAATCGAACTAGAACTCTAAAGGTGGCATCGTAATATGAGAAAGGACATCTGGACTGTCCTTGTCCTATTAGGAGTCTATCTCCTAGTTTGAGTTCCCACGTGCATAACCACGTACAGAATTCCGTTCAATCTTCATGGAGACAAAAAATTGCTAAAGGCATGATGTGGAATATGACCATGTGTGGTTTTCTCTAAGAGGACATCTGGAACTTGCTTAAACATGAAGACGGCTACAGAATTGGCAACTAGCTACATAATGTCAGGATTCTGTAGCTAGTTTCAGTTCAAAAAGTACTATAATGACAAAATCATAAAAACATAGCAAGTTAGCCATGATATTCATTCTTAAAGCAATTTTAACTAATTTCATTGATCATTTGAGCCTTGGATTAATAATGGACAAAAGAAATGGAGTGGAATGTGGTGGAAGAAAAAACATTTTTTTGGAGCTCAACATACCCCCACTGCTAGCTTCTTGCATGTCCTCATGCAACTATTCCATGAACTCTGAGACTTTTGCAAGAACATCCAATCCTCTTCTTCTGCTTTGCCTGGTAGTTAAAGGCCTTCTGGGCTTCCTGATAACTAACTTGAACCTTAAATTGGTAAGTGCCCTGATTAGCTTTTTGTTTCTCTTTTTCAATTTTTCATTGGCCTTTTCCACTTTGTCCATTTGTAGAGACAGGGCTAAGTTCATATTGGGTTTTAGTTTAACTTGCTCCCTCTGAATATCATTCTCAGTCCTAATATGTGTATTAAGTACTTCTAGCTCATACTTATCTCTTCTTAGTACATCTATTTCGGACTTTGGTGGACTAGGGGTTCTGTCTATACTTTCTGAAGCTTTTCTCTCCAATGTTTCAACATAGTTGTAAATTTCTTGCTGTGCAGGATCAATTTCCGGAACTTCTTCATCAAAATCCTCCTCAGTAGGTGTTTCTTCGTCTTCTATGTTTATGACTCCAATTTTTTTAACTTTTGTTTTCTTTAGTGTCCCTCTCAGTCTGTGGCTCCTCCTCGGTTGAGATGGCCCTTCTCCTTTTTCTCTGGCAAATTTTCTTATGATCCTCTCTTTCTTAAGCTGCTTCTTAATCTGAACTAATTTTTCAGAGATCATTTCTTCGTTGCTTTCTTGTATTGTTTTACCAGTTTTAGTTTTGGAGGATTTCCATCTTCTGCTTCTTTTTGTAGTTTCATGTTTAGGTGAAGGTTCTTTTGGTGCCTCAAAGTGATTTATCACCAAGAACTCTTCCCAATTATCCCCTATTTTTCTCAAATTATGTTCAATCAATATCTTGACTAAACCATGGTGGTATAAGGTTGTCTCCAGAAATTGAATTCTCTTTTGAACACTTGAAACCATTTTCTTTAAACTTTGAAGCAAGAAATAGGGAAAATTAAGTTCTTCTTCTAGGAAATGCATTATCAACCTAATATGGTAAACAAAGAAAGTACCATATCTACCTTCACAAGTGATGAATTTTTGTAGGATAAGCAACATGTTCCTCCATTTGTTCTTTAATGCAGAGTTAGAGATACCCTTTTTAAAAAGAATGACATCCATACCTGGTGACTTGAGTATCTGCTTCCATGATTTTTTATGAAATTATCTGTTCTTAAACCACCTTTCTCCTTGTCTAGGAAATCCTGTTGCTTCTGCAATAAAAGCCTCTATGACAGTGAATTTAATATCTCCAAATTCAACCTCGGCTCCATTAAATGATCTTGCAAATGTTTTAGTAACCTCTTTGTGGGAGCCACTAATTTTTTCAAGGAATTGCAGCCATCCTGCTTGTTGCAACATTTCTCTGATTTGGGGGTATCCTTCCAAGTACTTAGTGCCAACTGGTTCGGTTCTCAAGATGAAGCCCATAATTTCTCCTTCAATCTTCAATTCACTAGTTTTCTGCTCATGGTGAGAATGGCCGTTAACAAGTTTTTTTACTTCCAAATGTTTCCTCTGTTCACGGTGACAATGGTTGCTACAGAGATACTTCCGTTTTATAGAATGAAATGGTTAAGAATTGGCTACGGGAAGGAGTGATATGGAAAGGTTACAGAATGAATTAATGAGGTGAGGTGAAGAAAATGAATCAATGAGTGAAAAGACAACAGAGATATTTTGTAACTAATTCAAAAATCATCATTAAATGCTTGGTGAAGTGACTAATCCAATCACTTCAGCACTTTAACCGTTTATATTTTTAAATGATGATTGGATATGGGTTTTGAAATGGTGGAGTACAAAGAGTTTTATCCAAAGTTTTTGCGGAAGGTTTGTTAGGCATGATCAATAAAATTAATTAAAACAACTTTTTGAATAATATATAACTAAACTATACGAAATTTTTTCATGATATGTCATTATAATCATTTCATACCTTTGCCTTTGCTTTAATTTCCTTGTGATCTTCATATGCTTTGTTTTCCCCTGAAAATCATTACTTTTTGAGTCTTCATAACCTTCTTGATTTTGCTTGTTCTTGGATATGCAGGAACATTTTTTTGCAGATCAAATGATTACTAGACAGTGCTTTCAAGCTCTCTGGCTGCAAAATGTCTGCCTGGCTGCAGAATGCTTGACTAGTTGCAGAATGTCCGACTGATTGCAGAATGTACCTGTAGAGAACTTGAAATATGGTTTGAAGTTGGAATGATGAAATATTGTATGAAATGAATAATGAAATATGGTAGGATGGAGTATGAATGAAGTGAATAATGGAGTGGAATGGATCACAACCTATGAAATGGAGTGAAGTATGAGAAGTAGGCTGCAATTCATGATATGTATTATTTAATTGCAGAAAAACATCAAACTTTAAATTCTGGAATGGAAATGAGGTGGATGAAGTAGGGAATGAGATGAATGAAATATGGAATGAAGTGAAGTATGAATGAATGAATGAAATGGAGTATGTATGAATGAGTAAATGGAATGAAATGAGATGGACCATAAGTGAAATGGATCTGCACTTATGATTTTGTAACAGCTGCTTGCAGAAAGAAAATGGAAAAGTTACTGTCAGAAAAATTCTGATTTTCACCCTATCTTTTCTATATAAACATGCCAATCAGTGATTGGTTTTCACGTTTATACCTTATTTTTTTTTCAACATATCTGACTTCAGAAAATTCAATTAAGTTGATGAAGAAGAAATATTCTTCTTCATTAACTTCACATCACTGTTTTCCTGGAAATTCTTGACAAATTCTTCTCTTGAGAGTGGTTTGTGATACAACTTCAATCTATGACCATTCACAAGAAAAGTAACCTCTTCCTCATCTATTGTCCTGATTTTTATTGCTCCATTGTAAAAAATTCTCACAATTTCATATGGCCCAAGCCAATGTGTTTGAAATTTACCTTGAAAATCCTTTAACTTTGAATGAAACAAGAGAGCCCAGTCACCTTCTTTGAACTTCTTCTCCTTGATGTACTTGTCATGCCATCTAGTCCTTTGCCGTTGGAGTAGATTTTTTTTCTGAACTGCATCTTGTCTTATCTATTTCAATTCATTAATCTGCTCCAATCTATGCTTTTGTGCCTCTGATAGATCAAGTCCTAGCTGAACTGCCATTTTTAAAGTTTGAATCTGGAACTCTATGGGAACCAAAACTTGCTTTCCATAAACAAGTTCATAAGGAGTATGGCCTGTTATGCTTCTCCATGTAGTTCTATAGTCCCACAAGGCTTTAGGAAGCCTATCTACCCAATATTTTCTATGTAAATGGACAGTCTTTGTTAGGATCTCTTCAATAACCTTATTAGTAGATTCCACTTGACCATTTTCTTGTGGATGATAGGGAGTAGATTTTCTCTGTCTTTTTTTGTACCTCTCCATCATTTGTTCCACTAGCCTTGATGTGAATTGAGCTCCTTGATCTGTAACAATTTCCTTTGGGACACCAAAATGAGTAAAAATATCCTCAAAAAGAAAATTAACTATAGATGCTTCATTAGCAAAAAGTAATGGCTTGGCCTCTACCCATTTGGTAACATAATCAGTGCAAACTAATATATATCTCTTTTGTCTTGATGGAGGACTAATAGGTCCTACAAAATCCAGAGCCCATTTTTCAAAAGGTTTAATATGTACCTGAGGCTGCAATGGCATCTCACCTGAAGGAGAAGGTTTCCTTACCCTTTGGCAACTGTCACACCTTTTAACATACTCTTTAGCATCTTTAAACAAGCATGGCCAATAATATCCTAAATGAAGGATCTTATAGGTTGTCCTCTTATCAGCAAAGTGTCTGCCACAAGGTTCATCATGACATGCTTTGAGAATATCAGGCATCTCATCTTCCCAAACACATCTCCTAATGATAAAATTTGGACCTGTCCTGTACAACTCATTAGCAACCCATGAATATTTTGCACTGTCATAAATGATTTTTTTTTTCTCTCTTACATTCATTATTGAAGGAAATTTCCCTGAAACTAAATAATTAGCAATGTCAGCAAACCAAGGAGTCTAAGTAGAAACTGCAAAAAGATATTCATCAGGAAATTGATCTTCAACTGGAGTGTCATCTTTGATGTTTTGGAGTCTAGATAGGAACTCAGCTACTGTGTTTTGTTTTCCAGGCCTATCTAGAATGGTAATGTTGAATTCTTCTAAAAGCAATAACCATCTTATAACTCTGCCATTAGTAATTGATTTGTTCATTAAGTATCTAATTGCAAAATGATCTGTGTGAACAAAAGTTTCATAGCCTGTCATATAGTGTCTGAATTTGTTTATGGCATGAACAACAGCTAAAAACTCTTTTTCAAGTTACAGTATAGTTTAACTCTGCAGGAGTCACATTTTTACTGGTATAGTAGATGGCATAAGGAATCAGGTCTTTTTGTCCCAATAATGCTCCTAGAGTTGTATCTGAGGCATCTATTGAAATATGAAAATGTAACTTCCAGCTATGTCCCTTTAAAATAGGTGCTTCAGAAATTTTTGTTTTCAGGGTCTCAAAGGCTAACTGGAAATCAAAATTCCAATTGAATTCACAGTCTTTGGTAAGTAATTTGAAGAGTGGAGATGCTATCTTAGTGAAGTTTTCTATAAATCTTCGATAATACCCTGTAAATCCAAGAAAACGCCTAACATATTTTTGACAACTTGGAATAGATAAGTTAGAGATAACTTCAACTTTTGACTCATCAAATCTAATCCCATCCCCTGAAATGTGATGTCCTAAAACAATTCCTTTAGTAAACATCATAAAACACTTTTCATCAATAAGTGAAAGATTTTCTTCTTGACATCTTTTTAAGACTTTTTCCAAGTTTTCTAAAGCTTCTTCAAATGTGTTTCCATAAACTATGAAATCATCAATATATACCTCTACACAATCATGTATTAGATCTAAAAAAATTCTTAATACTGCCGTTTGAAATGTTGCAGGTGCATTTCATAACCCAAATGGAAATACTCGGTAAGCATAGGTACCCCAAGGACAAGTAAATGTGGTTTTGTCTTGGTCTTCAAGTGCTACTTGAATTTTATTATAACCACTAAACCCATCTAGAAATGAGAAGTACTTTTTGCCAGCTAATGTATCTAACACTTGATCTATGAAATGTAAGGGAAAATGGTCTTTAAGAGTAGCTTTGTTTAATTCTCGGTAGTCAATACATACCCTCCATTTACCATTTTTATTTGGCACAATTACCAAAGGAGAAACCCATTGACTATCTGAAATAGGATAGATGAAGTTGACATTCAACAATTTCTGTAATTCTTCTTTAACAATCTCCCTAAGATTTGGATTCATCCTTCTTTGAGGTTGTCTGATTGGTTTACAATTTTCCTCTATGTAGATGTGATGAGTGCAAGTCTTAGGGCTTATCCCTTTCATATCAGTGTACTCCCATGCATATGTAGAAGAATGTCTCTGTAAGATCTTGACTAGCTCTTCTTGTTGAGATTTTTCTAGGTTCTTGTTTATGTTTAAAGCTTTTCCTGGAAATATCTCAATTGTAGAGCTGCCAAATTTATCCATGGAATAGAGAGACATCTGCCTTGATGACAAAAACTCAATGTTGGATTCTTCTTGAAATTGTTCATGTTTATGTTCCGAAGAGGATTAAAAGTTTTCTAAAGTATTCAAAATTTGACTATCTTCACTAATTTCTGAAATTGTGAAGAGAGGTTGTAAGTCTTCTTCATCATCTATCCATTGAGTATCATCTAAATCTGTAATTTTCGTTGATGGAGGATACAAAGTGAATTTCTTAGTTGAACTACCATCAGAGATGTACATATCACCCGATCTACAACTAATGAAAGCATCAGCTATAGCTAACCAAGGTCTTCCTAATATAATAGGATGTCCTCCTAGATTATTCTTGGGAGTTAGGATCATGAAATCCACAGGGTATTCCAAAGAATATAGGGACACTGGAATATCTTCTATTAACCCATCAGGTTTTATCACAGATCTGTCTGTGTAATAATGTGGGTGTAAAGAGAATATTAGGAAGTTTCAGTTTATACATGATTTGTCTACTCATGATATTGATTATTGCTCCTAAATCAATGAGTGTATTTTGGATCTCAATTCCATTGATGTGAATTTTGACAACTGGATTTCCTGGGTCTAGATACTTTGGAATAGCAATCTTACCCATCATAATGTCTGCTATTTTTCCTGCCAGTTGAATTTTCTTTGTCTCTCTTATTCTTTTTCTTGTTTTCTTCATGCTCAACTCCTTTATTGTCTTTGCTAAAATTGGGATTTCCTTTATGGCTTGTAATAATGGAATCTTAATGCAAACATTTCTTAGCTCATCTAGGAAATCATAATTAGGCACCATAATTTGTTTTTCTACACCTATATCAATTTGTAATCTTTCTAGAAAGGGAGGTGTAGGAGTGGATGTTGATGGCTTTTCTAATACAGGAGTTGAAATTATTGGTTCTTTTTTATTTGATTTTTCAATGTTTGGGTCCTGAAAAGGTGTGTCTTCTTCGAGACTTTTATTTTCTCGTATAGAATCTTCCTCAGAGTTGTCTTGTTCTTGTATGATCACAGAAGGTTTCCTCTTTTCAAGTATTCTTCCAGACCTAAGTTGAACATCACTAAGGTCTAGAGGAGTAATTAAATAAGTTGGAAACCGTTGGCCTTATATCATGTATGTGTTCTGAGTATTTTTATTGTTGGGGTTTGGTATGGGTTGAGCAGGAAATTGATTTGATTTTTGAGGAAATGGTAATGGAAGTGGTTGATTTTGATGTAGTGGATTTTGAGGATTTTGTTGAGGATTTTGTTGTTGAGGAAAATGTCGATATAGTGGATAGGATGGTGGATACTGATAGTACTGAGAGTATATTCCATAGGGATTTTGTGCTCCTTGTGCCCAAGCTTGAGATTGATTTTGAAATTGGGGCCAAGGTTGCTGCCAAGAATTCCAAATTGGTGGAGGTTGATTATACATTTGATCATGAAATCCTTGTGTTTGAGGTCCTTTCCAAGGCCTTCTAGAGACAAAATTGAGAGATTCTATGGAACTTGTAGGAATTTCCTCTTGAAAGACAGCTTTAAGACCAGGAAGTGAAGGACAAATCTTGGTCTCTTTTTTTTCTGAACAAATGACACAGGTCTCTACAAATTTTTCATCCAAAGGACATTCTCTCAGGGCATGCTTCTTTTTACATTCGGGACAAAAGATTAGGCATCAGATTCAGCTTTTTCCTTGTTTTGTAACTTAAGGGTGTCTATTTGTTCACTAAGACTCCCTAAGATGTCAGATTTGAATTCATCAAGCATATGGCCTATTTCTGCCCTACTTACTGTTCCAGAAGCAGACTTACTTACCCTTGCAAGAGCAGGATCTCTTGGTCCTTTCACAGTTTTAGATTTCCCTCTTGAAAGGTTGATACATAACTTAGACATTTCAGGTAATGTGAGCTGAGATATATCCCATTTTCCCATCATGTTAAGGATATCCAAGCATTCATCCCTAATTGTTTTCAACAAGAGAGCTTTTAAGGTGTCTTGATCTAAGTTTTCCATTTTTGCTCTTTTGATGTTGTAATGAAATCTCTCCAACAAATCTTCCAAGTTTTCATCCTCTTTTTGTATCATCTTGAACACTTCCTTCTTATGATTAAATGGCATACAATAATCCAAATACCTCTATAGAAATGCTTGTTTCATGTCTTCCCATGTCCTGATAGACCTGTTGATCAAAGTCATAAACCACTTCAATGCTGCTCCTTTCAATGTTGAAGGAAATATTTTAAGTTTTTGAGCATCTTGTAAGTAGTCATAAGTTCTACATAGGACTTCAAATTCAAATAGCAAGGTTTCAGGATCTTCAGTTTTTAGTCCGTAGAAGTTTGGGAGGACAAAGGGTGAAATGTTTTTCATGGTTGTATTGGTTTCTCCCTTATGTACTTGTCATTCCATCTAGTCCTTTGATGTTGGACTAGACTTGTTTTCTGAACTGCATCTTGTCTTATCTCATCCAATTTATTAATCTGCTCCAATCTATGCTTTTGTGCCTATGATAGATCAAGTCCTAGCTGAACTTCCATTTTGAAAGTTTGAATCTGGAACTCTATGGGAAACAAAACTTGCTTTCCATAAACAAGTTCTTAAGGAGTATGGCCTTTTGTGATTCTCCATGTAGTTATATAGTCCCACAAGGCTTCTGGAAGCCTATCTACCCAATCTTTTCTATGTAAATGGACAGTCTTTGTTAGGATCCATTCAATAACCTTATTAGTAGATTCCACTTGACCATTTGCTTGTGGATGATAGGGAGTATATTTTCTGTGTCTGATTTTGCACCTCTCCATCATTTGTTCCACTAGCCTTGATGTGAATTGAGCTCCTTGATCTATAAAAATTTCCCTTGGGACACCAAAATGAGTAAAAATATCCTCAAAAAGAAAATTAACTACAGATGCTTCATTAGCAAAAAGTAATGGCTTTGCCTCTAACCATTTGGTAACATAATCAGTGAAAACTAATATATATCTCTTTTGTCTTGATGGAGGACTAATAGGTCCTACAAAATCCAAAGCCCATTTTTCAAAAGGTTCAATATGTACCTGAGGCTGCAATGGCATCTCACCTAAAGGAGAACGTTTCCTTACCCTTTGGCAACTGTCACACCTTTTAACATACTCTTTAGCATCTTTAAACAAGCATGGCCAATAATATCCTAAATGAAGGATCTTATAGGCTGTCCTCTTATCATCGAAGTGTCTGCCACAAGGTTCATCATGACATGCTTTGAGAATCTCAGGCATCTCATCTTCCCGAACACATCTCCTAATGATAAAATCTAGACCTGTTCTGTACAACTCATTAGCAACCAATGAATATTTTACACTGTCATAAATGATTTTTCTTTTCTCTCTTGCATTCATTATTGAAGGAAATTTCCTTGAAACTAAATAATTAGCAATGTCAGCAAACCAAGGAGTCTGAGTATAAACTGCAAAAAGATATTCATCAGGAAATTGATCTTCAACTGGAGTGTCATCTTTGATGTTTTGGAGTCTAGATAGGAAATCAGCTACTGTGTTTTGTTTTCCAGGCCTATCTAGAATGGTAATGTTGAATTCTTGTAAAAACAATAACCATCTTATAACTCTGCCATTAGTAATTGATTTTTTCATTAAGTATCTAATTGCAAAATGATCTGTGTGAACAAAAGTTTCATAGCCTGTTATATAGTGTTTGAATTTGTTTATGGCATGAACAATAGCTAAAAACTCTTTTTCAGTTACAGTATAGTTTAACTCTGCAGGAGTCATATTTTTACTGGTATAGTAGATGGCATAAGGAATCAGATCTTTTTGTCCCAATACTGCTCCTAGAGTTGTATCTGAGGCATCTGTTGAAATATGAAAAGGTAAATTCCAGCTAGGTCCCCTTAAAATAGGTGCTTCAGAAATTTTTGTTTTCAGGGTCTCAAAGGCTAACTGGCAATCAAAATTCCAATTGAATTCACAGTCTTCGGTAAGTAATTTGAAGAGTGGAGATGCTATCTTAGTGAATTTTTCTATAAATCTTCGATAATACCCTGTAAATCCAAGAAAACTCCTAACATCTTTTTGACAACTTGGAATAGATAAGTTAGAGATAACTTCAACTTTTGACTTATCAACTCTAATCCCATCCCCTGAAATGTGATGTCCTAAAATAATTCCTTCAGTAAACATCATAAAAAACTTTTCATAACTAAGTGAAAGATTTTCTTCTTTACATATTTTTAAGACTTTTTCCAAGTTTTCTAAAGCTTCTTCAAATGTGTTTACATAAACTGTGAAATCATCCATATATACCTCTACACAATCATGTATTAGATCTGAAAAAATTCCTAATACTGCCCTTTGAAATGTTGCAGGTGCATTGCATAACCCGAATGGCAATACGCGGTAAGCATAGGTACCCCAAGGACAGGTAAATGTGGTTTTTTCTTGGTCCTCAAGTGCTACTTGAATTTGATTATAACCACTAAACCCATCTAGAAATGAGAAGTACTTTTTTCCAGCTAATGTATCTACCACTTGATCTATGAAAGGTAAGGGAAAATGGTTTTTAAGAGTAGCTTTGTTTAATTCTCGGTAGTCAATACATACCCTCCATTTACCATTTTTCTTTGGCACAATTCTTCTTTAACAATCTCCCTAAGATTTGGATTCATCCTTCTTTGAGGTTGTCTGATTGGTTTACAATTTTCCTCTATGTAGATGTGATGAGTGCAAGTCTTAGGGCTTATCCCTTTCATATCAGTGTACTCCCATGTATATGCAGAAGAATGTCTCTGTAAGATCTTGACTAGCTCTTCTTTTTGAGATTTTTCTAGGTTCTTGTTTATGTTTAAAGTTTTTCCTGGAAATATCTCAATTGTAGAGTTGCCAAATTTATCCATGGAATAGAGAGACATCTGCCTTGATGAAAAAAACTCAATGTTGGATTTTTCTTGAAATTGTTCATGTTTATGTTCCGAAGAGGATTCAAAGTTTTATAAAGTATTCAGAATTTGACTATCGTCACTAATTTCTGAAATTGTGAAGAGAGGTTGTAAGTCTTCTTCATCCTCTATCCATTGAGTATCATCTAAATATGTACTTGTCGTTTCTGGAGGATACAAAGTGAATTTCTTAGTTGAACTACCATCAGAGATGTACATATCACCGAATCTACAACTAATGAAAGCATCAACTGTAGCTGACCAAGGTCTTCCTAATATAATAGGATGTCCTCCTAGATTATTCTTGGGAGTTAGGATCATGAAATCCACAGGGTATTCCCAAGAATCTAGGGGCACTGGAATATCTTCTATTACCCCATCAGGTTTGATCACAGATCTATCTACCAATTGTAATAATGTGGGTATAAAGAGAAGATTAGGAAGTTTCAGTTTATACATGATTTGTCTACTCATAATATTGATTGTTGCTCCTAAATCAATGAGTGTATTTTGGATCTCAATTCCATTGATGTGAATTTTGACAACTGGATTTCCTGGGTTTAGATACTTTGGAATAGCAATCTCACCCATCATAATGTCTGCTATTTTTCCTGCCAGTTGAATTTTCTTTGTCTCTCTTATTCTTTTTCTTGTTTTCTTCATGCTCAACTCCTTTATTGTCTTTGCTCAAATTGGGATTTCCTTGATGGCGTGTAATAATGGAATCTTAATGCAAACATTTCTTAGCTCATCTAGGAAATCATAATTAGGCACCATAATTTGTTTTTCTACACCTCTATCAATTTGTAATCTTTCTGGAAAGGGAGGTGTAGGATTGGATGTTGATGGTTGTTCTAATACAGGAGATGAAATTATTGGTTCTTTTTTATTTGATTTTTCAATGTTTGGGTCCTGAAAAGATGTGTCTTCTTCAAGAATTTTATTTTCTCGTATAGAATATTCCTCCGAGTTGCCTTGTTCTTGTATGATCACAAAAGGTTTGCTCTTTTCAAGTATTCTTCCAGACCTAAGTTGAACATCACTAAGGTCTAGAGGAGTAATTAAATAAGTTGGAAATTGTTGGCCTTCTATCATGTATGTGTTCTGAGGATTTTTATTGTTGGGGTTTGTTATGGGTTGAGCAGGAAATTGATTTCATTTTTGAGGAAATGGTAATGGAAGTGGTTGATTTTGATGTTCTGGATTTTGAGGATTTTGTTGAGGATTTTGTTGTTGAGGAAAATGTGGATATAGTGGATAGGATGGTGGATACTGATAGTACTGAGAGTATCTTCCATAGGGATTTTGTGCTCATTGTGCCCAAGCTTGAGATTGATTTTGAAATTCGGGCCAAGGTTGCTGCCAAGAATTCCAAATTGATGGAGGTTGATTATACATTTGATCATGAAATCCTTCTGTTTGAGGTCCTTGCCAAGGACTTCTAGAGACAAAATTGAGAGATTCTGTGGAACTTGTAGGAATTTCCTCTTGAAAGACAGCTTTAAGACCAGGAAGTGAAGGAAAACTCTTGGTCTCACATTTTTCTGAACAAAAGACACAGGTATCTAAAACTTTTTCATCCAAAGGACATTCTCTCAGGGCATGCTTCTTTCTACATCTGGGACAAAAGATTGCTAAGGCATCAGATTCAGATTTTTTCTTTTTTTGTAGCTTAAGGGTGTCTATTTGTTCACTAAGACTCCCTAAGATGTCAGATTTGAATTCATCAAGCATATGGCCTATTTCTGCCCTACTTACTGTTCCAGAAGCAGACTTACTTACCCTTGCAAGAGCAGGGTCTCTTGGTCCTTTCACAGTTTTAGATTTCCCTCTTGAAAGGTTGATACATAACTCAAATATTTCAGGTAATGTGAGCTGAGATATATCCCCTTTTCCCATCATGTTAAGGAGCTTTTAAGGTGTCTTGATCTAAGTTTTCCATTTTTGCTCTTTTGATGTTGTAATGAAATCTCTCCAACAAATCTTCCAAGTTTTCATCCTCTTTTTGTATCATCTTGAACACTTCCTCCTTATGATTAAATGGCATACAATAATCCGAATACCTCTCTAGAAATGCTTGTTCATGTCTTCCCATGTCTTGATAGAACTGTTGATCAAACTCATAAACCCTTTCAATGCTGCTCCTTTCAATGTTGAAGGAAATTGTTTAAGTTTTTGAGCATCCTGTAAGTAGTCATAATTTCTACATAGGACTTCAAATTCAAATAGGAAGGTTTCAGGATCTTCAGTTTTTAGTCCGTAGAAGTTTGGAAGGACAGAGGATGAAATATTTTTCATGGTTGTATTGGTTTCTTCGTCTATTATAGGAAACCAAAAAGAGCTTCCCATTTCTCTTCTACCTCTTCCTCTACCTCCTTCTCCTTCTGCACCTCTACCTCTACCTCTACCCCCTCCAAATAATTTGTGTTCTCCATTAAAGACTCCTCCTACCCCTTCTTCTGCCATAGTTAATTTTTCTGTGGAAGTGGAAAAGTTTGTGTCTCTAATAGGCGTCCTTGAATCTTCCTCTAAGATAGGTTTAGTGGATGAAGTGGAAGGTATTTCTAATGAAATACCTGATCTTAAGTCCTCTGGAATTCTAAGATCAGTAAAGGATGGAATGTGGGTCTGAGTTGGAGGTGTGCTGGCTCTAGATCTTGATGAAACAAGTGGTGTTCTAGGAATCAAACTTCTGCTTCTTATGAATCTACCCCTTGAGTCTCTCTCTCTACGCATATAATTGTTTTTGGGAGTTAAGAAACAAGGTTGCCTAGTTACACTTCCCCAACAATGGTGCCAAAATGTTTGTGGTCAACCTAGTGTTCCTAAATTGAGTTCATTAATTGTCAACCAGGGTTGGTAAACTGCTAAAGTGTGGTGCACTATATGTGCCTAGGTATTTGTTTCTTACCACGTTGTGTTTAGTGTTTTCTGATGTTTTTGGTTTATGGTTTTATGTTTGGAAAGGGAAGGAACTAAATGTTGGTGAAAAGAAGATATTGGCCTAAACTATGGATGGTAAATAACAAATGCAAATACTAAAACAGAAAAAAGCCTAACTATGGCTAGCAAACAACAAATACAAATCTTGATAATGAATTCAAGGAAATAAATCACAACATGAGCTTAAACTTGTCCAATTCATTCATTAAAGATGTTTTGGAAGAGCTTGAGAAATGGGCAAGTTAAGTGTAAATGAAGTTCTCCTAACTAAACAATAAAACAATCAACTTACAATGTTACAACATCTCATCCATGATTAAAGGTCTATTGGAATATATTTGGAAAAGAACATTTGTAGCACCATAATATTTCTATTCTAAACTAGCTTCTAATTTTGTTCTGCAACTCAATCTAGCACCACTATGCCTCACTCAAAAGTTATAGCTTTCTCTTTTTAAAATAGTCTTTGAGAAAAGGCTTGTTTGTGAAATGGTAAAAAGGTTGCAAAATACTTCAGGCCTTTAGATTGATACTAACTTCTGTCCAGATAATTATGTATTAATATGAGTTTGGAACAAAAGAAGTTTTGTAAATAATGAAGACCGTGGTATTTAAATTTAACAACTAAAAATACAATGGATAACAACTAAACTGAAATGCTAATATAGTGAGATGAGACTAAAATAGAGTGCTACTAGTCTACTTGGAATACAGTGAGCAATGTTAAACTAAAATGCCATTATCAAGCTGAAATGTAGTGACAAAGCTGAACTAAATGCATTCTACCTCCAGAGTGCTCTAACTAAATTAACATGCAGCTAGTCTATGGAATTCTACAGCCCATGTTGTTCATTATTAATGATATTTTGGAAGAGTTTGTAAAACAGTCCTTGCTGTATTATCCAATGCAATTGAACATAAACATAAAACTGAAAGCAAATACAACTAAAATCTAAGACACCACAGCTATTTCTTACTCATTGTTATGATATTTTGGAAATGATTTGTAAGAGTAAGACTGTCTATGCCACTTAGTGTAAACAGAAAAAGGAAATGCAACTAAAATCTAAGACACCACAGCTGTTTCTTACTCATTTTTATGATATTTTTGGAAGAGCTTGTAAGCAGGATCAATTTCTGAAACTTCTTCATAAAAATCCTCCTTAGTAGGTGTTTCTTCGTCTTCTATGTTTATGACTCCAGTTTGTTTAACTTTTGTTTTCTTTAGTATCCCTCTCAGTCTGTGGCTCCTCCTCGGTTGAGATGGCCCTTCTCCTTTTTCTCTGGAAAATTTTCTTATGATCCTCTCTTTCTTAAGCTGCTTCTTAATCTGAACTAATTTTTGAGAGATCATTTCTTCGCTGCTTTCTTGTATTGTTTTACCAGTTTCAGTTTTGGAGGATTTCCATCTTCTGCTTCTTTTTGAAGGTTCAAGTTCAGGTGAAGGTTCTTTTGGTGCCTCAAAGTGATTTCTCACCAAGAACTCTTCCCAATTATCCCCTATTTTGCTCAAATTATGTTCAATCAATATCTTGAATAAACCATGGTGGTATAATATTGTCTCCAGATATTGAATTCTCTTTTGAACACTTGAAACCATTTTCTTTAAACTTTGAAGCAAGAAATAGGGAAAATTAAGTTCTTCTTCTAGGAAATGCATTATCAACCTAATATGGTAAACATATAAAGTACCCTATCTACCTTCACAAGTGATGAATTTTTTCAGGATAAGCAACATGTTCCTCCATTTGTTCTTTAATGCAGAGCTAGGGATACCCTTTTTAAAAACAGTGACATCCATACCTGATCCAGGGTAAAATCTTAATACCCTTAACCAAGACCTTTTAATTCGGTTGATAAATAGAATTGCATTTAACTAAGGACGTTAAAGAACTGAAATGAACAATTGTAGCTAAAAATAAGAGGAACATAAATGAACAAGATCAGCAATCATAAGAACACGTTGTTTGATGACGGAGTTCGTCCAGGAGGGACTACATCTCCGGGCCTCGGTGTCAAGATGGTGTAGGCCGTTGCGTTATGTGTTGTAAGAAGAGATGTACATGGATGTGCTTTCCTATGACATACAAGGAAAAATCGCCCTCACGCAGGAGTGGCTTGACTTCTTTAAGAGATGTTCCACTGCAGAACTCTCATACATAAAGAAAGACTGCTATCAGTATGACCATAGCTGACATGTAGAAAATAAGAGTATCCCACCAATCCTGGCAAACAAGGGATCTCAACAATACATGTATGAAAAGGAGCATCCCACCAATCTGGCATAAAAGGGACTCATACATGACACAAATCCATAGCTGAAAGTACATCAATAAAAACACAAAGCAAGATCCCACAACTCATGTATCAACCGGGATCTGCAAGACATAATGCATCTCAAAGAGAAATAAATGAAGAAGTACATGGAAATCACATCATATACCTCATGCTGCCATTTGCTAAAGGCTGAGCTTCTCTGCGGCTGAATCTGAAAGCACCATCAATCTTGTGGCGTCGAGAAAGTGGAAAACGACTGCTCACATGTGCAAATCTGACACCGACATAATCCACTTCCAAAAGTGGCTGAAAAATCAAAAACTCGGATGCAGAAACTGAGCACGCCATCAGACTCGTGGCACTGAGTAGTGCTGAAATGACATAAAATTTGTCCCATTTGGAGAAAGTCAAAATTTCACCCTCCTGAAAGTTGGCCTCAATCAGGGTTCCGCCTGCCTCTTTCTGGGCTCATGGTTCCACTGCACCTGCAATTAAAAAATAATAAATCTGGAAATCCATGCGCGCTGCTCTATTCCCTGGGTGCACTGATCTATAATTAAAAAAATATTAAACTCGAACCACGTGCGCGCTCCGCTCCTCCATGGCTTGGGCGCACAGTAAAAATCTGAGTTTATATAATAACTTCAGGCGGATTAACCAACAAAGACTGTTGGCTCATTGGTAAAAATTAGAATTCATTGGGGAGAGGTTGGGGGGTCAAATCCCATCCCTCCATACTTGGCATACCTTTGTTTTTTAACCCAACGAATAATTTAAATGGGGGGTCAGGCCCGCTTTGGGCAGCCCGCCCAACCAATTCCGCACATGCATTATGGTTGACGTATATCACATTGTTTAACATATAACCATTATATGTTATATATATATATACGATGGTTGGTTCCCGTGGGGTTCGGCGGGAGTGGTGGCCTGCCACCCCTTTTTTTAAATAATTTTTTTGTTTTTATAAACAAATTACGCCTTTTTTTTTAAAATTTGGTTTTGGACCGAAGGAGGCAAATTAAATAGGCCACAATTTCGCCCTGAATCTGGCCTGAGCTTGCCGGAATCCGGTGGCCAGGAAAAATCCAATTCGTGCCTTCCTTAACCTGCCACATCACCAAGTCAACCTAGAACTTTGACCGCTTATAACTTCTCCATACGGACTCGGAATTGAGTGTCGTCTGTGCCGTTCGAATCAGAAAGACGAGATCTACAACATGAACCTGGTTCGAGGATCTTTCGAACACTTTGATTTTTGAGCCTTTTACTCAGGCCACTTGTACTTGTACCTGATTAATCCACCTGGATCAATACCTGGTGATTTGAGTATCTACTTCCATGATTCGTTATGAAATTATCTGTTCTTAAACCACCTTTCTCCTTGTCTAGGAAATCCTCTTGCTTCTGCAATAAAAGCCTCTGTGACAGTGAATTTAATATCTCCAACTTCAACCTCGGCTCCATTGAATGATTTTGAAAATGTTTTAGTAACCTCTTTGTGGGAGCCACTAAATTTTTCAAGGAATTGTAGCCATCTTGCTTCTTGCAACATTTCTCTGATTTGGGGGTATCCTTCCAAGTACTTAGTGCCAATTGGTTCAGTTCTCAAGATGAAGCCCATAATTTCTCCTTCAATCTTCAATTCACTATTCTTCTGCTCACGGTGAGAATGGCTGTTAACAAGTTATTTTACTCCCAAATGTTTCCTCTGTTCACGATGACAATGGTTGCTACAGAGATACTTCTGTTTTATAGAATGAAATGGTTAAGAATTGGCTACGGAAAGGAGTGATATGGAAAGGTTACGGAATGAATTAATGAGGTGAGGTGAAGAAAACGAATCAATGAGTGAAAAGACCGTGGAGATATTTTGTAACGAATTCAAAAATCATCATTAAATGCTTGGTGACGTGACTAATCCAATCACTTCAGCACTTTAACCGTTTAGATTTTTAAATGATGATCGGATATGGGTTTTGAAATGGCGGAGTACAAATAGTTTTATCCAAAGTTTTTGCGGAAGGTTTGTTAGGAATGATCAATAAAATTAATTAAAACAACTTTTTGAATAATATATAACTAAACTATACTAAAATTTTTCATGATATGTCATTATAATCATTTCATACCTTTGCCTTTGCTTTAATTTCCTTGTGATCTTCATATGCTTTGTTTTCCCCTGAAAATCATTACTTTTTGAGTCTTCATAACCTTCTTGATTTTGCTTGTTCTTGGATATGTAGGATCATTTTGTTGCAGATCAAATGATTACTAGACAGTGCTTTCAAGCTGTCTGGCTGCAAAATGTCTGCCTGGCTGCAGAATGCTTGACTAGCTGCAGAATGTCCGACTGATTGTAGAATGTACCTGTAGAGAACTTTAAATATGGTTTGAAGCTGGAATGATGAAAGATTGTATGAAATGAATAATGAAATATGGTAGGATGGAGTATGAATGAAGTGAATAATGGAGTGGAATGGATCACAACCTATGAAATGGAGTGAAGTATGAGAAGTAGGCTGCAATTCATGATATGTATTATTTAATTGCAGAAAAACATCAAACTTTAAATTCTGGAATGGAAATGAGGTGGATGAAGTATGGAATGAGATGAATGAAATATGGAATGAAGTGAAGTATGAATGAATGAATGAAATGGAGTATGGATGAATGAGTACATGGAATGAAATGAGATGGACCATAAGTGAAATGGATCTGCACTTATGATTTTGTAATAGCTGCTTGCAGAAACAAAATGGAAAAGTTAGAGTGTTAGAAAAATTCTGATTTTCACCCTATCTTTTCTGTATAAACATGCCAATCAGTGATTGGTTTTCATGTTTATACATTTATTTATTTATTTATTTTATTTTATTTTTCAACATATCTGACTTCAGAAAATTCAATTAAGTTGATGAAGAAGAAAGATTCTTCTTCATTAACTTCACATCACTGTTTTCCTGGAACTTCTTGACAAATTCTTCTCTTGAGAGTGGTTTGTGATACAGCTTCAATCTATGACCATTCACAAGAAAAGTGACCTCTTCTTCATCTATTTTCCTGATTTTTATTGCTCCATTGTCAAAAATTCTTATAATTTCATATGGCCCAAGCCAATGTGTTTGAAATTTACCTTGAAAATCCTTGAACTTTGAATCAAACAAGAGAGCCCAGTCACCTTCTTTGAACTTCTTCTCCTTGATGTACTTGTCATGCCATCTAGTCCTTTGTTGTTGGACTAGACTTGTTTTCTGAACTGCATCTTGTCTGATCTCATCCAATTCATTAATCTGCTCCAATCTATGCTTTTGTGCCTCTAATAGATCAAGTCCTAGCTGAACTGCCATTTTGAAAGTTTGAATCTGGAACTCTATGGGAAACAAAACTTGCTTTCCATAAACAAGTTCATAAGGAGTATGGCCTGTTGTGCTTCTCCATGTAGTTCTATAGGCCCACAAGGCTTCAAGAAGCCTATCTACCCAATATTTTCTATGTAAATGGACAGTCTTTGTTAGGATCCCTTCAATAACCTTATTAGTATATTCCACTTGACCATTTGCTTGTGGATGATAGGGAGTAGATTTTATGTGTCTGATTTTGTACCTCTCCATCATTTGTTCCACTAGCCTTGATGTGAATTGAGCTCCTTGATCTGTAACAATTTCACTTGGGACACCAAAACGAGTAAAAATATCCTCAAAAAGAAAATTAACTACAGATGCTTCAGTAGCAAAAAGTAATGGCTTGGCCTCTACCCATTTGGTAACATAATCAGTGAAAACTAATATATATATCTTTTGTCTTGATGGAGGACTAATAGGTCCTACAAAATCCAAAGCCCATTTTTCAAAAGGTTCAATATGTACCTGAGGTTGTAATGGCATCTCACCTAAAGGAGAAGGTTTCCCTACCCTTTGGCAACTGTCACACCTTTTGACATACTCCTTAGCATCTTTAAACAAGGATGGCCAATAATATCCTAAATTAAGGATCTTATAGGTTGTCCTCTTATCAGCAAAGTGTCCACCACAAGGTTCATCATGACATGCTTTGAGAATCTCAGGCATCTCATCTTCACGAACACATCTCCTAATGATCAAATCTGGACCTGTCTTGTACAACTCATTAGCAACCCATGAATATTTTACACTATCATAAATGATTTTTCTTTTATCTCTTGCATTCATTATTGAAGGAAATTTTCCTGAAACTAAATAATTAGCAATGTCAGCAAACCAAGGAGTTTGAGTAGAAATTGCAAAAAGATATTCATCAGGAAATTGATCTTCAACTGGAGTGTCATCTTTGATGTTTTGGAGTCTAGATAGGAAATCAACTATTGTGTTTTGTTTTCCAGGCCTATCTAGAATGGTAATGTTGAATTCTTGTAAAAGCAATAACCATCTTATGACTCTGCCATTAGTAATTGATTTGTTCATTAAGTATCTAATTACAGAATGATCAGTGTGAACAAAAGTTTCATAGCCTGTTATATAGTGTCTGAATTTGTTTATGGCATGAACAACAGCTAAAAACTCTTTTTCAGTTACAGTATAGTTTAACTCTGCAGGAGTCAAATTTTTACTAGTATAGTAGATGGCATAAGGAATCAGGTCTTTTTGTCCCAATACTGCTCCTAGAGTTGTATTTGAGGCATCTGTTGAAATATGAAAAGGTAACTTCCAGCTAGGTCCCCTTAAAATAGGTGCTTTAGAAATTTTTGTTTTCAGGGTCTCAAAGGCTAACTGGCAATCAGAATTCCAATTGAATTCACAGTCTTTGGTAAGTAATTTGAAGAGTGGAGATGTTATCTTAGTGAAGTTTTCTATAAATCTTCGATAATACCCTGTAAATCCAAGAAAACTCCTAACATCTTTTTGACAACTTGGAATAGATAAGTTTGAGATAACTTCAACTTTTGACTCATCAACTCTAATCCCATCCCCTGAAATGTGATGTCCGGAAACAATTCCTTTAGTAAACATCATAAAACACTTTTCATGACTAAGTGAAAGATTTTCTTCTTTACATCTTTTTAAGACTTCTTCCAAGTTTTCTAAAGCTTCTTCAAATGTGTTTCCATAAACTGTGAAATCATCCATATATACCTTTACACAATCATGTATTAGATATGAAAAAATTCCTAATACTGCCCTTTGAAATGTTGCAGGTGCGTTGCATAACCCAAATGGCAATACTCGGTAAGCATAGGTACCCCAAGGACAGGTAAATGTGGTTTTGTCTTGGTCCTCAAGTGCTACTTGAATTTGATTATAACCACTAAACCCACCTAGAAATGAGAAGTACTTTTTGCCAGCTAATGTATCTAACACTTGATCTATGAAAGGTAAGGAAAAATGGTCTTTAAGAGTAGCTTTGTTTAATTCTTGGTAGTCAAAACATACCCTCCATTTACCATTTTTATTTTGCACAATTACCAAAGGAGAAACCCACTGACTATCTGAAATAGGATAGATAAAGTTGACATTCAACAATTTCTGCAATTCTTCTTTAACAATCTCCCTAAGATTTGGATTCATCCTTCTTTGAGGTTGTCTGATTGGTTTAAAATTTTCCTCTATGTAGATGTGATGAGTGCAAGTCTTAGGGCTTATCCCTTTCATATCACTGTACTCCCATGCATATGCAGAAGAATGTCTCTATAAGATCTTGACTAGCTCTTCTTGTTGAGATTTTTCTAGGTTCTTGTTTATGTTTAAAGTTTTTCCTGGAAATATCTCAATTGTAGAGCTGCCAAATTTATCCATGGAATAGAGAGACATCTGCCTTGATGACAAAAAATCAATGTTGGATTCTTCTTGAAATTGTTCATGTTTATGTTCCGAAGAGGATTCAAAGTTTTCTAAAGTATTTAGAATTTGACTATCTTCACTAATTTCTGAAATTGTGAAGAGAGGTTGTAAGTCTTCTTCATCCTCTATCCATTGAGTATCATCTAAATCTGTAATTGTCTTTGCTGGAGGATACAAAGTGAATTTCTTCGTTGAACTACCATCAGATATGTACATATCACCAGATCTACAGCTAATGAAAGTATCAACTGTAGCTAACCAAGGTCTTCCTAATATAATAGGATGTCCTCCTAGATTATTCTTGGGAGTTAGGATCATGAAATCCATAGGGTATTCCCAAGAATCTAGGGACACTGGAATATCTTCTATTACCCCATCAGGTTTGATCACAGATATGTCTGCCAATTGTAATAATGTGGGTGTAAAGAGAAGATTAGGAACTTTCAGTTTATCCATGATTTGTCTACTCATGATATTGATTGCTGCTCCTAAATAAATGAGTGCATTTTGGATCTCAATTCCATTGATGTGAATTTTGACAACTAGATTTCCTGGGTCTAGATACTTTGGAATAGCAATCTTACCCATCATAATGTCTGCTATTTTTCCTGCCAGTTGAATTTTCTTTGTCTCTCTTATTCTTTTCCTTGTTTTCTTCATGCTCAACTCCTTTATTGTCTTTGCTAAAATTGATATTTCCTTGATGGCTTGTAATAATGGAATCTTAATGCAAACATTTCTTAGCTCATCTAGGAAATCATAATTAGGCACTATAATTTGTTTTTCTACACCTCTATCAATTTGTAATATTTCTAGAAAGGGAGGTGTAGGAGTGGATGTTGATGGCTGTTCTAATACAGGAGTTGAAATTATTGGTTCTTTTTTATTTGATTTTTCAATGTTTGGGTCCTGAAAAGATGTGTCTTCTTCAAGACTTTTATTTCCTCGTATAGAATCTTCCTCAGAGTTGTCTTGTTCTTATATGATCACAGAAGGTTTCCTCTTTTCAAGTATTCTTCCAGACCTAAGTTGAACATCACTAAGGTTTAGAGAAGTAATTAAATAAGTTGGAAACTGTTGGCCTTCTATCATGTATGTGTTCTGAGGATTTTTATTGTTGGGGTTTGGTATGGGTTGAGCAGGCAATTGATTTGATTTTTGAGGAAATGGTAATGGAAGTGGTTGATTTTGATGTTGTGGATTTTGAGGATTTTGTTGTTGAGGAAAATGTGGATATAGTGGATAGGATGGTGGATACTGATAGTACTGACAGTATCTTCCATAGGGATTTTGTGCTCCTTGTGCCCAAGCTTGAGATTGATTTTGAAATTGGGGCCAAAGTTTCTGCCAAGAATTCCAAATTGGTGGAGGTTGATTATACATTTTATCATGAAATCCTTGTGTTTGAGGTCCTTGCCAAGGCCTTCTAGAGACAAAATTGAGAGATTCTGTGGAACTTGTAGGAATTTCCTCTTGAAAGATAGCTTTAAGACTAGGAAGTGAAGGACAACTCTTGGTATCATATTTTTCTGAACAAATGACACAGGTCTCTACAACTTTTGCATCTAAAGGACATTCTCTCAGGGCATGCTTCTTTCTACATCTGGGACAAAAGATTTCTAAGGCATCAGATTCAGCTTTTTTCTTGTTTTGTAGCTTAAGGGTGTCTATTTGTTCACTAAGACTCCCTAAGATTTCATATTTTAATTCATCAAGCATATGGCCTATTTCTGCCCTACTTACTGTTCCAGAAGCAGACTTACTTACCCTTGCAAGATCAGGGTCTCTTGGTCCTTTCACAGTTTTAGATTTCCCTCTTGAAAGGTTTATACATAACTCAGATATTTTAGGTAATGTGAGCTGAGATATATCCCCTTTTCCCATCATGTTAAGGATATCCAACCATTCATCCCTAATTGTTTTCAACAAGAGAGCTTTTAAGGTGTCTTGATCTAATTTTTCCATTTTTGCTCTTTTGATGTTGTAATGAAATATCTCCAACAAATCTTCCAAGTTTTCATCCTCTTTTTGTATCATCTTGAACACTTCCTCCTTATGATTAACTGGCATACAATAATCCAAATACCTCTCTAGAAATGCTTGTTTCATGTCTTCCCATGTCCTGATAGAACTGTTGATCAAACTCATAAACCACTTCAATGTTGCTCCTTTCAATGTTGAAAGAGATAGTTTAAGTTTTTGAGCATCTTGTAAGTAGTCATAAGTTCTACATAGGACTTCAAATTCAAATACGAAGGTTTCAGGATCTTCGATTTTTTGTCCGTAGAAGTTTGGAAGGACAAAGGGTGAAATGTTTTTCATGGTTGTATTGGTTTCTTCGTCTATTATAGGAAACCTAAAAGAGCTTCCCATTTCTCTTCTACCTCTTCCTCTACCTCCTTCTCCTTTTGCACCTCTACCTCTACCTCTACCCCCTCCAAATAATGTGTGTTCTCCATTAAAGACTCCTCCTCCCCCTTCTTCTGCCATAGTTGATTTTCCTGTGGAAGTGGAAAAGTTTGTGTCTCTAACAGGGGTCCTTGAATCTTCCTCTAAGACAGGTTCAGTGGATGAAATGGAAGGTCTTTCTAATGGAATACCTGATCTTAAGTCCTCTGGAAGTCTAAGATCAATAAAGGATGGAATGTGGGTCTGATTTCGAGGTGTGCTAGCTCTAGATCTTGATGAAACAAGTGGTGTTCTAGGAATCAAACTTCTGATTCTTATGAATCTACCCCTTGAGTCTCTCTCTCTAGGCATATAATTGTTTTTGGGAGTTATGAAACAAGGTTGCCTAGTTACACTTCCCCGGAAACGGCGCCAAAATGTTTGTGCTCAACCTAGTGTTCCTAAATTGAGCTCATTAATTGTCAACCAGAGTTGGTAAACTGCTGAAGTGTGGTGCACTATATGTGCCTAGGTATTTGTTTCTTACCACATTGTGTTTAGTGTTTTCTGATGTTTTTGGTTTATGGTTTTATGTTTGGAAAGGGAAGGAACTAAATGCTGGTGAAAAGAAGCTATTGGTCTAAATTATGGATGGTAAATAACAAATGCAAATACTAAAACAGAACAAAGCCTAACTATGGCTAGCAAACAACAAATAAAAAGCTTGATAATGACTTCAAGGAAATAAATCACAGCATGAGCTTAAAATTTTCCAATTCATTCATTAAAGATGTTTTGGAAGAGCTTGAGAAATGGGCAAGTTAAGTGTAAATAAAGTTCTCCTAACTAAACAATCAAACAATCAACTTACAATGTTACAACATCTCATCCATGATTAAAGGTCTAGTGGAATATATTTGGAAAAGAAAATTTGTAGCACCATAAGATTTCTATTCTAAACTAGATTCTAATTCTGTTCTGCAACTCAATCTAGCACCACTAGGCCTCACTCAAAAGTTATAGCTTTCTCTTTTTAAAATAGTCTTTGAGAAAATGGTTGTTTGTGAAATGGTAAAAAGGTTTCAAAATACTCCAGGCCTTTAGACTGATACTAAATTCTGTCCAGATAAATATGTATTAATATGAGTTTGGAACAAAAGAAGTTTTGTAAATAATGAAGACCGTGGTATTTAAATTTAACAACTAAAAATGCAATGGATAACAACTAAACTGAAATGATAATACAGTGTGTTGGTCTCCCGTGTTTTGACAGTTTGGAAAATAAAAAGATAAGGCAACATCAGAACCGATCTTTAGAGTCCAGGATCTAGTCCTCCTGTTCTCAGAGAGGGATCTCTCAAATATTTGTTTGCAAAGGTTTATCTTGTTTGCTTTGATTATAGATTTTAGACTAGTTATTAAGTGCAGATGTTTGTTTGGTTGGGTTGAGTTGATACAGCAGAATATGAAAGGTCTAGGAAAGATAGACAGAAAGAGGAAATGTCTGGTTCATTGGGCAATGGAGTCAAAATAAGGTCATGACAAACTCTTCAAGGGATATGGGATATCAAAGGGAAAATCTAACTTGGCCACAGGATCCTTTGTTTTGGAATGAGATGGACATTAATGTTTTGGAAGGAGAAGCTTAATTCTCAACAAAGGGAACTTGAAAACATAACTTAACAATAAAGAGATGTTTGATAGACAGGGCTAACCATAAATTCCACAAACATTCTTTAAGCAAATAATGACTTGAAGACAACTTTTAAAATGAAATCTAAGATTCGGGGAACTCCCTATTTCATCAAAGATTTTATTTTAAAGGACTTAGAAAACATAAAAGATTCAATGATAGCTGCATTCATAGAAGAGGGAACACCTAAATAACATCTATGCTTGCAACTATAAAGACCTTCAAAACAACTGTTCAAGCAGGGGAAAAGGGTAAGATCAAAACCGACCTCTTTGATTAACTTAAGATAATGGTACTTCAAAGGGAGACTTCAATAACGACTTTCAAGTGATGGCAGACACGAAGGGAGAACCATAAATCATGCTGAAACCAACTATTTGAGCTATTAAGGAAATAAACAAGCATGAAGACTAAAGAGAAGGTTTAAAGCCTCTAAAATACTTCAGCAGAAGAAAACATAAAACAGTGAAGGGTGAACAGGTATAAGGTGCTTCCAGGAGTCATTTCTTATCCTAAAACTTTCAGCCTAATGTAGTAAGAGATTATGAAACATAATAAAAACAGGAGAATGTTGTGTAACCAGCTCCAAAAAGAGAAGAAAAGAGATATCAATGCCTTAGAAATGAGCCTCTTCGAGGGGGAAACCTCCAATACATTACATAAATGAACAATTCTTGGATGATACAATTTACAAAACCTCCTTTCTATATATAGGAGTCCATGGGGCCATAATGTAATCCTAGTGGGCCACGATGTAATCCTAGCCGACCTAACAATAATAATTTAAGGGCACAATAATAACAAAATGGGGGTTACAAGGGTACAATAATAACAATAAGGGGGTTACACTAACAATAGTAAGGGACTATACTAGTGATATAGGGACCTAACATGCCCCTCTCCTTCAAAAAAGTGTTGTCCTCAACACTTGAGTAGCTCCGGGTGCTTCTGTATAAAATTCTCATCCTCCCATGTAGAATCTTCGGTGGGTAAGTTCTTCCACTTGATGAGATACTCTGAAATTGATCGATTCCGTAGCTATCGAGTTCTTGTTTCCATGACCGCTTCAAGTTCCAATATGATTTTTTCTTCCTCATCAAGTTCTGGAAATATTGTTTGAACTGGAAGATTTTCACCTATAACCTTCTTTAAGCATGAAACATGGAAAACTGGATGTACTCGCGAAGAAGCAGGAAGCTCCAATTTGTATGCCATAGAACAAATCTTTTGCAACACCTTGTAAGGACCATAGTACTTTGGTGATAATTTATTATCCTTCTTAGCTTGCTTGAGGGACATTTGTTTGTATGGTTGTAGCCGTAAAAATACCCAATCTCCTACATCAAAACTTCTCTCATTGCGATGTTGATCTGCCTGTTGTTTCATTCGATTTTGTGCCAAATTCAGGTTATCCTTTAAGAGTTGGAGAACTTCTTGCTGATGCTCGATGTGATCTTCCACTGCTTGAACATTCGAATTTTCCCTTAAATATGATGTGATGGATGGTGGATTATATCCATAAAGTGCCATAAATGGGGTCATTTTTGCTGCAGTATGGAAGGAAGTGTTATACCACCATTCAGCAAGAGGTAACCACTTGACCCATTGTGTTTGTTTATCGGATACAAAACAACGAAGATATCCTTCCAAACATTTATTTACTATCTCAGTTTGACCATCAGATTGAGGATGATAAGATGAGCTATGAGCTAATTGAGTACCCAAACAAGAAAATAACTCCGTCCAAAAATTTCCGGTAAAAATGGGATCTCTGTCGCTCACAATAACCCTTGGGCTTCCATGTAGCTTTTGAATTCTATCCATAAATGTAGTAGCAACTATACTTGCTTTAAATGGATGAGATAATGCACAAAAGTGTGCATACTTGGTAAGTCTATAAACTACCACCATGATGACACTCTTTCCTTCGGACTTAGGTAAGCCTGTGATAAAATCCAGTGAAATCTCCTCCCAACGTTGACTTGGAATGGATAAAGGTTGTAGAAGTCTAGGGGTCTTAATTGTTTCCACTTTATTCTGCTGGCAAACCAAACATTCTGCCACAAACTTTTGAATATCAGATTTAAGGCCATCCCAAAAAAATTCTTTCTTCACCCTGTGGTAAGTTTTTAAAAATCCTGAGTGTCCTCCTAAAGGAGAAGTGTGCAATTCCGGAAGAATCTTTTGTTTTAGTTGGGAATTCTTACAAATATATAAGCGATCTTTGTACCATAAGGAATCATTTTTCCAACTAAATGTATCAGATGTACTAGGATCTTCCTGCAACTTTTGAATGAGTGTCCATACATCTTTGTCCTTCTTCCATTCATCTCTTGCTTCGGTTATCCAATCTGGTTGGATAATAGAAATAGCACAAAGCAATGCTTCCACCTCTTCATTCTTTCTTGAGAGTGCATCTGCAACAACATTAAGCTTTCCTTTTTTGTAGATTATTTCAAAGTCATAACCCAACATCTTTGTGACCCATTTTTGCTGCTCCTCTGACGATAGCCTTTGTTCCAAAAAGTGTTTAAGACTATCATGATCAGTTTTTACCTTGAAGTGTCTTCCCATTAGGTAAGTTCGCCATTTCTTTAGTGCATGCGGTATTGCTAACATTTCCTTCTCATAAATAGGTTTCTGTAAATACTTTCCTTTGATTGGACGACTTTCAAAAGCAATGGGTCTTCCTTTCTGCATTAAAACTGCACCAATTCCATTTTCTGAGGCATCACATTCCACAATAAAGGTTTTTGTGAAGTCTGGCGTAGCTAAGACCGGTGCTAGGCACATTGCCTCTTTAAGATGTTCAAAGGCCTTAGTTGCTTCAGGAGTCCATGAAAATGCATCTTTCTTCAATAATGTTGTTAGAGGTGATGCTATTCTCCCATAATTCTTAACAAACTTGCGATAATACCCTGTTAACATGTTCAACATGATCCTTCCAAGACCTGCTATAGATTAGTATATCATCAAAAAATACTAGCACAAATTTTCTAAGGAAGGGTTTGAAAATGGAATTCATCAACCCTTGAAATGTAGAAGGTGCATTGGTAAGGCCAAAAGGCATGACCAAAAATTCATAATGACCCTCATGAGTTCGAAATGCTGTTTTTGGAATATCTTCAGCCTTCATTCTAATTTGATGATATCCTGAACGAAGATCCAACTTGGTAAAATAAATTGCTCCATGTAATTCATCCAATAATTCATCAATCACAGGAATGGGAAATTTGTCTTTAATGGTGAGTTTATTGAGCTCCCTATAATCCGGACACATTCACCATGATCCATCCTTCTTGTGTACCAATACTACAGGAGCAGAGAAAGAACTTTGAATAGGTTGAATTATACCCGCCTCTAACATTTCTGCAATCATACGTTCAATTTCGCTCTTTTGGAAGTAAGGATATCTATAAGGCCTGATGTTTGGAGGAACACTTCCTGGAATCAAATGAATAGCATGATCATGATCATGAATAGGTGGGAGTCATTTGGGAGTTTCAAATACCTTGGAATGATTGTCCAAGACTTGTTGGAGATCTGCAGAAATAGATGATTTTGATGTCGGAACTTCTAGAGAGCATAATTGTGCAATTACGCCTCGTTGTTATTTATTTAGAAGCTTTGTCATGACATTAGAGCTTATTATCCTTCCTGGCTTCCCTTCAATACCCCGTAATTCGACTTCCTTTCCTTCTGAAAAAAATTTCAAGAAAAGTTCTTGAAAATTAAAAGCTACCGTCCCTAAAGATTGTAACCATTGTACTCCTAGTACAACATCAGCACCTCCCATAGGAATGGAAAGCATTGGACTAGTAAATACATATTCCCCCATGGTTAGCTTGATATTATGGCAGTTCCCAGAGCAATTTATAGTTCCTCCATTTGCAACCATCACTTGGCATTCTGGTGCTGGGTATAGGAAACAATTTAATTCCTTGGCTACCTTACAATGAATAAAATTATGGGTGCTACCTGAATCAATCAACACTATTACCTTTTTATTCTTGATCTGTCCTGCTATATTGAGAGTTTGAGGAGTGGTAATTCCTACCAGTGAATTACATGATATGGTCAGATTCATTTCTTCCTCTTCTATGGTTGGTTCCTGGTGTGTATCCGCTTCTTGTTCATTTTCTTCTTCTTCTTCACAATCTATGTAAAATAATTTCTTTTCAGCACACTTATGACCTTTGGTGTATTTGCTATCACAACTGTAGCAAAGCCCTTTTGCTCTTTTTTCTTCCAATTTTTGTGGTGTCAACCTTGTAGGTTGTGGAAATCTAGGCATAGAAACACTTCCTTCTTTATAGAATTGAGTGGTAGGCTTCCTTGTCGCCATAATTTTACATTCAACTTTTCTTGCCAACCTGAATGCCTTCTCCAATGAATCAAGTTCCAAAACACGAACTTCATGTTGGATGTTATCCTTTAGAGTACCCAAGAAGAGATCAATCCTGTGTTCCTCTAGAATATTAGTTACCCTTATATTCAATTTTTGGAAGTCCTCAATGTGCTGCCCCACTAAACCCTTTTGTTTGAGATTTATCAATTGGCTAAAGAAGGTGTTGCTCTTTGTATCCTCATAATGTGCTATCATTTCCTCCGTAAAAATTGACCAAGTGACAATTTTTTTACGGGAGCAAAGCTATCGATACCATACAAATGTATTTTGTTCTAAATGTAAAGTTGCAATGCGTACCTTTTGTGTGTTTTTCACGCTATGGAGATCAAAATATTGCTCCATCTGTAGTATCCATGTTACAGGATCCTTTCCATCAAAATTCCTCATATCCATTTTTGGAATATGGTGGTTCTTCCCGCCAACATTAGAGTTTATCAAATCACAATTAACATTGATTTTGTTCTCATCATGAGGTTCTTCTACTATCTTTTCACCATTAGGAAACCGTTCTTGTATCAACTTTGTCAAACCTTCGATGTCTGTTTTTAGATCATTCTTCATGTTTTCCATCTTAGCTTCCATGCCATCCATCTTCTCTTCCACAAATTTCTTCAAAACCTCCATTTCATTTTTTGTTGCTCTTTGTGAGAGTGAAATTTGTTGCACTTGCTCTTGTAATTTTGATAGATCATGTTGCAATTCTTCATCTTCATGAGTCATAGTAGACTCTTATGAAGGCTTAATGGGTGTTGAATTATTTTTACGAGGCATATTTTAGAACCCAATACTGATATGCCCTTGGAATCAATTCAAATTGATTCTTCAAACAAGACTTATGCAATTTGGAAAAAAAAATACACACCTTTTTCTTGCTTTTGAGGAGCTCGATATTGAAATTGGATTATCTCTGTAATTGAAAATCTTCAATATCTGAAATTCAACCCTGTAGTAGCCCTTTGAAGCTTCTTTCAAACGCCACAGGTCTGACCTAATTTGGATTCTCCAAGGAAAAGTTGTGTCCAATCTCCCACAATGACCTAATTCTGGATTGGTTCAGTAGAGCGAACTTGTACGACTTGCCACGTGTCACTGTTTTGTCATTTGTCTCTGAAATTGAGAGCCAAGAAACTATAGTCTGTGTGCTTGTGACCAATGTTTACGGCACTCAAATCCACTGCCCAGAGAGAGATTTATTGAACTTTTCCCACGATCACCTCTTTGAGATGCAATTCTGGAGCTTGAAAAAGCACTACCTTCCACAGATCATATCTCCGAAACTATTTCGAACCAAGCTCTGAAATTTTTTGACACATTTCCTCAGGATTTCAGCTTCGCACCATACAAATTTCAGATTCTGAACCTTCGTAGAACATTTTTTATAGCGAAAATTCCACGATGACCTGTTTAGGATCTTGAAAAAAGACCTAACTTCCACAGATAATATCTCCGAAAATATTGTGAACCAAGCTCTGAAATTTTTAGAACATCTTCCTCAAGATTTCAGCTTCGCACCCTAAAAATTTCAGCTTCTGAAACTCTGTAGAAAAAAAGTTATAGCGAACATGCCACGATGACCTGTTTGGAGCAGCAAAACCCTAGAATCCAAAGCTCTGATACCAAATGTTGTGTAACCAGCTCCAAAAAGAGAAGAAAAGAGATATCAATGCCTTAGAAATGAGCCTCTTCGAGGGGGCAGCCTCCAATAAATTACATAAATGAACAATTCTTGGATGATACAATTTACAAAACCTCCTTTCTATATATAGGAGTCCATGGGGCCATAATGTAATCCTAGTGGGCCACAATGTAATCCTAGCCGACCTAACAATAATAATTTAAGGGCACAATAATAACAAAATGGGGGTTACAAGGGTACAATAATTACAATAAGGGGGTTACACTAACAATAATAAGGGACTATACTAGTGATATAGGGACCTAACAAAGAAAACATTAAACAGTTAGAATACTTCACCAACAACCAAGCTCATGAATCCAGTGATAGAGCCTTCTCAGGAACAGGGATGCAACAGCATCATCAAGACATCCAAGACTTCAATTTTTTTTTCAACTTCAACAGACTTGTATATTTATTTCAGAGAGTTTCAATGTTACAACTTGTGATCAAACAGCAACCAAAAACCAACAACCCCTCACTCATCTTCTATTGTGGTATATATAGAAAGATGAGGAGCTGAGATCTGAAAAAGATCTCAATTACAATTAATACAGGATTTAAATGGCCCATTGGCCCTTGGGATTCTCAATGAAGAAACAGAAGAGGTGTTCACCGTATTAATTGATTCACACTTATGATTTAAGCTGGGTAGGAGTATTTGTTGACCTTTGAGGCATAGGTAGTCTGAAGTAACTCTGCAGATATTCTTTGCATTGAAGGCCCTGGCAGAAGTGATTTCTTTGGCTTTGTCGAGGCAAAAATCTGATCCTGATCAATAAATTCAGCTCCTGATTGAATCCTTTGAGGCATAGGTGGCACTGTGGTGGTTGAGGAATCAATTTGCCTCAGATATGGCGGTGGAGGCATTCGATCTGATAAACACTTTTAGGTTTTCCTTTTAAACTGTGTTTGAGTTGGGGATTAGGCTTTAGATAAATGTCTTAGCCGTAATCCCCACTCATTTTTCCATTAATCCTTGGCTTCTGGTTAGTTTTCTAATTTCCTGTGATCTGATACTCTTTTTCTATGAATTATTTGCTATTTCTAGGTTTTACAGGGGCGCATGGCAGCGAAGACTCATGGAACCTCGTTGAAAGTATAATTTACACCCTGAGGATAATCTCTCCGATGAATTCGAAAGGCAGAGGATCGTCATCCTTGCCTCATGAAATTTTTCCATTTAATCAAGAAAAAACCTTAAACCTGCACAAAACAAACAAAATGAGGAAATCCTGCGATTATATGGGTCAATCTGCATCGGAGGGCGTGCGGAGGAGTGGGGAAATTGGAGCCGTCGATCGCACTGTGATCGACGGTCATGAGTGATTGAGAGAAGTCAGCGGCGTGAATAGTTTGACTGGGCAACAGAATCAAGGGACTGAACGTGTGCCGTCGATCTGCAGAGATCGACGGCGGAGATTAATTTTCCGCAACGCCGGGGCCTGGCTAAACCATATGCAACTTGGTTAAAGATCGGACAACTTCAACGAATGCCAGCTGTTAGATGCGAGGGGTCAGATCGGATGGCTGCCATTGATTTCGCTGGGTGGTCATGGCCCGACGGATAACGCGCGGGGGATTAACTTTATGCGGCGATTTTGAAACAGGGCGGAGGACACGCGTCACCCAGCGTATGGAATCGTTGGGTCCGCGGGAAATACCGCCGGCTATGGATGGGTGGTGCAGAATGAAACCACTGGTTTTCACACAATGAACGCGGGCACGGGGACCACCACGGGAAACAGTTCTGCTCCGTCGATTGGTTTTTTATCGAACAGCGGAGATGAATTGCGGGGGGCCAAGGTGTACCGACACGAGACTTTTGGAGCAACGCCCCGTAGTGAATGGCAGCCGTTAGATTAAGTCTTCACCCATCCCGAGGAGTCAACTACGGGGGCACCAAGGTTTGACCCTACGAATAGAGCAAAGCCTCTGCAGGGGAAACACTTCAGTCATGGCGTCGGGTCACATAGAGAGAAAAAGGCGTGGGGCTTAGCCTGAGGGGCCTAAGTCCAACGCATAGAAAAAGTGTGTTTTCTATGGTTTTTAATGGTTTTTTAAGGAGATAAAGGCTTTCGGTAAGGTCAAAATAATGGGTTTTAACCTTATAAAAGGGATTTTAATAAAATGAAAAAGGGAGAAACATGAAATTGTGGGGTTTTCATGGGAAATGGAGAATAGAAAATGAGGTTAGTGGTGGAAAGAAGAACAAGGGAAAATGGTCCTTTGCAGAAGTACTTTGGCTTTTAGAAATCAGCAGGATTTCTGAGTTCTGAATGGAAACAGTAGTGAATATTAACCAAGGATAGGACATTATCAAAAAGTCTTCAAGTATCAACAATTTTAATTATGAAATTGTTTCTTGAAGGCTATCCAACATTATTTAGCCACCATCTGATATGACATAATTTTATGGGTGGCTAACACAGTGAGTGAGACTAAAATAGAGTGCTACTAGTCTACTTGGAATACAGTGAGCAATGTTAAACTAAAATGGCATTATCAAGCTGAAATGTAGTGACAGAGTTGAACTAAATGCATTCTACCTCTGCAGTTTTCTAACTAAATTAAAATGCAGCTAGTCTATGGAATTCTACAGCCCATCTTGTTCATTATGAATGATATTTTGGAAGAGTTTGTAAAACAGTCCTTGCTGTATTATCCAATGCAATTGAACATAAACATAAAATTGAAAGCAAATACAACTAAAATCTAAGACACCGCAGCTATTTCTTACTCATTGTTATGATATTTTGGAAGAGCTTTGTAAGAGTAAAACTGGCTATGCCACTTAGTGTAAACAGAAAAAGGAAATGCAACTAAAATCTAAGACACCACAGCTATTTCTTACTCATTGTTATGATATTTTGGAAGAGCTTGTAAGAGTAAGACCGGCTATGACACTTAGTGTAAACAAGCAACTAAAACCTACAATACCACAGCTATGCCTTATTCATCATGATGATATTTTGGAAGAGTTTATTAGAGTAAGTCTAACTGTGATAATTAACGAAAGGAATTGTAACTAAAATCTACAACACCGCAGCTATGCCTTATTCATCGTAATGATATTTTGGAAGTGTTTATTAGATTAAGTATAGCTATAATGATTAATGAAATCAACTATAAACATAAACTTCAGAAACTTGTCTAAGCTAGAAACGAAACTAAAATACTTATCTAAATCGTAAAAACAAGGCTGCTCAGGAGGCAGGGGCCCTCTACCACCAGAGTAGCATGAAATCTAGTTCAATATCGACTCAACGCGTTCAATGAAATTTTGCTTCTTTCATTAAAGAGGAATCACTTCAAAACAGAGTATTCTCGAACTTCAAAAATCTAGCCAAAATCTAACCAAAATCTAACCTTGTCTCTCGGTTTCCCGAGCTACATTTATAGCAAATTTACATAACAGAACTTGAGATAATATAGGGATTACTGTCCTTCCATATTAAAATTGAACTATAACTCTAAAGGTGGCATCATAATATGACAAAGGACATCTGGACTGTCCTTGTCCTATTAGGAGTCTATCTCCTAGTTTGAGTTCTCATGTGCATAACCATGTACAGAATTTCGTCCAATCTTCATGGAGAGAAAAAAATGCTAAAGGCATGATGTGGACTACGACCATGTGTGGTTTTCTCTAAGAGGACATCTGGAAATTGCTTAAACATGAAGACGACTGCAGAATTGGCAACTAGCTACAGAATGTCTGCATTCTGTAGCTAGTTTTAGTTCAAAAAGCACTATAATGACAAAATCATAAAAACATAGCAAGTTAGCCATGATATTCATTCTTAAAGCAGTTTTAACTAATTTCATTGATCATTTGAGCCTTGGATTAATAATGGACAAAAGAAATAGAGTGGAATGTGGTGGAAGAAAGAACATTTTTTTGGAGCTCAACATACCCCCACTGCTAGCTTCTTGTATGTCCTCATGCAACTATTCCATGAACTCTGAGACTTCTGCAAGAACATCCAACCCTCTTCTTCTGCTTTTCCTGGTAGTTAAAGGCCTTCTGGGCTTCCTAATAACTAACTTGAACCTTAAATTGGTAAGGGCCCTGATTAGCTTTTTGTTTCTCTTTTTCAATTTTTCATTGGCCTTTTCCACTTTGTCCATTTGTAGAGACAGGGTTGAGTTCATATTGGTTTTTAGTTTAACTTGCTCCCTCAGAATATCATTCTCAGTCCTGATATGTCTATTAAGTACTTCTAGCTCGTACTTATCTCTTCTTAGCACATCTATTTCGGACTTTGGTGGACTAGGGGTTCTGTCTATACTTTCTGAAGCTTTTCTCTCCAATGTTTCAACATAGTTGTAAATTTCCTGCTGTGCAGGATCAATTTTTGGAACTTCTTCATCAAAATCCTCCTCAGTAGGTGTTTCTTCATCTTCTATGTTTATGACTCTAGTTTTTTTAACTTTTTTTTTCTTTATTATCCCTCTCAGTCTATGGCTCCTCCTCGGTTGAGATGGGCCTTCTCCTTTTTCTCTGGCAAATTTTCTTATGATCCTCTCTTTCTTAAGCTACTTCTTAATCTGAACTAATTTTTCAGAGATCATTTCTTCGCTACTTTCTTGTATTGTTTTACCAGTTTCAGTTTTGGAGGATTTCCATCTTCTGCTTCTTTTTGTAGGTTCATGTTCAGGTGAAGGTTCTTTTGGTGCCTCAAAGTGATTTCTCACCAAGAACTCTTCCCATTTATCCCCTATTTGTCTCAAATTATGTTCAATCAATATCTTGACTAAACCATGGTGGTATAAGGTTGTCTCCAGAAATTTAATTCTCTTTTGAACACTTGAAACCATTTTCTTTAAAATTTGAAGCAAGAAATAGGGAAAATTAAGTTCTTCTTCTAGGAAATGCATTATCAACCTAATATGGTAAACATAGAAAGTACCATATCTACCTTCACAAGTGATGATTTTTTTCAGAATAAGCAACATGTTCCTCCATTTGTTCTTTAATTCAGAGCTAGGGATACCCTTTTTAAAAATAGTGACATCCATACCTGGTGACTTGAGTATCTACTTCCATGATTCGTTATGAAATTATCTATTCTTAAACCACCTTTCTCCTTGTCTAGGAAATCCTGCTGCTTCTGCAATAAAAGCCTCTGTGACAGTGAATTTAATATCTCCAACTTCAACCTTGGCTCCATTGAATGATCTTTCAAATGTTTTATTAACCTCTTTGTGGGAGCCACTAAATTTTTGAAGGAATTTCAGCCATCCTGCTTGTTGCAACATTTCTCTGATTTGGGGGTATCCTTCCAAGTACTTAGTGCCAACTAGTTCAGTTCTCAAGATGAAGCCCATAATTTCTCCTTCAATATTCAATTCACTAGTCTTCTGCTCACGGTGAGAATGGCCGTTAACAAGTTGTTTTACTCCCAAATGTTTCCTCTGTTCACGGTGACAATTGTTGCTACAGAGATACCTCTGTTTTATAGAATGAAATGGTTAAGAATTGGCTACAGGAAGGAGTGATATGGAAAGGTTACGGAATTAATTAATGAGGTGAGGTGAAGAAAACGAATCAAGGAGTGAAAAGACCGCGGAGATATTTTGTAACGAATTCAAAAATCATCATTAAATGCTTGGTGACGTGACTAATCCAATCACTTCAGCACTTTAACCGTTTAGATTTTTAAATGATGATCGGATATGGGTTTTGAAATGGCGGAGTACAAAGAGTTTTATCCAAATTTTTTGCGGAAGGTTTGTTAGGCATGATCAATAAAATTAATTAAAACAACTTTTTGAATAATATATAACTAAACTATGCTAAAATTTTTCATGATATGTCATTATAATCATTTCATACCTTTGCTTTTGCTTTAATTTCCTTGTGATCTTCATATGCTTTGTTTTCCCCTGAAAATCATTACTTTTTAAGTCTTCATAACCTTCTTGATTTTTCTTGTTCTTGGATATGCAAGATCATTTTGTTGCAGATCAAATGATTACTAGACAGTGCTTTCAAGCTCTCTGGCTGCAGAATGCTTGACTAGCTGCAGAATGTCCGACTGATTGTAGAATGTACCTGTAGAGAACTTTAAATATGGTTTGAAGCTGGAATGATGAAAGATTGTATGAAATGAATAATGAAATATGGTAGGATGGAGTATGAATGAAGTGAATAATGGAGTGGAATGGATCACAACCTATGAAATGGAATGAAGTATGAGAAGTAGGCTGCAATTCATGATATGTATTATTTAATTGCAGAAAAACATCAAACTTTAAATTCTGGAATGGAAATGAGGTGGATGAGGTATGGAATGAGATGAATGAAATATGGAATGAAGTGAAGTATGAATGAATGAATGAAATGGAGTATGGATGAATGAGTAAATGGAACGAAATGAGATGGACCATAAGTGAAATGGATCTGCACTTATGATTTTGTAACAGTTGCTTGCAGAAACAAAATGGAAAAGTTAGAGTGTCACAAAAATTATGATTTTCACCCTATCTTTTCTGTATAAACATGCCAATCATTGATTGGTTTTCATGTTTATACTTTTTTTTTTTTCAACATATCTGACTTCAGAAAATTCAATTAAGTTGATGAAGAAGAAAGATTCTTCTTCATTAACTTCACATCACTATTTTCTTGGAACTTCTTGACAAATTCTTGTCTTGAGAGTGGTTTGTGATGCAACTTCAATCTATGACCATTCACAAGAAAATTAACCTCTTCTTCATCTATTGTCCTGATTTTTATTGCTCCATTGTCAAAAATTCTCACAATTTCATATGGCCGAAGCCAATGTGTTTGAAATTTACCTTGAAAATCCTTGAACTTTGAATCAAACAAGAGAGCCCAGTCACCTTCTTTGAACTTCTTCTCCTTGATGTACTTGTCATGCCATCTAGTCCTTTGCAGTTGGACTAGACTTCTTTTCTGAACTGCATCTTGTCTTATCTCATCCAATTCATTAATCTGCTCCAATCTATACTTTTGTGCCTCTGATAGATCAAGTCCTAGCTGAACTGCCATTTTCAAAGTTTGAATCTGGAACTCTATGTGAAACAAAACTTTCTTTCCATAAACAAGTTCATAAGGAGTATGGCTTGTTGTGCTTCTCCATGTAGTTCTATAGTCCCACAAGGCTTCAGGAAGCCTATCTACCCAATATTTTCTATTTAAATGGACAGTCTTTGTTAGGATCCCTTCAATAACGTTATTAGTAGATTCCACTTGACCATTTGCTTGTGGATGATAGGGAGTAGATTTTCTGTGTCTGATTTTGTACCTCTCCATCATTTGTTCCACTAGCCTTGATGTGAATTAAGCTCCTTGATCTGTAACAATTTCCCTTGGGACACCAAAACGAGTAAAAATATCCTCAAAAAGAAAATTAACTACAGATGCTTCAGTAGCAGAAAGTAATGGTTTGGCCTCTACCCATTTGGTAACATAATCAGTGCAAACTAATATATATTTCTTTTGTCTTGATGGAGGATTAATAGGTCCTACAAAATCCAAGGCCCATTTCTCAAAGGGTTCAATGTGTTCCTAAGGTTGCAGTGGCATCTCACCCGAAGGAGAAGGTTTCCCTACCCTTTGGCAACTATCACACCTTTTAACATACTCTTTAGCATCCTTAAAGAGGGATGGCCAATAATATCCTAAATGAAGGATCTTATAAGCTGTCCTCTTATCAGTAAAGTGTCCAGCACATGGTTCATCATGACATGCCTTGAGAATCTCAGCCATCTCATCTTCTCGAACACATCTTCTGATAATAAAATCTGGACCTGTTTTGTATAACTCATTAGCAATCCATGAATATTTTTCACTATCATAAATGATCTTTATTTTGTTTCTTGCATTCATTATTGAAGGAAATTTCCCTGAAACTAAATAATTAGCAATGTCAGCAAACCAAGGAGTCTGAGTAGAAATTGAAAAAAGATATTCATCAAGAAATTGATCTTCAACTGGGGTATTGTCTTTGATGTTTTGGAGTCTAGATAGGAAATCAGCTACTGTGTTTTGTTTTCCAGGCCTATCTAGAATTTGGACTATCTTCACTAAAATCTCCGAAATTGTGAAGAGAGGTTGTAAGTCTTCTTCATCCTCTATCCATTGAGTATCATCTAAATCTGTAATTGTCTTTGCTGGAGGATACAAAGTGAATTTCTTCGTTGAACTACCATCAGATATGTACATATCACCAGATCTACAGCTAATGAAAGTATCAACTGTAGCTAACCAAGGTCTTCCTAATATAATAGGATGTCCTCCTAGATTATTCTTGGGAGTTAGGATCATGAAATCCATAGGGTATTCCCAAGAATCTAGGGACACTGGAATATCTTCTATTACCCCATCAGGTTTGATCACAGATATGTCTGCCAATTGTAATAATGTGGGTGTAAAGAGAAGATTAGGAACTTTCAGTTTATCCATGATTTTTGCCTAGGTATTTGTTTCTTACCACGTTGTGTTTAGTGTTTTCTGATGTTTTTGGTTTATGGTTTTATGTTTGGAAAGGGAAGGAACTAAACGCTGGTGAAAAGAAGCTATTGGCCTAAACTATGGATAGTAAATAACAAATGAAAATACTAAAATAGAACAAGGCCTAACTATGGCTAGCAAACAAAAAATACAAAGCTTGATAATGACTTGAAGGAAATAAATCACAACATGAGCTTAAACTTGTCCAATTCATTCATTAACGATGTTTTGGAAGAGCTTGAGAAATGGCCAAGTTAAGTGTAAATGAAGTTCTCCTAACTAAACAATCAAACACTCAACTTACAATGTTACAAAATCTCATCCATGATTAAAGGTCTATTGGAATATATTTGGAAAATAACATTTGTAGCATAGTAAGACTTCTACTCTAAACTAGCTCCTAATTTTGTTCTGCAACTCAGTTTAACACTACTAGGCCTCACTCAAAAGTTATAGATTTCCTTTTTTTGAATAGTCTTTGAGAAAATGCTTGTTTGTGAAATGGTAAAAAGGTTGCAAAATACTCCAGGCCTTAGACTGATACTACCTTCTATCCAGGTAATTATGTATTATTATGAGTTTGGAACAAAAGAAGTTTTGTAAATAATGAATACCGTGGTTTTTGAATTTAACAACTAATACAATTTAAAATGCAATGGATAGCAACTAAACTGGAATGTTAACATAGTGAGCTAAGCTAAGACTAAACTAGGGTGCTACTAGTCTACAGTAAACAATGTTAAACTAAAAGTCATTATCAAACTTAAAATGAAATGAAATGACAGAGCTGAACTAAATGCAATCTACCTTCGGAGTGCTCTAACTAAATTAACATGCAGCTAGTCTATGGAATTCTACAACCCATCTTGTTCATTATGAATGATATTTTGGAAGAGTTTGTAAAACATTCCTAGCTGTATTATCCAATGAAATTGAACATAAACATAAAACTGAAAGAAAATACAACTAAAATCTAAGACAGCTACTTCTTACTCATTTTTATGATATTTTAGAAGAGCTTTGTAAGAGTAAGACCGTCTATGCCACTTAGTGTAAACAGAAATTCAAAAGGAAATGCAACTAAAATCTAAGACACTACAGCTATTTCTTAGTCATTGTTATGATATTTTGGAAGAGCTTGTAAGAGTAAGACCGGCTGTGACACTTAGTGTAAACAAGCAACTAAAACCTATAATACCACAGTTATGCCTTATTCATCATGATGATATTTTGGAAGAGTTTATTATAATAAGTCTAACTGTGATAATTAACGAAAGGAATTGCAACTAAAATCTACAACACCATAGCTATGCCTTATTCATTGTAAGGATATTTTGGAAGATTTTATTAGAGTAGGTATAGTTGTAATGATTAATGAAATCAACTATGAACATAAACTTCAAAAACTTGTCTAAGCTAGAAATGAAAACGAGACTAAAATACTTATCTACTGTATAAACAAGGCTGCTTAGGAGGCAGGGGCCCTCTACCACCAGAGTAGCACAAAATCTAGTTCAAGATTGACTCAACGCATTCAAGGAAATGCTGCTTCTTTCATTAAAGAGGAATCACTTCAAAATAGAGTATTCTTGGACTTCAAAAATCTAGCCAAAATCTAACCAAAATCTAACCTTGTCTCTCGGTTTCCCGAGCTACATTTATAGAAAATTTACATAACAAAACTTGAGATAATACAGGGATTACTATATTTCCATATTATAATCGAACTAGAACTCTAAAGGTGGCATCGTAATATGACAAAGGACATCTGGACTGTCCTTGTCCTATTAGGAGTCTATCTCCACGTGCATAACCACGTACAGAATTTCGTTCAATATTCATGGAGAGCAACAAATGCTAAAGGCATGATGTGGAATACGACCATGTGTGGTTTTCTCTTGAGGACATCTGGAACCTACTTAAACATGAAGACAGCTGCAGAATTGGCAACTAGCTACAGAATGTTTGCATTCTGTAGCTACTTTCAATTCAAAAAGTACTATAATGACAAAATCATAAAAACATAGCAAGTTAGCCATGATATTCATTCTTAAAGAAATTTTAACTAATTTCATTGATTATTTGAGCCTGGGATTAATGATGGACAAAAGAAATGGAGTGGAATGTGGTGGAAGAGAGAACATTTTTTGGGAGCTCAATATATAGAAAGGAGGTTTTGTAATTTGTATCATCCAAGAATTGTTCATTCATGTAATGTATTGGAGGTTTCACCCTCGAAGTGGCTTATTTATAAGGCGTTGATATCTTTTTCATTTTGAGCCAGGCTTGCCAAATACTTGGCATCAGTTTCTAGATTTTAGGTTTCTAATGCCTCACAGTGCCTCCTATCGCAATTTTTTAAAATTTTTTCATGGTTTTCAAAATATACCGCTAGGGTGCAAAGAAGAAATCTGAGGAACATCTGCCATAAAATTTCAGAGCTTGGTTCGTAATATTTCCAGAGATATGATCTGTGGAAGTTAGGTCTTTTTGTATGCTCCTCAATTTACTCTAAACTAGTCATCATGGAATTTGCGCTATAATTTTTTTTCTACGAAGGTTCAGAATAAAAAATGTTTAGGGCGCGAAGCTGAAATCCTGAGGAAATTCATCACAAAATTTCAGAGCTTGGTTTGCAATATTTTCAGAGATATGATCTATGGAAGGAAGTGCTTTTTCAGGCTCCTAAATTTCATCTCAAATAGGTGATCATGGGAAAATCCTCATAACTCTCTCTCTGGGCATCGTATTGGAGTGCTGTAAAAGGTGGTCGCAAGTACATAGACTTTGGTTTCTTTTCTATCAATTTCAGAGCTAAAAGAAAAAACAGTGACACGTGGAAAGTCGTACAAGTTCGCTCTACTGAACCAATCCATAATTAGGTCATTGTGGGAGATTGGAGATAACTTTGCCTTGGAGAATCCAAATCAAGTCAGACTTGTGGCATTTGAAAGATAATTCAGAAGGCTACCTCACTGCCAAATTTCAGATATTGAAGAGCCGCAATCACAGAGATAATCCAATTTCAATATCGAGCTCCTCAAAAGCAAGAAAAATGTGTGTATTTATTTTTCCGAATTTCATAAGTATTGTTTGAAGAATAAATTTGAATTGATTCCAAGGGTATATTGTAGAATGGATATCAGTATTGGGTTCTAAAAAATTCCCCATAAAAATAATTCAACACCCATTATGCCTTCAGAAGGCTCTACTATGACTCATGAATATGAATAATTGCAACATGATCTATCAAAATTACAAGAGCAAGTGCACCAAATTTCACTCTCGCAAAGAGAAAAAAAAAATGAAATGCAAGTTTTGAAGAAAGGCATGGAAGGGAAGATCGATGGTTCAAGAATAAGATGGATGATATGGATGAATAAAGAAGGCAAGGAATCTAAGATAGATGGAAGAAGCTAGCATGTGATCTAAGAGACGACATGGAAGCTAAGATCGATGAAAAAATGAAAGACAACATGGAAAACATGAAGAATGATCTAAAAGCAGACATAGAAGGTTGGACAAAGTTGATACAAGAAATGTTTCCTAATGGTGAAAAGATAGTAGAGGAAACTCATGATGAGAACAAAATAAATGTTAATCGTGATTTCATAAACTCTAATGTTGGCGGGAAGAAACACCATATTCCAAAAATGGATATGAGGAAGTTTGATGGAAAGGATCCTGTAACATGGATACTACAGATGGAGCAATATTTTGATCTCCATAACGTGCAAAACACACAAAAGGTATGCATTGTAACTTTACATTTAGAACAAAATACATTTGTATGGTATCGATGGCTTTGCTCCCGTAAAAAAATTGTCACTTGGTCAATTTTTACGGAGGAAATGATAGCACATTATGAGGATACAAAGAGCAACACCTTCTTTAGCCAATTGATAAATTTCAAACAAAAGGGTTTAGTGGGGGAGCACATTGAGGACTTCCAAAAATTGAATATAAGGGTAACTGATATTCCAGAGGAACACAAGATTGATCTCTTCATAGGTAATTTAAAGGATAACATCCAACATGAAGTTCACGTTTTGGAACCTGATTCATTGGAGAAGACATTCAGGTTGGCAAGAAAAATTGAATGTAAAATTATGGCAACAAGGAAGCCTACCACTCACTTCTATAAAGAAGGAAGTGTTGCTACGCCTAGATTTCCACAACCTACAAGGTTGACACCACAACAATTGGAAGAAAAAAGAGCAAAAGGGCTTTGCTACAGCTGTGATAGCAAATACACTAAAGGTCATAAGTGTGCTGAGAAGAAATTATTTTACATAGATTGTGAAGAGGAAGAAGAAAATGAACAAGAAGAGGATATACACCAGGAACCAACCCAAGAAGAGGAAGAAATGAGTCCTACCATATCGTGTAATGCATTGGCAGGAATTACCACTCCTCAAACTCTCAAGATAGAAGGAAATATCAAGAAGAAAAAGGTAATAGTGTTGATTGATTCAGGTAGCACCCATAATTTTATTCATTGTCAGGTAGCCAAGGAATTGAATTGTTTCCTATACCCAGATCCAGAATGTCAAGTGATGGTTGCAAATGGAGGAACTATAAATTTCTCTAGAAAATGCCATAATATCAATCTAACCATGGGGGAATATTTATTGAATAGTCCAATGCTATCCATTCCTATGGGAGGTGTTGATGTTGTACTAGGAGTACAATGGTTACAATCTTTGGGGACGGTAGCTTTTAATTTTCAAGAACTTTTCTTGAATTTTTTTTTCAGAAGGAAAGGAAGTCGAATTACGGGGTATTGCAAGGAAACCAGGAAAGATAATAAGCTCTAATTTCATGAAAAAGCTTCTAAAGAAAGAAAAACGAGGCATAATTCCATAATTATGTTCACTATAAGTTCCAACATCAAAATCATCTATTTATGTAGATCTCCAACAAGTCTTGGACACTAATTCCAAGGTGTTTGAAACTCCCAAAGGACTCCCACCTATTAATGATCATGATCATGCTATTCATTTGATTCCAGGAAGTGTTCCTCCAAACATCAGGCCTTATAGATATCCTTATGTCCAGAAGAGCGAAATTGAACGTATGATTGTAGAAATGTTAGAGGTGGGTTTAATTCAACATAGTCAAAGTTCTTTATCTGATCCTATAGTATTGGTACACAAGAAGGATGGATCATGGCGCATGTGTCTGGATTATAGGGAGCTCAATAAGCTCACCATTAAAGATAAATTTCCCATTCCTCTGATTGATGAATTATTGGATGAATTACATGGAGCAATTTATTTTACCATGTTGGATCTTCGTTCAGGATATCATCAAATTAGAATGAAGACTGAAGATATTCCGAAAACAGCATTTCAAACTCATGAGGGTCATTATGAATTTTTTTTCATGCCTTTTGGCCTTACCAATGCACCTTCTACCATTCAAGGGTTGATGAATTCCATTTTCAAACCCTTCTTTAGAAAAATTGTGCTAGTATTTTTTGATGATATACTAATCTACAACAGGGCTTGGAAGGATCATGTTGAACATGTTGACACGGTGCTCAAACTATTGCAGGAGAAACAATTATATGCAAAAACATCCAAATGTTTCTTTGGAGTACAAGAGGTGGAATATCTAGGTCATATTGTATCTCACGAGGGTGTTATGGTAGACCCTAACAAAATTAAAGCCATTAAGGAATGGAAAGTACCCACAACCATAAAGAATTTGCGAGGATTTCTCGGGTAAACAGGGTATTATCTCAATTTTGTTAAGAATTATGGGAGAATAGAAGCACCTCTAACAACATTATTGAAGAAAGATGAATTTTCATGGACTCTTGAAGCAACTAAGGCCTTTTAACATCTTAAAGAGACAATGTGCCTAACACTGGTCTTAGCTACGCCAGACTTTATAAAAACCTTTATTGTGGAATGTGATGCCTCAGGAAATGGAATTGGTGTTGTTTTAATGCAGGAAGGAAGACCCATTGCTTTTTAAAGTCGTCCAATCAAATGAAAGTATTTACAGAAACCTATTTATGAGAAGGAAATGTTAGCAATACTACATGCACTAAAGAAATGGCGAACTTACCTAATGGGAAGACACTTCAAGGTAAAAAATGATCATGATAGTCTTAAACATTTTTTGGAAACAGAATATCTTCAGAAGAGCAACAAAAATGGGTCACAAAGATGTTGGGTTATGAATTTGAAATAATCTACAAAAAAGGGAAGCTTAATGTTGTTGTAGATGCACTCTCAAGAAAGAATGAAGAGGTGGAAGCATTGCTTTGTGCCATTTCTATTATCTAACCAGATTGGATAACCGAAGCAAGAGATGAATGGAAGAAGGGCAAATAAGTATGGACACTCATTCAAAAGTTGCAGCAAGATCCTAGTACATCTGATACATTTAGTTGGAAAAATGATTCTTTATGGTGCAAAGATCGCTTATATCTTTGTAAGAATTCCCAACTAAAACAAAATATTGTTTTAGAATTGCACACTTCTCCTTTAGGAGGACACTCAGGATTTTTAAAAACTTACCACAGGGTGAAGAAATAATTTTATTGGGATGGCCTTAAATCTAACATTCAAAATTTTTTGGTGAAATGTTTGGTTTTCCAGTATAATAAAGTTGAGACGACCCCCGGACTTCTAAAACCTTTATTTATTCCAAATCAACGTTGGGAGGAGATTTCAAAGGATGTTATCATAGGTTTACCTAAGTCCAAAGGAAAGAGTGTCATCATGGTGGTAGTTGATAGACTTACTAGGCATGCACACTTTTGTGCATTATCTCATCCATTTAAAGCAAGTACAGTTACTACTACAATTATGGACACAATTCAAAAGCTACATGGAAACCCAAGGGTTATTGTGAGTGACAGAGATCCCATTTTTATTGGAAATTTTTGGACGGAGTTATTTTCTTGTTTAGGTACTCAATTAGCTCATAGCTCATCTTATCATCCTCAATATGATGGTCAAACTGAGATAGTAAATAAATGTTTGGAAGGATATATTTGTTGTTTTGTATATGATAAACAAACACAATGGGTCAAGTGGTTACCTCTCGCTGAATAGTGGTATAACACTTCCTTCCATACTACAGCGAAAATGACCCCATTTATGGCACTTTATGGATATCATCCACCATCCATCACATCATATTTAAGAGAAAATTCGAAGGTTCAAGCAGTGGAATATCACATCGAGCATCAACAAGAAGTTCTCCAATGCTTAAAGGATAACCTGAATTTGGCAAAAAATCGAATGAAACAACAGGCAGATCAACATCATAGCGAGAGAAGTTTTGATGTAAGAGACTGGGTATTTTTACGGCTACAACCATACAAACAAATGTCCCTCAAGCAAGCTAAGAAGGATAATGAATTATCTCCAATGTACTATGGTCCTTACAAGGTGTTGCAAAAGATTGGTACTATGGCATACAAATTGGAGCTTCCTGCTTCTTCACGAGTGCATCCAGTTTTCCATGTTTCATGCTTAAAGAAGGTTATAGGTGAAAATATTCCAGGTCAAACAATATTGCAAGAACTTGATGAGGAAGGAAAAATCATATTGGATCCTAAAGCGGTCACGAAAACAAGAACTCGACAGCTATGGAATCGATCAATTTCAGAGTATCTCATCAAGTGGAAGAACTTACCCACTGAAGATTCTACATGGGAGGATGAGAATTTTATACAGAAGCACCCAGAGCTACTCAAGTGTTGACGACAACACTTTTTTGAAGGAGAGGGGCATGTTAGGTCCCTATATTACTAGTATAGTCCCTTATTGTTGTTAGTGTAACCCCCTTATTGTTATTATTGTACCCCTATAACCCCCATATTTTTATTATTGTGCCCTTAAATTATTATTTTTAGGTCGGCTAGGATTACATTGTGGCCCCATGGACTTCTATATATAGAAAGGAGGTTTTTTAATTTCTATCATCCAAGAATTTTTCATTCATGTAATGTATTGGAGGCTTCCCCCTCGAAGTGGCTTATTTCTAAGGCATTGATATCTCTTTTCTTCTATTTTTGGAGCTAGCTTCACAACCGGTTAGGTTATAGTGAAGGTTAAGGTTAAGACATGTAGCCTTAACCTTGAAGTTACCCTTAATCCTAACCTTAACCTAACTTTAACCTTGACTTCACCCTTAACTTAACCTTAACCTTCACTATAACATAACCCTAAGCTTGAAAAAACCCTTAACCTTAACCTTAATCTTACCCTTAACCTTAAACTTAACCTTAACCCTACTAAACTCATAACCTTAACCTTAACCTTAACTATAACCTAACCCTAACATTGACAAAACCCTAACCTTAACCTTAATCTTAACCCTAACCTTAACCTTAACTTTACCCTTAACCTAACCTTAACCTTAACTATACCTTTAACCTAATCTTAACCTTAACCTAACCTTGACCTTACCCTTAACCTTGAACTTAACCTAACCTTAACCTTAACCTTAACCTTAACTATAACTTAACACTTACCTTGACCAAACCCTTAACCTCAACCTTATCTTAACCTTATCCTAACCTTAACCTTAACCTTAACCTAATTATAACCTTACCCTTAACCTTAACGTTGACCTTAACTATAACCTAACCCTAACCTTGATCTTACCCTGACTAAACCCCTAACCTTAACATTAACCATAACCTTACCCCCTTAACCTTAACCTTAACCTAATCTTAACCTTAACCTAATCTTAACCTTAACTAAAACCTAACCCTAACCTTAACCAAACCCTTAACCTTAACCTTAACCTAAATCTTAACCTTAACCTTAACCATAACCCTAACCTTAACCTAACCTTAACCTTAACCTTAACCTAAATTTAACCTTAACCTAACCTTAACATTAACCTTAACCTAACTATAACCTTACCCTTAACCTTAACCTTGACATTAACTATAACCTAACCCTAACCTTGACCAAACCCTTAACCTTACCCTTAACCTAACTAAACCCGTAACCTGACCCTTAACCTTAACCAAACCTTAACCTTAACCTTAACCTTAACCTAACCTTAACCCTTTACCTTAAACTTGACTTTACCCTTAACCTAACCTTAACCTTGACCAAAACCTTAACCTTAACCTTAAATTTACCCTTAACCTAATCTTAACTTTAACCTAACCTTAACCTTAACTTTAACATTAACATAACCTTAACATTGACCTTAACCTAAGTTTAAGATTATGGTTAAGGTTAAGGTAAAGTGTAAGGTTAAGGGTAAGGTTAGGGTTAAGGTTAGGGTAATGTTAGGGTTAGGTTAAGGTTAAGGTTAGGTTAGTTTAAGGTTAGGTTAAGGTTATGGTTAAGATTAAGGTTAAGGTTATGGTTAAGGTAAAGGTTAAGGTTAGGTTAAAGTTAGGGTAAGATAAGGTTAAAGTTAGGGTAAGATAAGGTTAGGGTAAGATAAGGTTAGGGGTCAAAGTTAGGGTTAGGTTATAGTTAAGTTTAAGGCTAGGTTAAGGATAAGATAAGGTTAAGGTCAAGGTTAGGTTAAGGTTAAGGTTAGGTTATAGTGAAGGTTAATGTTATGGGTTTGATCAAGTTTAGGGTTAGGTTATAGTTAAGGTCAAGGTTAAGGTTAGGTTATAGTGAAGGTTAAGGTTAAGATATGGTTAAGGTTAAGGTTATGGTTAAGGTTAAGGTTAGGTAAAGGTTAAGGTTAAGGTTAATGTTAAGGGTTTGGTCAAGGTTAGGGTTAGGCTATTGTTAAGGTTACAGGTTAGGTTAAGGTTAAGGTTAAGGTTAAGGGTAAGGTTAGGTTAAGGGTAAATTTAAGGTTAAGGGTAAAGTCAAGCGTTTAGTCAGGTTAAGGTTAAGGTTAAGGGTTTGGTCAAGGTTAGTGTTAGGTTAAGGGTAAAGTTAAGGTTAAGGTTAGGTTAAAATTAAGGTTAAGGTTAAGGGTTTGGGAAGGTTAAGGTTAAGGTCAAGGTTAAGTTAAGGTTAAGCTAAGGTTAAGGTTAGATTAAGGTTAAGGGTTTAGTTAAGGTTAAGGTTAGGTTAAGCTTAAGGTTAATGTTAAGGGTTTGGTCAAGGTTAGGGTTAAGGTTAAGGTTAAGGATAAGTTAAGATTAAGGGTAAGATAAGGTTAAGGTTAAGGTTAAGGTTAAGGTGAAGGGTAAAGTAAAGGTTAAGGTTAGGTTAAATTTAGGTTAAGGTTAAAGATAAGGTTGACATTAAGGTTTGGTCAAAGTTAGTGTTAGGTTATAGTTAAGGTTAAAATAAGGTTAAGGTTAAGCTTTAGCTTAAGCTTAGGTTAAGTTAACGTTAAGGTTAAGGTTTGGTCAAGGTTAGGGGAAGGTTAAGGTTAAGGTTAGGTTAAGGATCAATTCAAGGTTAAGGTCAGGTTAAGGGTAAGGTTTTGGTCAAGGTTAGAGTTAGGTTATAGTTAAGGTTAGGTTAAGGTTAAGGTTAATGGTTTGGTGAAGGTTAGGGTTAGGTTATATTAAAGGTTAAGGTTAAGTGTAGGTTAAGGTTAAGGTTAAGGTTAAGGTTAAGGTTAGGTTAAGTTTAAGGTTAAGGTTAAGATTAATGTTATGGTTAAGGTTAAGATTATGTTAAGGTTAAGATTAGGTTAAGGTTAAGATAAGTTTGAGTTTAAGGTTAAGGTTAAGGTTACGTTAAGGTTAAGGGTGAAGGTTAAGGGTAAGGTTAAGGTTAATGTTAGCCTTAACCTTCACTATAACCTAACCTTAAATATAACCTAACCCTAACCTTAACAAAACCTTAACTTAACCCTAACCATAACCTTAACCTTAACCTAACCTTATCCATGACCTTAACTATAACCTAACCCTAACCTTGAACAAACCTTAACCTTAACCTTAACCTTCCCATAACCATAACCTTAACCTTAACTTTACCCTTAACCTTAACCTTACCCTTACCTAACAATAACCTTACCCTTAACCTTAACCTTGAAATTAACTATAAATTAACCCTAACCTTAACCTTAACCTTAACCCGAACCTTAACCATAACTATACCCTTAACCTAATATTAACCTTACCCTAACGTTAACCCTAAACTTACCCTTAACCTTAACCCTAGCCTTAACCTTAAGTTTACCCTTAACCTAATATTAACCTTACCCTAACCTTAACCTTAAATTAAGATAAGGCTAAGGTTAGGGTAAGGTTAAGGTAAGGGTAAGGGTAAGGTTAACCTTATCTTAACCTTAAATTAAGATAAGGCTAAGGTTAGGGTAAGGTTAAGGTAACAATAAGCGTAAGATTAACCTTAACCTAATCCTTAACCTTAAATTTACCATTAACATAACCTTAACCTTAATTATAACCTAACCCTAACTTTAACCTTAACATTAACCTTATCTTAACCTTAACCTTCACTATAACCTAACCTTAACCTTGACCTTAACCTTAAATTACAATAAGGTTAAGGATAAGGTTAAGATAAGGTTAAGGGTAAGGTTAAGGTTAAGGTTAAGGGTTTGGTCAATGTTAGGGATAGGCTATAGTGAAGTTTAAGGTTAAGTTAAGAGTAAATTCAAGGTTAGGGTTAGGTTAAGGTTAATATTAGGTTAAGGGTAAAGTTAAGGTTAACGTTAGGTTAAGATTAAGGTTATAGTTAAGGTCAAGGTAAGATAAGGTTAAGGTTAGGATTACAAGTTTAGTCGGGTTAATGGTAAGGTTAAGGTTAATGGTAAGGGTAAGGGTAAGGTTACGGTTAACTTGAACCTTAACCTTAACTTGAACCTTTACCCTAAACTTACCCTAACCTTACCCTTAACCTTAACCTTAACTATAACCTAACCCTAACCTTGAACAAACCCTTAACCTGACTAAAACCGTAACCTTAACCTTAACATTACCCTTAACCTTCACCCTTAACCATAACATTAACCTTAACCTGACTAAACCCATAACCTTTACCTTAACCTTAACCTTAACCTGACTAAACCTATAACCTTAACCTTAACCTTACTATTAACCTAACCTTAACCTTAACTATAACCTAAACTTAACCTTAACCTTAACCTTTCCATAACCATAACCTTAACCATAACCTAACCTTAACCTTAACCTTAACCTTAACCTTAACGTTAACCTTTACCTAACCTTCACCTCAACCTTAACCCTAACCCTAACCTTAACCTTAAATTTACCCTTAACCTAACCTTAACTTTACCCTTAAACTTAACCTCAGTCTTAACCTTGACTTTACCCTTAACATAAATTTAAGTTTAAAGTTAAGTTAGGTTAAGGTAAGTTTAAGGTTATGCTTAGGTCAAGATTAACGTTAACTTTAACGTTAAGGATAAGTTAAAGTTAAGGGTAAGATAAGGTTAGGGTTAAGGGTTTGCTTAAGGTTAGGGTTAGGTTATAGTTAAGGTTAATGTTTTGTTCAAGGTTAGGGTTAGGTTATAGTTAAGGTCAAGGTCAAGGTTAAGGCTAGGTTAAGATTAAGCTTAAATTTAAGGTTAAGGTTAGGTAAAGGTTAAGGTTAAGGGTAAGGTTAGGTTAAGGTTAAGGTTATGGTTATGGGAGGGTTAAGGTTAAGGTTAAAGTTAGGTTAAGGTTAAGGTTAGGTTCTACCTTAACCTAACCTTAACCTTAACCTTAAACTTAACCTTAACCATGACCTTAACTATAACATAACCCTAACCTTGACCAAACCCTTAACCTTAACCTTAACCTTAACCTTAACCTTACCTTTACCCTAACCTTAACGTTAACCTTCCCATAACCATAACCTTAACCTTGAATTTACCCTTAACCTAACCTTAACCTTAAACTTAACCTAACCCTAACCTTGACCAAACCATTAGACTTAACAATAACCTAACCTTAACGTTAACCTTCCCATAACCATAACCTTAATCTTAAGCATAACCTTAACTTTACCCATAACCTAACCTTAACCTTAACCTTAACCTTGACTTTACCCTTAATCTTAACCTTATCCTTTACCTTAACCTTAACTTAACCTTAACCTGACTAAACCTGTAACTTGAACCTTAACCTAACCTTAAACTCTACTTTACCCTTAACCTAACCTTAACCTTAACCTTGAACTTGAATTTACCCTTAACTTAACCTTAAACTTAATCTCCCGTGACCAAACCCTTAACCTTAACCTTAACCTGACTAAACCCTTAAGGTTAGGGTAAAGTTAAAGTTAAGATTAAGGTTAGGTTAAGGTTAAGGTTAAGGTTAAGGGTTTGTTCAAGGTTAAGGGTAAAGTTAAGGTCAAGGTTAAGGTTAGTTTATAGTTAAAGTTAAGGTTAGGTTAAGGGTAAAGTCAAGGTTAAGGTTAGGGTGAAGGTTAAGGGTAAGGTTAAGGTTAAATTTAAACTTAACCTTAACCTTAACTATAGCCTAACCCTAACCTTAACCAAACCCTTAACCTTAACCTTTACCATAGCCTTAACCTTAACCTTCCCATTACCATAGACTTAACCTTAACCTTTACCTTACCCTTAACCTTAACCTTAACCTTTCCCCCTTAACCTTAACCTTAACCTTAACCTGACTAAACTTGTAACCTTAACCTTAACCTTAACCTTAATCTAACTAAAGCCATAACCCTTAACCTTATATTAACCTTAACTTAACCCAACCTTAACCTTAAACTTAACCTTAACCTAACCTTAACCTTAACTTTAACCTTAATCTAACCTTAACCTTAACTTTAACTATAGCCTAACCTAACCTTAACCTTACCTTAACCTAACTTAACGTTGACCTAACCGTAACATTAACCTTACCTTAACCTAACATAACCATAACCTTAATCTTAACCATAACCTTAACGTTAACCTTGACCTTGACCTTAACCTTAACCTTCACCCTTAAACTTACCCTAAGCCTAACCTTAACCTAACCTTACCCTAACCATAACCTTATTTTTACCCTAACCATAACCTTAACTTTACCCTTAACATAATATTAAATTTAACCTAACATTAATCCTACACTCAACCTTGACATTAACCTTAACTTTAACTATAACCTAACCCTAACCTTGACAAAACCTTAACCTTAACCTTAACTTAACCTAACCTTAACCTTAACCTTGACCATAACCTTAACCTTAACCATAGTCTTAACCTTACCCTTAATTTTAACATTAACTGTAACATTACCCTAACCTTAACCCTAACCTTAATCTTAACCTTAACCTAACCTTAACCTTAACTTTACCCTTAACCTTGATTTTAACCTTAACCTTCCCCTAACCTTAACCCTAACCTTAACCTTAACCTTCCCCTAACATTAACCCTAACCTTAACTTTAAACTTAACGTTAAGGTTAAGGTTACGAGTTTAGTCATGTTAAGGTTAAGGTTAAGGTTAAGTTTATGGTTATGGGAAGGTTAAGGGTAGGTTAAGGTTAAGATTAGGGTAAGGTTCAGGTTAAGGGCTTGGTCTAGGTTAGGGTTAGGTTATAGTTAAGGTCAAGGTAAAGTTCAAGGTTAAGGGTAAGGTTAAGGTTAAGGTTAGGTTAGGTTAAGGTAAGTTTAAGTTTACGGTTAAGGTTAAGGTTAAGATCAAGGTTAAGGTTAAGTAAAGGTTAAGGTTAAGGTTAATGTTAAGGGTTTGGTCAAGGTTAGGGTTAGGTTATAGTTAAGGTCAAGGTTAAGGTTAATGTTAAGGTTATAGTTAGGTTAAGGTTAAGGTTATGGTTAAAGGTGTAAGGTTAAGGTTAAAGTTAAGGTTAAGGGTAATGTTCGATTCGGTTAGGGTTAGATTATAGTTAAGGTCAAGGTTAAGGTTAGCGCTAATGTTAGGTTAAGGTTAAGGGTAATATTAAGCCCTTAACCTTCCCATAACCATACCCTTAACCTTAACCTTAACCTTACTTTAACCTAACCTAACCTAAACATTAACCTTACCTTAAACCTAACTTTAACCTTAACCTTCACCTCACCTTAACCCTAACCTTACCCTAACCTTACCCTTAACCTTCATCTTAACTTTAACCTAACATTAACCTTAACTTTACCCTTAACCTAACCTTAACCTTAACCTTAGCCTAACCCTAACCTTGACCTTAAACTTAACCTTAACCTAATCTTAACCAAACCCTTAACCTTAACCTTAACCTGACTAAGCCCATAACGTTAACCATAACCTTAACCTTAACCTAACCTTAAATTTTAGTTTACATTTAACGTAACCTTAACCTTACCTTAAGGTTAGGTTAAGGTTAAGGTTAGGTAAGGTTAGGTTAAGGTTAAGGTTAGGTAATGGTAAGGTTAAGGTTACGAGTTTAGTCAGGTTAAGGTTAAGGTTAAGGTTAAGGTTAGGGGGGTAAGGTTAATGTTAAGGTTAATGTTAATGTTAAGATTAGGTTAAGGGTAAAGTTAAGGTTAAGGTGAATGTTAAGGGTAAGTTTAAGGTTAAGGTTAAGGGTTTATTCAGGTTAAGGTTAAGGTTAAGGGTTTGGTCAAGGTTAGGGTTAGGCTATAGTTAAAGTTAAGGTTGGGGTTAAGGTTATAGTGAAGGTTAAGGTTAATTATAACCTTAACCTTAACTATGACCTAACCTTCACCTTAACCTTAACTTTACCCTTAACCTAACCGTTACCTTAACCTTAAACTTACCCCCTTAACCTTAACCTTAACCTTAACCTGACTAAACCCGTAACCTTAAACTTACCCTTACCTAACCTTAACCTTAACTTTACCGTTAACCTAACCTTAACCTTAACTATAACCTAACCCTAACCTTAACCTTAACATTCACTAGAACCTAACCTTAACCTTGAACTTAACTATATCCTAACCCTAACCTTGACCAAACCCTTAACCTTAACCTTAACTTGACTAAACCCGTAACACCTAAACCTAACCTTGACCAAACCCTTAAACTTAACCTTAACTTTACCCTTAACCTAATCTTAACCTTAACCTAACCTTAACCTTGATTTTACCCTTAAACTAACCTTAACCTCGACCTTAACTATAAACTAACCCTAACCTTGGCCAAAAAATAACCTTAACCTTAAACTTAACATTAACCTTCCCATAGCCATAACCTTAACCTTAACTTTACCCTTAACCTTAACCTTACCTAACCTTAACCTTAACCTAACCTTAACCTTAACTTTACCCTTAACCTAACCATAACCTTGACCTTAACTATAACCTAAACCTAACCTTGACCAAACCCTTAACCTTACCCTTAACCTTAAGTTAACCTAACTTAACCTTAATCATCACTACAACCCAACCTTAACCTTGACCTTAACTATAACCTAACCCTATCCTTGACCAAACCCTTAACCTTAACCTTATCCCCTTAACTTAACCTTAACCCTCCCCTAATCTTAACCTTAACCTTAACCTAACCTTAACCTTATCTTTACCTTAACCTTGACTTTAAACTTAACCTAACCTTAACCTTAACCTTAAACTTAACCTTATCTTACCCTTAACCTAACCTTAGGGTTTGGTCAAGGTTATGGTTAGGTTATAGTCAAAGTTAAGGTTAAGGTCAAGGTTAAGGTTAAGTTAAGTTAAGGTTAAGGTTAAGGTTAAGGTTAAGTTAAGGGTAAATTTAAGGTCAAGGTTTAGGTTAGGTTAAGGGTAAGATAAGGTTAAGGTTAGGGTTAAGGTTTGGGTAAGGTTAAGGTTAAGGTTAATTTTAATGGTTTGGTCAAGGTTAGGGTTAGGTTATAGTTAAGGTCAAGGTTAAGGTTAGGTTATAGTGAAGGTTAAGGTTAAGAAAAGGTTAAGGTTCAGGTCAAGGTTAAGGTCAATCTTATGGTAAAAGTTTAGGATAAGGTTATGGTTAAGGTTAGGTTAAAGTGAAGTTTAAGGTTAAGACTTGTAACCCTAACCTTAACCTTAACCTTGAATTTACCCTTAACCTAACCTTAACCTTAGCCTTAACCTTAACCTAACCTTATCCTAACCTTAACGTTAAACATAACCTTAACATTAACATTAACCTTAACCTTAACCTTAACCTAACCTTACCCTAAGCTTAAGAATAAATTTACCTGTAACCTAACCTTGACCTTAACTTAACATTAACCTTATCTTAACCTTAACTATAACCTAACCCTAACCTTTAACAAACCTTAACCTTAACCTTAACTTTAGCCTTAACCTAACCTTAACCTTAAACTTAACCTTGAATTTACCCTTAACTTAACCTTAACCTTCACTATAACCTAACCCTAAGCTTGACTAAACCCTTAACCTTAAACTTAACCTTGACCTAAACCTTAACTTTAACTATAACCTAACCCTAACCTTGCCCAAACCCTTAATATTAAACTTAACCTTAACCTTTATCTTAACCCAACTTTAACCTTAACCTTAACTATAACTTAACCCTAACCTTGAAAAAATCCTTAACCTTAACCTTAACCTGACTAAACCTTTAAGGTTAGGGTAAAGTTAATGTTAAGGTTAAGGTCAAGGTCAAGGTTAAGGTTAAGTTAGGTTAAGGTAAGGTTATAGTTAGGTTAAGGTTAAGGTTAAGGTTAAGGGGGTAAGCCTTAACCCTAACCTGAATAAACCCATACCTTTAACTTTCACCCTTAACCTCAACCTATCCCTAGCCTTGTCCTGAACCTTAACGTAACCTTAGCCTTACCCTTAACCTTACCTTAACCTAACCTTACCCTAACCATAGCCTTAAATTTACCCTAATCATAACCTTAACTTTACCCTTAACCTAATATTAACCTTAACCTAACCTTAACCTTAACCTCAACCTTGACCTTAACCTTAACTTTAACTATAACCAAACACTAACCTTGAAAAAACCTTAACCTTAACCTAACCTTAACCTTAACCTTAACCTTAACCTTAACCTTATCTTAACCTTAACTATAACCTTACCATAACCTTAACTCTAACCTTACCCTTAACCTTAACCTAACCTTAACCTAATCTTAACCTTAACTTTACCATTAACCTTGACTTTAAGCTTAACCTTCCCCTAACCTTAACCCTAACCTTAACCTTAACCTTCTCCTAACATTAATCCTAACCTTAGCTTTAACCTTAACCTTAAGTTTAAGGTTACAGGTTTAGTCATGTTAATGTTAAGGTTAAGGTTAATTTTATGGTTATGGGAAGGTTAAGGTTAAGATTAGGGTAAGGTTAAGGTTAAGGGTTTGGTCAAGGTTAGGGTTAGGTTATAGTTAAGGTTAAATTTAAGTTCAAGGTTAAGTTTAAGGGTAAGGATAAGGTTAAGGTTAGGTTAGGTTAAGGTAATGTTAAGTTTATGGTTAAGGTTAAGGTTAAGGTTAAGGTTAAGGTCAAGGTTAAGGTTAAGTAAATGTTAAGGTTAAGGTTAAGGTTAAAGTTAGGCTAAGGTAAGGTTAAGGTTAAGGTTACGGGTTTAGTCAAGTTAAGGTTAAGGTTATGGTTAAGGGTGTAAGGTTAAGGTTAAATTTAAGCTTAAGGTTAAGGGTAAGGGTAAGGTTAGGTTAGGTTAGGGTTAGGTTATAGTTAAGGTCAAGGTTAAGGTTAGGGTTAATATTAAGTTAAGGTTAAGGGTAATATTAAGCCCTTGACCTTCCCATAACCATAACCTTAACCTTAGCCTTAACCTTACCTTAACCTAACCTAACCTTAACATTAACCTTACCTCAAACCTAACTTTAACCTTAACCTTCCCCTCACCTTAACCCTAACCTTACCATTAACCTTCATATTAACTTTAACGTAACCTTAACCTTAACTTTACCCTTAACCTAACCTTAACCTTACCTTAGCCTAACCCTAACCTTGACCTTAACCTTAACCTTAACCTAATCTTAAACATACCCTTAACCTTAACCTTAACTTGACTAAACCTGTAACCTTAACCATAACCTTAAACTTTACCTAACCTTAACTTTGAGTTTACCCTTAACCTAACCTTGACCTTAACCTTGACCTTAACCTCACCTTACCTTAAGGTTATGTTAAGGTTAAGGTTAGGTAAGGGTAAGGTTAAGGTTAAGGTTAAAGTTAAGGTTAAGGATAAGATTAGGTTAAGGGTAAAGTTAAGGTTAAAGTGAAGGTTAAGGGTAAGGTTAAGGTTAATTTTAAGGGTTTAGTGAGGTTAAGGTTAAGGCTAAGGGTTTGGTCAAGATTAGGGTTAGGCTATAGTTAAGGTTAATGTTAGGGTTAAGGTTATAGTGAAGGTTAAGGTTAAGGTCAAGGTCAAGGTTAAGGTTAAGTTAGGTTAAGTTAAGGTTATAGTTAGGTTAAGGTTAAAGTTAAGGTTAAGGGGGTAAGCCTTGACCTTAAGCTGACTAAACCCATACCCTTAACCTTAACCTTAAACTTAACCTAACCTTAACCTTAACTAAACCCTTAACCTTAACCTTTCCCTAACCTTAATCTTAACCTTACCCTTAACCTTCACCCTTAACCTTAACCTAACCCTAACCTTGACCTGAACCTTAACCTAACCTTAACCTTAACCTTACCTTAACCTTAACCTAACCTTAACCTTAAATTTACCGTTAACCTAACCCTAAACTTAAGGTCAAGGTTAAGGTTACGTTATGTGCAAAGTTAAGGTTGTGGTTATGGTAAGGTTAAGGTTAAGGTTATGGTTAAGGTAATGTTAAGGTTAAGGTTAAGTTTATGGCTAAGGTTAAGGTTAAGGTCAAGGTTAAGTTAGGTTAAGGTAAGGTTAAGGTTGCAGTTAGGTCAAGCTTAAGGGTTTAGTCAGGTTAAGGTTAAGGTCAAGGGTTTGGTCAAGGTTGGGGTTAGGTTAAGGTTAAGGGTGAAGGTTAAGGGTAAGGTTCAAGTTAATGTCAAGGTTAAGGTTAAGGTTCTGGTTAAGGTTAATGTTACAGATAGGTTAAGGGTAAGGTAAGGTTATGTTTAAAGTTAAGGTTAAGTTAAGGTTAAGGTTAGGCTATAGTTAAGGTCAAGGTTAGGTTAATTTTAAGGTTAGGTAAAGGTTAAGGGTAAGGTTAAGATTAAGGTTAAGGTCAAGGTCAAGGTTAACCTTAACCTTAACCCTAGCCTTAACCTTAAATTTACCCTTAGCTTAAGGTTAAGGTTAAGGGTTTGGTCAAGGTTAAGGCTAAGGTTAAGGTGCAAGTTAAGGTTAAAGTCAAGGTTAAGGTCAAGGTTACAAGTTTAGTAAGGTTAAGGTTAAGTTTAAGGTGAAGGTTAAGGGTAAGGTCAAGGTTAAAGGTAAAGTTAAGGTTAAGGTGAAGGTTAAGGGTAAGCTATAGGTTAAGGTTAAAGGTTAAGGTTAGGGGAAGGTTAAGGTTAAAGTTAGGTTAAGGTAAGGTCAAGGTTAAGGTTAAGGGTTTCGTCAGGTTAAGCTTAAGCTTAAGGTCAAGGTTAAGGTCAAGGTTAGGGTTAGGTTATAGTTAAGGTCAAGGTTAAGGTTAGGTTGAGGTTAAGGTCAAGGTTAAGGTTAGGTTAAGGTTAAGGTCAAGGTTAGGGTTAGGTTATAGTTAAGTTTAAGGTTAAAGTCAAGGTTAAGGATTTGGTCAAGGTTAGGGTTAGGTTATATTTAAGGTCAAGGTTAAGGTTAGGTTAAGGTTTAGGTTAAGGTTAAAGTTAAGGGTTTGGTAAAGGTTAGAATTAGGTTATAGTTAAGGTTAACGTTAAGGTTAAGGTTACAGGGTTATTCAGTTTAAGCTTAAGGTTAAGGGTTTTTTCAATGTTAAGGTTAAGGGTTTGGTCAACATTATGGTTTGGTTAAGGGGGTAAGGTTAACGTTAAGGTTAAGGGTTTGGTCAAGGTTAGGGCTAGGTTATATTTAAGGTCAAGATTGGGTTATAGTTAAGGTTAAGGTTAAGGTTAGGGTAATGTTAAAGTTGATATGAAATGTGTGAACAAAATATTTCTTATATAGAGATAGACAGTAGGGGATTTTACTGCTTATTTCACCTTTACTAGAAAGGATGAAACCAAAAGCTTCTGGCCCTCTTACTGGCTCTGCCTAAAGAAATATGAAGTAAACACTAAAACGATCTGGCAATGAAAGTATTTGTTTATTTTTACAAAGTATTCATTAACCAAATTTTATGTGTGAATAAGCAAGTTAAGGTATTCTACAATGGAAGTAATGTGGTTTGAAATGGAACAAATGAGTTTTTATCACTGTATAAGTCTCATTGTGAAAAGTGGACTTATTAAAAATTACTGTTTAATGTAATAAACTTTGGAAATAAGCAGCAAAATGCACATCATAACAGTAAGCATTTGTTTAAGCAGTTCACCCCTCTCTTGTTTAAGCAGTCAATGTTAGGGTTTGGTTAAGGGGGTAAGGTTAACGTTAAGGTTAAGGTTTTGGTCAAGGTTAGGGCTAGGTTATAGTTAAGGTCAAGGTTGGGTTATAGTTAAGGTTAAGGTTAAGGTTAGAATAATGTTAAAGTTGATCTGAAATGTGTGAACAAAATATTTCTTATACAGAGATAGACAGTAGGGCCTTTTACTGGTTATTTCACCTTTACTAGAAAGGATGAAACCAAAAGCTTCTGGCCCTCTTACTGGCTTTGCCTAAAGAAATATGAAGTAAACACTAAAAAATCTGGCAATGAAAGTATTTGTTTATTTTTTCAAAGTATTCATTAACCAAATTTTATGTGTGAATAAGCAAGTTAAGGTATTTTGCAATGGAAGTAATGTGGTTTGAAATGGAACAAATGAGTTTTGATCATTGTATAAGTCTCATTGTGAAAAGTGGACTTATTAAAAATTATTTTTTAATGTAGTAAACTCTAGAAATAAGCAGCAAAATGCACACCATAATAGTAAGCATTTGTTTAAGCAGTTCACCCCTCTCTTGGGCTACCTCTACTAGGTCCAAAAGCCTCCAAATAGGCTTTTCCCTCTTTCATTAATGCTCAGAATAATTATTACACCATGAAGAAAGCCTCAAAAAGCTAAAATAGCTGCAAATTAAGAATCAGAGTGCTGGAAAAAGTAAAAATTGACTATTCATTCACCTTAAATAACTGAAGATAGCCCAATACAGCTGATCATTCCCTTAGCCCTCATGGCTCCACAAGAAAATTAGCTGATAAAATCACTGATAGAGTGCCCTGATGGCTCTGTAACCTATTCCAACAGCTTTAGAATGCTTCAATATCCTCAAAACAAAAAAAAATCGGTCCAAAAGGACTTCCTTAGCCAAATTTATGGTAAACTGAAGTTTGCCCAGTGTCCCCTTGAAAAGCTCCACTAAAAGTGGAGTAACTCCAGATAAGTCCGCTAAATAAGGGGACGGGCGCTAAATTTGAGGCACTCCGCCAATTTCCCACCAACGTCGAGGGCTACAGTTAAAGGCCTTACTGCGGAACCTCCGCCCTAGAACTTGAGTTAATTGTGGATTTATTAATGTTTAACCATAATGTAATACGGTGCATTATTAAACTCTGCACCCTCCGGCAAGTAATGTGACCATGTCCTGTCTGTCTTGCATGCCAATGGATACGCCACGGTTCTGGTGTTGGGTTGTATGGAGAAGGGGGTTGTCCCCCTTTCGGGCCCCGCCCAAACATCAACAAACTTTATAATAAAGTTTCTGCCCATGAATAATAAGAACCACTATGTTACCTAATGGTTAGGCCACTTCGTTGCTACCGCCCCGACCTAGGGTCGAACCCGTCCGCGACCAAAATATTTTTAATGCCATTTCATTGAGTTCTTGGGGCCACGTGGCGGCCTCCGGGCTGGCCATGTGGTTCCCTCTGATTGGCCGCCATCGAAATATTCTGTAGAATATTATGTGGAATATTCCACGAAATATTCCCAGAATATTGTGTGGAATATTCTCTTGTTAATAAAATATTTTTGTAAAGGAAAGTTGGCCATTTTTTTACTGAAATTGGCAAACTTCAAAGCTGAATAAATTTCTCATACAACGTCGGTTTTTAGTGTTGTTCACGTCTACAGGATCGTTTTTCTGAGCTCTTTCCTGTCATTCTAGTTTGGACCAATTCGAAGCAACGAATTTTTTTGAGCATTTTTCCATTAAGGACTTGATCACCTGATCACGCCTCCCAAATGGGAAGCTTTTGGACCGCAAAAGGTCTCTAATTAGTGAAACTGATGATGTGGGGACTGATTCTCCACTCTTCCACCCTTGAATAATTGAAATCTACTCGATTTCATTAAATGGAGCTTTTCAGAAAATGATAAATTGTCTCTGGAATTAACTGATCAACCATTGCTAAGATTGACAAAGTCATGATGCAAATTATTAAAACTTGTAGAACAACAACTGTAATTTGCAGAAAACAAACTTTTCTACACTGATCAAACTTCCAAGAGGACTGAAAACAAGATTCACCTTGCCTCTTCTGCTTCCTATGTGCTTTCTTTTTCAACCAGCAACTTGAAGCAACATGGTTAAATCCACCACAAAATGTGCAACAAAACTTCTTTTCATTTGAACAAGAAAAATTATCATTCTTTGCTTAAACATAATCAAATTGATCATGTGAATGATTATACCTCTTTTTCTACATGGAATTTCCATCCTTTTTTTCTTCGAAAGACGATGAACTAGTAGAGGAGACAACTTTCCTTTTTAGACTTTCATCAATGTTCTTGTCTTGAAAACTGTTTGAACTAGAAGGCTCGCCATAAGCGACGTGTTTACCCTCTACTTGCTGCAATGATTGTTTAAAACAATGGCAATCATCCTTAAAATTTTTTTGACATAAATGCACTTGAGAACTTGGAACAAAGGTTCTCTTAAAATTTGCATTACATGCATTCAGGGATTTGAATTCTTTGCCATAAAACTGCACATATCCAAGACCAACATTCTTGGGTCGCTCCACAACTGAAATAGGTTCAACCATGCCTTGTGCATGCTTGCCCAAACCTTTTACTTCTTGATAGCCCATCCTAAACATTATTTTGGACCCGATGCCTCTTGTATGTTTTTCAAAAGAACCAACACACTTTTCAATGGAGGAAATTGAAGACAAGTTGGAATGATTAACCTCTTCCTCAAGAATTTTCTTGGACAAAGCTTCTTGAGCTTGAAGGAGTTATTTCTCCATGTCATGCAACCTTTGGAGAATTTCTTCCTTCTCATCCTTCATAGCCAACAATTGTGCATGAAGCTTAACGCTTTCTCTTTGATCTTCAATGAGAATCTGCACCATGTCCTTCACCTTAAAGAACTCATTCTTCATGTCATCATTGAAGAATCTCGTGAAGGAGGAAACTTCGCTTGTAGAAGAAGTTGAAATTATGTAAATCGTCAAAACAAACAAAATGAACTTCCAAAGAAAAGTCCTCAAAGCTTTCAAATAAACGATAATCTTTTAACCAAATGTGAGTAAAGACCCCTTCTCATTCAAGCAGACATAAAACAAAAACTATTGGAGTTTGTTTTCCAAAGATAATCTTGAGGTAAATTGGGTAAGGAAAATAGTCTTCAATCCTTTCCAAGACTCAGCTAACAACAACTATCCTTCCAACTAAAGAAAAATCATACATGCAACCATTTTGCAACCAATACAACAGTAAATCTCTTACACTATTTTAAAACCTTTTGCACAATAACAAATGCTCAACCCGAGCTCTGATACCAATCTGATCTGAAATTTGCGAACAAAATATTTCTTATATAGAGATAGACAGTAGGGGCTTTTACTGGTTATTTCACCTTTACTAGAAAGGATAAAACCAAAAGCTTCTAGCCCTCTTACTGACTCTGCCTAAATAAATATGAAGTAAACACTAAAACGATCTGGCAATGAAAGTATTTGTTTCTGTTTGCAAAGTATTCATTAACCAAATTTTATGTGTGAATAAATAAGTTAAGGTATTCTGCAATGGAAGTAATGTGGTTTGAAATGGAACAAATGAGTTTTGATCACTGTATAAGTCTCATTGTGAAAAGTGGACTTATTAAAAATTACTGTTTAATGTAGTAAACTCTGGAAATAAGAAGCAAAATGCACAACATAACAGTAAGCATTTTTTTAAGCAGTTCACCCCTCTCTTGGGCTACCTCTGCTGGGTCGAAAAGCCTCCAAATAGGATTTTCCCTCTTTCATTAATGCTCAAAATAAGTATTACACCATGAAGAAAGCCTCAAAAGGCTAAAATAGTTGCAAATTAAAAATCAGAGTGTTGGAAATAGTAAAAATTGACTATTCATTCACCTTAAATAGCTGAAGATAGCCCATTACAGCTGATCATTCCCTTAGCCCTCGTGGCTCCACAAGAAAATTCACTGATAAAATCACTGACAGAGTGCCCTGATGGCTCTACAACCTGTTCTAACAGCTTCAGAATGCTTCAATACCCCTAGAACAAAAAACAATTCGCTCCAAAAGGACTTCCCTAGCCAAAGTTATGGTCAACTGAAGTTTTCCCAGTGTCCCCTTGAAAAGCTCCACTAAAAGTGGAGTAACTCAAGATAAGTCTGCTAAATAAGGGGATGGGAGCTAAATTTGAGGCACTCCACCAATTTCCCGCCAGCATCGAGGGCTACAGTTAAAGGCCTTACTGCGGAACCTCTGGCCTAGCACTTGAGTTAATGCCGGATTTATTAATGTTTAACCATAATGTAATACGGTGCATTATTAAACTCCACACCCTCCGGCAAGTAATGTGACCACGTCACGTTTGTCTTGCGCACCAATGGATATGCCATGGTTCCGGTGTTGGGTTCTATGGAGAAGAGGGTTGGCCCTTAGGGGCTGGCCCCCTTTCGGGCCCTGCCCAAACATCAACAAACTTTATAATAAAGTTTTCGTCTATGAATAATAAGAACCATTATGTGACCTGATGGTTAGGCCGCTCCGTTGCTACTGCCCTGATCCGGGGTCGAACCCGTCCGCGACCAAAATATTTTGAACGCCATTTCATTGAGTTCTTGGGGCCACGTGGTGGCCTCCGAGCTGGCCACGTGGTGCCCTCTGATTGGCCGCCATCAGAATATTCTACAGAATATTTTATGGAATATTCCACGAAATATTCCTAGAATATTCTCTTTTTAATAAAATATTTTTGTAAAGTCAAATTGGCCATTTTTTTACTAAAACTGGAAAAATTCAAAGCTGAATAACTTTCTCATACAGTGTCAGTTTTTAGTGTCGTTTGCGTCTACAGGATCATTTTTTTGAGCTCTTTCCTGTCATTCTAGTTTGGACCAATTCTGAGCAACTAATTTTTTTGAGCATTTTTCCATTAAGGACTTGATCACCTGATCAAAAGTTAATGTTAAGGTTAGGTTGAGATTAAGGTTAAGGTTAAGGGTTTGGTCAAGGTTAGGGTTAGGTTAAGGGGGTAACGTTAAGGTTTAAGGTTAAGGGTTTGGTCAAGGTTAGGGTTAGGTTAGAGTTAAGGTTAAGGTTAGGGTTAGGTTATAGTTAAGGTCAAGGTTAAGGTTAGAGGTTAAGATTAGGTTAAGTGTAAAGTTAATTTTATGGTTAGGTTAATGTTAAGGTTAAGGATAAAGATAAGGTTTTGGTTAAGGTTAAAGGTCAAGGTTAAGGTTACGTTAGGTTAAGGTAAGTTTAAGGTTACTGTTAGGTTAAGGTTAAGGTTAGGTTAAGTTAAGGTTAAAGTTAAGGTTAAGGTTAGGTTAAGGGTAAAGTTAAGGTTAAGGTTAGGGTTAAGATTAGGGTTAAGGTTAGGGGAAGGTTAAGGTTAAGGTTATGGTTAATGTTATGGTTAAGGTTATGGTTAATTTTATGGTTAAGGTTAGGTTAAGGTTATGGTTATGGGAAGGTTAAGGTTAAGGTTAAGTTTAAGGGTAAGGGTTTGGTCAAGGTTAGGGTTAAGTTATAGTTAAGGTCAGGTTAAGGTTAAGGTTAAGGTTAGGTTACGGTTAAGGTTAGGTTAAGGTTAATGTTAAGGGTAAAGATAAGGTTATGGTTATGGTTAAGGTCAGGTTTAGGTTATAATAAAGGTTAAGGTTAAGGTTAGTGTTAGGTTAATGGTAAATTTAAGGTTATAGTTAAGGTTTGGTCAGGTTAAGGTTAAGGTGAAGGTGAAGGTTAAGGGTAAGGTTAAGGTTAGGTTAAGGTTAAGGTTAGTTTAAGGTTAAGGGTTTGGGAAGGTTCAGGTTAAGTTTAAGGGTTTGGTCAAGGTTAGGGTTAGGTTATAGTTAAGGTAAAGGTTAAGGTTATGATTAAGGTAAGGTTAAGATAAGGTTAAGGGTATGGTTTAGTAAGGTTAAAGTTAATGTTAAGGTCAAGCTCAAGGTAAGGTTAAGTGTAAAGCTAATGTTAACCTTGACCTTGAACTTAACCTTAACCTTAACCTTAACCTGACATTAACCTTAACTTTAACCTTAACCTTAACCTTGACCTTAACCTTACCTTGACCTTACCTTAACCTTCTCGTAACCTTAACCTTTACCTAACCTTCCCATAACCTTAACCTTAACCTTTACCTTACCCTTAACCTTCACCTTAACCTTAACCTTGAATTTACCCTTAACCTAACCTTAACCTTAATTATAACCTAACCCTATCCCTAACCTTAACCAAACCCTTAACCTTAATGTTAACTTGAGTAAACCCAAATATTAACCTTCACCTTAACCTGAATAAATCCAAATCTTAACCTTAACCTTAACTTTACCCTTAAGGTTAAGGTAAAGTTAAAGTTAAGGTTAAGGTTAGGGGAAGGTTAAGGTTAAGGTTAAGGTTAAAGTCAAGGTTAAGGGTAAAGTTAAGGTTAAGGTTATGTTAAGTTTAAGGTTAAGGGCTTGGTCAAGGTTATGGTTAAGTTAAGGTTAAGCTTAAGGTTAGGTTAAGGGTAAAAGTTAAGGTTAAGGTCAAGTTTAAGTTTAAGGTTAGGTTAAGGTTAAGGTAAGGTTAGGTTAAGGGTAAAGTTAATGTTACGGTTAAGTTAAGGTTAAGGGTAAGATAAGGTTAAGGGTTAAGTTTAACCTTAACCTAACCTTAACATTGACTTTACGCTTAACCTAACCTTAAGGGTTTGGTCAAGGTTATGGTTAAGGTTAAGGTTATGGGTTTAGTTAGGTTAAGGTTATATTTAAGGTCAAGGTTAAGGTTAAGGTTAGGTTAAGTTTAACTTTACCATTACCTTAACCTTACCATTACCTTAACCTTACCCTTAAACTTAACATTGACCTTGACCTTGACCTTAACCTTACCCTTAACCTTATCTTAACATTAACCTAACACTAACCTTAACTTTACTCTTAACCTTACCTTAACCATAACCTTAACCTAACCTTAACCTTACCCTTACCCTTAACCTTATCTTAACCTTACCTTAACCATAACCTTAACATTGACCTTAACTATAACCAAACCCTAACCTTGACCAAACCCTAAACCTTAACCTTGACCTTAACTTTACCTTTAACTTTAACCTTAACCTCAACTATAACCTAACCCTAACCTTAACCCTGACCTTAAACTTAACCTTAACCTAACCTTAACCTTAACCTTAACCTTAACCTTCCCATAACCTTAAATTTTACCTAACCCTAACCAGACTAAACCCTTAACCATAACATTAAGTTTAACCTGAACCTTCCCCTAACCTTAACCCTAACATAAAGCTTAACCTGAACATGAAGCTAACCTTAAGCTTAACTTTACCCTTAATCTAACCTTAACCTTACTCTAACCATAATAAACCGATAACCTTAACATTAACCTTAAATTTACCCTTAACCTAACCTTAGCCTTAACCCGACTAAACTGGTAACCTTAAGCCTAACCTTAACCTTACCTTTACCTTAGCTATAACCTAAACCTAACCTTGACCAAACCCTTAACCTTAACCTTAACTTGAACCTTTACCCTAACCTTACTCTAACGTTAACGTTAACGTTAACCTAACCTTAACCTTAACTTTACCTTAACCTTGACTTTACCCTTAACATAAACCTTAACCTTAACCTTAACCTTATCTTAAATTAACATTAACATAACCTTAACCTTAACTTTACCCTTAACCTTAACCTTAACCTTAGCCTAACCATAACCTTAACCTTAACCTTAACCTAACCCTAACTTTAACTTTACCCTTAACCTAACCTCAACGTTAACCTTAACCTAACCCTAACCTTAACTTAACCCCTAACGTAACCTTAACCTTAACCTTAACCTTATCTTAACCTTGACCTAACCTTAACCTTGACTTTACCCTTAACCTTAACGTTAACCTTACCTTAACCTAACTTTAACCTTAACCTTAACCTGACTAAATCCGTTTAGTATACCTAGTGGGGATAATATAGGGTATGGAGGGAGGTACCCAAGGGAATAATATGATGTAATAATATAAGAATGATGAATAAAGGGGCCATAGTTAATCAATAAAGTGGTTAACCCACATTATGTAAGCGACCACATGTAGCTAGGGAATAAAGTGGTAAGCCCATTGTATTGGATGTATGATATTGAGATACCCATGGTAAATAGCCATGGTATTGCATGTATGAAACCTATATAGAGGCTAGAGACTCTCCATTGAGAGATTTCAAGGATTATTATATGGAAAAGCCGATCTGACAAGAAAATGTATAGAAATGAAAAATATGCCCAACAAATAACACCATTGAAGATAAAAATTTAGATCTTCATTAATATCAAAACCCTTAAGGTAGGGCAACACCATATATTCACTCCTTAAGGAAGGAGATCACTCCACAAGACATATGCTTGCCCATACAATAATTCTTGACATCTCTCAATGGAGAGTCTCTAGCCTCTATATAGGTTTCATACATGCAATACCATGGGTAGTTACCATGGGTCTCTCAATACCATACATCCAATACAATGAGCTTACCACTTTATTCCCTAGCTACATGTGGTCCCTTACATAATGTGGGTTAACCATTTTATTGATTAACTATGGCTCCATTATTCATCATTCTTATATTATTACATCATATTATTCCCTTGGGTACCTCCCTCTGTACCCTATATTATCCCCACTAGGTATACTACAATCTGTAACCTTAACCTTAACCTTTAACATTACCCTGACCTTAACCTTAACCTTAACTTTACCGTTAACCTAACCTAACTATAATCTAACCTTAAGCTTAACCATAACCTTAACCTTGACCTTAACTATAACCTAACCTTAACCCTACCCTTAACCTAATCTTAACCTTAAGCTAACCTTAACCTTAAGGGTTTGGTCAATGTTAGGGTTAACCTTAACCCTTACCCTTACCCTTAACTATAACCTAACCCTAACCTTGACCAAACCCCTAACCTTACCCTTAACCTTAACTTGGCTAAACCCACCACCTTAACCTTAACATTAACCTTAACCTTAACCTTACCCTTAACCTTACCTTTAACCTTAAGCTTAACCTTAAGCTTATCCTAACCTTAAGGTTAATATTAGGTAAAGGTTAGTGTTAATGGTAGGTTATAGGGAAGGTTAAGGTTAAGACTCGTAACCTTAAACCTTAACCTTAACCTAACCTTAAATCTTAACCTTATCTTAACCTTAACCAAACCCTTAACCCAATATTAACCTTAACCTAAAATTAACCTTAAGGGTTTGGTCAAGGTTAGGGCTAACCTTAACCCTTACCCTTACCCTTAACTATAACCTAACCCTAACCTTGACCAAACGCTTAACCTTAACCTTAAACTTAACCTTAACCTGACTAAACCCATAACCTTAACTTTAACCTTAACCTTAACCTTAACCTTACCCTTAACATTAACGCTAACCTTACCTTTAATGTTAACATTAACCTTAAGCTTAACCTTAACCTTTCCATAACCTTAACCTTAACCTTAATCCTAACCTTTAACCTTAAACTTAACCTTCCCCTAACCTTAACCTTAAATTTACCCTTAACCTAACCTTAACCTTAACTTTAATATTAACTTAACCTTAACCTTGACCAAACCCTTAACATTAACCTTAACCTTGACCTTAAACTTAACCTTAACGTTACCCTTAACCTTAAGTATAACCTAACCCTAACCTTAGGTTAAGGTCAAGGTTAGGTTAAGTGTAAAGTTAAGGTTAAGGTTAAGGTTAAGGTTAAAGTTAAGGTTAAGGTTAAGGTTAAGGTTAGGTTATAGTGAAGGTTATGGGAAGGTTAAGGTTAATGTAAAGTTAAGGTTAAGGTTAAGGTTTGGTCAAGGTTAGGGTTATGATATAGTTAAGGTCAAGGTTAAGGTTAGGTTAAGGTTAAGGTTATGGGTTTAGTTAGGTTAAGGTTAGGTTAAGCGTAAAGTCAAGGTTAAGGTTATGGTTATGGGAAGGTCAAGGTTAAGGTTAAGGGGTTAAGGTTAGGTTAAGGTTAGGATAACGTTAAGGTTAAGGTTATGGTTATGGGAAGGCTAAGGTTAAGGTTAAGGTTATAGTTAAGGTCAAGGTTAAGATTAATGTTAAGGTTAAGGTTAGGTAAAGGTTAATGTTAAGGGTAGCTTATAGTAAAGGTTAAGGTTAAGACCCGTAACCTTAAATCTTAACTTTAACCTTAACCTAACCTTAAACTTAACCTTATCTTAACCTTAACCTTAACCTTAACCTAAACCTAAACCTAACCTTACCTTAACCTAACTTAACCTTAACCTTAGAATAAGGTAAGGTTACAGTAAGGTTAGGGTAAAGGTTCAAGTTAAGGTTAAGGTTAAAGGTTTGGTCAAGGTTAGGGTTAGGTTATAGTTGTCAGTTTAAGGTTAAGGTTAAGGTTAAGGTTAGGTTATGGTTAAGGTTAGGCTAAGGTTAAGGGTAAAGATAAGGTTATGGTTAAGGTTAAGGTTAGGGTTAGGTTATCGTTAAGGTTAAGGTTAAGGTTAGGTTAAGGGTATAGTTAAGGTTAAGGTGAAGGGTAAGGGTAAGGGTAAGGTTTAGGTAAAGGTTAAGGTTAGGATTAGGTTAAGGTTAAGGTTAAGGGTTTTTGAAGGTTCAAGTTATGGGTTAAGTTATAGTTAAGGTTAAGGGTAAGGTTACGTTTAAGGTTAGGGTAAGGTTAAGATAAGGTTAAGGGTAAGGTTAAGGATAACCAAACCTTATCTTAACCTTAACCTTAATCTAACCTTAACCTAACTAAACCCGTAACTTGAACCTTAACCTAACCTTAACCTTGGCTTTACCCTTAACCTAACCTTAACCTTAACCTTAACCTTAACTTTACCCTTAACCTAACCTTCACCTTAACCTTAACCTTACCCTTAACCTTAACTTGAAACTTTACCCTAACCTTACCCTAAGCTTAACCTTAACCGTAACCTTAACCTTAACCTAACCTTGACCTTGACCTTAACCTTAACCATAACCTTAACCTTAACCTTAACTGTAACCTTAAATATAAGGTTAAGTTTATGGGTTAATGTTAAGGGTTTGGTCAAGGTTAGGGTTAGGTTATAGTTAATGTCAAGGTTGATGTTAGGTTAAGGTTAAGGTTATGGGTTTAGTCAGGTTAAGGTTAAGGTTACGGTTAAGGCTAAATTCAAGGTGAAGGGTTTGGTCAAGGTTAGGGTTAGGTGAAGGTTAAGGTTAAGGCTATGGTTATGGGAAGGTTAAGGTTAAGGTTACGGTTAGGTTAAGGATAGGTTAGGTTAAGTTTAAGGTTAAGGGTTACAGATTTAGTCAGGTTAAGGTGAAGGTGAAGGTGAAGGTGAAGGGTAAGGGTAAGGTCAAGGTCAAGGTCAAGGTTAAGGTTAAGGTTAGGGTTAGGTTAAGGGTAAGGCTATAGTTAAGGTTAAGGTTAGGTTAATTTAAGGTTAACATCAAGGTTAAGTTAAGGTTAAAGTTAAGGTTAAGGTTAGGTTAAGGGTAAAGTTAAGGTTATGGTTAGGGTTAATGTTAGGGTATGGTTGGGGTTAGGTTAAAGTTAAGGTTAGGTTAAGGTTAAGGTTAAGGTTAGGTTAAGGTTAAGGTTAGGTAAGGGTAAGGTTATGGTGAAGGTTAAGGTTATGGTTAAGGTTAGGTAGATTGTAAAGTTAAGGTTAAGGTTACGGGTTTAGTCAGGTTAAGGTTAAAGTTAAGGTTACAGGTTTAGTCAGGTTAAGGTTAAGGGGGTAAGTTTAAGGTTAAGGGTAAGGTCGAGGTTAAGTATAAGGTTATGGTTATGGGAAGGTTAAGTTTAAGGTTATGGTTATGGTTAAGGTTAAGGTTAAGGGTTTTGTTAATGTTAGGGTTAGGTTATAGTTAAGGTCAAGGTTAAGTTTAAGGTTAAGGATAAGGTTAAGGTTAAGATTAGGTTAAGGGTAAGGCTAAGGTTAGTTTAAGGTTAAGGTTAAGTTAAGGTTAAGGTTAAGGTTAAGGGTTTGGGAAGGTTAAGGTTAAGTCAAGGTTAAGGTTAGGTTAAGGTTAAAGCTAGCTTAAGGTTAAGGTTAAGTTTAAGGTTAAGGGTTTAGTGAAGTTTAAGGCTAGGTTAAGGTTAAGGTTAATGTTAAGGGTTTGGTCAAGGTTAGGGTTAGGTTATAGTTAAGGTCAAGTTTAAGGTTAGGTTATAGTGAAGGTTAAGGTTGATACCCGTAACCTTAACCTTAACCTTGATCTTTACTTCACCTTAACATTAACTATAACCTACCCCTAACTGCTGTGGTGGATTTTATGCACAGGTGTACAAAATCGCACCAGTTTAAGGGGTGTGGTCTACCCCTATAAACTATTGGTAACAGGTCGAAAGTGGTGGAGCTCAAAAGAATATAGTCTGGAGGAAAATATATGCGAATTTATGCTCAAAGTAAAATAAAAGCCAAAACAAAAATATACAAAAGCTATTGAAGAGAGTCGGAACGACAATAATGCAAATGATGGCTTAAGTCCTCTTCTTATTAAACGTTTGATATGGAGAATAAATTTTACCCACTTGCAAAAGGGCCCCTAGACAATGGTTCTAGGTCCCAATGCAAGGATGCTGTTTTTCCATGTTCTTCCTCTGATGCAGTCTCTCTCTCTCTCTGCTGTGATGGACTAGGATTGTTGGGTGGCCAAAAATAGAGTCTCCTCTATCTCCATCTCCGGGTCACACATTGCTGGTATTTCTTGGGAAATTCTGGCCAACATAACAATGTGATCACCCATCATCTCTTGGTGTCTTTATATAGGGGATTTCAAATCCTCCTTCCCTCTCTTGGTACATGGTGGATGGTGACCCAAGGGAGAGGTATGATTCCATTGTGTGCTCCAAATATTCCTTTGTGTGCTCACATAGTGTCTAAGGAGGCACAGGTGACTGTCCTTAGGAAGTTTCATATAAGTTTGCGTGGTCCCAGAAAGTGACATTTTTCCACTTTCAGGAATGCGCTCTTATCGGACAAAAAGGTGCACAGAAGGTGCTCTTCTTGAAGGATTAAGCACATAATTTGGCATTTAAAACTAGTTCAAATCTGATTTTCTCAAAACCTTAGATATTTTAAATACTTTCTTGATTCCATAATGTCTTCCTGCCCTGTAAATCCTTTGGTTTGACATTAATTAATGTCATCTTCTTCTGTACGATTTTCTAGTGTTAACAGTTGCCCCTAATGTGTGAGTTCTAGGAAGGATTGTATAGCCGAAATTCATTTTAGTTTCTTTTCTGTATCGTGCACAAAGAGAGAGAGAGGTCTGCGTGAATCTTGGAATTGAAAACACCTTGCACCGTTTCTGAGATTACCATGGCCTAAGGGACCCCTGCAAGCAAACAAAATATACAACATATATATAAAATTTAAACAAGGTGGGCATGTCCCATGCTCATGATTCTATGGCTAGTTAAAATTTTTTTATAGATACATGTGATGTCTGCGTCATTATTGTGGTAGTGATGCTGGCGATTGTTGACGACGACTGTTGACGCCCTCAAGGGAATTTTTTCTTTGACGATAGGTGGAATGTGGTACCCATATGCGTAAACTTAGTATGGAATATAGTTGTTCAATGTATGCATATGTATTGGCTGGGACCTTCTCGTGTAAGCATTATTAACAGAGACACTTATGGAGGCATGGGTCTTCGATGGATCTTAATCAAAGTGCAATGGTTGTAAGGTACGATACCATCATGACATGAAAGCTTTTGTTGTAGTTGAATGTCAGGAGGATCGATGACATCTGTGGAAAATGATGTCTCCCACAGCGCCAACTGAGGAAACCCCTTTGAATGGAGAGAGGCAATCCAAGGTACCACTTCCTTTTTGGAAAAGAGGTATCGAAGTCGACAAAAAGGAAGCCTTAACCGAACCATGGGTCACCGACCTGAGGGGTTGAGGACCTAGATGTGAAGGGTTTAACATAGGCTTGTTGGTGAGAGGTGACTGAAAACAAAGTATGGGTATTCAGTGACTCGAGGTCAGAGTATACTTTAGCAGCTTGGAGATAGTCATAGTTATTTCTGAAGGGAAAATCCCTGGAGTCGGTTGGACTTCCAGGGTGGGTGTGAACCAGCTATGAATGTCGTGATGGTGTGTGCGTGAGGGTGAAATACTCCAACCAAGGGAATGAGGGACTTCTGCCATGGGGAAAAGATAAAATATGAGGGTGAAGGGGCGAAGTGCATCATTTGCAGCCTTTGTATACTTACCAAAAGAATAAAATAATGAGGTTTGGTTTGTACAAAACACAAAGACAGGTACCCAAAAACATGAAAGTGTTTTCTCACTGAAGGTGTGAGGATGGTGTTTTGCTGGGGGTGGGGGGTCCCATTGGTTGGTCTCTTATGTGGGGTTGATGAAGTAGATGGAGAAGTGTCACATATGGGATTATGCTGATGGAGGTATGGTGGGCCAAATGCAATGTGCAGAGGTGCGCTTTCAATCTGCTTGTACAACCTAGTCATCCGGGAAGAGGGTGTCAGCTTATATGGTGAACTTGAACTTGTGCATGATAAATGGATGGGCACGAGGGGCTTCCCAGACTGAAGTGGTATGGCCATGTCATCACTTGCTATGATTTATGGTCTATTTTGGGTGACGAGTGCCATGGAGGGGATGCTCTATCAACCAATGCATATGTTTATCATATGCAGGGTGAGGTGATGATAAACGCAGTCGGGTATGAGGACCCTATGGTTTATTTATGATGGAGAAATGATGTCAAGATATGCAAATCTTTCTGGGACTCTATCATGCTGAGGGTAGAATAATACCTGCTTTGGAACCTTTCGTAGATGGTGTTGTAAATGGTTTGCATGTTCCTCCTACAAAAAAAACTACCTCAAGTGAAAGCATATTCTTTTCATCAAATATTATTGAAATTCATGAGCTTAAAAAAGAAGATGAGAGAGGGCATACCTGCCGACGCTGAAAAATTATTTTTTCAGGAGTGTGAATGTGTGGCATTGCTTCTTTTTTCTTGGGAGTTGTAACTTGGCTCCTATTCTTGATTTCAGTTGGGGCTACCCCTAGACTGAGATCATCGAGGGTGTTGCTGGTTACTTGCCCCCTATCCAGGATCTCCCTGAATACCGATTACTGCTGGCTAGGTGACCTTAGGTCAAAGACCCGAACAAGCCATCTACAACAATTGATGCACGTGATAACTCAAGAGGATGAGGCACCCAGGTTACCTTGTCCCTGGCTAGTGTATGGTGGTTTAGGGGGAGGAGGGACAAATGGTTGTCTTTCTAGTGACTATTTCTCCTCCTACAGGTATGGGATGACACAAGGTTCATTTCCCAGAGACTGGGTGGGTGGATACTCTTGATAGGACCGCTCGATGGCGTGCAAGGCATTCCTAAATCATAGTATCATTGGATAATGGTGGGTATAGTGCCCATATTTTCCATAGAGAGCGCACGCGTGATTGGTATGTAGTGGTCTGCCTTTACCTTTGGTGGTAGATTCCTTTTTACGGGAACACGGTGTCAAGATGTTTTCTTCAGAGCTGAGGAGTGGTTTTAACTCGTCCAACTCTAGACATATATGGGTAGGGTGGCCTATAACGTCGCATATGGTGTAGACTGATTGTTTCCTTTGAATGGTGGGGGTCACCATCTTCTTTCCTTTGTTTATATTTTTCTTGGCTGTGATTACTGGTTTTGCAATGGGAAATTATTTCGGAGCAACGGTCTCGACCATTTCTTGGGTAGGTTGGGGCTTCTCAGGGCCGAGGGGATTTAACTCAAGGATCTCCTAGGAATGACCCTAGAACGGATGACGGTTTGAATTGGCCAGGGCCATATTCTTGGTACCATAAAAGACCTTTCGAGGTTGTATCTACATAGGGTAGAATTACATCCATGTTGGTTATGGGACGCTTCTCACTGTGTGTCAACTGGTCAACAGTAATAATGTGATCCTCGTGGGGGAACATCATAATGCAGAAAACGGAGGATGCTATGGGTGCCATGGCATACATGTAACTCCGCACGAGGAGTATATTTTAATCCAAGCGAGCATCCAAGACTTCAAAGTCTATGTGCATAGTCTTTCAATTTTTTGGCTAAGCAAAATGGGACATTTTGGTAGAGGCCGACAGGGGTCGAGGGACAACCGTCGTATGCTCAGAGCGTTATGACTGAGGGTTTTAGTTCAGGAGAACCCAACTTCTGCTAATTTTTTTTTGAAATGATGCATATCGATGCACCCTCGTCAATAACACATTGGTGAATAGTGATATTCTGGACCAATACTAGTATCTAGAAAGTGACCATAGAAGGAAGCCTAGGAATGGCTTTTTTTAAGTCAAAATCCATCATGCGTGTATCGGCAGGGTCGATAGCACCTAACACGGAAAGTAGGGCTTTCCATTGCTTTGGGCACAACTACAGTACTTCTAGCGCAGACATAGCAGTGTGTGATTGAGATAAATCATCCACGATGCTACAAGTATGGGCCACTTTGGAGTAGTTACCCGCTCTCCTATTAGGTCCCTTTGCTTTCTTTGGCAATGGTTCTATAGGCATCTTTGAAATGGTCAAAGGTGCAGTCGGCACACTAGTACTAGCCCTGGACGTAGTGGTGTCTGGTTGGGTGTCTTAACTGCGGTTCCGTGTTTGGAAAAATATTTCTTCCCTAGTCATGTAAATTTCATATTTTTTTTTCCTGGGATTGTCTGGGTTTTGTTGCTAAGTGCTGATCGTCCCTTGGTGGGGGAAAGGTTCTTGCATAACAGTGGGTTGCTGGGAAGATCCTCCTTGTCCTCGATTACTCTGTAGCTCTTTTATCTTAGGGAGATCGGGATAGTGGTGAGTATAGTGTCCATACTCACCACATATTAAACACGGGTGGTTTGTTCGTAGAGGTGGAATTTTGCCTTGACGTTGGGAATTTCTTGGCTCCTGGTTCTGATTCATGTTGGAGTTGCCTTCAGCCTGGGATTATGGTGGGCATTGTTGGTTGCTTCCCCCTATCCAGAGTTCCCTTTTGGCTTGTTTTTTGACTTTTTCTTAACCACGTTAGGAGGGTAGTTCTCCTGTTTATGTTGGTGTGGTTGATTTTGGGACGACTACACAAAGTTCACTTGTGCATTGGTTTTCATAGGTGGGTCATGCGCTTGGGACTGAGTATAACGTTGTCCCTTTTTTTCACCTGGCCATTGGAGGGGAATTCTTCCGTCAGTGTTTCTTTCTGTGTACTGAGCCCCTTCAACCAGAGGATAGGGTCCTCCTTGGTGATACTCTTGCGCTCGATTAGTCAAATCTTGCCGAGGCATATGATGACTTTGAAATCCTGGTTGAGGCATGTTTTGAGTAGAATTATATGCATAATCGAGATTTTTACTACTGCTACCTAGGTAACCTTGGGTCTTTGACCCTATTAATCCATCTACAGAGTTCGACGCGCTTGGAAATTCTTGATAAGTTTGCAGGTGCGGGGCATTAGTTAAGATGTTGTAAATGTATCCTGACTGTGTATAAATTAGTTCAAGCTTCTGGGATTTACTGATTGCATCCTCTTCAGATGTGGGGTATTGTTGTGCCACATGATTTGAAATCTCTGCCGTCGGAGTTTTTAGAAATAAATTGAAGAGGACCCTATCATCGAGTTTAGATTTACATAAACTGCGACACCGCCTCCATTCATGCAGATGGTATGAGATATGGATGGCGGGGTTTTGTCTAAAATGATTCAGTAACTCCATTCCCAAATCACGGTGAATGGGTAACTGAAAATATGTGAGAAACATGGTAGCGAGGGCGCTAAAGGTTCCATGTGAAGTAGGAGGTTGCTCCATGTACCACTTTGTGACTACTCTTGTAAGAGTGCGTTGAAATAGCCTCAATAAAATAATGTCATCAATGATACTGTTCGATGAGCACCACAGGTGAAAGGTCATTACATGATTACCTGGGTCTTCCACTTTCTTGCCTTCAAACTTTGGTATATCCAAAGGGAGCTTCGTGGGCATGGGAGGCCATGAGGGATCGTGTGCGATGGGGTCATTTGTGAGCTTGGTTAAATCGAGTAGATCCAATGCAGCTAAGAAGGGTGACTGGGAGGTTGATGCCATGAGAACATCTAAAGACATTCAGTTCTTGTTAGAACAATGGTGAATCTGTGACATACCCTGATGTGTGTTCATCTAGCTTCCTGAATGGGACGCACTCCTATGCCCCCTAGGGGTTGAGGGGGGAGTGGTGTGCGGTGTGGTGTTGGGAGACCGACTAGGGTTCCAAACTATGGTTGCTCCAATTAAAGATGAACCAATGATAGTGGCAACGTTCTGTCTTTGACACCTGAATGACGAAAGACCTAGAACCCCTCCCTGTAATGGGGGGAGGTCTAAAAGATTCCTGGATTGAAGATGTTCCATTGGGACTGTTTGGGTGTCGACCAGGTTAGGTTTTGGGAAAATATGAGAGGATAGAGTCTATGATCAAAGTGAATTTATGGCCACATACATAAAACAAAGAGAAAATAAAATAAATTTTCCCTTTAACTTAATCTATGTGATCAATCAAGAAAAAAAAATGGTTTTTGTTTGTTTGTGCATGATACTCAAAATCCTAGAAGACCTATGCATCCTCACAAACTCAAAAGTAACCGGGCCTTGAGAATATTTCTTGCGAGTGCTGGCACAACATCCCGTAAGAGCTGGCGACACACCCAGTTAGCCAAAGAGAATCCACCAAGGTAAGGGCAGAGGGTCTGGCGCTTGCTTGCACCGTCACCTATAGGGTAAAGGATGCCCTAGTTTTTGGCCACTAAGAACCACCATCCCATGTGAGTGTTTGAGTCTTGGGCTTCTTGGTAGTCAGCTAACAGTACCGAGTATCAGCCAGGTCAGGTAGCCCCAAGTGATAATGCACGCACTGCACCTAAACCTAACCCCCTATGAATCGGGTCTCTGTAGTGCTTGGGTTTTCTCTGCCATGGGATGATAGGTGGATTTGAAGCTTCCTAAATACACAAATTCTATGTTTCAATATGAAGTATGATCATGGTGGCTTATTGGATGCCTACCCCCTTGATCCTAACTAAACTATAAAATTATTTTGTGGCCCCTGTGGGGAGAATTTAGTGAGTTTGGTTAAGTTAGTTTTAGGTGCCTTCCTTTTCTTCGTGGGTGAGTGTGTGCAAGAATATGGTGAAAAATCTCATTGTTTCAACATATGGATATCGGTGATCCTTTACAAAAGTCTCCTAGTTAAACTACGTTATATTGTTCCTGGCTCAAATGGAAAACATTTGCAGGTAAAGGGCCACTTTCAAATTTTCCTAGTTAATCTATGTGACTAACTAAAGGGAGATGGATAATTGTAAATATAGAGCGTTCATATGCTTACCTAGGATCATTGGAGGGTGAAAAGGTAGCTGATATTACTTTCTCTAATCGATAATTCAATCCTAGTCCCGCAATCTCTAATGCAAAAATTGAACTAAACTAAACAATTTCTACACTAGAAAGACTAAAATTAGTTATGCAAGCATGGTCTTGGGCCACTTACTTGGACTAGTTTTATCTACGCGTGAATATCAGAATTTTCAAAACATAAATTGTTTGGAATGCAATGGTTAATTTCCCCCCTACTTAAAATATGTGAACATTTTTTGCAAAAACCAACTTTGAAGTGAAACTAACTCTAAGCTTACAAAATCCAGCTAAAAGTGAGTTCTCAGAAGCTGTGGGGTATCAACAGAAGTGCTAGTAGATACATTAGGGGCTACCCAGCACACTTACAGGCATAAAAATGTAGAATATAGGGAGAAAATCTCATTCTGTAATTTGTGCAGAAAAGGCTCTAACAGGTGCGCTTTCCTGCATGCAGGTCCGTCCTGAACGCGTGCAATGCGCGTTTCTGAGAAACACCTGCGTGCAAAAATCCTGCAAGTAAAAAGATTAGGAGCTGCCTTCTTCAGTCTGTCATTCCAAGTGAATCTAGGGACTGTAAGATGGACCGGAGGACTATCAGCTCCACTCTCCAATGTAGACAAAGGTCTCCTGCAAGAGATGGCACAACCACATAAAATTTTAAAACGTTAGTGGAGTTGCCAATCCTGTTGTGGTGGATTTGACGCAGGGGTGTACGAAATCGCACCAGTTTAACGGGTATGGTCTACCCCTATAAACTATTGGTAACATGTAGAAAGAGGTGGAGCTCAAAAGCATATAATCTAGAGGAAAAAATATGCAAATGTATGCTCAAAGTAAACTAAAAACTAAAACAAAAATATACAGAAGTTATTGAAGAGAGTCAAAATGATAATAATGCAAATGATGGCTCAAGGCTTCTTCTTATTAAATGTTTGATATGGAGAAGAAATTTTACCCACTTGCCAAAGGGCCCCTAGAAAATGGTTCTAGGTCCTGATGAAAGGATGTTGTTTCCCAAGTTTTGCCTCTCATGCAGTCTCCCTCTCTCTCCGCTATGATGGACTAGGATTATTGGGTGGCCAACAATCGAGTCCCCTCTATCTCCAACTCCCAGTCACACAGTCCTGGTATTTCTTGGGAAATTCTAGCTAGCATAACAATGTGATCACCCATTCTTCATCTCTTGGTGGCTTTATATAGGGGATTTCAAATCCTCCTTCCCTCCCTTGGTACATGGTGGATGGTAACCCAAGGGAGAGGTATGATTCCATTGTGTGCTCCAAATATTCCTTTGTGTGCTCACATAGTGTCTAAGGATGCACTGGTGGTAGTCCTTAGGTAGCTTCATATAAGGAGTAAATGTCATTTGCTTTGTGTGGTCCTGGAAAGTGACATTTTTCCACTTTCATAAATGCACATTTATCGGGCAAAAAGGCGCACAGAAGGCGCTCTTCTCGAAGGATTAAGCACAAAATTTAGCATTTAAGACTAGTTCAAATATTATTTTCTCAAAACCTTAGAGATTTAAAATACTTTCTTGATTCCATAATGTCTTCTTGCCCTATAAATTCTTTGGCTTGACATTAATTAATGTCATGTTTTGTTGTACGATTTTCCAGTGTTAACACTAAACTTGACCAAACCCTTAACCTTCACCTTAACCTAACCTTAACCTTGACCTTAACTATAACCGAACCCTAACCTTAACCTTTACCTAACTTTAACCTTAACCTTAACCATAACCTTGACCTTAACATTAACCTTAACCTTAACCTTATCTTACCCTTAACCTTAACTTATCCTTTACCTTAACCTTAACCATAAACTTGACCTAACCCTAACCTTAACCTTAACCTTAACTATAACCTAACCCTAACCTTAACCTTAACCTTAACATTAACCTTACCTTAACCTTAACCTTAAACTTAACCCTAACCTGACTAAACCTGTAACCTTAACCTTACCTTAACCTAACTTTAACCTTAACCTTAACCTTAACCATAACCCTAACCTTTACCAAACTCTTAACCTTAACCTTAACCTGACTAAACCTGTAACCTTAACCGTCACCTTAACCTGACTAAACCCATAACCTTAACCTTAACATTAACCCTAACCTAAATATAACCTTACCCTTAACCTAAGTTAACCTTAACCTTGACCTCGACCTTAGCCTTAACCTTGACCTTACCTTTAACCTTCACCTTAACCTTAACCTTAACCTTACTAAACCTGTAACCTTAAGCTTACCCTTAACCTTAAAATGAACCTTTACCCTTAACCTTAACCTAACCTTAACCTTAACTAAAACCTAACCCTAACCTTAACCAAACCCTTAACCTTAACCTTAACATTAACCTAACCTTAACCTTGACTTTACCCTTAACCTAACCTTAACCTCAACCTAACCTTAACCTTAACTTTACCTTAACCTTGACATTACCCTTAACCTAACCTTAACCTTAACCTTAACCTTATCTTTACCTTAACCTAACCTTAATCTTAACCTTAACCTAGCTATAACCTTACCTTAACCTCAACCTTGACCTTAACCTTAACTTTACTTTACCCTAACCTTAAGGGTTTAGTCAAGTTAAGGTTAAGGTTAAGGTTAAGGTCAAGTTTAAGGTTAGGTTATAGTGAAGGTTAAGGTTAAGGGCAAGGTTAGGGTAAAATTTAAGGTTAAGGTTAAGGTTAAAGTTAAGGGTAAGTTTAGGTTAAGGGTAAAGTTAAGGTTAACATTAAGGTTAGGTTAAGGTCAAGGTCAAGGTTAAGGTTAAGGTTAAGTTCAATGGTTTGGTCAAGGTTAGGGTTAGGTTAAGGTTACGGTTAAGGTCAATGTTAAGGTTAGGTTAAGGGTAAGGTTAAGGTTAAGATTAGGTTAAGGTTACGGTTAAGGTTAAGGTTAATGTTAAGGGTTTGGTCAAGGAGGTTAGGGTTATGGTTAAGGTGAAGGTTAAGGTCAGGGTTAAGGTTAGGCTTAGGTTAAGGTTAAGATAAGGATAAGGTTAAGGTTAAGGTTCGGTTATGGTTAAGGTTAAGGTTAAGGTTCGGTTATGGTTAAGGTTAAGGTTAAGGTTAGGGTTAGGGTTAGGGTTAAGGTTAAGGTTAGGGTTAGGGTTAGGGTAACGGTTAAGGTTAAGGCTAAGGTTAAGATTAAGGTTAGGTTAAGGTTAATTTAAGGGTAAAGTCAACCTTGAAACTTAACATTAACCTTAACCTTCACTATAGCATAACCCTAACCTTGACCAAACCCTTAACCTTAACTATAACCTAACCTTAACCTTAACCAAACCCTTAACCTTAACCTTGAATTTACCCATAACTTAACATTAACCATAACCTTAACCTTATCTTAACCTAACTTAACCTTAACCTTGACCTTGACCTTGACCTTAACCTTAACCTTAACCTTAACCTTACCCTAACCTTAAGGGTTTAGTCAGGTTAAGATTAAGGTTAAGGGTTTGGTCAAGGTTAGGGTTAGGTTAAGGTTAAGGGTGAAGGTTAAGGGTAAGGTTAAGGTTAAGGTTAGGTTAAGGGTAAAGTTAAGGTTAAGGTTAGAGTTAAGGTTAGGGTTAAGGTGAGGGGAAGGTTAAGGTTAATGTCAAGGTTAAGGTGAAGGTTAAGGGTAAGGCTAGGGTAAGGTTAAGATTAAGGTTAAGTTAGGTTAAGGTAAGGGTTAAGGTTACGTTAAGGGTAAAATCAAGGTTAAGGTTAGGTTAAGGGTAAGGGTTTGTTCAAGGTTAGGGTTAGGTTATAGTTAAGGTCAGGTTAAGGTTAAGGTTAAGGGTAAAGAAAATTTTATGGTTAAGGTTAAGGTTAGGCTGAGTTTATAGTTAAGGTTAAGATTAGGTTAAGGTTAGGGGAAGGTTTTAGTTAAAGTAAAGGTTAAGGTTAAGGTTAGGTTAAGGTTAAGATAAGTTTAAGGTTAAGGTTAAGGTTAAGGGTAAAGTTTAGGTTAGGTTAGGTTAAGGTTAAGGTTAGGTTAAGGTTAAGGTTAAGGTTAAGGGTTTGGTTAAGGTTAGGGTTAGGTTATAGTTAAGGTTAGGTTAAGGGTAAAGTCAAGGTTAAGGGTAAGGTTAAGGTTACAGGTTTAGTTAGGTTAAGGTTAAGGTTAAGGGTTTGGTCAAGGTTAGGGTTAGGTTAAGGTTAAGGTTAATGTTAGGTTAAAGGTAAAGTCCAGTTTAAGGCTATGGTTAAGGTTAAGGGTAAGATAATGTTAAGGTTAAGGTTAAGGTTAAGGGGTAAGGTTAAGGTTAAGGTTATAGTTAGGTCAAGGTTAGGGTTACGGTTAGGTCAAGGTTAAGGTTAAGGTTAAGGTTCAGATTAGGTTAAGGCTAAAGTCAAAACTTAACCTTAACCTTAAGTTTAACCCTAACCTTCCCCTAACCTTAAACTTAACATCAACCTTAAAATAACCTTAACCATAACATTAACCTTAACTTTACCCTTAACCTAACCTTAATCTTACCCTAACCATAACCTTAACTTTACCCTTAACCTAATATTAACCTTAACCAAACCTTAACCTTGACTTTACCCTTAACCTAGCCTTAACCCTACCTTAACCTTTACCTAACCTTAAGCTGAACCTTAACCATAAACTTAATCTTAACCTTAACCTTAACCTTAACCTAACCTTAACCTTGACCTTAGCTATAACCTAGCCCTAACCGTACCAAACCCTTAACCTTAACCTTAACCTGACTAAACCGGTAACCTTAACCTTAACCTTACCCTTAACCTTAACTTATCCTTAACCTTAACCTTAACCATAATATTAACCTCTGGCTAAGGTTAAGGTTAAGGGTAAGGTTAGGGTTAAGGGTAAAGGTTAAGGTTAAGGTTACACGTTTAGTCAGGTTAAGGTTAAGGTTAAGGGATTGGTCAAGTTTAGGGTTAGGTTAGAGTCAAAGTCAAGGTTAAAGTTAGGTTAAGGTTAAGGTTAAGGTTAAGGTTATGGTTACGGTCAGGTTAAGGTTAAAGTTAGGTTAAGGTTAAGGGTGAAGGTTAAGGTCAAGGTTAACGTTAAGGTTATGGTTAAGGTTAGGTTAAGGTTCACACTAACGTTAAGGTTAAGGTTAGGTTATAGTGAAGGTTAAGGTTAAGACATGTAACCTTAACCTTGACCTTACCCTTAATATTAACCTTAACCTAACCTTAACCTTGACTTTACCCTTAACTTAAGCTTAACCTTCACTATAACCTAACCCTAACCGTGACCAAACCCTTAACCTTACCCTTAATCTTAACCTTAACCTTAACTATAACCTAACCCTAACCTTGATAAAACCATAACCTTAATGTTACCTTAACCTTAACTATACCCTTAACCTAATCTTAACCTTAAACTTACCTTAAACTTACCTTTAACCTTGACCTTAACTTTAACTTAACCTAACCTTAACCTTAACCTTAACTCTAACCTAAAACTAACCTTGACCAAACCCTTAACCTTATCTTAACCTTATCCTTACCTTAACCTTAACCTTAACCTATCTATAACCTTACCCTTAACCTTAACCTTGACCTTAACTATAACCTAACCCTAACCTTGACCAAACCGTTAACCTTAACCTTAACTTGACTAAACCCATAACCTTAACCTTAACTTTAACCTGACTAAACCCATAATCTCAACCTTAACCTTAACCTTAACCTTACCCCTTTAACCTTAAACTTAACCTAATATTAACTGTTGAGCCCTAGAATTGCCTTCTCTTTTACAAACCTTTACTTCATTTCATCATTATTTTATCGCTTCATAAGCCTAAAATCAATGAAGAATGATTAGGATTGCTTAAAGGTTACATGCAATTGATTAACATATTGTATTTTCATGATTTTTGTTGTTTTAATAATTTTCTGCAAAATAGCTACAGAATACAAGCGTTCTGTAGCTGATCACGCGTTCCGCAACTCTTTTAGTGTTTAAATGGGTTACAGGTGTCATCTCAAAGAAAACCGCATATGGGAAAATTCCAGACTTCATCCACAGCATTCCTTGCTCCCTACAAAGTCTGAGTGCAATTCTATAGGTGGTCATTCATGTGGGAAACCAAAACCAAGAGGTAGACTTCTACCGGGACACAGACTCTACAGCTGTCTGCAACAAAATATGAGACCTTCAATAAGAGTTTTAATTTGATTAGGAATGGGAAAGACACTTATCCCTATTTTTCTCAAGAAGTAGTTATGTAATTTAATTATAAGTATGACTCGGGAGACCGAGAAACGGTGGTTAGATTTTGATGGTTGATTTCTAGATTTCAGAAGTCTGAAAACACTCTGTTTTGAAGTAATTTCTCTTTAATGAAAGAAGCATCATTTCCTTGAAAGCGTTGAATCAATCTTGAAGTAGATTTCGTGCTACTCTGGTGGTAGAGGGCCCCTGCCTCCTGAGCAGCCTTGTTTATACGTTTTAGATAAGTATTTTAGTCTCGTTTTCATTTCTAGCTTAGGCAAGTTTTTGAAGTTTATGTTCATATTTGTTTACATTAATTATCACAGCTAGACTTACTCTAATAAACTCTTCCAAAATATCATTACGATGAATAAGGCTTAGCTATGGTACTGTAGGTTTTAGTTGCATTTCCTTTTGTTAATTATCACAGTTAAACTTACTCTAATAAACTCTTCCAAAATATCATCATGATGAATAAGGCATAGCTGTGTTATTGTAGGTTTTAGTTTCTTGTTTACACTAAGTGTCACAACCGGTCTTACTCTTACAAACTCTTCCAAAACATAATTAACAACGAGTAAGAAATAGATGTGGTGTCTTAGATTCTAGTTGTATTTGCTTTCAATTTTATGTTTATGTTCAATTGCATTGAATAATACAACCATACTTTTTTTCACAAACTCTTCCAAAATATCATTCATATTGAACAAGATGGGCTGTAGAATTCCTTAGGATAGTTGCATGTTAATGTAGTTATAGCACTCCGGAGGTAGAAGCATCTAGTTCAGCTCTGTCATTTCATTTCAAGTTTGATAATGGATTTTCAGTTTAACACTGTTCACTGCACTTCAAGTAGACTAGTAACACTCTAGTGTAGTCTTAGCTCACTGTATTAACATTCCAAGTTTAGTTGCTATCCATTGCATTTTAAATTGTATTAGTTGTTAAATTTAAATACCACGGTCTTCATTATTTACAAAACTTTTTTTGTTCCAAACTCATATTAATACATAATCATTTGGACAGAAGCTAGTATCAGTCTAAGACTTGGAGTATTTTGCAACCTTTTTACCATTTCAAAAACAAGCCTTTTCTCAAATACTATTCTAAAAAGGAAATCTATAACTTTTGAGTGAGGCCTAGTGGTGTTAAATTGAGTTGCAGAACAAAATTAGAAGCTAGTTTAGAGTAGAAATCTTATTATGATACAAATGTTCTTTTCCAAATATATTCCAATAAACCTTTAAACCATGGATGAGATATTGTAACATTGTAAGTTGATTGTTTGATTGTTTAGTTAGGAGAACTTCATTCACACTTAACTTGTCCATTTCTCAAGATCTTCCAACACATCTTTAATGAATGAATTGGATAAAGTTTAAGCTCATGTTGTGATTTATGTCCTTGAAGTCATTATCAAGCTTTGCATTTGTTGTTTGCCAGCCATAGTCTAGGCTTTGTTCTGTTTTAGTATTTGCATTTGTTATTTGCCATCCATAGTTTAGGCCAATAGCTTTTTTTCACCAGCATTTAATTCTTTCCCTTTTCAAACATAAAACAATAAAACCAAAAACATCAGAAAACACTAAACACAACGTAGTGAGAAACAAATACCTAGGCACATATAGTGCACCACACTTCAGCAGTCTACCAACCCTGGTTCACAATTAATGAACTCAATTTAGGTACACTAGGTTGAGCACAAAAATTTTGGCGCCGTTGCCGAGGAAGTGTAACTAGGTAACCTTATTTCGTACATCCAAAAAAAAAAAAAAAAACAAAAACTTCAATCACCTACCACACCCACTATATCATGTAGTGCAGTAAGAGCCACACATCCACATCATGAATTCATATTTTTGTAGGTAGAAGAAGAGGTGACAAAGGAGGTTGAAGAAATGAATGGAGATGATGACAATGAGGACGATCCTTTTGGATTTCCCATTCAAGAAACTGATATCAACGTTCAAATGAAGAACATCCATCCATCTGTACTTACTAACTTCAAAGGTATGATATCAGAAGACCCGGAAACCTTTCTTTTTGAATTTGAAGTAATTTTTAGATCTTATGGCTACTCATTGCACATGCAAAAATTGAATTTGTTTCTGGAAACATTGAAGGATAGAGCTCTTAGATGGTTCATGACTTTAGGAACAAATTCTATAAGGACATGGGATGATATGAAAAGAGTATTTTTGGAAAAATATAAAGTTTATTTCATGCACCATGACCTTAGAAATGAAGTCTTTAAGATGAACCAAAAAGAGGATGAAAGCCTAGAAGATTGAGTAGAGATATTTACTTATAATATCAAAAGATCTAAATTGCATAATTTAGGATCAGATGCATTAAAAACTCTCCTACTAAATGCTATAAAGGATGAATGGATTGATATTCTTAATCTTGTGGGAAAAGGAGATGTCTATCAATTACCATTTCAAGAAATTTGTGAACTATGCAAGAACATATCAAGAGGAAAAGCAAAGTGTGTAAGATCCCCTCAAGATCCATTTATGGCAAAAGTAAGTAAGTCAGCATCAAGATTGGTAAGTCAAACTGAACCTAACAATTTGCTAAACATTCTTGGTAATTTAAATGAACAAAATGACATGCTAAGAATGCAAAACAAGAAAAAAGTTGCTTCATTTATATTTTTCCCTAAATGTAGAAAGAAACATACTTTGCATGAATGTCCACTTGATAACATTAAAATGTGTAAAATTTGTGCAGGATCACATACTACTGAAGATTGCCCATCATTACCAGGGTTGAAGGAAATTTACCAGAAGGATAATGGAGCAAATCAAGCACAAGAGCAGCTTTGTTATGTAGCCCCAAGAGGACTATGGCAGCCTCATCAACCCAATATGATGCAATATCCTTATGCACAGTATCAAGGTTATGCACAACAATCTCAAGGTAATTGGAAAACACCCTTGCCTTGGCAACCTTGGGCATCTCAATCCCAACCTCAAAACCAACCTTGGAAACCTTAGCCATCTCAATCCCAACCTCAAAACCAATATTGGAAACAAAGTTGGCAAAGGCCCTATAAAGGAAATCCACCATATCCTCAATATTTCCCTCTCTATCCTCAATACCATCATCAATGTTATTCATACCATTCGCCTCCACCACAACATCAATATCACCCTCATTTGACCTCAATTCAACCTTTCCCATTATCATCCACATAAGCACCCCAAAAATTCATTCCCACTCCACTACCTCCACAACCATTTCATATCCCCAACAATAAAACACCTCAATCAACTTACAATTTTGAGGTATTGCAAAATGATTCACCAGCTGTCATTGAAGAACAAAAAACAGAAGAAGAAGACTCAGATAAGGTCCAAGAATCATGGATGTCTATTGATAAAGAGAAGTTATTGGAACCAGAGATTGAAAAGTCTCATGCATGCCTATCACCAGATTCTATGAATAAAGATCACATCTCCGAAGACTTGCATTTCATGATAGAGGAAAGACAAGGAAGACAAGATTACATTGAATCTTGGTTCAAGTCAGTCATTGGATCCCAATTCTCAATTATTCAATATCTTCTGACATCATCTAAATCAAGACAGTTGGCATCTCATATACTGGTACATATCAAAGAGTATCTATCAAACCTGCATATGAGTTTATCTATCATCTTGTTACAGACATGGTTCCACTAGAAGTACTCATATACTTGAACAAGATTTTCTTTTTCAAGTAGAGTAGGACATAAAAAAAAAAGAGAGAAAAAAAAGAAAAAAAAAAGAGTAAAAATAAAATAAAATAAGTCCTATTGTGAAAACCAGCTTGCTGGCGCAATTGGACATGAGCTTTGCTTGAAAACCAGGCAACTGGCGAGCAAAGTTCACAATAAGTTCTGCAATTTCATGATGGTTTCAATTTTCCATGGTTCTTCAAATCATTTTTGGTTCTATGCTCGGGTTGGATGATGTGGAATTCCTTAAGGTCCACCTTCCAACAGATCTTGTCCCATCGACCTCAACACTTTATCTGGGATCAATATTAGAGATTATTTGAAGTGCCTTGGAGCTTGCATTCATCAATGGCAAGCCTCCTCATTGATAACAATGGGAATACAACAATGTCTCTTGATTTTCAAATCTTGCAGGCGACTCGACTTCGACACATTCATTCGCCCCTATCAAGATGCACTGAGGTACCTTGACACTCATTTACATTATCGGCGAGTTGTCTCGCATTGGTTAACGATTTTCATTATTGATCGGTAATCCAATGATTTCTTCCCATGCTCGACTTCGACACATTTATTCGCATGGTAAGAATTGTACCATGAATGTTGGCTTTGATGAAGACTAATGGTTTTATGGAATCAACAACAACTTGCAGCAGCAAATTTTATTAGTTTCTTGTAGCAGCATGTTCATATTTTTTTCAATTCAATAACAGCTGCGGAAAGTGGCAGTTTCTGCAGCTATTACTGTAGCAGCCTGTTTTTGTTTTTTTTGCAACTTTTTCCAGAAGGCAGTTTTGGTGCAAATGTTGCAAGAGATTGGAGTAGAAATAAAAAAATCTGAGCTTCTGGGTTTTCTTAGAATATGATAAATTGTGTAATTCGCAAATAGAATTTGGAAAAATGTAATTTTTAAGGGCATTTCAGAAGGGTTTTTCAGGCATATTTTCAATTTTCAGCATTATGGACAGAATAGGATGGATTTCAGTATTTTTTCAAAGTAGTGCCTTTTATTAATAAAAATGAAATTTTAGAAGCATATGGCAGTAGAGAAGGTAAAAATACACATTTTCCCTTTTGAATCACTCAATTCGGCCTTGAAATGAGTTCGTGGCGTACTTTTTTTGTTGCAACATTGGGCAGAATGAAGGGTGAAACAGGGTAGAAATTGATTTTATCATAACTTTCAAACCGTGCATCCGTTGGTCTTGAAATTTTTATGGAAAATGCATTGAGGAAGGGTGAATAAACACAGAAAATTTCAGTGTGTATTATTCAATAAATTAGCCACTTTCACCTACATCCATTTCTCATTTTTTGGGAGATCTGTGCAACCAATGGCAGAGATTTTTCGTCAGAAGATGCATAATAATATTGGTAACAACCTCAGAAAATTTCAAGGAATTCTGATGTACCATTTGAGAGAAATTGCAAAATTCATTTCATTCTACAATTCCACTCCATCTCACTCCACTTTCACTCCATCTCATGCCATTTTCATTCCATTTCACAAGTCATATTTCACTTTCACTCCATTACATTTCACATCTATATTCCATAGCCATACATCATTTATTTTTAGAGATTGCATGTTGCAGCCACATATTATTCAGCAGTTCTGACACAGTTGTGCAGCCTACAAAGAGATGATGATTACAGGAAATTGAAGGATTCTATTTTGAAGATCAACATGCTAAAAGAGGACCAAAGGAACAACATCAAGCACAACAATTAACAAGGTCAAAATTCTGAGGTAAATTGTGAAAATTATTTTAATAGCAAAAATTTAAAACATGAAATAGATACAATGTGTATAATCTTATGTTTCCTAAACAACCTATCATTCGAATTGATTAACATATCTTGGCCATATCCCTTATCCAACAGTCCAACCTACTATTCCACATCTCCTTAAGATTGTATCATTCACTTATTTCACCACAAGTTCATCATAAATCCTCCATCATATCCATAGCCACTTCATTTTTCCTTATAGCTTAATTACCTCCATCCATTCACCTCCATTACACTTTTCAGCCAATCCATCTCTAAGTGCATAAAGGTAATTCTGAGGGTGAAGCATCATTCTTCAACTAATCCATCTTCAGACACAGAGATATAGTTTCAAAAAAAAATAAAGCATTAGACTCTGTAGTCAATCTAGCTTCAAGCATAGAAAAGTAATTCTGAAAGGAAGATAATCTACACAAAGGAGGAATGTGGCTAATTGTCAGGAAAGAACCAGTTGGAGTCAAGTATTTGGAAGGATATCCACAAGTTAAGGAGCTACTACAACAAGCAGGGAGGTTAAATTTTATAGAGAAATTTGATGGCTTCCATTACAAAATCTTTTTCCAAATATTTTGATGGAGAAAAAGAAGAAAAACTCACGTGGTTATTGAAAATAAACTTGACACTCCACTATAGGAGGAAGATAAAGAACCAATTTCTGAAAAAGTTAACAGAGATTAGAAAATAGATTAGGGCCAAAATAAGCAGAAAGATAAGGTTGGATGTTTTAACAGAGGTTTCAGAGCACATGGAATAAGTTTTGATGAAATTGCATGAGGACATGCAATAGTCTTGCAGTGGGGGTATGTTGAGCCCTAGAATTGCCTTCTCTTTTACAAACCTTCACTTCATTTCATCATTCTTTTATCACTTCATAAGCCTAAAATCAATGAAGAATGATTAGGATTGCTTAAAGGTTACATGAAATTGATTAACATATTGTATTTTCATGATTTTTGTTATTTTAATAATTTTCTGCAAAATAGCTACAGAATACAGGCGTTCCGTAGCTGATCACGCGTTCTGCAGCTCTTTTAGTGTTTAAATGGGTTACAGGTGTCTTCTCAAATAAAAGCGCATATGGGCGAATTCCAGACTTCATCCACATCATTCCTTGCTCCCTACAAAGTCTAAGCACAATTCTACAGGTGGTTTTGCACGTGGGAAACCAAAACCAAGAGGTAGACTTCTACCGGGACACAGACTCTATAGCTGTCTGCAGCAAAGTACGAGACCTTCAATAAGAGTTTTAATTTGATTAGGAATGGGAAAGACACTTATCCATGTTTTTCTCAAGAAGTAGTTATGTAATTTCATTATAAGTATGACTCGGGAGACCAAGAAACGCCGGTTAGATTTTGATGGTTGATTGCTAGATTTCAAAAGTCTGAAAACACTTTGTTTTGAAGTAATTTATCTTTAATGAAAGAAGCATCATTTCCTTGAAAGTGTTGAATCAATATTGTAGTAGATTTCGTGCTACTCTGGTGGTAGAGGGCCCCTGCCTCCTGAGCAGCCTTGTTTATACGTTTTAGATAAGTATTTTAGTCTCGTTTTCATTTCTAGCTTAGGCAAGTTTTTGAAGTTTATGTTCATATTTGTTTACATTAATTATCATAGCTAGAATTACTCTAATAAACTCTTCCAAAATATCATTACGATGAATAAGGCTTAACTGTGGTACTGTAGGTTTTAGTCGCATTTCCTTTTGTTAATTATCACAGTTAAACTTACTCTAATAAACTCTTCCAAAATATCATCACGATGAATAAGGCATAGCTGTGGTATTGTAGGTTTTAGTTGCTTGTTTACACTAAGTGTCACAGCCGGTCTTACTCTTACAAATGCTTCCAAAACATCATTAACAACGAGTAAGAAACAGCTGTGGTGTCTTAGATTCTAGTTGTATTTGCTTTCAGTTTTATGTTTATGTTCAATTGCGTTGAATAATACAGCCATACTTGTTTTCACAAAATCTTCCAAAATATCATTCATATTGAACAAGATGGGCTGTAGAATTCCTTAGGATAGTTGCATGTTAATGTAGTTATAGCACTCTGGAGGTAGAAGCATCTAGTTCAGCTCTGTCATTTCATTTCAAGTTTGATAATGGCTTTTCAGTTTAACACTGTTCACTGCACTTCAAGTAGACTAGTAACACTCTAGTTTAGTCTTAGCTCACTGTATTAACATTCCAAGTTTAGTTGCTATCCATTTCATTTTAAATTGTATTAGTTGTTAAATTTAAATACCACGGTCTTCATTATTTACAAAACTTATTTTGTTCCAAACTCATATTAATACATAATCATTTGGACATAAGCTAGTATCAGTCTAAGACTTGGAGTATTTTGCAACCTTTTTACCATTTCACAAACAAGCCTTTTCTCAAATACTATTCTAAAAAGGAAATATATAACTTTTGAGTGAGGCCTAGTGGTGTTAAATTGAGTTGCAGAACAAAATTAGAAGCTAGTTTAGAGTAGAAATCTTATTATGCTACAAATGTTCTTTTCCAAATATATTCCAATAAACCTTTAAACCATGGATGAGATGTTGTAACATTGTAAGTTGATTGTTTGATTGTTTAGTCAGGAGAACTTCATTCACACTTAACTTGTCCATTTCTCAAGATCTTCCAACACATCTTTAATGAATGAATTGGATAAAGTTTAAGCTCATGTTGTGATTTATTTCCTTGAAGTCATTATCAAGCTTTGCATTTGTTGTTTGCCAGCCATAGTCTAGGTTTTGTTCTGTTTTAGTATTTGCATTTGTTATTTGCCATCCATAGTTTAGGCCAATAGCTTCTTTTCACCAGCATTTAATTCTTTCCCTTTTCAAACATAAAACAATAAAACCAAAAACATCAGAAAACACTAAGCACAACGTAGTGAGAAAAAAATACCTAGGCACATATAGTGCACCACACTTCAGCAGTTTACCAACCCTGGTTGACAATTAATGAACTCAATTTAGGTACACTAGGTTGAGCACAAAAATTTTGGCGCCGTTGCCGAGGAAGTGTAACTAGGTAACCTTATTTCGTACATCCAAAAAAAAAAAAAAAAAACAAAAACTTCAATCACCTACCACACCCACTATAGCATGTGGTGCAGTAAGAGCCACACATCCACATCATGAATTCATATTTTTGTAGGTAGAAGAAGAGGTGACAAAGGAGGTTGAAGAAATGGATGGAGATGATGACAATGAGGAAGAACCTTTTGGATTTCCCATTCAAGAAACTGATATCAATGTTCAAATGAAGAACATCCATCCATCTGTACTTCCTAACTTCAAAGGTATGAGATCAGAAGACCCGGAAACCTTTCTTTTTGAATTTGAAGTAATTTTTAGATCTTATGGCTACTCATTGCACATGAAAAAATTGAATTTGTTTCCGAAAACATTGAAGGATAGAGCTCTTAGATGGTTCATGACTTTAGGAAAAAATTCTATAACGACATGGGATGATATGAAAAGAGTATTTTTGGAAAAATATAAAGTTTATTTCATGCACCATGACCTTAGAAATGAAGTCTTTAAGTATTTTGCAACCTTTTTACCATTTCAAAAACAAGAATTTTCTCAAAGACTATTCTAAAAAGGAAATCTATAACTTTTGAGTGAGTAGAAATCTAATTATGCTACAAATGTTCTTTTCCAAATATATTCCAATAAACCTTTAAACCATGGATGAGATGTTGTAACATTGTAAGTTGATTGTTTGATTGTTTAGTTAGGAGAACTTCATTCACACTTAACTTGTCCAATTCTCAAGCTCTTCCAACACATCTTTAATGAATGAATTGGATAAATTTTAAGCTCATGTTGTGATTTATTTCCATAAAGTCATTATCAAGCTTTGCATTTGTTGTTTGCCAGCCATAGTCTAGGCTTTGTTCTGTTTTAGTATTTGCATTTGTTATTTTCCATCCATAGTTTAGGCCAATAGCTTCTTTTCACCAACATTTAATTCTTTCCCTTTTCAAACATAAAACAATAAAACCAAAAACATCAGAAAACACTAAACACAACGTAGTGAGAAACAAATACATAGGCACATATAGTGCACCAAACTTCAGCAATTTACCAACCCTGGTTGAAAATTAATGTACTCAATTTAGGTACACTAGGTTGAGCACAAACATTAACCTTAACTAAAACCTAACCCTAACCTTAACCAAACCCTAACCTAACCTTAACATGAACCTTAACCTTAACCTTAACCACAACCCTAACCTTGACCTAAACTTAACCTTAACCTTAAACTTAACCTAACTTTAACCTTAACTTAACCTTAACCTTAGCCTTAACCTAACTATAACCTTACCCTTAACCTTAACCTAACCTTAACCTTAACTTTACCTTAACCTTGACATTACCCTTAACCTAACCTGAACCTTGACCAAAAATTTAACCTTAACCTTAAGTTTACCCTTAACCCAATCTTAACCTTAACCTAACCTTAACCTTGATTTTACCCTTAACGTAACCTTAACCTTGACCTTAACTTGAGGTTAAGATTATGGTTAAGGGTAAGGTTAAGTGTAAGGTTAGGGTTAAGGTTATGGTAAGGTTAGGGTTGGGTTAAGGTTAATTTTGGGTTAGGTTAAGGTTAAGGTTAAGGTAAGGTTAAGGTTAAGGTTAAGGTTATGGTTAAGGTTAGGTTAAGGTTAAGGGTAAGGTTATGGGTTTGGTCAAGGTTAGGGTTAGTTTATATTTAAGGTCAAGTTTAAGGTTAGGTTATAATGAAGGTTAAGGTTAAGGTTAGGTTAAGGTTAAGGTTAATGTTAATGGTTTGGTCAAGGTTAGGGTTAGTTTATAGTTAAGGTTATAGGTTTAGTCAGGTTGAGGTTAAGGTTAAGGGTAAGATTAAGTTAATGGTAACGTTAAGGTTAAGGTTAAAGTCAAGGGTTTAGTCAGGTTAAGGTTAAGGTTAAGGGTTTGGTCAAGGTTAGGGTTAGGTTAAGGTTAAGGGTAAAGTTAAGGTTAAGGTTAGGTTAAGGTTAGGTTAAGGTTAACGTTAGGTTAATGTTAGGTTAAGGTTAAGGTTAAGGGTTTAGTTAAGGTTAATGTTCGGTTAAGGTTAATGTTAATGTTAAGGGTTTGGTCAAGGGTAGGGTTAAGGTTAAGGTTCAAGATAAGTTAATATTAAGGGTAAGATAAGGTTAAGGTTAATGTTAAGGTTAAGGTTACGTTAATGGTAAAGTCAAGGTTAAGGTTAGGTTAAGGTTCAAGTTACAAGTTTAGTCAGGTTAAGCTTAGGTTAAGGTTAAGTTTAAGGTTAAATTCAAGGTTAAGGTTAGGTTAACGGTAAATTTAAGGTTAAGGTTAAGGTTTGGTCAAGGTTAGGGTTAGGTTATAGTTAAGTTTAAGGTTAAGGTTATGGTTAAGGTTAAGGTAAGGTTAAGGTTAGGTTAAGGGTAAGATTAGGTTAAAGGTAAAGTTAAGGTTATGGTTAGGGTAAGGTTAGGGTTAAGGTTAGGGGAAGGTTGAGGTTAAGGTTAGGTTAAGGGTAAGGTCAAGGTTAAGGTTATGTTAAGTGTAAGTATTTGGTCAATGTTAGGGTTAGGTTATAGTTAAGGTCAGATTAAGGTTAAGGTTAAGGGATTGGTCAAGGTTAGGGTTAGGTTATAGTTAAGGTTAAGGTTGAGGTTAGGGGGAGTTTAAGGTTAAGGTTAAGGTTACAGGTTTATTCAGGTTAAGGTTAAGGTTAGCTAAGGTTAAGGTTAAGGTTAGGTTAAGTTTAAGTTTAAGGTTAAGGTTAATGTTATGGTTAAGTTTAGGATTAGGTTCAGGTTCAGGATAAGGTTAGATTAAGGTTAAGATAAGGTTAAGGTTAAGGTTAAGTTTAAAGTCAGGTTAAGGTTAAGGGTAAGGTTAAGTTTAATGTTAGTTTAAGGTCAAGGTTAAGGTTAAGTTAGGTTAATGTTAGGTTAAAGGTAAATTCAAGGTTAGGGTTAAATTTAAGGTTAATGTTAAGGGTAGGGTCAAGTTTAAGGTTTCGGGTCTTAACCTTAACCTTCATTATAACCTAACCTTAACTATAACCTAACCCTAACCTTAACAAAACCTTAACCTTAACCTTAACTTAACTGTAACCTTAACCTTAAAATTACCTTTAACCTTAACCTTAACCTAACCTTATCCTTGACCTTAACTATAACCTAACCCTAACCTAGACCAAACCTTAACCTTAACTTTAACTTAACCTTAACCTTCCCATAACCATAACCTTAACCCTAACTTTACCCTTAACCTTAACCTTAACCTTAACCTTACCCTTACCTAACTATAACCTTACCCTTAACCTTTACCTTGACCTTAACTATAAGGTAACACTAACCTTAAACTTAACCTTAACCCTAACCTTAACCTTAACTTTACCCTTAACCTAATATTAACCTTACCTTAACCTTAACCCTAACCTTACCTTTAACCTTAAGCTTAACCTGAGGTTAAGATTATGGTTAAGGTTAAGGGTAAGGGTAAGGTTAAGATTAAGATTACGGTTAAGGCTAAGGTTAATGGTGGTGTCAAGGTTAGGGTTAGGTTATAGTTAAGGTCAACGTTAAGGTTAGGTTATAGTTAAGGGTAAGGTTAAGGTTAAGGGTAAACTTAAGGTTAACATTAAGTTTAAGGATAAGGTCAAGCTCAAGGTTAAGGTTAAGTAAATAGGTTAAGATAAGGTTAAGGGTAAGGGTAAGGTTATAATGAAGGTTAAAGTTAACTTAAGGGTAAATTCAAGGTTAGGGTAAGGTTAAGGTTACAGGTTTAGTCAGTTTAAGGTTAAGGATAAGGTTAAGTTAAGATTAGGTTAAGGGTAAGGTTAAGGTTAAGTTAAGATTAGGTTAAGGGTAAGGTTAAGGTTAAGGTTAATGATAAGGGTAAGGTTAGGGTTAGGTTATAGTTAAGGTCAAGGTTAAGGTTAAGGGTAAGGAAACCCTTAACCTTAAACTTAACCTAAACCTTTACCCTAACCTTACCCTAACCTTAACCTTAACTATAACCTAACCCTAACCTTGACGAAACCCTTAACCTTAACCTTAACCTGACTAAAGCCATAACCTTAAACTTAAACGTACCCTTAACCTTCACCCTTAACCTTAACCTTAACCTGACTAAACTCGTAACCTTAACGTTAACCTTAACCTAACTAAACCCGTAACCTTAACCTTAACCTTAACCTAACCTTAACCTTGAATTTACCCTTAACTTGACCTTAACCTTAACCCTACCCTTACCTAACCTTAACCATAACATTAACCTTAGTCTTAACATTACCCTTAACCATAACATTAACCTTAACCTTAACCTTTATCTAACCTTAACCTTAACCATAACCTTAACCTTAAACTTAACCTTAACCTTTACCCTAACCTTACCCTTAACCTTAACCTTGACCAAACACTTCACCTTAGCCTTAACCTAACCTTAACCTTGAGCTTAACTATAACCTAACCCTAACCTTGACCAAACCCTTAACATTAACCTTAACCTTAACCTTACACTAACCTTAACCTAACCTTAACTTTACCCTTAACCTTATCCTAAGTCTTAACCTTGAATTTACCCTTAACCTAACCTTAAGGTTAATGTTAAGTTAGGCTAAGGTAAGGTTAATGTTACGGTGAGGTCAAGGTTAAGGTCAAGGTTAACCTATCCTTAACCTTAACCTTAACCTTAACCTAACATTAACCTTGACCTTAAATATAACCAAACCCTAACCTAACCTAACCCTAACCTAACCTAACCTAACCTAACCTTAACCTTAACCATAAACTTAACCTTAACCTTGACCTTAACTATAACCAAACCCTAACCTTTACCAAACCCTTAACCTTAACCTAACTTAACCTTAACCTTGACATTGACCGTAACCTTAACCTTACCTTTACCCTAACCTTAACCTTAACCTTCCCATAACCATAACCTTAACCTTGACTTTACCCCTAACCTTAACCTTAACCTTCCCATAACCATAACCTTAACCTTAACCTTAACCTTAAACTTAACCTTAACGTTACCCTTAACCTAACCTTAACCTTAACCTTCTCCTTAACCTTAACCTTAACCTAACCTTAACCTGACTAAACCTGTAACTTCAACCGTAACCAAACCTTAACCTTGACTTTACTCTTAACCTAACCTTAACCTTAACCTTGACTTTACCCTTAACGTAACCTTAAATTTAACCTCCCGTGACCAAACCCTTGCCCTTAACATAACCTTAACCTTAACCTTAACCTTAAGGTTACCGTTAGGTCAAGGTTAAGGGTTTACTTAGGTTAAGTTTAAGGTTAAGGGTTTGGTCAAGGTTAATGGTAAAGTTAAGGTCAAGGTTTGGGTTAGGTTATAGTTAAGGTTAAGTTTAGATTAAGGGTAATGTCAAGGCTAATGTTAAGGTGAAGGTTAACAGTAAGGTTAAGGTTAGGTTAAGGTTAAGGTTAAGGCTAAAGGCAAGGTTAAGGTTAGGTTAAGGGTAAGGTTAAGGTTATGGGTAAGGTTAAGGTTAGTTTAAGGTTAATGTTATGGTTAAGGTTAGGTTAAGGGGAAAGTTAAAGTTAGGGTTAAGGTTAAGAGGTTAAGGGTTAGGTTAAGGCTAGGTTATAGTTAAGGTTAAGGTTAAGGATAAGGGTAAAGTTAAGTTCAAGGTTAGGGTTAGGTTATAGTTAAGGTTAAGGTAAGGTTAAGGGTAAATTCAAGGTAAAGGTTAAGGTTAAGGTTACGGGTTTAGTAAGGTTAAGGTTAAGGTTAAGTTTAGGTTAAGATTAAGGGTGAAGGTTAAGGTTACGGGTCTTAACCGTAACCTTAACCTAACCTGAACGTTCACATTACCCTTAACCCTAACCTTGACCAAACCCTTAACATTAACCTTAACCAAATCCTTAACCCTTAACAATAACCTTGACCTTGACCTTGACCTTAACCTTAACTTTAACCTTATCTTAACCTTAACATAACCTTAACCTTAACCTTAACCTAACCCTAACCTTGACCTTAACCTTAATCTTAACCTAACCTTAACCAAACCCTTAACCTTAACCTGATATTAACCAAGCCCTTAACCTTAACCTTAACCTGACTAAACCTGTAACCTTAGCCGTAACCTTAACCTTAACCTTGACCTAACCCTAACCTTGACCAAACCCTTAACCTTAACCTTCCCTTAACCTTACCTTAACCTTATCCTTTACCTTTCCCTTAACATTGACCCTTAACCTTACCTAAACCTTTACCTAACCTTAACCTTAACCTAACCTTGATCTTAACTATAACCTAACCTGTAACCTTAACCTAACCTTAAGGTTATAGGTAAATTTATCTTAACCTTACCTTAACCTTACCTTAACCTTTACTTAACTTAACCTTAACCTTAACCTTACCCTTAACCTTAAACTTAACCTTGACCTTAACTATAACCTAACCTTAACCTTGAACAAACCCATAACCTTTAGCATAACCTTAACCTTAACCTTCCCATAACCATAACCTTAACCTTAACCTTGACCTTACTCTTAACTTTAACCTAACCTTAACCTTAACCCTAACTTTTACCCTAACCCTAACCTTACCTTAACCATAAAATTTACTTAACCATAACTTTAACCTTAACCTTCCCATAACCATAACCTTAACCTTAATATGACTAAACCCGTAACCTTAACCTTAAGGTTAAGGTTAGGATTAAGGTTAGGGGAAGGTTAAGGTTAAGGTTAAGGTTAGGGTTAAGGATAGGGGAAGGTTAAGGTTAAATTCAAGGTTAAGGGTAAAGTTAAGGTTAAGGTTAGTTTAAGGTTAAGGTTAAGGTTAAGGTTAAGGTTAATGTTAAGTTTATGATTAAGGTTAAGGTTAAAGTTAGGTTAATTTAAGGTTAAGGTTAATGTTTGGTCAAGGTTAGGGTTAGGTTACAGTTAAAGTTAAGGTTAAGGTCAAGGTCAAGGGTAAGGTTAAGGTTATGTTAAGGTTAAGTTTAGGTTAAGGTTAAGGTTATGTGTTTAGTGAGGTTAAGGCTTTGGTGAAGGTTAGGGTTAGGTTATATGTAAGGTCCAGGTTAAGGTTAGGTCATGGTTAAGGTTAATTTTAAGGTTATGGGTAAAGTTAAGGTAAGGGTAATGTTAACCTTAACCTAACCTTAACCTATACCTTGACCTTAACTATAACCTTAACTTGAATAAACATGTAACCATAACCTTTACCTTGACCTTACACTTAACCTCAAACTTAACCTTAACTATACCCTAAACCTAACCTTGACCAAACCCTTAACCTTAACCATAGCCTTAACCTTAACGTTACCATAGCCATACCCTTAACCTTGAGCTTACCCTTAACCTTAACCTTAACCTTACCCTTAACATGACCAAACCCTTAACCTTAACCTTAAACTTTACCCTAACCTTACCTTAACCTTAACCTTAACGTTAACTTTACCCTTAACCTAACCTTAACCTTAACCTTATCTTAACCTTAACCCAACCTTAACCTAACTATAATGTTATCCTTAACCTTAACCTTAACCTAACCTTACCCTAACCTTACCCTAACCATAACCTTAAATTTACCCTTAACCTAACCTTAACCTTAACCTTAACCTAACCTTCACCTTAACCTTGACTTAACCTTAACCTTCCCCTAACCTTAACCTTAATCTTCCCATCACCATAACCTTAACCTTGACTTTACCCTTAACCTAACCTTAAGGGTAAAGTCAAGGTAACCTTAACCTTTAACCTTAAACTTCCCCTAACATTAACCTTAACTTTCGCATAACCATAACCTTAACCTTGAATTTACCCTTAACCTAACCTTAAGGGTAAAGTCAAGGTTAAGGTTAGGTTAAGGTAAAGTCAAGGTTAAGGTTAAGGGTAAAGTTAAGTTTAAGGTTAAGGTTTGGTCAAGGTTAGAGTTAGGTTATAGTTAAGTTTAAGATAAGCTTAAGGTTAGGTTAAGGTTAAAATTATGGGTAAAGTTAAAGTTAAGGTTAGGGTAAGGTTAAGGTTAGCATAAATGTTTAGGTTAAGGTTAAGGATAAGGTTAAGGTTACGATTAAGGTTAGTGAATGTTAAAGTTAAGGTTAAGTTAAGGTTAAGTTAAGTTAAGTTTAAGGTTAAGATTAAGAATAAGGTTAAGGTTAAGGTTAATGTTAAAGGTTTGGTCAAGGTTAGGGTTAGATTATAGTTAAGGTCAACGTTAAGGTAAGGTTAAGGTTAATGTTACAGGTTTAGTCAGGTTAAGGTTTATGTTACGGTTAAGGTTAAAGTCAAGGTTAAGGGTTTGGTCATGTTTATGGTTAGGTTATATTTAAGGTCAAGGTTAAGGTTAGGTTATGGTTAAGTTTAAGGTTAAGGTTACGGGAAGGTTAAGTTTAAGGTTTAAGGTTAAAGTTAAGGTTTGTTTAAGGGGTTAAGATTAGGTTAAGTTCAAGGTTAAGCATACAGGTTTAGTCAGGCTAAGTTTAAGGTTAAGATAAAGGTTAAGGTCAAGGTCAAGGTTAGGGTTAGGTTATAGTTAAGGTCAAGGTTAGGTAAAGGTTAAGGTTAAGGTAAGGTTGAGGGTGAAGGTTAAGGGTAAGGTCAAGGTTAAGGTTAAGGTTAAGGTCAATGTTAAGGTTATGGTTATGGGAAGGTTAAGGTTAAGTTAACGTTAAGGTTAGGGGAAGGTTAAGGTTAAGGTTAAGCTTAGGTTAGGGTTAAGTTTATGGTAAGGTTAATGTTACAGGTTTATTCAGGTTAAGGTTAAGGGTTTGGTTAAGGTTAGGGTTAGGTTAGGGTTAAGGTTAAGGTAAGGTTACATTTAAGGTTAAGGTTAGGTTAAGGTAAAGTTAAGGTTAAGGTTAAAGTTTAGGTTATGGTTAAGGTAAGGTTAAGGGTAAGGTTAGGGTTAAGGTTAGTTTAAGGTTAAGGTTAAGGTTAAGGGTTTTTTTAAGGTTACGTTAAGGTTAAGGTTAAGGTTAAGGGTTTGGTCAAGTTTAGTGTTAGGTTATAGTTAAGGTTAAGGTCGAGGTCAAGGTTAACCTTAACCTAACCTTAACCTTACCTTACCCTTAACCTTAACTTTAACCTAACCTTAACCAAACCCTTTACCTTAAACTTAAACCTTAACCTTAATCATAACCTTAACCTTAACCTCACGCTAATATTAACCATAACCTTAACCTTAACCTTATATTAACCTTAACCTAACCTTAATCTTGACTTTACCCTTAACCTAACCTTAACCTTAACCTTAACCTAACCTTAAACTTACCATAACCTAACTTATCCTTAACCTTGACCTTAACCTTAACTATAACCTAACCCTAACCTTAACCTTACCCTTAACCTTATCTTAACCTTAACCTTGACCAAACCATTAACCATTAACTTTAACCTAACCTTAACCATTAACCATTAACCATAACCATAACCATTAACCATTAACCATTAACCATTAACCATAACCTAACCTTAACCTTAACGTTATCCTTATCTTAACCATTAACCATTAAATTTAACCATAACCTAACATTAACCTTAACCTTATCATTATTTTAACCTTAACCTAACCCTAACCTTAACCCTAACCTTAATCTTAACCCTGACCTCCTTGACCAAACCCTTAACATTAACCTTAACCTTAACCTTAGCCTAACCAGAACCTCAACCTTAACCTCAACCTAACCCTAACCCTAACCTTAACTTTACCCTTAACCTAACCTTAACCTTAACCTAAACCTAACCTTAACTTTACCCTTAACCTAACCTTAACCTTAACCTTAACCTTAACTTAACCTTAACCTAAGTTTAACATTAACTTTACCCTTAACGTAACCTTAACCTTAACCTTAACCTAACCTTAACCTTGACCTTAACTATAACATTAACCTGACTAAACTCGTAACCTTAACCTTAACCTTACCTTGACCTTAACTATAACCTACCCCTAACCTTAACCAAACCCTTAACCTTAACCTTAACTTTACGCTTAACCTTAAGTTGAATAAACCCATAACCTTAAGGTTTTGGTCAAGTTAAGGTTAAGGTTAAGGTTAAGGGTAAAGTCAAGGTTAAGGTTAGGTTAACGTTGAGATTAGGTTAAGGGTGAAGGTTAAGTTTAGAGGTTTAATCAGGTTAAGGTTAAGGTTAGGTTAAGGTTAAAGTTAAGTTAAGGTTAAGATTAGGTTAAGGTAAGGTTACGGTTAAGGTTAAGGTTAGGTTATGGTTAAGGTTAAGGTTAAGGTTATGGGAAGGTTAAGGTTAAATTTAAGGTTAAGTTTAAGGTCAAGGGTATGGTTAATTTTAAGGTTAGGTTAAGGGTAAAGATAAGGTTACGATTAGGGTAAGGTTAGGGAAAGGTTAAGGTTAAGGTTAAGGTTAAGGGTTTGGTCAAGGTTAGGGTTATGTTATATTTAATGTTAAGATTAGATTAAGGGTAAAGATAAGGTTAAGGCTAGGTTAAGGTTAAGATAAGGTTAACCTTAACCTTAAGCTTAACCTTTAACCTTACCCTAACCTTAACCTTAACCTAACCTTAACCTTGACCTTGACCTTGACCTTGACCTTGACCTTAACCTTAAGGTTAAGGTTAAGGTTAAGGTTAGGGTTAAAGTTAGGGGAATGTTAAGGTTAAAGTCAAGGTTAAGGGTAAAGTTAAGGTTAAGGTTATGTTAAGGTTAAGGGTAAGGTTAGGGTTAAGGTTAGGGTAAGGTTAAGATAAGGTTAATGGTAGGGTTAAGGTTATAGTTAGTGTTAAGGGTAAGGTCACGGTTAAGTTTAAGGTTACGGTTATGGGAAGGTTAAGGTTAAGGTTAAGGTTATGTTAAGGTGAAGGTTAGCTAAAGGTTAAGGTTAAGGTTAATGTTAAGGTTAAGGTTAGGCTAAGGTTTGGTCAAGGTTAGGGTTAGGTGAAGGTTAAGGATAAGGTTAGGGTTTGGTTAAGGTTTGGTCAAGGTTAGGGTTAGGTTATAGTTAAGGTCAAGGTTAGGGTAAAGTCAAGGTTCAGGTTAGGTTAAGCTTAAGGTTAATGTTAGGTTAAGGTTAAGGGTAAGGGTAGGGTTAAGGTTATGGTAAGGTTAACATTAGGTTAAGGGTAAGGTTAATGATAAGGTTAAGGTTAAGGGTAAAGTCAAGGTTTAGGCTATGTTAAGGTAAAGTAAAGGTTAAGGTTAGGGTTATGTTATGGTTAAGGTCAAGGTTAAGGTTAAGGTTATGGGTTTAGTCAGGTTAAGGTTAAGGTTACGATTAAGGTTAAATTCAAGGTCAAGTGTTTGGTTAAGGTTAAGGTTAAGGTTAGGTTAAGTTAACTTTAAGGTTGTGTTAAGGGTAAAGTTAAGGTTAAGGTTAAGGTTAGGGTTAAGGTTAGGGTTAAGATTAGGTTAGGTTAAGGTTAAGATAAGGTTAAGGTTAAGGTTAAGGTCAAGGTTAGGTTAAGGGTAAGATAAGGTTAAGGTTAAGGTTAAGGTTAAGGTTCAGGTCAAGTTCAAGGTGAAGGTTAAGGTTTGGTTAAGGGTAAGATAAGGTTAAGGTTAAGGTTAAGGTCAAGTTCAAGGTGAAGGTTAAGGTTTGGTTAAGGGTATGGTTAAGGTTAGGGTTAGGTTATAGTTAAGGTTATGGTTAGGGTAAGGTTAGGGTTATCTTATAGTTAAGGTTAAAGTTAAAGTTAAGGTTAAGGTTAAGGTTAAGGGTTTAGTAAGGTCAACATTAGGTTAAGGTTAAGGTTAAGGTTAGGTTAAGGGTAAAGAAAAGGTTAAGGTTAGGGTAAGATTAGGGTTAAGGGTAAAGTTAAGGTTAAGGTTAAGATTAGGTTAAAGGTAAGTTTAACGTTAAGGTTAAGGTTTGGGTATAGTCAGGTTAAGGTTCAGGGTTTGGTTAAGGTTAAGGTTAGGGTTAGGTTATAGTTAAGGTTATGGTTAGGTTAGGGTTAGGGTTATGGTTATAGTTAACCTTTACTTTTCCCTTAACCTTAACCTTAACCTTAACCAAACCCTTAACATTAACCTTAACTTAATGTTAACCTTAAGCTTAAGCTTAACCTTCCCCTAACCTTAACCTTAACCTTAACTTAACCTGAACCTTAACCTTACCTTAACCTTAACATTAATTTTACCCATAACCTTTATCTTACCCTTAACCTAACCTTAACCTTGACCTTGACAAAACCCTTAACCAAACCTTAAACTTAGCCTAACCTTAACCTTAACCTTAACATTAACCTTAACCTTAACCTTCCCATTAACCTTAACCTTCATATTAACCTTAACCATAACCTAAGCTTAACCTTAACTTTACCCTTAACACAACCTTAACCTTAACCTTAACTTTCCCATAACCATAACCTTAACCTTAACCTTAACTTTACCCATAACCTAACCTTAACCTTAACCTTAACCTTATCTTTATCTTAACCATAACCTTAACCTAACCTTAACCTTATCTTAACATTACCTTAACCTTAACCTTACCCTTAACCTTATCTTAACCTTAACATTCCCAAACCCTTAAAATTAACCTTAACCTAACCTTAACCTAACCTTAACCTTACCCTTAACCTAACCTTAACCTTGACTTTACCCTTAACGTAACCTTAACCTTAACTTTAACCTTACTAAACATGTACCCTTAACCTTAACTTAACCTTAACCTTTACTTAACCTTGACTTTACCCTTAACCTAACCTTAACCTTAACTATAACCTTACCCTAACCTTGACCTTAAATTTAGCCTTAACGTTAACCTTAACCTTGACCTTGACCATAACCTAACCTTAACCTTAACCTTAAGCTTAACCTAAACTTAACCTAACCTTAACCATAACTATAACCTTAACCTAACCTTAACCTTAAATTTACAAATAACCTAACCCAACCTTGACCAAACCCTTAACGTTAACCTTTGTTAGCCACCTATAAAATTTGTCATATCAAATGGTGGCTAAACTATTTTTTAAGCCTTCAAGAAACAAGTTTTATTGCGAAAATTGTTAGTTCTTGAAGTCTTGTGAAGATATCTTGTCCTTGGATTAAATCTTCACTGCTGTTTCCCTCTTAAACTCTGAAATTCTGCTATTTTCCTGAAGAAAAAACTGCTGCAAAAAACTCCATTTTTTCCCCATTTTACCCCTCCTTTCACTCATTATTAATCTCCTTTTTTTTCCCCATAAAATTCCTCTATTTTCCCTCATTTCCCTTATTCCCTTCACAAAAACCCCTTTGATAATGTTAAAACTCCTTTTTTTACCTTATTGGAAGCTTTCAAAATGCTTGAAAATCCTTGAAGAATCATAAAAAAAATAAAAATTGGACTAAGACCATAAGCCCCTTTGGCCTTAGCCACCAGCCCTTTTTCCTGCATAAGACCCAAGGCTGTGACCTACTGTTAATCCCCTAGGCGCTTATCACATTGGGGAATTCATGAGAAATGCGTTCCTTTTGTTGCGTTAAAATTTTTGATGCGATTGGCTCCTTTGTATATAACCCCCGATCCCTTCATCTTTCATATAAATCAAAATCCCCGCAATCAGGCGCTAAAACATGAAAATATTTGGTAAAAAACCAAATTCCTCCTTTTATTTTGTTAAAAACCCACTTTCCATGTTTTTATTAAAACCTGTCGTTTCATTGTTTTAAAGGAAAAGGACCGTTGATCTAAAAATTGATCGACGATCAATAAAATCTCGCATCGGAGTTTTATTGAGCATATTTGAAAGGCCCACTCCTTTGTTCTGATTTCGATGAGCCCTTTGGCCCTAGACCTCAAACCACTTCCCCACCATATATCCATGCCCAGTACCAAGAGTTAAAGTCCTGAAGTGCTTATCGCAATCAGAAATTTCATTGAGCGCATGTCTTTTTGTTACATAAAACTTTTGATGCGATTGGCTCTCTTTGTACAACTCCCGATCCCTTGCTTCCTTTGTAAAACCTAGAGCCCACAATCGGGCACTAAAACATATATATAAACCCTCCCCGAAGCCAATTTACCTTTGTATTTTACTAAAAGCCCCATTTTTCATATTATAAAGGAAACCCGCCGGTTCACGGTTTAAACCATTCCCAACCGTTGATCTGAAACGATCAAATGGTCTTCGGGATCTTGCATCGGAGATTTCCATTGGGCGCGTTTAAATATTTTATTGCTCACCCTCCAATTGGCCCCTTCTGATGGATTCCAAACCGTTGATCTATTCCGCCATACCCAGATTTGATGGTCCACGTTTCTCTATTCCATAAGCCCATCCGTCCGCCTTTGGACCTACGATTCATCCTCCTCCGTCGATCTAACCCTCAGATCAATGGTCTACATTCAATTGCATCGGTGCTCTTTTTCCCTTTGCCCCCACCGATCGCAATCTTCCGATTGCATCTGGGCCATCCATAAATTAATATCTAACGATCCAGATCAGTCCTCATTCCTATTTGTATTTCCCAAACCCTGCTGTATAAAGTTTTAAATGAAATCTCCGCCGTTGATCTCTGAAGATCAACGGCTCACATTAACCCAATATCTGCTTACCTCTCGCCTCATATTTTATTTCATTTAACCCCGAGATTTAATCTAGACCATTCATTCCTTGATCCAAAGGTCTAGAATTAACCTGATAGGCCCAACTCCTTTGGGTCCTACCCTGTCCCCAGATCAAATCTCTGCCATCCATCCCTAATATGATGGTCTAGATTAAAATCGCCTCACCTCTTTTTGTCCTTCCATCTTGCTGCCATCACGCTCTCCTCACAGCCGTCCGATCTAAGACCCTAGATCTGACGGCTAATGCACAGTTTCATGTGATTTTAAGCCTGAGTGTTAACAATTCACAATTATGCAATGAGGGTGGTTTTGAAAAGCCACGTGTCAGGCTGTAATGCATATCGCATTTGAAAAGTTAAAACCACCCTTCCTCCATATTGCAGCGCGAAACCAGTGGTTTCTATAGCCGAAACCACTTTACCCCATTTTTATTGCATTCCATTGCGTTTATTCTTTGCCATTGATCTCTGTAGATCAATGGTCCCGATTCAATTTTGCCCTTAGTTCATCACCCTCTGCTATATTCCAAGGGACTTCATCGATCAACCTCCGCTGTTGATCTCCATGGACTAAACTAATCCAACGACCCATAATCCTTTCAGAAACCCCGAATTTCATTTTAACCTACTTACTCCGCCGAAGGTTATTTACCTATTTCTCTTTGTATTAAGTGGCCCCTCCGCTTTATATAGTCACGATTGATTTCAACCGTTGATCAACATAGATCAACGGCCCTGACTTAATCTCTTGCACCATTCATCCAACCGACTCTCCTTTTTTCCTCGGCAAAGTAAATCTTGCCATTGGATGCTTTCATCCAACAGCTGCAATCTAACCTAAACCATCTGAAGCAGTTAATCCTCATCCCATAGGATTTTTCTAATTTTTCTTTGATTGTGTAGGTTTTTATAGTTTTTCAAGTATTTAAAAAAAAAATTGAAGGTCAGGGATGATGATCCCCTAGGCTTTATTTATGAAAGAGATCATTATGCAGGGTTCCAAATTATGTTTTATCAGTGCCTCATGAGCATTGATGCCATTAAAAAACCCTCTGCGCACCTGCACATCAAGAAGACACAACAAAATTTAATCAAGTAAAGAGTATTAGTGTGAAAGGATCCAACCATGACAGAAATGAAGAATTGAAGGTTGTTTACACAGTTTTGAGGGATTACGGCCCAAACCGACTATGTAAAGCCTAATCCACTCAATTAAACGTATCTTGAAGGACATAAGACATTATTTAGGCCTAATTTTTCCTAACACACATATTTAAGAAAAATTAACCATGTTTTAATTCAAAACAATAATATCTATCAGTCCGAGAAAGCCTCCACTGCCACATCAGAGGCTAATTGAATTCTCTCAGCTACCAAAAGCCACCTGCAGCCTCAAATCATTCAAAAGGGGCCTATTTATTGACAAAACAAAAGATATTCACCTCAAGATAGCTGAACAGTTATTCCAAATCGAAGAAACTAATTTAAACTGTCAAAGAAGTAATTACAAAGATAAGAGATAGCCTTAAAGTCAAATATTTTAATCCACTAAACCTCGAAAGCAAAACAGAGTTATGACATAGAGATATAGATCGAATGGACTCCTACCTTATGCATTGCATGGTTTTCAAGGTAGAGAATTGCATTAAATGTAGAATTAATGATCCTTGAATCCTAGAAATATTTCCACGTCCTCAATTTCCTATAAAATCTTCTTGAGGAGCTCATTGTAAAGGGTTGGTTGCAGAACTTTGATGTAATACTTGTGCTTGAAACTTTCTACATGTAAATAGTGTTCAGAGGCTCTTGAAGCTCTGTTTGTAATCAAATAAGTTAGGCTGAGAAGAGAAGATGATTATTGAACTGGAACATTGGACTTGAAGAATGTAACTGGGTTGACATGAATATAAAAGCTGATTCTTGGGATCCTGGTCTATATCACTGGTGAAGTGCTTCTTTCTGTGTTATTATTTTCCTTTCATGTATGCCATTTTGTCCACTTATTCTCTGATAAAGAACAACAAGCATAGAGTTAGGATTTACTATTTACAGTACCCTTCTCTGATTGATAAGCTTTATCTCAATGTTTTCCTCCAAATTGTGTATTTAAGAATGACTTAAGTTAAGTGTAAAAATTATCAAGGAATGTTGGTTTGCCCTTGTCTTGATGTGAAAATCTTGAAAGGAATTTCTTGAATGATATTTTCATTATATTCTCAGTAGAGTTAGACTAGGAAATTTTATGGTTTGCCCTGTCTTCTAGTTCTTTCTTCAAAGGTAATTATGAAAGTTTCCCTAAGATTGTGCTGAAAGAAGTTTAGATTTAAAAGTATCTTATCTGATCTTAGGCTACACTTTGTTTTCTTATCAGTTTTCATCCCTTCTGAAAGTAATTATGTGGATTACTGGATTGTTTGTCTAATAATTTATCTTTAATACAAGCTTGTCCAAATAAGTCTATGGTTAGCCCTGTCCTTTGGTTTGTTTTAAATAGTTACTTAAAAGGCTTTTCTTGTTTGGAAAAACTGATAAATATTAGTTGAAATTATTGTCTTTTTCCACCCCTTCAACACTTTTATTGTTCCATTCCATCATTTTATTGCAAAATTAAACCCTTTTATGACTCCATAGCCCAATGGACTAAAAACCAACATTATATCTATCCTATCAGCCAAAGCTTGTTCTGATTGCTTTCAACTTCCCACCTTTGAAACTCTTTCATTTTAGGACTTTCCACTCAACTAAAAATCATGCTCAACCATCCAAAACCAAACAAAAACCCCTGTTCTTCATAACTAGCCTAATATCACACATAAAAGCCTTAAAGATAAATCAATATTTACACTTATAGAGAGATCCCTCTCTGGATTCAGGAGGGCTAGATCCTAGATTCCCAAAGTGGTTCAAGTGTTCTCCCCACATATTTGGTCTCACCAATCTGCTGAAATTACGGGGAGCTAACATTTCTGGCGACTCCACTGGGGACTAAGTCAAATTTCATATTAGGTACCCTTAAGACCTCATAAAACCCCTTGAGTACAAGTAGCTCTCTTCAAACCCTACCAAAGCAAATGGTAATCATGATAAAACTCATTTTAATTAGTGACAAACTAAGGAAACCTTAGGACTCTCATAAGAAGTTTATCAAACCTTGAAGGATCAGCTAGCTTAGCCATAAGAGTAGACTTTCCTTTGTCTCATCGTTGTAGCTAAGTGTTGAAACATATTTAGGACACTCTTAGAACCCATAGGATTGAAAAAACTCAGAAAACCAAAAAATATTTCAGATTGATATTCAAATAAACATGGTGGTGGACCATTAAACCTTTTACCTCCAAAAGAGCTAAAATTTTCCACCTGGTGACTCCACAATCCTAAAAAAACCTTAAGACTCCACTGGGAAGACCCATTATCATCATAACATCATTTAAACTCAGTTAGAGGACTTTAGGATTAAATTTTTCTTGTTTAAAAGATCAGTTAGCCTCTTAAAGATTGTCATATTTGGTTAAAAAATTTCTTGTTAAGTTGGGTCTTAAAACATAGCATAGTGGCTCCTAGAAGGATTCATACTAGAGCCTATCCTGATCCACACCCTCCTGAGATAGTTGATAACCCTGAAAGAATCCTTAGGAAGTCTCTTGAGGTTAAATCTTCAATTGTTTTCTTGAAAACCTTGTAGCTCTACAAGAATCACAAGTAGACTTAAGAAATCCATTTAGAACTAGGTCACTTGAGGATTTAGATCATTTAGATTTAGAGCCTTCTCTTTCATCTCAATATAGAAGTGAACATCCTCGTAGTAGAGAAAATACACCACCTGATTTACATTTCCTTCACAATTTAGGTGTCTCTCATCCAAGATCAGCTCAACAATCTATTGTTGGTACATCCACATCTGTTCTTCATACATCCACTATCCAAACCACTTCTTCCCAACCCACTTTCCCTCTTTTCAACCCACCACTTGTAAACCCCCCACTGTTTCCACAACCTCCTATCATGGCAACATGGTATGCCCCTCTAGTCCTTCCTTTGCCCTTATTCAATCTTCCATAGGACTATCAGTCCAGGATACCATTGTATGATGCCAGTAATGCTACTACTGCTTCTCAACATGTGGATAAGATGAATGACTACATTGACAGAACTGAGATTGATGATGAAACTGTCAAACTTAGATTATTTGCTCAGAGTTTAGGGGGAGAAGTAAGAAAATGGTTTAAAGGCTTAAACCCTCACAGTATTAATGATCTCCAAGCCTCCCATCAGTTATTCCTAAAAAAATGGGAAGTCATAAAAAACCCTCTTCAAATACTTTTTGATTACAAAAATCTCCAAAGAAACATTGGGGAAAGTGTGCAACCTTATTGCACTAGGTTCAACAGTGTTTACAATGCCCTTCCCCCAGACTTAAAACCTCCACAAGGCTCAACTTTAAACAAGTTTCCTAAAGGATTTTATCTTGAAATGGCCTATCATCTGAGAGAGAGAGAGTTCCTTTAACTCTTGAAGATATGCAAAAAGGAGCTCTTGTTGTGGAAGTTAATTTAATGGAAAAAAGAGAAAGAATGAGAAATGAGAAGAAAGTGTCCTTTAGAGAGGAATCCACACCTTCCACATCTAGCTCAAAGATGGAAATAATGATGGAGGAGATGATGAAAAATATGAGCATACTTGAGAGAGCACAAGCTATTCAAAACCAAACTTCTCCTCAAAACAGAAATCAAAACCAAAATCAGAATTTTAGGAGAAACCAACCTCAAAATAGACCAAGGGAGGATGATCAACAAATTACTCCTCCTTTTCACCAAAATTATGTCAGTGAGGTTGAAGAAACATTAGAAAAAACAGAGGAGGATGATATAAACGTTTTGGGAGTAGATAATGATGATTTTGAAGTTCATTACAATAGAAAACAAGGTCTATACACACCTTATGATGACAAAAGAGCAGAAGATGAATTTTATTATTAGGAAATGGAAAATTTCGTCATAAAAACCACAAAGGAATATGACTTTAGAAGTAAAAGAAATCAAGAAACTCCCAAAAATAAAACCTCTAAAAAATCTGCACAAAACAGCACTGTAAAGAAACCCAAAGTTACAAAATAGAAAGACAAAATGGTGACTGTAAATTCTGATAAAAATAAAGAGAAAGGCACTCAAAGTACTGAAAAACAGAGTGCATACCTTAGTATCATTAGCACCTCAGCTAATGCTCCGATTAAAACAATTATAACCAATGTAAATAGATAAAATCAGCAAGTTGATCTTGCTGATAAAATGATGGTTAACAAAGCTGAAAAAAACATTGTAAGAAGTCAGCTGCCTTTCAGTTTGGAGCAGGAAATTTCCAAGATAAAGATCTTTGTTTCCCTTACTGAATTAGCCACCCAAAATGTGTATAGATCCCAAATTTTGAAGGCTTTTAACATAGAAGAGAATAATGACACTGTCAATCTTAATGATGACCAACCAGAGCTCATATTTGGTCCTAAGTTTGAGGGTAGATATCAAGAAGGACTAGTTCCTCCTTTTTATGTTAGTTTAAAGATTCATGACAAAATTTTACATAATGCTATGCATGATTCATGGGCCTCTCATAATTTAATGCCCAAAGCTATAATGGAGAGCCTAGGTCTTGATATCACTAGAACTTACAAAGATATTTACTCCTTTGACTCAAGCATAGTGAAATGTTTAGGTTTAATCAAAGAAATTTGTGTAAACTTAGCACAAATTCCAGCCAAATGTTTAGTAATGGATATTGTTGTGGCTGATGTACCCCCAAAATATGGTATGTTGTTATCAAGATCTTGGGGAGCTAAGTTACAAGGGACTATGCAGATGGATATGACATACGTGACTATCCCTATTTTTAATCAAACAAGAAGACTTTATAGGGAGTCCCATATGCAGTACATCGTTACTAGCCAAGAGATACCGTAAAACTCTCCCCTTTATTTTGTAAATAAAGGCCTTGACTCATTTATCCTTTTCAATGATGAAACATTCAGTGAACAAGTGACCTTAACTAAACTAATGGCAGATAGAGAGGAGGAGGAAGACAACGCAGAAGCGTCAAAACAATTTGCTAAACTCGAAAACTATAGCAAACAAAACACAGGTCTAGAGCTATGAATCATTCATCCATTTCTTTTAAACCTTGAGAGTCAAGAAAGCAGTCCTCAACACAATGAAAAACCTGTGGAATCAAAACAAATTCAACATAGTTCCGGTCTTCAAGAACAATCCGAAAGAACATTAGTTGAAGAGGATAGTAACCAAATTACTGAACCTGAAACTAGTCCTCTTTGGAGTATGAACTTCGACAGGTCTTGCACTAGGAGAAATGCTGGTGTAGTCATTTGGATACGTAACACTGAGAAAAACCACACGGAAGGTCATTCCTACATATTAAATTTTTAGTGTTCGAATAAAATATCGGAATACGAATCCCTTCTTTTAGGCTTACACCTGTTGTAGAAACTAGGAGCTAAAAGAATAAAAGTTCATGGGGATTCAGAGTTAATCATTAGGCATGTAAATGGGGAATACAGCGCTAAACACCCTAGACTTAAAGTCTATAGGAACGACGTCATGGATTTATTGAAAACTTTTGAGGAATCTCAACTTATTTTTATCCCAAGAGAAAAGAATATCATGGTCCATAGTTTAGCTTTTGCTGCTAAAACATGTTTAACACCATTTTAAAGAAAACAATGTACCACCCAGATTAAATTCAGACCAGCTGTCCCTGATAACAAGAAGTATTGGCAAGTGTTTGATGGAGACAAACAAATAGAAGACTTCCTGCAGTCCAGAAATGAATTTGAACTACCAAGTTCAGATTCAGATTATGAAATAGACTGTCCTAGTGAAGAAAATTTTCTTGATGAAGAAGAAGAGTCTCCTGAGATGGCTGATGTAAATCTGTTGTCTAACAAACTTGAAAACACAACAAAAATTAGTTCAGAGTTAGAAAAATAATATTTAGAAACTCTGCAATCTAACAATCAAAGTTTGCCAAAGGGTCTGGACCCTTTGGAAGAGTTTTTTGATTTCAACAATGTGGCCAAGAAGCCAAAGCTGGAGCCTATGGAAACTAAAGTTGAAGAGTGTAATATAGGCAGTGAACTAAAACCAAAGATGATCAAACTGTCTAAAAATTTACTAGCTCACATTAAACTCAAATACATAGAGTTGTTTAAAGAATTTTCTGATGTTTTTGCATGGAGTTATGAGGATCTGAAATCATATGACACTGAAATAATTTAGCACAAGACACCTCTCAAGGAAAATAAAAAGCCATTTAAATAAAAAATTCACAGAATAAACCCTGTTCAGTTACCTTTGGTTGAGAAGGAAATCAAGAAAATGTATGAAGTTGGTATTATTGTCCCTATTAGATATTCAGAGTGGGTGTTTAATATGGTGTCAGTTAGGAAGAAAACATGAGATATTAGGCTTTGTATTGACTTTAGAGACTTAAAAAAAGCCTCATTGAAATAAAAATACCCTTTACCCAAGATGGATCATATTTTACAAAGGGTAGTTGGTTCTAAAATAATTTCTCTGCTAGATAGCTACTCAGAATACAATCAGATTTTAGTACATCTTGATGATCAATTAAAGACAGCTTTCACTAAACCTTGGGGCACTTTCATGTATGTGAAAATTCCCTTTGGTTTAATGAATTATGGTTCTAATTTTTAGAGAGCCATGGACATTGCATTCTCGGAAGAATTGGGCTACTTCATCATTATTTACCTTGATGATGTCACTATTTTTTCCAAGACAGATGAAGAGCACTTAGAGCACTTGAGAAAAGTATTCGAGAAATGCAGAAAGTTTGGGATATCTTTAAATCCAAAGAAAAAATTGCTTGGTCTCCAAGAAGGTAAACTTCTTGGGCACATCATATCAGAAGAGGGGATAAAGATAGACCCGAAGAGGATTGAGGCTATATTGCAAATCACTCATCCTAGAAACATCAAGGAACTTCAATATTTCATTGGAAAGATTAATTTCTTGAGAAGGTTCATACCCAACTTAGCTGAGCTCCTTAGAAACATTAAAAACATTCTAAAAATGGAACACAGAGTTAAATGGACCTTGGAAGAAAAAAATTCTTTTGAGCTGGTAAAACAAGTATTAACCATAACACTAGTTCTAATAAGTCCTGATTTTTCAAAATATTTTTACATTTTTTCATTTGCATCAGAACATACAATAGCTGTTGTCCTATTACAGAAAAATCCACGGGGATATGAGAATCCCATTGCATTCTTTAGCAAGGCATTGAGAGATGCTCCTTTGAAGTACAACATTATGGAAAAACAAGCCTTTGCCTTAGTCAAAGCCTTAAAAGACTTCAGAGTTTACATTTTGCACTTCCACATCATTGCCTTTGTCCCAAATTCATTTGTGAAAGAAATTCTAACACAGGACCCAGCAGTAAGAGAGGTAAGTGGATAATTGTGATACTTGAATATGATTTAGAGATCAAGCCCATTAAACTCATTAAAAGCCAAGGTCTAGCTAGATTAATGGTTGAATCCAATTTTGAAGTTCTCGATATAAATATGATAAATGATTTAGATGAACAAGAGGAATTTTCAACCCCCATTGTTGAAGACCATTTTATGAATTCCTCTTGGTATGCTGATATTCTATATGTTTTGCTTAATTTGAATACACCTCTTTGTTTGACAAAAACAAAGGCAAGGTTTTTAAAGTTAAAAGCTGTAAACTATTGCATTATAGATAAATGTCTTTATTGGAAAAATGCAAGTGGAATATTTCTTAAATGTTTGCCTGAGAATGATGCAGAGAAGTTTAAGCATTAGTTCCATGAAGGAGAATGTGGAGGCCACCTCTACTGGAAGACTACATCCAACAAAATCCTTAGAGATGGTTACTATTGGCCCACCCTCTTTCTAGATGTACACAAGATGATAATTGCCTGTCATAAATGCCAACTTTTTGAAGGAAAAATAAATTTGTTGTCCTTACCTCTGCATCCAATCATTGTTGAAACTCCTTTTCAACAGTGGGGACTTGAATTCATAGGAGAAATCCATCCACCCTCATCTGCCCAACATAAATGGATTCTCACTGCAACATACTACTTTACCAAATGGATAAAATCCATCCCTTCTAGGCAAGCCAATGACTCTGTCATCATAAAATTTATCGAGACTCATATCCTCTCTAGATTTGGCTATCCTAGGAAGATCATTACTGATAATGCTGCAGCATTTGGATCCAAGAAGATGGTTGAATTCTGTCACAAATATCAGATTACATTGGGTCATTCTACTGCTTATTACCCTCAAGGTAATGGGTTAGGAGAATCCTCAAACAAGAGTTTGATAAACATAATCAAGAAGTTGCTGGAGGACAACAAGAAGTCTTGGCACACAAAGCTAGTACATGCACTATGGGCTGACAGATTAACACTTAAGAAATCTATTGGAATGTCACCCTACCAGCTTGTGTATGGAACAGATGCAATTTTTCCAACTAGCCTAGGTGTGCCAGTTATGAAGTTGATCCAAGAAGTGCAGTCTGAAGAAAATGACATGATCAGAAGAATTAATCAGACTATACATCTTCAGCAAACCAAAGAGGAGGTTTACAAAAGAGCATTACAAAAGCAAGAGAGCATCAAGAAGCTTTTCGATAGAAGAACAAAGGTCAGCAATTTTAATGTTGGTGACAAAGTGTTAAAGTGGGACTCAAGAAGAGAAGACAAGGGAAAGCATGGTAAATTTGATAACTTATGGCTTGGCCCTTATCTTGTTCATTCTACTGCTGGTAACAATGCCTATTTTTTGCAGGAATTGAATGGAGCTGAACTGTTTGGGGGTCTTGTCAATGGCAGGATTCTCAAGCATTATTTATCTTGATCCTATCATGTTTGGAAGCCTTTTTTTTTATCTTTTTCTCATTATAAATATTTCATCCATCGTTGCATTCAAAGTTAGAAAAATAAAAAAATACAAAAACAATAGAAAGAGAAAAGAGGGCATATTGTAAAAACAATAAAGGTACAACCCCATACCAAAAAAGAGAAACAAAGTCTGAAAGTGTGCAAGCTCAAATTCCACTCCTGAAAAACACTTCTAGTTAGTCATATTGCCTAATCATGACTAATTAGTTGTTCAATTTACTGCTGATGGGTTAGTAAAATAGGTTTTCCAAACAGCTTAATCTTGGCTTATCAGTTAGGTAGATTAGGGTAGAAAATAAAGGTTCAAACAAGCTCAAAATCTGAACCTAAGTTTCCAAAGCAGGGATGGCTCTAATATGTTCAAATCATGAGTCAAAAACAGAAGTAGACTGGTTCTAATAAGCCCAAAACTTGAACCAGATAAAAAAGAAAGAACAGCTCAAATAAAATTAAAAACAGAGCTGAAGAAAAGAGAAGGATGTGCTTAAAACTTTTAGATCTTAAGCCTTCACCATTTTGATTTAATTTTCTGCAAATAATAAATATATGTGTAGTTTTTTTTTATGCCATAGATCAGCAACAAGTTAGACTATTCAATCCTGACCTGTATGCTTTTAAATTTCTTGTTTCAGAATTTAGAGAATAAAATCTGTTAGACATTTTAATCCTAACAGATAGTAGTTAGGTAGAGAAGATTATGAACTCAACTGTTTGATCTGAGTTCATGGAGAAATAAGAAGTAGAATTAGATTAGTTTTTTTCTTTCAAAAGAATAAAATGTTTGTAAAAATAGTTTTCCAATCCAAATGCACTCTGAAAGTAGAAAAAATGTTAGATCAGTAGGATTGGGTAGGTAGAAAGCTTGTTTGATATATTTCCATTGTTTTTCATGGCTGCCAACATTATCAGAACAGAAGAAGATCATCCAAGTAAAGAAATTTGCAGCCCAATGGATGAGGCATTGATCAGCCCCCAAAGAATACAAGTCTGAAGTTCTTGACACCTTCAAGAAGGTGCCATCCCCATGTGGAGCCACTGTTAGCCACCTATAGATTTTGTTATATCAAATGGTGTCTAAATTATTTTTAAGCCTTCAAAAAACAAGTTTTATTGCCAAAATGGTTAGTTATTGAAGTCTTGCGAAGATATCTTATCCTTGGATTAAATCTTCACTGCTGTTTCCCTCTTAAACTCTGAAATTCTATTGTTTTCCTGAAGAAAATACTGCTGTCAAAAACTCCATTTTTTTCTCATTTTACCCCTCCTGTCACTCATTATTAACCTCCATTTTTTTCTCATTTTACCCCTCCTTTCACTCATTATTAACCTCCATTTTTTTCCCTATAAAATTCCTCTATTTTCCCTCATTTCCCTTCTTTCGTTCACAAAACCCCTTTGATAAGGTTAAAACTCCTTTTTTTTACCTTATCGGAAGCTTTCAAAATGCTTGAAAATCCTTGAAGAATCATAAAAAACGCATTTTTTGGACTAAGACCATAAGCCCCTTTGGCCTTAGCCCCCAACCCTTTTTCTTGCATAAGACCCGGGGCTGTGACCTACTGTTAATCCCCTAGGCGCTTATCGCATTGAGGCATTCATGAGAAATGCATTCCTTTTGTTGCGTTAAAATTTCCGATGCGGTTGGCTCCTTTGTATATAACCCCCGATCCCTTCATCTTTCATATAACTCAAAAGCCCCAAAATCGGGTGCTAAAACACAAAAAGACTTGGAAAAAAACCAAATTCCTCTTTGTATTTTGTTAAAAACCCACTTTCCTATGTTTTTATTAAAACTCGTTGTTTCATTATATTAAAGGAAAAGGACCGTTGATCTAAAAACCGATCGATGATCAATAAAATCTCGCATTGGAGTTTTATTGAGCGTATTTGAAAGGCCCCCTCCTTTGTTCCGATTCCGATGAGCCCTTTTGCCCTAGCCCTCAAACCTCTTCCCCACCATATACCCATGCCCAGGACAAAGAGTTAAGGTCCTGAAGCGCTTATCGCAATAGGAACTTTTGTTGAGCACATGTCTTTTTGTTACATAAAAATTCTGATGTGATTGGCTCCCTTTGCATAACTCCCAATCCCTTGATTCCTTTGTAAAACCTGGAGCCCGCAATCAGGCGCTAAAACATATAAATAAACACTCCCCAAAGCCAATTTCCCTTTGCATTTTACTAAAATCCCCATTTTTCATATTATAAAGGAAACCCACCAGTTCACGGTTTAAACCATTCCCAACCATTGATCTGAAACGATCAAACGGTCTTCGGGATCTTGCATCGGAGATTTCCACTGGGCGCATTTAAATATTTTATTTCTCCCCCTCCAATTGGCCCCTTCCGATGGATTCCCAATCTTCTATCTATTCCTCCATACCCAGATCCGACGGTCCATGTTTCTCTATTCCATAAGCCCATCCCTCTGCCTTTGGACCTCTGATTCATTCTCCGCCCTCGATCTAATCCTCAGATCAATGGTCTACGTTCAATCGCATCGGTGATATTTTTCCCTTTTCCCCCGCCGATTGTAATATTTCGATTGCATCTGGGCCATCCATACATTAAGATCTGACGGTCCAGATCAATCCTCATTCCTCTTTGTATTTCCCAAACCCCGTTGTATAAAGTTTTAAATGAAATCTCCGTCGTTGATCTCTGTAGATCAATGGCTCACATTAACCCAAGCTCCACTTACCTCTCGCCTCATATTTTATTTCATTTAACCTCGAGATTTAATCTGGAACATTCATTCCTTGATCCAACGGTCTATAATTAACCTGATAGGCCCAACTCCTTTCGGTCCTACCCCGTCCCCAGATCAAATCTCCGCCATCCATCCCTGATCTGACGGTCCAAATTAAAACCGCCTCACCTCTTTCCATCCTTTCATCTTGCCGCCATCGCGCTCTCCTCATAGCCGTCCGATCTAAGACCCTAGATCTAACAGTCGATGCGTAGTTTCGCGTGATTTTAAGCCCGAGCATTAACGATTCAAAATTACGTGATGAGGGTGGTTTTGAAAAGTCACGTGTTAGGCTCTAATGCATATCGCATTCAAAAAGTTAAAACCGCCCTTACTCCATTTTGCAGTGTGAAACCTGTGGTTTCTATAGCCGAAACCACTTTACCCCATTTGTATTGCATTCCATCATGTTTGTTCTCTGTCGTTGATCTCTACAGATCAACGGTCCCGATTCAATTTCTCCCTTAGTTCATCGCCCTCCACTATCCTCCAAGGGACTTCATCAATCAACCTCCGTCGTTGATCTCTGTGGACTAAACTAATCCAATGGCCTAGAATCCTTTCGGAAACCCCGAATTTCATTTTAACCTAATTCCTCCACCAAAGGTTATTTACCTATTTATCTTTTTATTTTCTTCCATTCCATTGTAAAGTGGCCCCTCTGCTTTATATAGTCACGATTGATTTCAACCGTTGATCAACACAGATCAATGGCCCAGACTTAATCTCTTGCACCATGTTGGGGTTCCCATGTTTTGGCCAGATTGGCAAGACCAAAAGATGAGGCAACATCAGAACCACTTTCAGACCTCAGGATCTAGCCCTCCTGGGTCTAGAGAGGGATCTCTCTATGATTGTCAAAGGTACATGTCTTTGAAGCTCAAAGTTAAGGTGTTAGGCTAGTTATAAGGCTCGGAGTTTGTTTGTTCAATGTATGTTTGGTTGCTGGGAATCAGGAAAGAAAGGTTCAATATTAGACGAGGGTGAGAAAAGAGGATTTTAGGAAAAGGAGAGATACTCCAGGGAACATTCAAGACCATTGGGAAATGGATTCAGGAAAGGGTTTACTTGCTATTCAATATGCAGGCTTTCAGTTGGGCTAGTCATCTAAAGCATTGGATCTTAAAGATGATAAGATGTCATGGAAAGACAAGAGAGAAGGTGAAAACAAGGAAACCTCCAAGGTGACCTTCAGAGATCACATCCAAGGACAGGACATGCCATTGGACACCTATGATCTGAAAACCAAAGGCTAACTCTTCAGACAATGAGCATTAAATATTTATAACACAAATTTGAAAACCTGAGATCAGAGAGAGACTTTGAACTCTTAATGCTTCGGTCTCCAGCTTGAGGGATCTTAGAAAGGTTCAATTAATTGAAAAGGATCCTGGTGAGATAGAGACAGAGTTCTAGACCTCCCAATGTTCCCAATTCATTCAATTAAATCCTAACAAGAACATCTAAGAACAGATTCATTAATTCATACATCAGCTAGCAGGCAATGACATCCACTACACTGGTTAAATTAACTGAAATCAACCGTTAGATAACACATATAGCAGAAAAAATTTAAAGGCAAGGAGAGCATAAACATAGGGTACCTAACAAGGGTAAATCCTATGCCAAATTTATGATGCAAGCTAGTAGAAATGCAATGAAATGAATTAAAATACAAAGATAGAAAAACATCACCAGCTGCTTTAAATCAGGATCCAAAGAAATGTGCTTATCATATTAAGAGCAACACCAGTCAATTAAAAAATTTCCAATAGCTTGAAATTTTAGTCTGAATACATCTTCCTTAGCCCATCTTACTATTTTACACAGGGACTATGTCTCAAAAGAAACAACTTGCAATTCTCTAGTAATCGATCAACAACCTTTACAATGAGTTTCTTCCTGAATTTTATAGCTGAAGAGAGCAGAGGAGGTGGGTGAAAAACTAAATGAAGCATTTAAACTTCGAAAATAAAGAGGGCCGAAGCCCATTCTATTTTAAATCCTGCACATTTATCCCTGGTACTCCTTGGATGAAATGGTGGTCTTCATCAAGCTTTCACTTACTCCAGGTATGCCCCTAATGTACTTTGGCTGCAGTACTCCATAGTACTCTGGTGAATAAACAAAAAGGCGGATAAATGGATTTGAGGTCTACCATGCTGCATAAAAAATGCTCTGGTAGCATAGGACTGTTCTGTCAAGGTGGAAATCTTCTAAGGAACACGGTAAATATGGGAACAATATGGGCGCTTTGTCCTTTCACAGGTAGGAATGTTCTGCTGATGCAACTACCCTGATAGTATTGTTTCTGTGCTCTGAAGCTTCCATTTGATCCATGATGTCTTTGATCTGGTACTCTGCCTTCAAATCATAGGATTAAGGCTCGAAATCTTCTATTACAGGCCTTAAACACTCTATTTTTCCCCTGATACTCTTTGCCGCTTCCACGTTTTCCTCTGACTGCGAAATCTATACTTTAATGGCTCTGGGGAAGATTTTACAGAGTTTAAACTCTGTTTCTTTAATGCGAGCCCTATTACATGTCTTATCAGACCCTTCTTCATGAGTTCGGTTCTTGAAAATGGTCCTTTCCTATTTCTCTGTAACTGTACATAGATTTTGAATCATGGCGGTTTTCTGCCGCTGGTACCCTTCAAAAACGCGCAACTCTGTCATAAAATCCATGCATAGGGAGGATGGCTACGGAGGACGGGGAGAATGATATCGCCGTGATGGTAAGAACAGTGGTTTTATATGGAACAATGGTGAATCAATGCAACAATATGGTGTGAACTGTGACTAATAGGTTTTCGGTGGAGAAATGATCGTGGGCTGCTCGATCATGGTCTGGTGGCAGAGATAGACGACGGAGATTAAACAGCGGGATGGTTTATGAAGTTGGGTGGAATGCAAAGAAATGAATGAAAATGCAATGAAAATGATCGTATGTGGTGGGACCCGGCATGGGTGGAGGTCGATTCATTTAGGACCGACGGATCTCAGGAGGAGATCGACGACTATGATCCAATCGGAGGGGAGGAATGGGAGGGTCGACAGTCCTCTTGAACAATGGTGCGATTGGTTTATGGCCGTTGAATCTTGGACTAACAGACGGACAGGATTGGATCGAGAAAATCACAATCACAAAGGGCAGAAGGTGGCATCAATTGAAAAATGCGATTGTCATTGGAGCGAGAGAGCGCCAACCATCGGATCAATAAGGGAATCAACGGCTAGGATGGGATCGGTGGATCGCAATCAACGATTTCAGTCAGGAAGCGCATTGAGACCTTGCGATTGTGATGGGGAGAGATTGAGCACTAACCGTCGGATCTGGGTCTAGATCAATGGTGGATATTGAATCGGTGGGGAATAGAAAGGAGCAACGGGAGGGGAGCGGAACAAATATGGACCGTTGGTTCTTGGAATGGATGGACGGCGGTGATTTCATCGGGGAATCGCAATCGGGGGGAAACAAGGAGTGGCACGGTGGAAGTTATGATTGTGATCAGAAGCGGGAGTGCGATTAGTGTCGGGCCATCCGATCTAGGTGATAGATCAATGGTGGAGATCACGGCGGAGGCCTTATAGACCAAAACTCAATCGAATCGGAGTTTTTCGTTTAACAAAGAGTTGCGCTCGCCCAAAAGTTGCGATTGCAATTAGCGCTTTGAGTCTTTGTGCCTGGTTCCGGTGCTAGGTTACGTGGGGAAGTGGTTTAAAGGGCTGGCGGAAAAGGGGCTAGGCCTTATATAAGTTAAAAAGTGGGTTTTTTCCCATTTTTAGTGCATTTCGAGGCCGAGAAAAAGGGTAACGATAGAGGGAGAAAAGGGGACATTGACCAAACAAGGGGTGAATGTAGGATTTAAAGGGGATTTTGGGAGGATTTAGAGGGTACAAGGGGAACTTTGAAAAAGGGAAAAAGGGTTAAAATGGAATATTCTGCAGGGATACAATGGGCAAATAAAGGCCTTTTGGAGCATAATTTTCATCATCGGTAAGGCTTACTTACTCAAGAACAGCAGAGGGAAATAATCAAAGGGCAGGGAACATGAAGAGGCTTCAAGGATGATGTGTTTTCAAGAGAAATGCATTCCTTGAAGGCTCATTAAACAAATTAGCCCCTTTCTTTCTTGTCAAGGAATTTATAGGGGGATAAGAGTGGCTCCACATGGGGATGGCTTCTTCTTGAAGGAGTCAAGAATTCAGAAATGATCTTTGGAGTAGGCTAGATGCCTGCTACCTGAGCCACCTTTCTTCTTTGGTTTTCACCTGCCACAATTGTGAAGACATCAATTAGTAGAAACATCACCCAAACAATCTACCTACCCATTCTTACAATCCTAGAATTTTTTCTTCTTTAGGGTGCATTTGAACAGGCAGACCCTTTACATCATTTTTTTATTTTTTTATAAATAGAAAATAAACCTATTCTAAATCTACCCTTATCACTCCATGAGACCAGATTAGACTGTTGGTCTCATATGTTTCTCTACATAATGTAGTATCTGCTGGGATTAGACTGTCCAGCAGATTTCTTCTCTACATTCAACAACAGAAATTTAAAAGCAGTCAAACTAGGATTAGACAGTCTAGTTTGATGTAGATCCAAGGCATAAAGATAGTTACACATGGATAGAAACTCGCAGAAAACTGAAAACAAAACTTTGAAGGCTTGAAATCTGAATTTTAAAGCATCCTTCTTTCTTTTGTGACTCAAGTTTTGAGCTTGTTAGAGTCACTTTCTCTTCTTCATTTCAGCTCTGGCTTTGGGCTTGTCAGAGCTGATTCTTCTTTCTTCTTTGCTAGTCCAGGTTTTGGGCATGTTTGAAAAAAATATCTTTACTTTCTTTGGCTTAGGTTTTGATCATATTAGAGCCAATATTTTCATTTTTGAGGTTCATGTTTTGAGCATGTCTGAACCTCTCCTTTTTTCTGTTTTTTGGGACGTTTTCTCCTTTTTCTTGCTAACAAAACACTGCAATGGTATGTACAATGTAAATGGAAACTGAAAATTGGAAATCAACATAAGTAGTGTTTGAGCATCCTGCCATTGACAGGACCCCCAAACAGATCTGTACCATCTGGTTCTTGTAGAAAAAATGCATTTGGACCCACAGTGGCTTGGATGATGTATGGACCCTGCCACAAACTGTTAAACTTTCTGTGCTTTCCTTTGTCCTCTCTCCTTGAGTCCCACTTCAGAACTTTGTCTCCAATTTTGAAATCAGAAGCCTTATTTATTTTTTCAAACAACTTCTTTATGTTCTCCTGAACTTTCACAGTTCTGTTATAGACCTCTTCCCTTGTTTGTTGGAGATGAATTGTCTAGTTTATTCTCCTCACCATGCTATCTTCTTCTGTTTGTATATCCTGAACAAGTCTGATCACTGGTATCCCAAGGTTGGTAGGAAACACTGCTTTTGTTCCATAGACAAGCTGGTATGGTGACATGCCAATGGATTTCTTTGTTGCGAGCCTGTCAGCCCACAAGGCATGTACTAACTTGTTATGCCATGACTTCTTATTCTCTTCCAGCAGCTTTTTGATGATGGTCACCAGGCTCTTGTTTGATGATTCAGCTAATCCATTACCTTGAGGGTAATAGGCAGTTGAATGAACGAGTGTTATTTGATACCTGTGAAAAAAATCAATCATTTTCTTGGATACAAGAGCAGAAACGTTATCAGTAATTATTTTTCTTGGACAGCCAAATCGAGAGAGGATGTGGTCTTCTAGGAACCTAATGATGACAGAATCTGTGGCATTCCTAGCAGGTATGGCCTCTATCCACTTATTGAAGTAGTCTGTGGCTGTTAAGATCCATTTGTGTTGTGCAGAAGAAGCAGGGTGAATTTCTCCTATGAAATCTAAGCCCCATTGCATAAAGGGACCTTCAACAGTGATGGGTTGTAGAGGTAAGGGTAGGATTTTTATTTTTCCTTCAAAAATATGGCATTGGTGGCAGGTAATTAGCATCTTATGGATATCATTGAAGAGTTTGGGCCAATAGTAACCAGCTCTGAGTATTTTGTTGGCAGTGGCTTTCCAGCTCAGGTGGCCTCCACACTCTCCTGCATGGAACTCTTATTTAATCCTTTCTGCTTCAGACTCAGGAAAACATTTAAGCAATAGACCATTTGTACTCTTCCATTATAAACATTCATTCAGAATAAAATATCTCCTGGCTTTTAGCTTTAAGAATCTGGGCTTGGTATTTGATAGTTCAGGAGGGGCATTGGGGTGTGTAAGCACATACATAATGTTAGAATACCAAGGAGAGCTCTGAAACTTCTCCTCAATAGTGGGATCAGGCAGTCCCTCCTGCTCATCCAAGGCATTTACCATGTTAATGTCAAGGGCTTGTAGATTTTATTCAACCATTAGTTGAGCTAAGCCCTGACCTTTAATCAGTTTGGTTCCTTTTATCTCAAGGTCATACTCTAAGATCACAACAATCCATTTTCCCCTCTTCCCATCTGGGTCTTGGGACAAAATGTCTTTAACCACTATATTTGGCACATAGGCTATGGTGTGGGAATGCAGTATGTACACCCTAAAGTCTTTCAAGGCCTTAACTAGAGCATAGGCCTGCTTTTCCATTATGTTGTATTTCAAGGGTGCATCCTTGAGTGCTTTGCTAAAGAAAGAAATGGGTTGTTCCATTCCCTCTGGATTTTAATGCAGCTATCGTATGCTTGGAGGAAAAGGAAAAAATCAGGAAATCTTTTGATAAATCTGGGCTGATTAGGACAGGAGCCTGGGTGAGTGCAAGTTTAACTGATTCGAAATATTTCTTGGCCCCAACAGTCCACTTAACTCCTACACCTTTCTTTAACATGTTAGTCATATTCCTAAGGTGTTTAGCTAAGTTGGGAATAAACCTCCTGAGGAAGTTGATCTTCCCAATGAAGGACTGTAACTCTTTGATATTTCTCAGGTGTGTGATTTTTAGTATTCCCTCAACTCTTTGTGGATCTATCCTAATCCCCTTCTCATATATGATGTGGCCAAGAATCTTACCTTCTTGCAGCCCAAATACAGTCTTTTTAGGATTCAATGACAAACCAAACCTTCTAATTTTTTCAAATACCTTTCTCAGATTTTTTATGTGTTCTTATTCAATCTTGGAATAGACTGTTATGTCATCCAGGTAGATGACAATGAAGTGCCCTATTTCATCTGAAAAGGCTATGTCCATCGCTCTTTGGAAGGTTGCACCAGCGTTCATCATTCCAAAGGGCATTTTAACATACATAAAAGTACCCCATGGAGTGGTAAAGGCTGTCTTGAGTTGGTCTTTTGGGATTACTAAGACTTGGTTGTAACCTGAAAAGCCATCTAGCAGGGAGATTCTCCTTGAGCCTACTACCCTCTGAAGAATGTGTTCCATTTTTGGCAAAGGGTAATTATCTTTGAGTGAGGCTCTGTTAAGGTTCCTAAAATCAATACACAGCCTGATCTCCCCTATTTTCTTTCTCACAGCCACTAGGTTTGATACCCAATCAGAAAACCTTACAGGCACAATTATGCCTACTTCATACATCTTCTTAATCTCTTTTTCCACTGCAGGCAATTGTTTTGGGTTTATTCTGCGAAGTTTTTTCCTGAAGGGCTTCTAATTCTCTTTCAAAGTTATTTTGTGTTGTATGATGTTTGTATCATAGGCCTTCAGGTCCTCATAGCTCCAGGCAAACACATCAATGAATTCCTTGAATAGGTTGTTACACCATTTTTTGGTCATCTAACCTATTATCATTAGATGGACCCAAGTACACCATGTAAGACTAATTTTACCGTAAGTAAAATTTCTTTCACTATGTAAAATAACTTAATAAAACACATTTATTAGGTTGTTTATGGTCTAAACAGGAAACCCCAAAGGGAAATATTAAACAAATCTATATTTGTTTGATTTTCCTCATGGAATAATTAATTAAACAATAATTTAATTATTATTTCTGGTCATGTTTAACCCAAAACAAAGAAATTAATTAGATAAATCTTTATTTATCTTATTATTTTCTAGGAATAATTATTTAAATCTTATTTAAATAATATTCCTTGTTAAATATGACTAAATCATCCATAAATAATTAAATAAATCATTATTTATTTGATTATCATTCAACCACTTCCTTAAAATGACAAATAAATCATTTATTTATTTATTATTTACAAATAAAGGGATTTGACCCAAGTCAAATACTTTTTCCCTCCAATAAATATAATAAAATACTCCATAAAAGGTGGATCTAGATTTGGTTAATATTATTTTAATCATGCACCAAGATCTAGAATGACCCAATATTTTGTTATAAATAGGAGGGTTTTTCCTACCATTCTTCACCTTTTGTTACCTATTAGATCACCCTGGATCTATACTCTTGGTCTGACTTTGAGCCATTATCATTGTCATATTTTCCATTATTTGCTGTGTGAGCTCCCTTTGAGTTCTATCTTTGTCTGGGTTTTCTACACCAACAGGAGAGAGAAATGCTATATCTGAAGTGCTGAGGACTTCCAAGAACCCATCCCATTGAGGAGAATTGGAAACACCTTCTTGTTTTCCTCCCAGGTGCCCTTAATACAAAAAATCTTTCAAAAATATTGTTCTTGTCTTGTCTATTGGATGTATGGAGCAAAACCTTATTTTTACTACTTAATGTCTCTTTATGCATAGATCTGGATTTTTACAGCATTTGTCTTGAACAACTAACTGCAGATCTGAAGATATTGGAAGCCATATTTGATGTTAGGGCTATAAGTTATGCGTAGCTAAAGTGGTATTTTTTCTTACACTTCGAAAATATATTCATACTAACAACTGGCGACTCCACTGGGGTTTTCAATTACGACCGCTGTCGTTTTTCATATTCCTGCATATCCAGGTACATCAGACCCTAGGGTTTCTTTTCAGCTTTTTTTTTTCCTATTTTTATGTTGTTTTTCACCTATAAAACCCTAAAACATTAAAATTTCTAACTTCCGTGTGTTTCTGGCCCTATTGCGCAGGTGACAAACATCAGCCGCAACTGAGACGACAACTTTTTCGAAAATCTGCCGCCGGGACACCCGGAGCTTCAGGTCGCACTTTTCAGCCCAGAAACTGCGACCTGGACTACATGTTGCACTTTTCAGCCCATTATCTGCGACCTGCACAGAAAACAGGTCAGAACCTGCGACCTGCCAGTTTTTCTGCTATTTTTCTGCAACTTTTCTGCGTTTTTCTGAAGCTTCTGTCAGGGTTTTTCCAACCTCCATCTCAGCCAGTTTATACTTGTTTATGATTTGTTTTTCTCATCCAAGTGGGAAAATTTCCTCCTAGGGCTTCAGTACCCTCCACTTTTGGTGGAAGAGTTTTAATTGTTTCATGTGTCTGATTTTTCAGAGTTTCAGCCTTCCCCTTTTCAGATCCAATACCTCCTTTTCAGATCCATTTTAATCAGCTCTTCTCCCTTTCAAATCACTTCCTGAATTTTTTTTTGGATCCATCTTTAGGGCCTCCTCCTTGTCCCTTCTGCTTTTTTCTGATTTCCTCCTTTTTTACAGCCACCTTGCCTCTGCCTCTTGGCCATGTTCTGCACCTCTTTTCAGCAGATTTTTCCTTTAGATTTCTGTCCCTCCCGACCTTAGATCTATTGGCCTCTTTTTAGTGTGTTTTGACTAAATTTTTTCCCTCTTTTAGACTAGTTTTGCGAGACCCGCCTTTTTGGGTTAGATCGATGCATTGTTAGCTGTTAATTTTCTGTTATTTCAGCATCATATACTGTTCTCTGCAGATTTATTTTTAGTTACACAACACACTTTTTCTTTTGCTCTCAAAACGTCTGGGTTTAAAAATTAAAATTAACGCACGCCACACACTCACCCTAAGCGAAGAAGAGCCTGGTTAACACCGCCAGGCAAAGACTTTAAAACATTGTAAAATCAATTGACACTACACCTTTCTGCCCTTGTTTCGACATTGTAATCACTTGATTTTGCACCTCCCTGCCTTTGTTTGTCGTTCTTCTTCCCCTTGTGCCATGTTTTTGTTGTCACCATTGTGCCCCCAAGGCGCACATCCCGGAGACTTCTTGGCCTTCACCCTCAGTTTCCGGTTGGTCGACCTACTCCTTCCCGCCGTCGTCGAGTTAGTCCTCCTCCGAGTCCGCACTCCGACTCCTCTTTTGATTCATTGGGTTCTCCTTTTACTTCTGGTTCTCCCCCTGTCACCTTCACTATGTCTGGTCCAGGGCCTAATGCTAGCGGTAATCCCGGCCCTAATGTCGGGACTACTACTAGCAGAACCACCATAGGAACTACCTCGGTTGCACCTTTGCTCCCTTACATGGCAGGCCTCAGCCTCCCCGATCTCAATCAGTTGATCAATGACCCTATCTGCCATGATGTTGGTTGGCCTACTATGCCGACCAAGCTCCCCTCCGACATCCCTAAGTTCGAAGGCCTCGCTGGAGAAGATCCAACCAACCATGTCCGATCTCTCCACATGTGGTGTTCCTCCAATTCCATTACCGATGATTCCATCTGTCTTCGGTTGTTCCAAGGCACGCTTACGGGAGAAGCTTCTAAATGGTATGTTGACCAGGCCACCTCTTCCCATACCACCTTTGCGACCATTGCCCAAGCCTTTTTATCTTATTTCTAGCTCCCTCTCCGATATGACACTGGTATAGAACTTTTGACTTCTTTCCGTCAAACCTCTTCAACCCGCCTTTCCACTCATGTCCAGGAATGGCGGAGAAGAAGGAGCTTATGTCGAGCTCCCACCTTCGAAGATTAGGTTTATATGGACTGGTTCCTGCACACTCTCTTACCTCCCATTGGCAAAGATGCCACCTCCCATTTCCCTCGAACTGAAGAAGCCTCCCTCCAAATAGCCTTGAAGTATGACCTCATCTATGCTCAGTCTAGTTATGTTTATACCGTCCTTCCTGACCTCCCCAGGCCCAGTGGCGCTAATGCCCTGGGGGCATCTCATTCTACCAATGGTATCGTTGGAGCCCTTTCTAATCCGTATGCTCAACCTCCTATGGGCTATGGTCTCCCTCCGGGAGGGGCTAGCACCTCTAGCACTTTTTCCCCTCCAGGTAGCATGTATCCAGGATATGGCATGCCTCATCCTTTTGCCCAACCTCCTGCTTACCTCAATTTTGCCCAACCTAACCATTACCCTTATCCACAGCGTGGTGTTCCAGCTCCTCCAGCATTTTCACTTCCACCCCCCTTGCCTTTTCAACCCCAGCAACAACACCTACAGCCCCCTCTAGGGCAAGTATTTGCACAGCAGGGCGTGAAAAATCCCCCTTCCTCTCAAATAAGGCGGAAAGGCAATCAAAATCAATCTGCCCCTGGTACTCATGGACCCAATCCTCAAGGTACTGACCCTAACATTTCTAACCAGCAACAGGGTACTCAGCCCAAGCCGGACAGGCCTATTCGCACAAATAAGCCTTGTTCGTGTTGCGGTGTTTACGGTCATTAAACTCACGATTGTCCCCTTCTACCATAGATGCGGCAGATGTGGGAGTCTCAAGCCACTTTACGAGGACAACATGTCTCCCCTCATGCTCCCCCTACTGTGGCCTCTACTCAACCGGCTGTGTTTACCAATCCTTTCCCCCAGTAAGGATTCGTGGCTGCCCAACCACCTGATGGACAGGTCGCCACTCAACCTTTCCCTTCTAGTTCCTCCGATTACCAGATCCTCATGATGAACTCTGATCCATCTCCAACCATCGACCTTAACCTTCAAAGTCGGTCTCACCAGTACCCCAAGCCTTCCGCTTAGTCTGCCCCCGAGTCCCCTTCTTCAGGTTCTACAGAGCCTCTTTCGACATCCAATGGTCCCTTACATATCCCTCAACCCAAAGTTGAGGTTCATACCAAGATTCCTAAGGGACCATTACGTCGAAATGCTGCTTCTAGTCGAGATGCTCATTCGTATAACATAGTAGATGATTTGGCGCAGTCTCCTGCTGCTATTTCCACATTGGAACTCCTCCAGTCATGCCCTTTCTAAAAGAAGGCTCTGCTATCTGCCATGGGCGCTATAGATCCTGCTGATGACCAAATGATTGTTTTCGACACCCATCAATCAGAACATCCTCCCCTTCCTGCTTCCGTAGCCTTCCAAATCTCAGTCAAAATCTGGAACGCTAATGTTTCTCTATGTATAGTTTATGAGGGGGCATCCACCTGTGTGATGTCCGCTTTAGTTTGGAAGCAAATCGGATCTCCTGAGTTGGCCCCTTCCATGATCACCCTTCAAGCATGGGATGGCCACGCTTCCCAGCCCATTGGCCTCTTCCGTAATTGTCCTATCACTCTTGCAGGCAAGATTGTTTGCGTTGACATCGAAGTCATCGACGCCCCTCTTGATTACAACATTCTCTTGGGGTGAAGCTACACCTATGCCATGTCTGTTGTCCCATCTGCGGTTTTTTGCAAGATGTCTTTTACTCACAATGGAAAGATAGTCACCATCGACCAGTTGACATATCATCAGCCAAAGTCTCAGACCTCCCCTGAGACGACCATCTCTTCTATAGCTAATAAACAAACCATCGATTCCTTGACCAGTGTCTCTCCCGGCGTCTACAAAGACTCCTCTTTTCTTGGAACTTTTCCTGGTCTTCCCCCTCCTCCTATCTCTGATCCCAGCTTATCGAATGTTTTCATGATGCAATCGTCTCGGGCAACCCTTCAACAGCCCGCTGCAGCTAGTCAGCAACCTCAACGTCGCCCACCGCAACCCGCTCCTAGCCATTCATCTCAGCCAGCCAGACCTCCTCCTTCTGGCCCCTCTCCTACAGCTGGTATCCATGAGCCCCTCTGTACTCCTAGATCAGTTCCTCCAGGCCTTAGCCACCTTAGAGCCGTTCCGCCCGGCCATTACCCCTCCGGTCAGATACCGTTATTCATCCCACCTCCTGGAGTGTACTCGGTACCTGTTATGGCTACCCTCTCTCTCCCCAACCTGACCCTGGGTATCCCCGTCTGGTACCTTGACCCTCTAGCCACTACCCCACCTAGTCACCCCAAACCCTACCTTGCTTTGACTCCGGTTCAACCGATCCCCATCACTTCTCCCGCTACCACGGTGCCTCACACACCTCAGCCCGCACCATCTCCAGTTGCGGCGGTATTAGGAAAATGGGGCAAAGCTCACACAACAACCAATCAGGACCAAGCCACCTCGACGAACCCTATCCCTCCCATACGTGTCCTGAATTTCCGCATCTCAAGACCCTGGTCAACAAGACAATTCTTGAATCTGATATCCCTGAAGTCTACGTTACTATCCCAGATTCTATCCCGAAACTCAAAACCTTGCGCACAAATCACCCTTGTGCTTTGTGCGATTTCCATGGCCATTACACCCACCTTTGTCCCCGCCTTGACGAGTATCGTTTCTCCTTAGACACATACCACCAATTCAAGGCTACGCATGACCAGATACCTTCTCACTTGTTTGCGAGTTCTACTTCGGTAGGACCAGAGGATCTTCCTACTCCCATTCACATTCCTCCTCCCGCTGTCGAAACGACAGAGCCTTCGACCACCATTTTTTACCTATCATCATCCTTGAGAGATGATTCGCCTAACCTCCTACCTACGGACACTCTCGGCTCCACCTTAGTAGACCTTGAATCTACTGACGTTGCACATGTGAGCCCTTCTCCACAATATGACCAGTCAGGCATTACTACATCATCGGGTGATCCTCCTTCCTCCAGTCTTCCCATCTTCCAGTCCGATGAAGACATTATGGAAACCATGACCAACCCTGACTTTCCATGGGATGATATGCACCATCGCACATACTTCCTCCCACAGCAGTCCCATGACCAATATGCTGTGGAAACTAAAGACTTCATTCCCACTGCAGTTGATTGGTTCAAAAATCCCATCCCTGCACCTGATGCTTTCAAAGAAGGAAACATGGCCAATATCTCTCCTACCATTAAAATTAACATTTCGGTCAAACTGGGAATCGAAGTATATATCACCTTGGGCACCCAATGCACCCCGGAAGAAATTGAATCTTACACTAAGCTTTTCAAAGAATTCCGCGATATTTTCGCCTGGTCCTACTCCAAAATGCCCGGACTCGATCCCACCATCGTCAAACATCATATCGACACATGGCCCAATGCCAACCCAGTCCGTCAAAAATTGAGACCCATTAATCCTTCCATACGTGATGCTATCAAAGCCGAAATCGATAAGCTCAAGCAGGCTGGTTTCATTTATCCCATTGAATACACCACTTGGGTGTCCAACCTAGTTCCCGTCCTCAAGAAACAGGGCACCATTCATGTCTGCATGGACTTTCGCGACTTGAACAAAGCTTGTCCCAAAGACAACTTCCCCACACCATTTATTGACCAAATCATTGATGAGTGTGCAGGGCATGAGGTTCTATCCTTTATGGATGGTTTCTATGGATACAACCAAATCGTTATCCTTCCTACTGATCAACTAAAAACCGCGTTCATCAGTTCGTGGGGAACTTTCGCTTACCGGGTCATGCCATTCGGCCTTAAAAACAACAGTGCCACTTTTCAACGGGCCATGTATTATTGTTTCCATGACTTAGCTCATATTATCCTTGCTTATTTAGATGACCTCACTGCGCGTTCTAAGCATCGGGCATAGCACCTCCACGATCTGCGTACCGTCTTTCTCCGATGTCGCAAGTATAATATCGGCCTTAACCCGTTGAAATGCGTCTTCTACGTTCCCGCTGGCCATCTCCTAGGCTTCATACTGTCTAAGGACGGTATCACTCTTGACCCTTTGAAAGTTTAAGCCATTCTTGAACTTCCCATTCCGCGTACCTTACGCCAGCTACAAAGTCTCCAAGGAAAAGCTAATTTTCTTCGTCGGTTCGTTCCTGACTATGCCACCATCGCACATGGGTTCCTTATACTCCTCTGATCTAACATCCCATTTGTATGGGATACCTATGCTCATGAGTCTTTCGATGCCCTCAAGCAGGCTCTCACATCCGCTCCCTTGATCCGCCCTCCCGACTTTGATAGGGACTTCCTCCTGTACATCTCTGCTTCCACCTATTCGGTCACTGGAGTTCTTTTCTAGGAAGCTGACAACGGTATTGAGCATGTGATCTACTATGTCAGTAAGAACCTCATAGGGCCTCCTGTTTCCTACTCACATGAAGAAAAACTAGCGCTAGCTGTCATGTTCTCGGTCCAAAAACTTTGTCATTATATCCTCATGTGTTCCACCAAGGTTGTGACTAATTCCAACCCCATGGCTTTCCTATTGAGTCGCTGCATCCTCACTGGGAAGTACGCCCGTTGGGTCATCATCCTTCAAGAATTCGACCTCGAATTTGTCACACCAAAAAGTAAGAAAGGTTTAGCCCTTGCTGAACTCATTTCTGAATTACCTACTGGAACGCAGGATCCCCCAGTTAATGATGATTTTCCTGATGAACACTTATTCGCCATTACTTCGGACGATCCTTGGTACGGCGATATCCTCACTTACTTGCGAACCAAAAAATTCGCCCTTCACCTTGATCATGACGCTCGACGACGTATCTGACACCAGGCTCCCCGCTACCTTCTTATCGGTGACGACCTCTATCATCGCGATATAGATACTGTCCTTCGTCATTGTCTCACACACGTTGAAGTTGAACAGTTCCTCAATGCCTGCCATAGCAGTGCTTGCGGTGGCAACCTCTCCAGTCTTGCTACTACTGAGAAAGTCATGCGTGCTAGGTATTTTTGGCCTTCCCTCTTCAGTGATTGCATTAAGGCAGTCAAACATTGTTCCAATTGCCAACATTTCGCCCCTAAGGCACGAGCTCCCCCAGCTCCCCTCCATCCTATCGTCACAACTGGTCCCTTTTGTAAATGGGCCATCGACTTTATGGAGTGTCACCCGCCATCCACTGGTAACCATAAATATATCATTGTGACGGTTGACTATTTCACAAAATGGGCCGAGGCTATGCCAACATTTAACAACATGACAACTACCGCAACCCTCTTTTTCTTTAACCACGTTATCGCTCGATTCGGGGTTCCGAAACAACTAGTCTCTGACCACGGCCGACATTTTGAAGATGAGATATGGCGTGAGCTATCCTCACTATTGGGTTTTGAGCACCAATATTCCTCCTCCTATTACCCCCAAGGTAATGGCCAAGTTGAAGCAATCAAGAAAATCCTCAAGACCATGCTTCAACGAATGGTGAATAAGCACAAAACCAACTGGCATCTTATGCTCTTCCCTGCTTTGTGGGCCTATCGAACTTCTGTTAAAACCGCCACCGGGTTTACTCTTTTCCACCTCGTTTTTGGAGAGGAGGCAGTCTTACCGATCGAGTGTGAAATCCCTTCCCTTCATCTGGCCGTTGAACTTCTCCCTGATACCCAACCTCTAGAACAACGACTTATCATGTTTGAGCATGCCTCCGAAGACCGTCATGTTGCATTGAAAACCATTGAAGTGGCTAAGAAACGCACCAAAGCTCAGTATGACCGAAAAGTCCACCCTCGTACTTTTCACGAAGGTGACCTTGTTCTAGTATATGACCAGGCCCATGATGTCCTTGGTCACGGGAAGTTCGATTCATTATGGCTAGGCCCTTACATCATCAGTAAGGATCTCAGTAAGGGGGCATACCTCTTATAGGACTTCGAAGGCAATCCCCTTCCTAATCCTCGCAATGCACTCTATCTTAAGAAATATTACCCTTAGCATTTCCCTTCTGAAATGCATGTTTTATTTTCTTTAAGATAGCCAGCATCTTTCCTTTTTTTTTTTTTTCATACTTTGATACTTCGCCAGGACATACTTTGTCCCAGAAGGATCACTTCACCTCTCCTCAAAATCGAATTTCCTCACTTACAACACTTATACTTGGGGCATCACTTTGCCTCCATACTTGTCCTTGTTCGTGTCGATTTTTGTCATGAGATACCATCTTGTACTCATATTTTCATGGTCCCCCATGGGACCTTTACTATGTGGCAGCACCATCGAGTCTCCCTTGTTTAGAGCATCCAAGTCAAGTCATCATCGCATTCATGGAGTCTATCTCGAGTCCCTTTGTATCCCGCTATTGTCCTGCCTCCTTCATTGCTTGGTATCTCTCTTGTGCTGCACATTATGGCCTTCAGTCCCACTATCCCCTATCCCTTATGATACTGTGTCAGTCGCTGCCATGTCATTCATGCCCTTTATGCTCTAGCAAGGGAAGTCGTCCATTCGCTACTCATTCCCTTCCATTCCATCATCATCATTGGTATTAGTCTGTCCGTCGCTCTACTATTTTCTCTTGTGCCTTAGTTGAGGAACTCTCATTGCCTCACCTATGGTGGACCTCCTTCTATCGACATCAGCTCCTTCATTCCATAATATAGGTCTAGAGGGCAGTGTACCTTGGTTCCAGCTTCCACTCTTGATTGGTGCCTCGGATCAGGTAAAGGGATCTCTCATTTCCCTTTGACTTGATTGTTTCTCCACTCCAACTCCTTTTAACATGATCGAGATCCATATGCTTGATGGTTCAGTGATGCAGTAGTAGCTTTTGGTGATTCCCGGGTGTGTGTGAGATGTATCAACCCTCATGAGGGGGTGGCCCTGCAGGTATCCCCCCACATGCCCGGATGACCTCTTCATTGCAGCCTTCGATGCAGCTCCAGATATTTGATGATGTAGGCCTTAGCTGCTTGTAGTGCCTCTTTGATTTGCATGTATCAGTCAGATTTTGTGAGCCCTTCCCCACTTGTAGGGGGGATTTGGGTTGTATTTGTATCTCATGTACTCAGATATTATTGTATAAGTCCTGGCTGTTATCCCAGGCACAGCATGTATATGGGATCCCTCATTGTATTTTTATCTGGCTCATATTTATGCCGGCTGTACTTTATGGTTTGGTCCCTTGTTTACTGGACACACTATTCTTTTGTAATTTGTCTCGGAGAGCATATGTATGCCTCCCCCGTCGCCTTTAGCACAGGTAACCTCTCATAAAAACAGACTTGTTGCACCTGTAAGTCTCGTATCCTCAGGGTCTAGTTCTTCAGCACATTAGTCTACCTTACATTTCTCTCTCTGACTTCCCTTTTGATGTCTGGTGATTGAGTTCTTACAACGTACTTCGGTCATATGATTTTCTCCTAACACTTGCACGCTGGGGGGCAATCTGTTACACCATTTTTTGGTCATCTAACCTATTATCATTAGATGGACCCAAGTACACCATGTAAGACCAATTTTACCCTAAGTAAAATAGCTTTCACTATGTAAAATAACTTAATAAAACACATTTATTAACTTGTTTATGGTCTAAATAGGAAACCCCAAAGGGAAATATTAAACAAATCTATATTTGTTTGATTTTCCTCATGGAATAATTAATTAAACAATAATTTAATTATTATTCCTGGTCATGTTTAACACAAAACAGAGAAATTAATTAGATAAATCTTTATTTATCTTATTATTTTCTAGGAATAATTATTTAAATATGACTAAATCATCCATAAATAATTAAATAAATCATTATTTATTTGATTATCATTCAACCACTTCCTTAAAATGACAAATAAATCATTTATTTATTTATTATTTACAAATAAAGGGATTTGACCCAAGTCAAATACTTTTTCCCTCCAACAAATATAATAAAATATTCCATAAAAGGTGGATCTAGATTTCGTTAATATTATTTTAATCATGCACCAAGATCTAGAATGACCCAATATTTTGTTATAAATAGGAGGGTTTTTCCTACCATTCTTCACCTTTTGTTTCCTATTAGATCACCCTGGATCTATACTCTTGGACTGACTTTGAGCCATTATCATTGTCATATTTTCCATTATTTGATGTGTGAGCTCCCTTTGAGTTCTATCTTTGTCTGGGTTTTCTACACCAACAGGAGAGAGAAATGCTAGATCTGAAGTGCTGAGGACTTCCAAGAACCCATCCCATTGAGGAGAATTGGAAACACCTTGTTTTTTTCCTCCCAGGTGCCCTTAACACAAAAAATTCTTTCAAAAATATTGTTCTTGTCTTGTCTATTGGATGTATGGAGCAAAACCTTATTTTTACTTCTTAATGTCTCTTTATGCATAGATCTGGATTTTTGCAGCGTTTGTCTTGAACAACTAATTGTAGATCTGAAGATATTGGCAGCCATAATTGATGTTAGGGCTATAAGTTAAGCATAGCTAAAGTGGTCTTTTTTTGTACACTTCGACAAAATATTCATACTAACATAGGTCAATGTATTTATTTTTCATGTTTGCAAGAAGGTACCTAGCTAATTTGATCATCTTGGGTTTATCTTCAGTGCCTATGTTGCATTCCTCGACATCAGAGTCTACATGTTCTATAGTGAGCTTTTTTGCTACATCATAGAAGTCAAAAAGGTCCTCTAAAGGTGCCAGACCTCGAGGTATGTTCTTATCTTTGGTCTGCAGCACCTCTACTTCCTCACTATTTGTGTTCTTACCATTTTTGTTCAGATTTCCAATCTGTTCATTTAAAGTTTTTATTTCTATGTTACAGGGTGGTTCTTCCTCATCTGAGGACTCTTCACTTAGGAGGCTACTGTCAGATTTAGAATCTGAAAATTCAAACTTGTCTCTGCCTACCAGGAAATATTCAATCTGTTTATCGCCCTCAAAGACTTGCCAATATTTTTCATTGTCCGGCACTGCAGGTATGAATTTGGTCTGAATGATGATATGTTGGTCACTGGGAGGTTTATGATATGAACTAGCCATGCAAGCTAATCCATTTGCAATTGCGTTCTGGCTCCTAGGGACAAACACCAGCTCGTATTCTACAAAGGTTTTCAATAAATCCATAGTGTCATTCCTATATGCTCTCAGTCTAGGATTTTTCACTGTGTATTCACCATTCACCTGTTTAATTATTAGCTTAGAGTCCCCATGCACATTTATCCTACGAGCTCCTAATTTTCTCAACAGGTTTAAGCCTAGGATAAGAGCCTCATACTCTGCAATATTGTTTGTACATTTGAAGTGCAGGTTGCAGGCATGGCTCTCTGCGTAGTCACTCTCTGTGTTATGTATCCACACTCCTGCTCCAGCAGTTCTCTTGGTGCATGACCCATCAAAATTCATTTCCCATAAGGTTTCATTCTCAGGTTTATCATCATTTCGTTCTTGGTGTGGTGTATGAACTTGTGAAGGGTGACTAATCAACTGACTGCATTCTGTTCCTGGTTCACTCTGAGTTTTCGTTTCAGCACACTATTCAAATTTTTCTATATCATTCTCCTCCGAGTCTAGAGTAGCCATTATGTTAAAGTCCATGGGCTCTATTTCCTTGTTTGTATATCTATTTTTGGAATCTGACCTCTCTAAGGATTCATCATTACAAAGGATGAAGGAGTCAAGGTCTGTATGTACAGAGTATAAAGGTGAGTTTTTAGACTTTTCGGGGCTACTGACCAGGAATTTCATTTGTTCCTCTCTGTACAGTCTTCTAAGTTGGCCAAAGACTGGGATTGTGGCATAGGACCCATCCATCTGCATTGTACCTTGTAGCTTGGATCCCCATGATCTTGATAATAACATGCCATACTTGGGTGGCACATCTTCCACAACAACATCCATGACCTTGCATTTAGCTAGAATTTGGGTTAGGCTTACACATAAATCTTTGATCAAGCCAAGACACTTTACCTTGCTAGAGTCAAAAGAATATAGGTCTTTATAGGGATGGGTTATCTCTAGGCCTAATCTTTCCATAACTACTTTAGGCATCAAGTTTTGTGAGGCACCAGAGTCATGCATTGCATTATGAAGGATCTTAGCATGGATATTGAGACTGATATAAAAAGGTGGCACTACCCCCTCCTGAAACTTTCCTTCTATATTTGGGCCAAACAGAAGGGTCGGTTGATCATCATTTAAATTAACAGTGTCATTGTTCTTACCTAAATTTAATGCTTTCAAAATTTGGCCTTTATATACATCTCGAGTGGCCAGCTCAGAGAGTGGGATAGAGATTTTAATTTTTGCAATCTCACTTTACAAATTGAATGTGGACTGACTCTTTGGAACGTTCAACTCTGTTTTGTTAACCACTACCTTAGTGGCTGAATCAGTGTGTTGATTCTCACTATGTACAGTGTTTGTGACAGTTTTATCAGGATCACTAACTGCAATGCTAGTGCTACTAGTTGGTTTACCTTGTTTATCAGTGTTTTGGTTGTCTTTTTCTTTGTTCTTTCCAGAACTCTCAGCTGCTGATTTGTTACTTTTAGTAATCACTTTAGAAGTTTTCTCAGGCCTTTTCTTGATGGTAACCTCATAATATTTTGGTTTGGCAGTTTCTAGGCTCTTTTTTCTTCTAAGTTCATATTGTTCTCTCACCTGCATCATGGAATTTTCAATTCCTAACCTGTAATCTTTAGATTCTAACCATTCCACATCCCAATACAAGGGTGAGGCTAATCTTCTTCTGTGGAATAGTTTTGGATTGATTTTTCCACTTCAAACAGGTTTATTGTGCTTCCCTCAGACTCTTCTATGATTCCCTCATCTTCATCAAGAAAGTTCTCTTGGAACGGGGGAATAACTTGCTGATCTGATTCTCTTTGTCTGTTGGGAGTGGCATTGTTTCTTCTAAAGTTTTGGTTCTGGTTATGGTTTTGATTTCTGTTTTGGTTACTAACTGTGACAACCATTTTTTCCATCATTTTTTGTAGCTTTTCCATGTTTTTGGATAAACGGTCATAATTGGGATCAGATGTGGAAGCTACATTGTCATCTCTATATGTTACCCTCTTCTCAGCCCTCATTCTGGCTCTCTTCTCAATCAGGTTAGCCTCTACACTCACTGCTCCTCTTTGCATGTCTTCCAATGTGTTGTAATCCCTCTCCTTAAGCTGGTTGGCCATGTCAGCATCAAAGCCTTCAGGATATTTTACTAAAGCCATACCTTGGGGAGGTTTCATGTGTGGAGGAAGAGCATTGTAAACACTGTTAAAACTTGTAGAGTAGTCATGGACACTCTCTCCTACATTTCTCTTAAGATTATTGTATTCTGCTAGGGTTTGGAGAGGGTTGGCCTTAACTTCCCATTTGTTTATGAAAGTTTGATATAAAGAAGGTAGATCTTGGATACTATTAGGAGGTAGGCTCTTAACCATTTCTTCACATCACCTCCTAAGCTCTGGGAAAATATTCTCATTTTGACTGTATCATCATCTATCTCCATGTAGTAAAAAAAATCTTCCATCCTATCTACATGGTGTTGGGCTGTGGTAGACTCTTTTGTAGTGAAGTGTGGGATCTTTGATTGATAATCATTGGGTAAAGGCACTAGAGGCTGGGGTAAAACTAGAGGTGCATACCGGGCTGCCATGATGATGTTCTGGTGAACTAAAGGGTTAGCTTGAGCAGCTGGTATATGGATGACAGGGATACTAGGACCAGCAGAAGTCTTTTGAGCAGATTTAGGGTGGCAGAGCCCCAAGTTTTGAATGAAGTGAATATCAGGAAGTGTGGATGGAGGGGTCTCTCTGTCCCTAATGTGTTTACCACTTTGAAGTGGTGAACCAGGAAGCTTAGGGTCTAGTTGGTCTAGGACACTGAATGACCTAGCTCTTGGCAAACTTTTTTGAGTGCCGAGGTCAAAAAATGGGTCTGATAGAGCTGTAAAGTCTTCTGGTGTAGAGTTAGATCTATGGATGTGGCTGGAAATAGTTGATCTTATGGGTGCAGGAGATCTCTTGAGGATGCCCTCAGGGTTGTCAACTATTTCAAGTGGGTTTGGGTTAGGATAAGCTCTTGTGTGAATGGTTCTTGAAGTCAGAATGTTGTTTTCCAACAAGGCAGCTTAACCCTACTTGTTACTTCTATTGTGGTTGATGTTGTTATAAAGGTTGGTCTCCCAGTGGAGTCTTATGTGAACCAAGATAATCAGCAGGCCTACAGATCACCAGTGGAGTCTTTGGTCTTTAAGGAGCTATGGAGTCGCCAGGTGGAGGGTTTAGGATGCTTCTGGAGGGTACATTACCCACCACAGTGCTTATGAAGTATCCCCTTTTCAAGGATATCCTCAAAACATAGCAAAATATAACCAGAGATTGATAGGGCGGGCTTTAACCAGATATGTCACCTCTGAAAGAGTGTGAGATCTAGAGGCTACCTGGCCCTTTCCAGACTCTGTCCAAGAGTGTGGTGGAAACACAACCAATGGTGTAGAAAGTGGATTGTGAATGGAAGTGTTTCACTACCAAATTAACCAGAGTTTCTAGGTTTTCTGAGGCTCTTGGGATGGAAAATACTCAGAATGTCCCCAGTGGAGTCGCCATTATGTTGGGGTTCCCATGTTTTGGCCAGATTGGCAAGACCAAAAGATGAGGCAACATCAGAACCACTTTCAGACCTCAGGATCTAGCCCTCCTGGGTATAGAGAGGGATCTCTCTATGATTGTCAAAGGTACATGTATTTGAAGCTCAAAGTTAAGGTGTTAGGCTAGTTATAAGGCTTGGAGTTTGTTTGTTCAATGTATGTTTGGTTGCTGGGAATCAGGAAAGAAAGGTTCAATATGAGACAAGGGTGAGAAAAGAGGATTTTAGGTAAAGGAGAGATACTCTAGGGAACATTGATCCGGATTTTATGCAGGAACGCAACAGAATACAGAAATAACCATGAACATAGAGATGCAGCGGAAATAATGCTTCATTTCATTAATATCAAATAACAGAAATATGCTTACAGGCATAATGGAAATAAAATAGCTAGGGTGCTGGTAGCAAATCTCTGAAAAGAGATGTGATGGCTACAGACCTCTGAACTGTGTTACAATGAGGCTCGAGGGACTATTTATTGTTGAGAAACAATGTAGAATCTGAAATGTCCAAAAACCTAACCGTAGGAGATGAGGCGCCAAAACTGTGGGCGCCCGTTTGGGTAAATTGGTGGTTCAACTTCCCGAGGGCATAACTTTGGCACCCGATCTCCGTTTAACGCGTTCAATAGCTCATTAGAAATATCTATCCGAGGACTTCAATTTTTGAATGAGCAACATCCGTCCATGGACCCATGTTGCTCTCCGTTTTCCCAAAAAATGTCGTTTAGGGCCTCAAAACGGCTCCGGAAGTTCAGGACCCGAAAATCTGCTAAAAATAGTAAGTTTTGTTGCAACTTGAAAATTGAAAGAACTAAATATGGGGGTTCAAATGGAATAGGTGGGTGGCCACCAATATCCACCTGGATCATTAAGCCCCCAAAATGGCTCCGAGAGTGGAGGACCCAAAAACCTGCTAAAAATAGTAAGTTGTGTTGAATGTGAAAATATGCAAGAATTGATGGTGCTGGTCCAAATGGAATAGGTGGGTGGCCACCGATATCCACTTGGATCAAAAATTCAAGACCATTGGACAATGGAGTTAGGAAAGGGTTTACTTGCTATTCAATATGCAGGCTTTCAGTTGGGCTAGTCATCTAAAGCATTGGATCTTAAAGATGATAAGATGGCATGGAAAGACAAGAGAGAAGTTGAAAACAAGGAAACCTCCAAGGTGACCTTCAAATATCATATCCAGGGACAAGACATGCCATTGGACACCTGTGATCTGAAAACCAAAGGCTAACTCTTCAGACAAAGAACATTAAATACTTATAACACAAAGTTGAAAACCTGAGATCAGAGAGAGAATTTGAACTCTCAATTCTTTGGTCTCCAACTTGAGGGATCTTAGAAAGGTTCAATTAATTGAAAAGGATCCCGGTGAGATAGAGACAGAGTTCTAGACCTCCCAGTGTTCCCAATTCATTCAATTAAATCCTAACAAGAACATCTAAGAACAGATTCATTAATTCATACATCAGCTAGCAGGCAATGACATCCACTACACTGGTTAAATTAACTGAAATCAACCCTTAGATAACACATATAGTAGAAAAACATTAAATTCAAGGAGAGCAGAAACATAGGGTACATAACAAGGGTAAATCCTATGCCAAATTTCTGATGCAAGCCAGTAGAAATGCAATGAAATGAATTAAAATACAGAGATAGAAAAACATCACTAGCTGCTTTAAATCAGGATCCAAAGAAATGTGCTTGTCATATTAAGAGAAACACCAATCAAGTACAAAATTTCCAACAGCTTGAAAGGTCATTCTAAATACATCTTCCTCAGCCTATATTACTATTTTACACAGGGACTATGTCTCAAAAGAAACAACTTGCAATTCTCTGGTAATCGATCAACAACCTTTACAATGAGTTTCTTCCTGAATTTTATAGCTAAAGAGAGTAGAGGAGGTGGGTGAAAAACTAAATGAAGCATTAAAACTTCAAAAAGAAAGAGGGCCGAAGTCCATTCTGTTTTAAATCCTGCGCATTTATCCCTGGTACTCCTTGGATGAAATGGTTGTCTTCGTCAGGTTTTCACTTACTCCAGGTATGCCCCTGATGTACTTTGGCTGCAGTACTCTGTAGTACTCTGGTGAATAAAAAAAAAGGTGAATAAATGGCTCTGAGGTCTACCATGCTGTTCCGTTAGGGTGGAAATCTTCTAAGGAACACGGTAAATAAGGGAACAATATGGGTGCTTTGTCCTTTCACAAGTAGGAACGTTCCGCTGATGCAACTACGCTGATAGTATTGTTTATGTGCATTGGGCCTTCCGTGTGATCCATGATGTCTTTGATCTAGTACTCTACCTTAAAATCATAGGATTAAGGCTCGAAATCTTCTATTACAGGCCTTAAACACTCTATTTTTCCCCTGATACTCTTTTCCACTTCCACGTTTGCCTCTGACTGCGAAATCTATACGTTAATGGCTCTGGGGAAGATTTTACAGAGTTTAAACTCTATTTCTTTAATGTGAGCCCTGTCATATGTCTTCTCAGACCCTTCTTCATGAGTTTGACTCTTGAAAATGGTCCTTTCCTATTTCTCTGTAACTGTACAGATATTTTGAATCATGGCGGTTTTCCGCCGCTCGTACCCTGCAAAAACATGCAACTCTGTCATGAAATCCATGTATAGGGAGGATGGCTACGGAGGACGGGGAGAATGATAGCGCAGCGATGGTAAGAATGATGGTTTTAGATGGAAAAATGGTGAATCAATGCAGCGATATGGTGTGAACTGTGACTAATAGGTTTTCGGTGGAGAAATGCTCATGGGCTGCTTGATCATGGTCTGGTGGCGGAGATCGACGGTGAAGATTAAACAGCGGGATGGTTTATGAAGTTGGGTGTAATGCAAATAAATGAACGAATATTCAATGCAAATGATCGTGTGTAGTGGGAACCGGAATGGGTGGAGGGCAATTCATTTAGGACCGTCGGATCTCAGGAGGAGATCAACGGCTATGATCCAATCGGAGGGGAGGAATGGGAGGGTAAAAAGTCCTCTTGAACGATGGTGCGATTGGTTTATGGCTGTTGAATCTTGGACTAACGGATGGTCAGGATTGGATCGGGAAAATCACAATCGCAAAGGGCGGAAGGTGGCAGCAATTTAAAAATGTGATTGTGATTGGAGCGGGAGAGCGCCAACCGTCGGATCAACAGGGGAATCAATGGCTAGGATGGGATCGGTGGATCGCAATCGGTGATTTCAGTCGAGAGGCGCATTGAGACCTTGCGATTGCGATGGGGAGTGATTGAGCGCCAACTGTCAGATATGGGTCTAGATCAACTGTGGAGATTGAATCGGCGGGGAACAGAAAGGAGCGACGGGAGGGGAGCGAAACAAATCTGGACCATTGGATCTTGGAATGGATGGATGGCTGTGATTTGATCGGCGTGTTGTGAATGATTTTGTCACCCTCCTAGAGACAGTCTAGAGTTGCCACAGACCAGTGCCTAGGACATCTTATTATAGCAAGGAGCTCATTATATAGCTTGGGTTGTCAATCCAAAGAGCTCTCTTACTATCTCTTGTTGAACAAGGAAGATAATTTAAATGGGACCAATCTCTCTCAGAAGCTGATACAAAGATAAGAATAATGCAGAACCATCATGTAAAACTCCAATACAAAGGCATCAGACAGTTAAGAGACAACTTACTGTAAAGAGGGCTGATTCAAATAATATATCACAGAAATCAAATATCAGGAAGTGAGTGCAGTGAGGAAACATAAAGAAGATATTAGTTAACATGAGATTGATACCCAGATACACAACAGAACCACATAAGGGCATACCAATCTATGAATCCTTATATGACAATGGCGTTTTAAAAGCACCCTCCTCATGCAACTAATATAGTAGAAAGTATGGAGCAGATGAACATGGAACAGTATATCATGACTAGGCCTATTTAAAGCGCTTGACTAATTCCAGAAAGGGCACCAACGAGGATGAATCCTTACTGCAAAATAGTGAGCCACTCGCATTCTAGAACATGATACAAGAAGATAAATAACATGAAAAGAGATATTGTATTAACACATAAGAGAAATTACATACTGCGAGATACCAAAGACCAGAATCATCATTACAGTTATAACTCCTCCTCACTGAGACCCTACGGGCTCTGAACCTTCATACAAAAATATTACAAAATGTATGCAAAAGTCTTTTCGCTACACAGTTTGCTGATAGAAATTTGGAACCCTTTCAATGTCTTCTTTTCGGGCTTTTATAGGAAAGATAGAGAATTCTAGAGGAGGAGGTAGATGAAGCACAATTAATGACTCAATTTGAATAAAATGGCAGAAAACATTCGCGCCCACTCTATGAATGACTAACTATAAATGACTGTACTTTACAATTTATCTCTAGAAATAAATGCTGGGAGATGAAAATCTCCATATATAAAAGACACAAATAATAAAATATATACAATGGGGCTTCGGCTCGATATAATTTAAATGACGGGTTTTCAACCTTTGTAGAGCGGGTCTTTGAGTGGAAACGGTAATATCAGATAGGAGCATAAGGTTTTAGGCCATGGTGGAGCTTTGTATCAGATTCGAACGGGGCAATAGACCAAAATTTGAAATGCAGGGGTAAAATTATACAACATCGGCTCCTTCTGGGGATGACATGTTCGTCCTTGGGCATGTCGAGAACACACAGACCATTGAATATTTCATTTTGCTACTCAATCTCCTCTGTGCTTCTGCTTTAGGTAATTATCAGCATTCTTTCCTCTATAAAAATAAAAACCCAAACAACTTATATACAGTATATACAATCAGGCATTCCCAGCCTAGGTCAGAATCGGAAGTATGGCTTAAGAAATTGGCCATTCACAGGGGCATCCAGCAAATCGCCCTGCAGGTTTTCTAAAGAAAAAGTGTTGTTTCTTCCCAACTTCACTATTTTGAATGGCCCAAACCACAGCGGATCAAATTTTGCATGCTTGCCCTTTTCTGCTCTGCGAACATCCCTTCTGAGAACCAGGTCACCGATTTGGAAATCCCTATATTTTGCATGTTGATCAAATACATTCTTCATTTTCTCTTGATATTCCATCAATCTCTGATCTACCTGGTTCCGTGTTTCTTCCAATTCTACCAGCTGATTAATCCTTCTGATCATGTCATCTGGTTCCTCTTGATTTTCCTGCATAAAGCGTGCTATTGGCAAAGCCAATTACAGAGGAAACACAACTAATATTCCATATACCAGCTCATATGGAGACTTCCCTATTGCTCTTTTGTTGGTTATCCTATTCGCCCATAGAGCAAACTTTAATTGAGAGTCCCAGTTTTTCTGATTTTCACTGATTGTTTTCTTCAGGGCTCTCACCAGGGTTTTATTAGTTGATTCTGCTAAACCATTTCCCTGCGGATAATATGCTGTGGAATGAGTCAGGATGATGTTATACCTTTGGAAGAAATTCACAAATCTGGCAGATTTAAAGGCTTGCGCATTATCGGTTACAATTCTAGCAGGACAGCCAAACCTAGATATGATATTTTCTTCCATAAACTTCATTATCATAGCATCTGTAGCATTTCTTGTAGGTATGGCTTCCACCCATTTCGTGAAGTAATCTGTGGCTGTTAGTATCCATTTATATTGGCCACTTGATAGGGGATGTATTTCTCCTATAAAATCTAATCCCCATTTCTGAAATGGTTCATTTACATGAATAGGAATCAAGGGCATGGCTGCTAGTTTCTGTCTTTCTGCAAATCTTTTGCACTTGTCACATGTTATGACCCAAGCAAAAGTATCTGTATACAATTTTGGCCAGTAAAAACCAGCCTTCAGGATTTTATGAGCTGTTGCCCTCCAGCTGTAATGTCCTCCACATATTCCCTCATGGAATTCTGTCAATATGTTCTCTATTTCATTTTCTGTGAGGCATAACAGTAATATACCTGAAGGGTCTCTCCAATATAGTTGTCCATTAGCAATCATGTATTTCTGAGATTTCATCCTTACAGCTCTATACTTTATCTTATCACAACTCGGAGGACAGCTAAGTGTTAAAAGATATTCAACAATTTCTTTGTACCAGGGACTAGTTAGATATTTCACATGTACCTTTTGAGTGGCCATCTCCAGTCCTTGCTACTCCTCTTCTTTTTCAGATTCTTCATTTGATATCATGGATAAATTAATGCCCAAAGCTTGATGATTTGATTCAGATAACATCTTAGCAAGTCCCTGTCCTTTAATTAGTTTGGTAGGCCTTATGTCCAAATCATACTCCTGAATTTTTGCAATCCATCTTCCTCTTCTACCCTCGCTGTCTCGCTGAACCAGAATGTCTTTGATAGCTGCTGTGGGGACATATGCAGTAATATGAGATTGCAAAACATAAACTCTAAAATCTTTAAGGGACTTTACCAGGGCATATGCATGCTTCTCCAATATATTTTATTTCAATTCAGCATCATAAAGTACTTGACTGAAGAAAGCTATAGGCTGTTCATATCCCTCTTCATTTTTCTGCAATAACACTCCAGCAATTGTGTGAGGGGAAGCAAATGAGAAAATCATAAATGGCTTTTTGTAATCTGGCCCTACTAGCACAGGAGCTTCAGCAAATGCATGTTTTATCCTTGTGAATGCACCTCTAGACTCTTGGGACCATTTTACTTCATTCTCCTTTTTTAGCATATCAGTTATATGCCTAACTATCTCAGCATAGTTAGGAATAAACCTTCTCAAAAAATTGATTCGGCCCAGAAATACATGTACTTCTTTCTTATTTCTTGGTAAAGGAATGATGTTTATTACTTCAACTCTCTTAGGGTCTATTCTCACACCATCTTTAGTTACAATGTGCCCTAAGAGTTTTCCCTCTTCTAATGCAAACAGAGATTTTTGAGGATTGAGGGAAAGGCCGTACCTTCTGCATTTTTCAAAATTTCTTCTTAAATGCTCAATATGCTCATCATCATTCTTTGAAAACACTATGATATCATCGAGGTATACCACCAAAAACTTGTCCCGTTCTCCAACAAAGGCTATGTCCATTGCCCTCTGAAAAGTAGCTCCTGCATTAATTAATCCAAATGGCATCCTAGCATACATAAATGTTCCCCATGGTGTAGTAAATGCAGTTTTCTTCTGGTCTTCTGGAAATACAGCTACCTGATTATAACTGGAAAATCCATCCATCATTGACATTCTGGATGCTCCCACTACTTTCTGCAGGATGTGGTCCATCTTAGGCAGTGGATAATTATCTTTTAATGATGCTCTATTTAAATTCTTGAAATCCACACAGAGCCTTATTTCTCCATTCTTCTTTCGAACAGGAACAAGATTTGCTATCCATTCTGAGTATCTTAATGGCACAATTATCTTTGCCTTCAGTAATTTCTTGATCTCTTTTTCAATTGAGGGAAGTAGCAGAGGGTTTATCAGTCTGAGTTTCTGCTTATAGGGCTTTGCATCTTCCCTCAAAGGTATTTTATGCTGCATTATGTTCACATCAAAAGTTTTTAGGTCCTGATAGGACCAAGAAAATACATCTTTGTAAGATTGAAACAACTTCAAATATTTTTCTTTGTATTCTTCTGGGAATCTTTTAGATAATTTAACAATTTTGGGATCAGCATAAGTACCCAGATTCAAATCTCCCACTTGATCTTCTTCTGTCACTTTATTTGGCTGCAAAGGAATATCATTTTTGTCAAATAATCTTTCCAGAGGCACCAACCCTCTGGGAATAACATTCCCTTTCAGCTGCAGCACTCTATTTCCTGCTATATTCTCTTCCCATTTGTTTTCTACAATATTTTCAGCTTCTTCCTCCCTCTCATCATCAATCTCTATGTTAGAGAATTCTCCCACTGTCTCCATGAATCTCTTCATTTGTTCATCATCTTCGAATACCTGCCAGTGCTTTATATTATCTGGAATGGATGGTCTGTACCGTACCTCCACTTCATATCTTAAAAGTGGATTCTGAGGAGGACGGAATGTACTGGCAGCAACAGCAAGAGAGTCAGCTATTCTGTTTTGCTCCCGGGGCATGAACTGTATGTTAAATGCTAAGAAGAAGTTTTCTATCATGTCCCACACTTAGTTTCTATATGCTCTGAGCCGAGGGCGTTTGGCTTGACATTCATTTCTGATCTGCCTTACTACCAACTCAGAGTCTCCCAAGACTTTTAAACATTGGATGCCCATGTTCCTAGCTGTCTGCAGTCCCAATAATAGTGCTTCATATTCAGCTACATTGTTTGCAGCCTCATACTCTAATTTAAAAGACAGTGGCACCCATTTTCCTGTAGGAGAAATCAACAATACCCTAGCTCCATTGCCTTCTCTTGAGTTTGCTCCATCAAAATGCAAAGTCCATATTTCTGATTCCTGATCCTCTTTAGGCTGCTCAGCTTGGATTTGACCAAAAAGGGGATCATGAGCATAATTTTGATTTTCTTCTAACATCAAGCATGAAAAGTCTCCCTCTTTGTTATAAACTGGAGAATTCTCTGAGCAGTCAACCTTGGTTACCATTTTAACAAATCTAGTCTCTCTGTACAACCTCCTTTCCTGTCCTCCAAAGACTGGGACAGTAGCATATGTTAGATCCAATTTAATTGACCCCCCAATCTTTGTACCCCAGGACCTTGACAGCAACATGCCAAAACGGGCTGGGATATCGGCAACCACAATGTCCATGACCACACTCTTTGCTGGAATTTGGGCCAAATTGACCACTAAATATTTAATCATTCCCAAGAATTTCACCCTTTTCGAATCAAATGAATATAAATCTTTATATGGTCTTGTAATTTGCAGTCCTAGTTGTTCCATAACGGATAGAGGCATAAGATTATGGGAAGCCCTAGAATCTAACATACAATTATGTAACAGCAGGTCATGAATGACTAGAGACACGTAGAAAGGAGGAGTAGAGGGGTCTATCTCCTCGACATGTGGGCCAAAGACTACCATGGGTCTCTCTTCTTGAAGATTTAGACTATCAGGTGCAATTGGTATTTTAGGAGGAAGTATAAAAGAGGTAACTTGAGACTGATATACAGGCTGTTTTAATAACTCAGTCAGAGGGACAGGAATCTTAATCTTCTCAAGTTCTCTTTGCAAATTGAAAGCAGATGGAGGTTTTTCTATCACTACCTCTTTTGACTCCTTATTTTCAACTGAAGATTTGATTTCTTTTGACACTGGCTCTGCATTAGGAGGACTGGCTATTTTAGAAGAGGAAGGAATCTGATCACTAGGCTGCAAGGGAGTATTTTGAAGAGGATTCTTACCTTTTTCTACGTTCTTCTTTGTTGTTGATTCCTTCTGAATAGATGCTTCTTTCTGAGGTGGCTCTTCTTCTTGGTCTTGAGTTCTGGTCCTCTTTCTTGAAGATCTGAGATCATATTTGACATTGAATTGTGCTTGCATGAAATCAGCAAATTGTTTACAATAATGATCAATCTCTGCTTCTTCATCTTCATCTTGCAACGGGCATTCCATATCATCAGTATTTGAAAAAGCCAGATTTGAGTCTTCTAATCCATAAGTTGCATCTCAAGTGGAGTCATCTGCTGGCCCTTCCAGGTACAAGGGATGAGGTACCTAGTCTTGTTGTTCCTTCGTTTCTCTTGGCAATATCTGCAATGGTGGCCTTCTATATTAAGGATTGTATCCTCTATTTGGAGCATTATAATAGTTCTTGGGAGCTGCATTCTTTGCTTCCAGTTCAAGCTCGACCATCTTCTTTATCATTTTGCTTATTTCATCCATTTTATCTAAATATTTTTCCTGATTAGAGGTGGAAACCTCTTCTTTGCCTTTTCTCCTAGTGTCTTGTTCAGCTTTTCCTTTTAACTTCCCAGTGGAGGCAAAGTTCACTTCCAATTCCAGAGCATCTGATTGTGCATCATCCAAAGTGGCAGGTTTTCTTTCTCTCAATGCGAAGCCAAAATCAAACTCAAATGCTGCTATGAAAATTATCTTGGCGGCATCTTCATGGGGCTTCATTTTAGGAGGCAGGCTCAAATATAACTTATTAAATCTTTTAATAAAGTCTGATACCCCTTCATTCTTCTTCTTATTCATTGTATTAAACTCAGTAAGGCACTGACCATGATCTTTCCTCTCTCCCCACTTCCTGAGGAAAACATTCTCCATGACATCCCAGGTGGTCACAGAACGATTTCCCAATGTCTTGAACCATTTTCTGGCTTCCCCTTCCAAATATTGCACAAACAATCTTAGGACCACATCCAAATGTTCAACATTTAAGTTTTCTGCAAAGGAGAAGAAGGTCTCAAGATGTTTCTGAGCATCAACTTCATTTTCACTGTTAAATCTTGGCAGAATCTTCAGATAATCCTGTGGCATATCATTTAACACTTGGGATAAGGCCAGAGGAGCATATTTGTTCAAAAGAAATGCAGGAACATTAGCCATTGGAGGAGGTTGGGGTTGAGCAACAGTCTGAGCAACAAATGAAGGGAGAGGAGTAGGAGGAAGTGGAGTATGAATAACAATGGGAATATATTGCACAGAAGCCTGAGGTGTGGATGGGAATAGTTCACGGTTAACTGCAGCTACTTCTGTGACTTCTTTAATTTCTTCAGCCTCGAAAGTAGGATGAGAATCTTCTTCAATCCAGGCACTTCCCCTACATGGAGTTTCAAAAAGAAACTCGGGATTTTCTGTTCTAACTTCTTGAAAAGAAGAGGGAGGATAATCTTCAACAGAATATTCAGGGTTTTCGGAACGAACTGACTTCCTCTCCTTCCAAAATCTTTTATGAATGATCTTCTCTAGGTCAGGCACGTAAGGTGTTTTCGATTGAGATGTATCTGACCTCAAATGCGGCTTACGAAGAGCCAGGACTACCAATAAGATTTATCAAATAAAGACCAGTGGAGTCGCCAAGGTGAGAGATATGCAACTCTTCAACTCTCTATGCTCACCTGATTAGAGAGTGAAAACAATTTGTCGAGACCCAGGGAAACTGATATTCTTGAATTCGCGTCCCCGGCAACGGCGCCAGAAAGATGTTGTGGATGATTTTGTCACCCTCCTAGAGACAGTCTAGAGTTGCCACAGACCAGTGCCTAGGACATCTTATTATAGCAAGGAGCTCATTATATAGCTTGGGTTGTCAATCCAAAGAGCTCTCTTACTATCTCTTGTTGAACAAGGAAGATAATTTGAATGGGACCAATCTCTCTCAGAAGCTGACAGAAAGATAAGAATAGTGTAGGGACATTATGTAAAACTCCAATACAAAGGCATCAGACAGTTAAGAGACAGCTTACTGTAAAGAGGGCCGGTTCAAATAATATATCACAGAAATCAAATATCAGGAAGTGAGTGCAGTGAGGAAACATAAAGAAGATATTAGTTAACATGAGACTGATACCCAGATACACAACAGAACCACATAAGGGCATACCAATCTATGAATCCTTATATGACAATGGCGTTTTAAAAGCACCCTCCTCATGCAACTAATATAGCAGAAAGTATGAAAGAGGTGAACATGGAACAGTATACCATGACTAGGCCTATTTAAAGCGCTTGACTAATTCCAGAAAGGGCACCAACGAGGATGAATCCTTACTGCAAACTAGTGAGCCACTCGCATTCTAGAACATGATACAAGAAGATAAATAACATGAAAAGAGATATTGTATTAACACATAAGAGAAATTACATACTGCGAGATACCAACGACCAGAATCCTCATTACAGTTATAAATCCTCCTCACTGAGACCCTACGGGCTCTGAACCTTCATACAGAAATATTACAAAATGTATGCAAAAGTCTTTTCGCTGCACAGTTTGCTGATAGAAATATGAAACCCTTTCAATGTCTTCTTTTCGGGCTTTTATAGGAAAGATAGAGAATTCTAAAGGAGGAAGTAGATGAAGCACAATTAATGACTCAATTTGAATAAATTGGCAGAAAACATTCGCGCCCACTCTATGAATGACTAACTATAAATGACTGTACTTTACAATTTATCTCTAGAAATAAATGCTCAGAGATGAAAATCTCCATATATAAAAGACACAAATAATAAAATATATACAATGCTCGACCATTTGCTGAGGAAAAATCTGCTGCCATAAGGGCCCTGAGATAGTCTGCAATTCTGTACTGTACGCTCGGCCCTTGATTTTGGATTCGAATCCTGGATCTTTAATGTAGGGCGGATTTCTCTGGAGGGTTATGTGAATCCATATCTTTGTCTTCTTTAATGGTGATCATTTCTCACACCTACCCTCGGCTTCCTCTTTAAATTTTGTCAGCAATATATCATCCTTTAAAATGCTCTTAACCTCTGCTACGGAAACCATGAATTAAAACGCCCTTTCTATTGCTTTGAAACCTGCAAAACCCACAAAATATTAGAGAAGACTGACATAGGTGGAGGCAGGGATGATGGATACATGGTCGACCGGGAGAAATACACAGGGTGGTGGAAGAGAAGCAATGGAGACATAGATTTAACAAGCGAAGTGCGACTTTTTACGTGAAACAGTTTAGGCATGAGGGGTGAATGAAAACGAAAGGTATGAATTAAAACATATGCACACACATATATATATGACGGGGGGAAACTATTTCGGACGTGCGGGAGTAAGACACATGGATGTACGGGGGACGGGTGGATGAGCGATGTGGCGGTAGAGTCAATGGACGGGGAGGCTGGGATCTGGATTGTTGGATGGAAATCACAGATCAATGGTGGGGAAGCAACGAGAGCGGCATGATGGTGGGCCACAGAACATGGCGGACACACATTAACGAGCGAGCAGTTCTGGTACATATCCACCGTCGGATGGAGATCGGCAGATCCTACGGAGCGGATGGGTTCCGCTACCCATCCTTTGTACAGTCATTAACGCACGGGGAAAGAGGTTTTTGGAACCCATACCAAAGACGTGTGGCACATTTCTAATGGAATCACTGGCCTTGGGCCCAAAACAGCCGACCCGGTGGAAGAGGTGCGGGACTATACCGCCGGTTTCCTGTGCGCGGGGCCTTCCGCCTGTAATGATCACCGCTCCGTTGATTTAGTTTGATCAGACGGTTTCTGTCGCCCCCGATAACATAAAAAATTAGCTCTATTCCCTTTGGCTCATGGTTTTCGGGCTCAGGTCATGTGATGATGACAGAAAGGGGGCTAAGGCCTTGGGGCTTCGGCTCGATATAATTTAAATGATGGGTTTTCAACCTTTGTAGAGCGGGTCTTCGAGCGGAAATGGTAATATCAGATAGGAGCATAAGGTTTTAGGCCATGGTGGAGCTTTGTATCAGATTCGAGTGGGGCAATAGACCAAAATTTGAAATGCAGGGGTAAAATTGTACAACACGGGGAATCGCAATCGGGGGGAAACAAGGAGTGGCACGGTGAAATTTCTGATTGCGATCGGAAGCGGGAGTGCGATTAGCGCCGGGCTGTCTGATCTAAGTGATAGATCAATGGTGGACATCACGGCGGAGGCCTTATAGACCAAAACTCAATCACATCGGAGTTTTTCATTTAACAAAGAGTTACGCTCGCCCGAAATTTGCGATTGCGATTAGTGCTTTGAGTTTCTGTGCCTAGTTTCGGCACTGGGTTAGATGGGGAAGTGGTTTAAAGGGCTGGCAGAAAAGGGGCTAGGCCCTATATAAGTTAAAAAGTGTGTTTTTTCCCATGTTTAGTGCATTTCGAGGCTGAGAAAAAGGGTAACGATAGAGGGAGAAAAGGGGACATTGACCAAACAAGGGGTGAATGGAGGATTTAAAGGGGATTTTGGGAGGATTTAGAGGGTACAAGGGGAACTTTGACAAAGGGAAAAATGGTTAAAATGGGATATTATGCAGGGATACAACGGGCAAATAAAGGCCTTTTGGAGCACAATTTTCATCATCGGTAAGGCTTACTTACTCAAGAACAGCAGAGGGAAAAAATCAAAGGATAGGGAACATGAAGAGGCTTCAAGGATGATGTGTTTTCAAGAGAAATGCATTCCTTGAAGGTTCATAAAACAAATTAGCCCCTTGCTTGCTTGTCAAGGAATTTATAGGGGGCTAACAAACAATTCATCCAACTGACTCTCCTTTTGACCTCAGAAAAGTAATCCTCATCGTTGGATGCTTTCATCCAATGGCTGTGATCTAACCTAAACCATCTGAAGTAGTTAAACCTCATCCCCTAGGATTTTTCTAATTTTTTTTTATTGTGCAGGTTTTTATAGTTTTTCAACTGTTTTAAAATAAAATTGAAGGTCGGGGATGAAGATACCACAGGCCTTTATTTATGAAGGAGATCATTCTGTAGGGTTCTGAATTATGTTTTATCAGTGCCTCATGAGCACTGATGTCGTTTAAAAACCCTCTGCACACTTGGACATCAACAAGACACAGCAAAATTTAATCAACTAAAGAGTATCAGTGTGAAAGGATCCTACCATGACAGAAATGAAGAATTGAAGGTTGTTTACACATTTTTGAGGGATTACAGCCCAAATCGACTATCTAAAGCCTAATCCACTCAATGAAAACCAGCTTGAAGAATAGAAGACAATATTTAGGCCTAATTTTTCCTAACACACATAATTCAAGCAAATTAACCATGTTTTAGGTCAAAACAATAATATCTATCAGTTCGAGAAAGCCTCCACTACCACATCAGAGGCTAATTGAATCCTCTCAGCTACCAAAATTCACCTGCAGCCTCAAAGCATTCAAAAGGGGCCTATTTATTGCCAAAACAGAATATATTCACCTCAAGACAGCTGAACAGTTATTCCAAATTGAAGAAACTAATTTAAACTGTCAAAGAAGTTATTACAAAGATAAGATATAGCCTTAAAGTCAAATATTTTAATCCACTAAACCTCGAAAGAAAAACAGAGTTATGACACAGATATATAGATCGAATGGATTCTTGCCTTATGCCTTGCATGGTTTTCAAGGTAGATAATTGCATTAACTATAGAATTAATGATCCTTGAACCCTAGAAATATTTCCACCTCCTCAATTTCCTATAAAATCTTCTTGAGGAGCTCATTGTAAAGGGTTGGTTGCAGAACTTTGATGTAATACTTGTGCTCGAAACTTTCTACATGTAAATAGGGTTCAAAGGCTCTTGAAGCTCTGTTTGTAATAAAATAAGTTAGGTTGAGAAGAGAAGATGATTGCTAAACTAAAACATTGGACTTGAAGAATGTAATTGGATTGAAATCAATATACAAGCTTATTCTTGGAATCCTGGTCTATATCACTGGTGAAGTGCTTCTTTATGTGTTATTTTTTTCCTTTCATGTATGCCATTTTGTCCACTTATTCTCTGATAAAGAACAACAAGCATAGAATTAGGATTTACTATTTACAGTACCCTTCTCTGACTGATAAGATTTATCTCAATGTTTTCCTCCAAATTGTGTATTTAAGAATGACTTAAGTTAAGTGTAAACATTATCAAGGAATGTTGGTTTGCCCCTGTCTTGATGTGCAAATATTGAAATGAAGTTCTTGAATGATATTTTCATTATATGCTTAGTAGAGTTAGACTAGGAAAGTTTATGGTTTGCCCTATCTGCTAGTTCTTTCTTCAAAGGTAATTTTGAAAGTTTCCCTAAGAGTATGCTGAAAGAAATTTAGATTTAAAAGTATCTTATCTGATCTTAGGATACACTTTGTTTTCTTATCTATTTTCATCCCTTCTGAAAGTAATTATGTGGATTACTGGATTGTTTGTCTAATAAGTTAGCTTTAATACAATCTTGTCCAAAGAAGTCTATGGTTAGCCCTGTCCTTTGGTTGGTTTAAATAGTTACTTAAAAGGCTTTTCTTTTTTGGAAAGACTGATAAATCCTAGTTGAAATTATTGTCTTTTTCCACCCATTAAACACTTTTATTGTTCCATTCCATCATTTTATCTAAGAGATCTTGTGATATAGATGAATTTCTCCTTGGACCACTCTTGAAATTGTTGCACAATTAAAACCTTTTATGACTCCATAGCCCAATGGACTAAAAACCAGCGTTATATCTATCCTATCAGCCAAAGCTTGTTCTGATTGCTTGTAACTTTACACCTTAGAAACTCTTTCATTTTAGAACTTTCGACTCAACTAAAAATCATGCTCAACCATCCAAAACCAAACAAAAACCCCTGTTATTCATAACTAGCCTAATATCACACATAAAAGCCTTAAAGATAAATCAATATTTACACTTATAGAGAGATCCCTCTCTGGATTCAGGAGGGCTAGCTCCTAGATTCCCAAAGTGGTTCAAGTGTTCTCCCCGCAGCTTCGGTCTCACCAATCTGCTGAAATTACGAGGAGGTAACAACCTTAACCTTACCCTTAACCTTAACCTGACTAATCCCGTAGCCTTAACCTTACCCTAATCTTAACCTTAACCTAACCTTAACCTTGACTTTAATCTTAACCTAACCTTAACCTTAACCTTAGCTTAACCTTAACCTAACGTAACCTTAACCTTGACCTTAACCTTAACCTTAACCTTAACTATAAACTAACCCTAACCTTACCCTAACCATAACCTTAACTATAACCTAAACCTAACCTTAACCTTACCCTTAACCGTGTCTTAACCTTAACCTTCACTATAACCTAACCTTAACCTTAACCTTAACCATACCCTAACCTTAACCTTAACCTTAACATTAAACTTAACCTGACTAAATCCGTAACCTTAACCTTACCTTAACCTAACATAACCTTAACCTTAACCATAACCCTAACCTTGACCAAACACTTAACCTTAACCTTAACCTAACTAAACCCGTAACCTTAACCTTAACTTAACCTGACTATACCCGTAACCTTAACCTAAACTTAACCTTAACCTAACTATAACATTAGCCTTAACCTAACTTCACCTTAACCTTGACCTTGACCTTAACCTTAACCTTAACCTTACCCTTAACCTTCACCTTAACCTAACTAAAACTGTAACCCCAAAACTTAACCTTACCCTTAACCTTCACCTTAACCTTATCCTTGACTTTACCCTTAACCTAGCCTTAATATTAACTATAACCTAACCCTAACATTGACCTCAACTTTCCCCTTAAGCTTGACCTTAACCTTAACCTTAACCTTGACCTTGAGCTTAACATAACCTTAACCTTAACCTTAACCTTAACCTTATATTACCCTTAACCTAACCTTAACCTTAACCTTAACCTAACCTTAACTTTAACCATAACCTTAACTTTACCCTTAATCTAACCGTAACCATAACCTTGAGTTTACCCTTAACCTAACCTTAACTTTAACCTAACCTTAACCTTAACTTTACCTTAACCTTGACTTTACCCTTAACCTAACCTTAACCTTAACCTTAACCTGACTAACCTTAACCTGATTAGACCCTTAAGGTTAGGGTAAAGTTAAAGTAAAGGTTAAGGTCAACCTTAACCTTAACTTTAACCTTAACCTTAACCTTAACTATAACCTAACCCTAACCTTACCCTAACCATAACCCTAACTATAACCTAACCCTAAACTTAACCTTACCCTTAACCTTATCTTAACCTTAACCTTCACTATAACCTAACCTTAACCTTAACCTTACCCTAACCTTAACCTTAACCTGACTAAACCCGCAACCTTAACCTTACCTTAACCATAATCCTAACCTTGACCAAAACCTTAACCTTAACGTTGCTAAACCTGTAACCTTAACCTTAACCTTAACCTCACTATACATGTAACCTTAACCTAACTATAACCTTACCCTTTATTTTTGTGGATTAGTCACACGGATGTACGAAATCGCACAAGCTTAGAGAGTGTGGTCTACTCTCTAAACTATTGGTAACAGGAAGAAAGTGGGAGAGCTAAAAAACATAAAACTTAATGGAAATAGTATGCTGAAGTATGCTCTGGTTAAACTAAAACTAAAAAATACAAATATACAGAAGCTATATAGAGAGTTCCAAACAATAATAATTCAAATGATGGCTCAATGGCCTCTTCTTATTAAATTTTTGAAATGGATAAGAAATTTTACCCACTTGCCAAAGGGAACCTAGGCAATGGCTCTAGGTCCTGATGCAAGGGTTTTTCCTTCCAAGCTCTGCCTCTGATGCAGTCTCACTCTCTCTCCCTATTGTGGTGGAATAAGATGTTGGGTGGCCAACTATCGAGTCATCTTTAGCTCCTGCTCCGGTTCAGACATGATGCTAGTGTTTCTTGGGCAACTTTGGCCAGCATAACTTTGTGATCACCATTTTCTCATCTCTTGGTGGGTTTATATAGGTGAGCTTAAAATCCACCTTCCCTTCCTTGGTACATGATGGATGTTGACCCAAGGGAGAGGTGTGATTCCATTGTGTGCTAAAATATTATTTTGTGTGCTCACATAATGTCTAAGGAGGTGCTGGTGGCTGTCCTTAGGTGGCTTTCACATAAGGAGTAATTGTCCTTTGCTTGTTGTGGGCCCGGAAAGTGACTTTTTCCATTTCCAAGAATTCGATATTATCAGGCAAAAAGGCATGCAGAAGGTGCTCTTCTCGAAGGAAAAATCACGCATTTGAGCATTTATGACTAGTTCAAATATGATTTTCTCAAAACCTTATAGATTTTAAATACTTCTTCATTCCATAATGTATTCCTGTCCTGTAAATCCTTGGGCTCGACATTAATTGATGTCGTCTTCTACTGTACGTTTTTCCAGTGTTAACACCCTTAACCTAATATAACCTTAAACTTGACCTTAACCTTAACCTTAACCTTAACCTAACTAAACCCGTAACCCTAAACCTTTACCTTACCCTTAACTTTCACCTTAACCATAACCTTGACTTTACCCTTAACCCAACCTTAAACTTAACTATAACCTAACCCTAACCTTGACCTTAAATTTACCCTTAACCTTGACCTTAACCTTAACCTTATCCTTGACCTTGACTTTAACCTAACCTTAACCTTAACCTTATCTTGCATTTAACCTAACCTTAACCTTATCCTAACCTTAACTTTAACCATAACCTTAAATTTACCCTTAATATAACTGTAACCTTAACCTTAACCATAACCTTAACCTTAACCTTGATTTTACCCTTAACCTAACCTTAACCTTAACTTTACCTTAACCTAACCTTAACTTTAACCTTAACCTTAACCTGACTAAATGCTTAAGGTTAGGGTAAATTTAAATATAACGTTAAGGTCAATGTCAATGTTAAAGTTAAGTTAGGCTAAGGTAAGGTTATAGCTAGGTTAAGGTTAAGGTTAGGTTAAGGTTAAGATAAGGTTAACGTTAAGGTTAAGGTTAGGTTAAGGGTAAAGTCGAGGTTAAGGTAAAGGTTAAGATTAAGGTAAGGGTAAGTTTAAGGTTACGTTAAGGTAAAGGTTATTTTTAAGGTTAGGGTTAAGGGTAAATTCAAGGTTAAGGATACGTCAAGGTTCAAGTTACGAGTCTAGTCAAGTTAAGGTTACGTTACGGTAAAGGTTAAGGTTAAGGTTATGTTAAGGTAAAGGTTATGTTTAAGGTTAGGTTTAAGGGTAAAGTCAAGGTTAAGGTTAAATTAAGGTTAAGTTAAGGTTAATGTTAAGGGTTTGGTTAAGGTTAAGGTTATAGTTAAGGTCAAGGTTAAGGTTAACCATAACCTTGACCTTAACCATAACCTTTACTTAACCTTTAATTTACCCTTAAACTAACCTTAAATTTAACTATAACCAAACCCTAACTTTTATCTTAACTTTACCCTTAACCTTGACCTTAACATTAACCTTAACCTTATCCTAACCTTAACTTTAACCATAACCTTAACTTTACCATTAATCTAACCGTAACCTTAACCTTAACCATAACCTTAACCTTAACCTTGACTTTACCCTTAACCTAACCTTAACCTTAACCTAACCTTAACCTTAACTTTACCCTTAACATAACCTTAAGCTTAACCTGACTAACCTTAACCTGACTAAACGCTTCAGGTTAGGGTAAATTTAAAGTTAAGGTTAAGGTCAATGTTAGGTTAAGGTAAGGTTATAGTTATGTTAAGGTTAAGGTTAAGATTAGGTTAAGATTAAGATAAGGTTAAGGTTAAGGTTAAGGTTAGGTTAAGGGTAAAGTCGAGGTTAAGGTAAAGGTTAAGGGTAAGGTTAAGGTAAGGGTGAGGTTAAGGTTACATTAAGGTAAATATTATGGTTAAGGTTAGGGTTAAGGTTACATTAAGGTTCAAGTTACGGATTTAGTCAGGTGAAGGTTACGTTAAGGTAAAGGTTGTGGTTAAGGTTAGGGTTAAGGGTAAAGTCAAGGTTAAGGTTAAGGTTAAGGGTTAGGTTATAGTTAAGGTCAAGGTTAAGGTTAGGTTAAGGTTAATATTAAGGTTAAGGTTAATGTTAAGGTTTTGCTTAAGGTTAAGGTTATAGTTAAGGTCAAGGTCAAGGTTAAGGTTAAGGTTATGGTTAAGGTTAAGGTTAAGGTTAGGTAAAGGTTAATTTTAAGGGTAGGTTATAGTGAAAGTTAAGGTTTAGACTCGTAACTTAAACCTTAACCTTAACCTAACCTTAACCTTAACCTTAACATTATCCTAACCTTAAACTTAACCTAACCTAACCTTAACCTTAACCTTAAACTTAACCTTAACGTTATCTTAACCTTAACCTTAACCTAACCTAACCTTAACTTTAAATTTACCCTTAACCTTACCTTAACCATAACCTTAACCTAAGCTTAACCTTAACTTTACCCTTAACCTTATCGTAACCTTACCTTAACCATAACCTTGACCGTAACTATAACCTAATACTAACCTTCATCAAACCCTTAACATTAACCTTAACTTTAAATAAACCATTAACCTTAACCTTAACCTTAACATTAACCTTAACCCTAACCTTACCCTAACCATAACCTTAACCTTACCCTAACCTTACACTAACCATAACCTTAACTTTAACCTTAACCTAACCTTAACCAAAACCTAACCTAACCTTACCCTAACCTAACCTTAACCAAAACCTTAACCTTAACCTAACCCTAACCTTGACCTTAACTTTACCCTTAACCTTGACCTTGACCTTAACCTAACCATAACCTTAACCTTAACTGTAACCTAACCCTAACCTTGACATGATGATATCACTTCCTGGAATCAAATGAATAGCATGATCATGGTCACGAATAGGTGGGAGTCCTTACCTTAACCCTTACCCTTACCCTTAACTATAACCTAACCCTAACCTTGACCAAACCCTTAACCTTAACCTTAACCTTACCCTAAACCTTAACTTGACTAAACCCATAACCTTAACCTTAACCTTAACTTCCTTAACCTTAACCCTAACCTTACCCTTAACCTTAACCTTAACCTTCCCATAACCTTAACCTTAACCCTAACCCTAACCTTAACCTTAACCTTAACCTTCCCCTAACTTTAACCTTAACTTTACCCTTAACCTTACCTTAACCTCTTAACCTTAACCTTAACCTTCCCATAACCATAACCTTAACCTTGACTTTACCCTTAACCTAACTTTAACCTTAACCTTAACCTTAACATGACTAAACCCGTAACCTTAACCTTATCCAAACCTTAACCTTGACCTTAACTCTAACCTAACCCTAACTTGGACCAAACCTTAACCTTAACCTTAACCTTCCCATAACCTTGACATTATCCTTAACCATAACCTAACCCTAACCTTGACCAAACCCTTAACCTTAACCTTAACCTTTACCTAACCTTACCATAACCTTAACCCTAACCATAACCTTATATTTAACCTTAACCTAACCTTAACCTTAACCTAACCTTAAAAATAACCTTAACCTAACCTCAACCTTAAGCTTAACCCTAACCTTAACCTAAACCTAACCTTAACCTTGACTTTACCCTTACCCTTAACCTTAACCTGACTAAACACGTAACCTTAACCTTAACCTAACCTTAGCTTTGACCTTAACTATAACCTAACCCTAACCTTAACCTTGAATTTACCCTTAATGTAACCTTAACCTTGACTTTACCTAACCAAACTTAAGGTGGTTAACATTAACGTTAAGATAAGGTTAAGATAAGGTTAAGGTTAAGGTTAAGGTTACGGGTTTAGTCAGGTTAAGGTTAAAGTTAAGGTTAAGTTTAAGGTTAGGTTAAGGTTAAGGGTTTGGGAAGGTTAAGGTTAAGGGTAAGATAAGGTTAAGGTTAAGGTTAAGCTCAAGGTTAGGTTAAGTTCAAGGTTAAGGTTAAGGTCAAGGTTAAGGGTAAAGTTAAGGTCAAGGTTAGGATTAGGTTATAGTTAAGGATAAGGTTAGGTTAAGGGTAAATTCAAGGTTAGCCTTAACCCTAACCATAACCTTAACCTTAAATTTTACCTAACCTTAACCATAACCTTAACCTTGACCTTAAGGGTAAGGTTTGGTCAAGGTTAGGGCTAGGTTATATTTAAGGTTAAGGTTAAGGTTAGGGTTAAGGTTAGGGGAAGGCTATATTTAAGGTCAACATTAAGGTTAGGTTAATGTTAATATTAAGGTTAAGGTTAAGGTTAAGTTAAGGTTAATGTTAAGGGTTTGGTTAAGGTTAAGATTATGGTTAAGGTTAGGTTAAGGTAAATTCGAGGTTTAGGTTAAGGTTAAGTTTAAGGTGAAGGAGGTAAGGTTAAGGTGAAGATTAAGGTTAAGGTTAAAGTTAAGTTAAGGGTAAATTCAAAGTTAAGGTTAAGGTTAAGGTGAAGGATAAGGTTATAGTTAAGGTTAAGGTTAAGGTTAAGGGTAAGGGTAAAGATAAAGTTATGGTTAAGGTTACGTTAAGGGTAAAGTCAAGGTTAAGGTTATAATAAGGTTAAGGTTAAGGTTATGGTTAAGGTAAGGTTAAGATAAGGTTAAGGGTAAGGTTAAGGTTAAGGTTAGGTTAAGGTTATGGTTAAGGTAAGGTTAAGGGTAAAGTTAAGGTTAAGGTTGGGTTAAGGTTAAGATAAGTTCAAGGGTAAGGTCAACGTTAAGGTTAAGGTTACGGTTATGGGAAGGTTAATGTTAAGGTTAAGGTTATGGTTATGGGAAGGTTAAGGTTAAGGTTAAGGTTAGGGTTAAGGTTAGGGGAATGTTAAGGTTAAGGTTAAGGTTAATGTTTGGTCAAGGTTAGGGTTAGCTTATGGTTAAGTTAAAGGTTAGGTTAAGGGTAAATTCAAGGTTAAAGGTTATGGTGGTGGGAAGGTTAAGGTTAAAGGGTTCAGAGTTTAGGTTCAAGGGTGAAGTCAGAGGTTATGGTTATGTGAATAGGTTAATGTTAAGGTTAGGGTTAGGTTAAGGTTGAAATGTGCAAGGTCAGTTTGCTAAGGTTAGGCTAGGGTTATATTTACAGGTCAATATTAGGTTAGGTTATAGTTAAATTTTAAGGTTAAGATTAAGCTAAGGTTAAGGTTGAGGTCAGAGATCGTTAAGGTTAAGGTGGGTTTAAGGGCTAAGCTTAAGGTTACGATTAGGTTATAGTTAATGTTATGGTTAGGGTAAAGGATGTGGTTAGGGTTATGAGTTAAGTTTAAAGTTAAGTTAAGGTTAGAGGTTAAGGTTGTAGGTAAGAGGTGGAGGTTGAGGTTAAGGTTATGTTTATGGGCAGGTTAAGGTTAAGGTTAAGGTTAGGTTAAGGTTGAGGTTACAGGTTAGGGTTAAGGGTTTGGTAAAGGTTAGGGTTAGGTTTATAGTTAGGGTTAAGGTTAATGTTAAGGGGTTTCAGGGTTAGTTTTAACGGTAAAAGTCAAGGTTAAGGTTAAGGTGGAGCTAAGGTTAAGGTTAATGTTATGGTTATACGAAGGAATTGAGGTTAAGGTTAAGGGTTTGGTCGAGGCTAGGGTTAGGTTATATTTGGAGGTCCACAGATTATGGCTAGGTTATAGTTAAAGTTAAGATTGGAGGTTAAGTTAAGGTTAAGGTGAAGGTTAAGGTCACCGTCAAGGTTAAGGCTAAAGGTTAGGCTTTAAGGGCAAGCTTAGGAGTTTACGGTTATAGGCTATAGTTAACGTTATGGCTAGGGTAAATGTATGGCTTAGGCTATAGTTAAGTTTGGCTAGGTTAGGTTAAGGTTAAGGTTTAAGGTTAGGGTTAGGTTGAGCTAAGGTTAGCGTTTAAGCTAAGTGTTTATGATAAGGTTAAGGCTAAGGTTAAGGCGAGGTTTACTGTGAGAGTTAAGGTTAAGCTTAGAGACATAAAGCTGAGATTTAGCTTCAAGGATTAGAGGTTTGTGGTCATAGTCGCTAGTTAGGCTATAGTTTAGAGCTAAGGTTAGGTTAGGTTTATGTTTAAAGTTGAGGTGAGGTAAGCTTAAGCTTAAGACCGGTGACCTTAACCTTGACCTTGCTGCTGCATTAACCTTAAATTTAACCCTTAACCTTAAACTTAGCTTTGAACTTAACCTTACCCATAACTATAACATGGAACCTAACCTCGACCAAATCGTTAACCCTTAACCTTGACCAAACCTCTTAACCTTAACCTTAAACGCGTACTATAACTCGTAACCTTAACTAAATCGTAGCCTTAACTATAACCTAACCCTAACCTTGACCAAACCTTGAACCTTAATCTTAACTTTAATCTTAACCGCTATTTTCCTAACTGTAACCTTAACCATTAACCTTAACCTTACCCCCCTTAACCTTAACCTTAACCTTAACCAAACCCTTAACCTTAACCTAACCTTAGCCTTTACACTAACCTTAACCTTAAACCTTAACCTTAAACTTAATCTTCACCCTTAACCTTAACCTTAACCTTCACTATAACCTAACTGTTTAACAGTGACCTAGCTACTAACCTAACGACCTGTAACCTTAACCTTACCTTTACCTTAACCTTGACCTTAACATTAACATTACCCTTAACCTTATCCAAACCCTTAATCTTAACCTAACCTAACCTCAACGCTGACGCTAACCTTAACTAGTCCTAGCCTTTAAACCTACAATAACCTAACTAATCTTGGACAAAACGCTTTACCCTTAACCTTATCTTAACCTTACCTATCGCTTAACGCTTTAGCGACTTTCAACTAAATTATAACCTTACCCTTAACCTTAACTCCCGACCATCTTAACATTAATCCTTTAACTTCTAACCCTTTAACTTGTCCAACTAACCTTAACCTTTAACCTTGGCTAACCCATAACCTTAAACAACTTGGCTTTCAACCTTAACTTTACGTAGCATTGTACACTTAAGCAGTATCTCTAACCTTAACTTTTCATTTGTAACATTAACCTTGACTTTAATCTTTAGTTTAATTTCATATTAATTTAACTAACAGACCCAACTAACTTAATAACCTTAACTAATTTAACCTTAACCATAACCTTAACCTTAACCTTATCCTTAACCTTAGTTTAACTATAATCCTTAATCATTAACATTAACCTAACCTTAACCTTAGCTTTACCTCAACCTAACCTTAACCTTAACTCTTAGCTTTAACCTTGAATTTACCCTTAACATAACCTTAACCTTAACCTTAACTCTTATACTTTAACATTAACCTTACCTTAACCTATAACCTTAACCTTACCTCGACCTGTAACTATAACCAAACCCTAACTCTTGACAAAACCCTTAACCTTAATTTCTTTAACTGAACCTTTACCCTAACTCTTATATTAACCTTAACCTAACCTTAACCTTGACTTTACCTTTAACGTAACCTTAATATTAACCTAACCTAACCCTTAACCCAACCTTAACCCTTAACCCTCCACCTTGACCTTACCGTTAAGAAAATATTAACCTTAACCTTGACCTTAACCTTAACCTTAACCTTTACCTAACCTATAACCTTAACCTTACCTTGACCTTTAACTATAACCTAACCCTAACCTTAACCTTAACCTAACCTTAACTCGACCTTAATTTTAACCTAACCTTAACCTTGACCAAACCCTTAACGTAACCTTAACCTTGACTTTACCCTTAACGTAACCTCGACCTTGACCTTAACCTCCCCTTAACATTAACCTTAACCTTAACTTACCCTTACCTAACCTTGACCTTAACCTTAATTTTAACCTTACCTTAACCTAAGTTTAACCTTAATCTAAACCTTAACCTTAACTTTACCCTTAACCTAACCTTAAGGGTTTAGTCAGTTAAGGTTAAGTTAAGGTTAAGGACTCGGTAACCTTAACCTTAACCTTCACCTAACCTTTACTTAACCTAACCTTAACCTTAACCCTCGTAATAACCTAACCCTAACCTTTCGACCAAACCCTTAACCTTAACCTAACCTTAACCTTAACCTTAACCTAACCCTAACCTTAACTCTTACCCTAACATTAACCTTAACCTTAACATAATCTTAACTCTTAACCTAATGTAACCTAACTAACCTTAACATAACTTTATCCTTAGCCTAACCATAACCTTAACCTTAACCTTTCAACCTAACCCTAACCTTAACTTTACCCTTAACCTGACCTTAACCTTAACCTTAACCTAACCCTAACCTTAACTTTACTCTTAACTTAACCTTAACCTTAACCTAACCTTAAGCTTGAATTTACCCTTAACATATGCCTTAACCTTAACCTTAACCTTACCTTGACCTTAACTATAACCAAACCCTAACCTTGACCAAACCCTTAACCTAATCTTAACCTGAACCTTTACCCTAACATTATCTTCACCTAACCTAAACTTAACGTTGAATTTACCCTTAACGTAACCTTAACCTTCACCTTAACCTTAAACTTAACCTAACCTTAACCTAACCCTTAACCTAAACCTTACTTGACTCTTACCCTTAACCTAGTCTTAACCTTAACCTTGACCTTAACCTTAACCTTAACCCTTAACCTGTAACCTTTACCCAACCTTAACCTGTAACCTAACCTTGACCTTAACTATAACCTAACCCTAACCTTTCAACCTTTAGCCTAACCTCAACCTCGACCTTAACCTTAACCGTGACCAAACCCTTAACTTATCCTTAACCTTGACTTTACCCTTAGCGTAACCTTAGCTTTCCTTTGACCTTAACCTTACCCTTTGTTATCACTCGTAGGGTTTTCCTAGAGAGTTGTGTAAGAGGAAAGTATGCAGAGGTAACCACAAACCAATCTTTTAGATGCAAGATCCAGTTAAATCTGCATCCGGAGAGGGCTCTCTCTTGATGATTTATCTTTGTTTTTTGAATGATTTTAGGCTAGTTATAGATGCAAAGTTTGTTTTGGGAAAAAATGGTGGAATCCACAAACTAAGGGCAAGGTTGGGGGCTTTCTACCCATTGGGCTATGGAGTCTAAGGATGGCTTTACCGGATTTCTTTTCGAACACAAGATGGTATTACGGGGCAAGATAGCTGATGGCAGAGAACAATCCTTAAAATTTAAAGTGGATGGATGGTCTCGAAGAGATGAAAGGCAACTAAGAATCTTTCACCATATTCAAGAGGAGGAAAAGAAATGATTACAAGCAAAGAGCAATGAAGGATTCTTTGTTACGATGACCCAACAATATTGAATCAAGAAAACATGAGCAATTAAGAATTCATGCTTATAACTAATCCGGAAGAAAACATCGAGAATAATCACATTTGAAAACGAGTACAATTAAGCAAATTTCGTTTCAATCCTTTATGTAAACTATTCGGAACGGATATGATGATAGCATAAACTAATATAAAAATTTTTAAAACGCAAGAGGTTGGAAAACTTATTGAGCCGAAGTCCAACACATGAATCCTCGCAACAAGTCAAAGTGCTTCAAAACGTCATCCAGTAAAGCCACAAGTAAATTTGTCCAAAAAGATTTTTATTCAAAAACCTCAATGTTACGTCTGAGATAATAGAATCCACCCCAAATGCTTCCAAGAGTGGAGTATTTATACAAATTCTAAACTAAAATATCTTGAAACAAATATCAAAATTGGTTCACAAATCTCTCCAACTATTTACATAAATAGAACTAAAGTAAAGGACACTCAAACTATTTGGCACTATTTTTGATGGATAGGTGATGACAAAGAGGAGAATTCGAATTTGATCCAAATCTTAGTTGATGATGAGGCATCCAAGTCACTAACACAACTGCCTTTCTTTGTGCAATCTGCTCCAACAATTCTGCAAACTTAGGGTCCAATGATATCTATCGTATTTCTCAATCCGTAATAGATATGTAAAGAAAGTGAAAAGAGGTTATTGTGGATTAATATGTTGGTGAGATAAACCTCATTTCAGTTTCCCTAAAATTCCTCTCCAGCGGTACATAATATGCTCGTAGAAAAATATGTACAAACAGAGTTTTACAGAGTCTAAAAAAATAGCCTCAAAATATGTGCATGTATCTCTCATTCTGAAATCACTGTGAAAAAAGTGAGATAGGTTTTTGTATATGCGTCCCTTTAAGAACACAGACCTCCTTCAGTTTTGTAAAATGTATTTCTAATTGGCCACAATATTCTCTTCAAAATGATGACTTGACTGTAATTTTCTGCAAAAGTGCTTTCCAACTTTGTTTAATATTTCCAAAACCATAATGGCTGTTAGAAAAGTGGAGAGAGGTTTTTGTAGATGGTACCTTTAAGAAAATAAACCTCCTTCAGTTTTTAAAAATTCATCTTATATTGATCACAATAGTGTCTGCAAAACAATGACTAAAACATGCAATTTCTGCAAAAATGTTCCTTTTGTTGTGTTTTTCATCTTTTACTTTTTTCTCTTTTCGACTGCTTTTACTTTAACTTTTAGAAAAAAATTCACTATTGGTGAAATTTATTCTCATCTCTTTTACCATTTTACCGTTTCCTCTCGTAATTACTTTTGTATCGTTTTACCTTTGATCGCTTCCGTAGCTTCATTTTAACTTGCACTCGACTTTTACCCGATACACTTTAACCACTGATACTCTTTAATGCTGTTATGCTTTTTCCTATCCCCTGTAATTTCTCATTTCACTTTTACCATTCATCGGGGAACATTTCATCATTCTAATCCCTCTCTCGACTTTTTTATACAAAGCTCGTTTGTTGATATTGAATTAAAATGCGAGAATTTGGAGTAAACAATTTTGTCGACTAGTATTGAAATTGTTGGTCCAAATCCATATTCGATGGTAACTCTCGCTAAAATCAAAAAAATTGTTAATGAAATCCAGGTCTCTATAAAAGAGGAGCGTTCAATGAGAAACGTGAAAAAGCACAGAGCTTCCATTTTGGTTCTTGTGTGATTCAAAATGGAAATTTGGCTAATGGTGAGGAATTGAGTAATTCACGGGAGAAACGAGAGTCAATTTGCTGGTGTTCGGGGGAACAATTTACGATCGTAAAACTCGGGGAATGATCTTAGGACTAAGATTTAAACACCGATTTCGATGAAAAACAAGGAAAACAGCAGTTTCATTTGAAGTTCGGGGCGTAATAGGATAACACCTGTTCTTGGAGGCAAACCGAGTTTTAACGGTATCAGGGCGATGGCGGGGACCGAACTTGACCACTGGGCGCGGCGGAATCTTGGAGTGGATTGGTCAATTTGACAGTGGAAATTTGAAAATCGCGATGGAGCTCACACCGTTTTCACGAATAACGAAATAACAGAAAAAAACACAAAAAATGGCTTTATTCGACAAGTTAAAAGTATTTTTTATTTTTTTCGAGGTGATGACGCCATCGCACGTACGAGGTGACGATAGCCTACAGATGACGCGGTAAGCGGTAAGTGGTATTCCCGCACCGCTTTTGGTCGAGGGTGGTATTAATCGGGGGGAGCGATTCACAGAAAGTAGCCCTACGTGGAAGTCCGACTTTCAAAAACCGCCCATCCCCCGCGTGGTTAACATGTCTGACGGATGAGCGACTGGGATTAGTCGATCACCGGTAGTCAACGAACTTGCGACGATCCAACGGGCCGTAAGGAGGGTAACTTGTGCGATTTCAAAGGTGTCCGCTGGGGTTTAAAAAGGGTTTTAATGCGAAATCTAATCACCCCGTGAGAAAGTTAATAGGCGAAATGGTTGTTAATTAGTCCAAATGACTAATTAACAGTGCATATAATGAAAATGGGTTGCGGCGGAGTTGGTTTAAGAGGAACGCCACGTGGACTGACCACTGGTGGCCAAAGACTCAGGCTGAGTTTTTTATCTCATGTAGTGTTAAACACGCATATTGCATGTCTAACACTTCTTGTATATATTTTTATTATATGGTAAATTAATCAATATATAACTAATTCACCATAGGGCGGATTATTGGTATAACGATATATTTCACCAAAGGGTTTATAAAGCGTGGGTTTTATTTTCAATGTGCGGGAATATATACTTTGGTAAAACATTATAATAAAGGGTTTTGGGGATATTTATTAGAAAAGGGAGTTATATACTTAGGAAAAGGGATTTCACTAGGGGTTTAATATAGTAAAATCAAATGTTAATATGAAAAAAGGACAAGGAAAAATCAAAAACATCTGTACAACATCTAAGAAAGTGATAACTTATGAAGTAAATTGCAACATTTTATCTTCAACACTTAAACTTAGAATAACAAGTTATTTTGAGGAATTTTATGGAATGTTGCATCAGTTTCCTAAGTAAAATAGGATTTTACTTTGGAAAAAAGTTAAAGATGGAAGATAACAATGATGGATTATTTCAAGTGCTTAGGTCTTTTTGATCATTAGGCTAGGGTCCGGTCCCTCCAAGTCAAGGAAATGCCTTGAGCCCCTTTGATCTCCAATTACCTTAGTACTTTTGGGGAAATTAGTAAAAGCTTCGAGGGGGAAAAAATGATGAGGGGAGGTTAATGAGATTTGACTTTACTTGCCGTGATTTTCCGAGTGTATACCTTGCAGCACTTTTTGATGAAAGTAAATGATTTAACTAACATGTAGCAATGACTCATTTATCGAATAACACTTTGCAGCACCATCTACCTACCCTATCTACTTAACACTACCATTTTGTCTTCTTTATTAGGTGCATTTAGACTTGCAAACCCCGATCAATCTTTTCTTTTTACATGATGAGTCTATCTATTTCTACCCTTATTACATCCAAGGGCTCGACATTAAAGCCGTTGAGCACCTTTTATTCACTCTACCTAGCTACTTATCTCGTCAAGATTAAACCGTTTGGCTAGATATTTATTCTCTAATCTATAACATGAAATTGAAATATGACTAAGCCAAGTTTAAACAATTTGACTTATTCATAGAATCGTGGCAAAAGTTTCACAAGCTCAGTTTACAATTGAGTTTATTACAACAGAGTAAAAATTAGTGGCATTTGATTTGCACACTTTCCTTGGTCTATTTTTTTGCTTGGGGTTCATTTCTTTCTCTTTTTTTGACCATTTTATTCTTTTTACCCTTTGATCTTTCTTTTAGGGTATACCCTCTTTACATTTTTTTAAATTTTTTTGATTTTTTTGGTTTTTTAAGAATATGGGAACACTCTTTGCTCAAGTAAGAAGGTTTGAACATATTCCACACTTCCATCAAGACAATCATGAAAGATGAAACCTATTGATATAGGAGACTAACACTGGCTCCACTTGGGGATGGCTTTTCCTTGTGGAAAGTCAAGAACAGCAGTCGAATGCCTCAACATGTCTTCAAACCGAACTATGTAATCTCCTTCTTCACGGTAGCTTTGTTGTCACATATGATAGTGCAACTTCAGAAGCTTTAGGCACTTCAATTACAGGCTTCAACTTCAGCAATTCACCATCCATTCAAAACTTAAAACTTTGTTTCCTAGTTGGAAATCTTCGCACTTGTTCCAATCCCAAACATGCATTTCGTCATAGTTGAAAATCTTGAATTGAATATAGTCCTTTTAACTAACCTCGAAATCTGATCTAAAACAACACACAAAAATTTTTCAAACCAACTTAATGAAAAAACTAGCTGAAAATTGAAAACTAAAAAAATGCTCAAAATTATGAGCTTATTAGCACTCATTTTCCTACTCTAATCTACTAAAAAACTTATTAAATCGTAATACAAAAATGCCAATGAAGCCAATCAAGTGATGTGTAAAAATAAATGGATAGCTTGGTTGCTTGTGATCAAGATTGGAAGTATGTTATAATCATGCGCTTTTATAATAAATGATATGATGTGTAAATGCCACTTTTGATGTATTTGATCCTCATAGATAAAACATGTTTGCATGATTTGAGGGTAAAAATATTCTCCATATAATTTGCAGATAGGATCATTAAAAGCATGATGTATGTTATTTACTTCTAGGCCTTCAGCGATTAATTGTTCAATTGAATCATGAATATTAGACCATGAACTTATTTCTTCGATCTTGTGTTTGAAAGAATAATCATCTTCAATATGTCAGAGTCAAAAGATAGTACAATTTCATCTTGCTTTGGAGAAGGAAGATTTTCAAAGAATTCTTTAGGATTTCGGAAATTGTATGACTCAATTTGAAAATGCAAAAGTTTGATTTCATTTTCATAATTTTCTGAAATTATATCAAGAAGCCATTTTTTAACTTGAGGAGAACATTTTCTTGATTTAAAAAGAAGAAAGAAATCTCTTAGAAAATCCTCATCAAACTGAAGTGTTGATAACTCATCCCTGAATTCATTTAAAATTTCATCAAATGAAAGATTTTCCACAAACTGTCATCCAAAAGTATCACTATTAATGCTTTGGAATATGGATTATTTGGTTGTGGAATTTTAGCTCGAAATTTGAAGTTGTAGACCATCCATCACGATGTCTTGAGTGGAAAATGATATCAAAAGAGTCGAAGAATGATGCTCAAATATGCATGGAGATTTTATATTTACAATTTTCAAAAGAGATAAATTAAAAACTACTCTAAGATCTTCTCTAAAATACAATATACATTGGAAAACTCTATCAATTTAGAAAGAACATAATGTCTTGGATAACAATCCAAGTTGAAAGCCTGATCTTTCCATATTGTTCTTTCGAGGTTCATTCCTCTAGTGGAGTCTTGATTCCCGAAAATTGATTTGGGAGTCGCCTTTGTGTGGATGATTTTAACCTTTGTGTGTCCGATCCACCGTCCACCATCATAGATCAGATCTAAACCTCAGTAAAAACAATTCTCGAAGAAAAAGTTAGTTCTTCGGGAAACCAAATTTTGAATATTTTATGATTATTTTTAATTTTTTTTATGAATTTTCAAAACAACTTCTACAAACTCTTCAAGAAATTTAAGATTTTTAATTAAAATTTTTCTCAAAGATTTATTAAACTAGAGAGTCCGATTAAACATTTGAAACTAAGGTTCAATGTATAAGCTAAATCGATGAGATAGATCGAAGTAGCTTTTATTTACTTTTGCAATTGCGAGAGCAAAAGCAATTTCAAAGGCTACTCGTCGATCTTCGACTCGTCACATAGCTTATAAATCAAACAATAGTATCAATAAAATGATTCAGATCCACATGGTCGCCACTATGTTATCACTCGGGAGTTTTCTAGAAGTTGTGTAAGAGGAAAGTATGCCCGAGGTAACCACAAACCAATCTTTTAGATACAGTCTGATCGTACATCCGCATCCGCAGAGGGCTCTCTTGATGATTTATCTTTGTTTTTTGAATGATTTTAGGCTAGTTATAGATGCAAAGTTTGTTTTGGGAAAATGGTGGAATCCACAAACTAAGGGCAAGGTTGAGGGCTTTCAGTCCATTGGGCTATGGAGTCTAAGGATGAGCTTTACCGGATTTTTTTCCCGAACACAAGATGGTATTCACGAGGCAAGATAGCTAGACAGAGAACAATCCTCAAATTTAAAGTGGATGGATGGTCTCGAAGAGATGAAAGCAACTAAGAATCTTTCACCATATTCAAGAGGAGGAAAAGAAATGATTACAAGCAAAGAGCAATGAAGGATTCTTTGTTACGAATCAACAATATTGAATCAATGAAAACATGAGCAATTAAGAATTCATGCTTATAACTAATCCCGAAGAAAACATCAGAGAATAATCACATTTGAAAACAGAGTACAATTAAGCAAATTCTGTTTCAATCCTTTATGTAAACTATTCAGAGAACGGATATGATGATAGCATAAACTAATATAAAATTTAAACGCAAGGGTTGGAAAACTTATTGAACTCAAGTCCAACACATGAATCCCGCAACAAGTCCGAAATACTTCAAAACGTCATCCACGATAGCTACAAGTAAATTTGTCCAAAAGCTTTTTATTCCGAAAACCTCAATGTTACAGACAGAGTAATAGAATCCACCCCAAATGCTTCCAAGAGTGGAGTATTTATACAAATTCTAAACTAAAATATCTTGAAACAAATATCAAAATTGGTTCACAAATCTCTCCAACTATTTACATAAATAGAACTAAAGTAAAGGACACTCAAACTATTTGGCACTATTTTTGATGGATAGGTGATGACAAAGAGGAGAATTCGAATTTGATCCAAATCTTAGTTGATGATGAGGCATCCAAGTCACTAACTTCGCTTCCTTTCTTTGTGCAATCTGCTCCAACAATTCTGCAAACTTAGGGTCCAATGATATCTTCGTATTTCTCAATCCGTAATAGATATGTAAAAAGTGAAAAGAGGTTATTGTGGATTAATATGTTTTTGAGATAAACCTCTTTCCGTTTCCCAAAATTCCTCTCCAGATGTACATAATATGCTCTGTAAAAATATATGTAAAACAGAGTTTTACAGAGTCTCAAAAATATAGCCTCAAAAGATGTGCATGTATCTCATCATTCTGAAATCACTATGCAAAAAGTGAGAGAGGTGTTTGTAGATGGGTCCCTTAGGAACAAAAAACTCCTTCAGTGTTGTAAAATGTACTTCTAATTGGCCACAATATTCTCTTCAAAATGATGACTTAACTGGTATTTTCTGCAAAAAGTGCTTTCCAACTTTGTTTAATATTTCCAAAACCATAATAGCTGTTAGAAAAGTGAGAGAGGTTTTTGTAGATGGTACTTTTAAGAAAATAAACCTCCTTCAGTTTTTTAAAAATTCATCTTATATTGATCACAATAGTGTCTGCAAAACAATGACTAAAACATACAATTTCTGCAAAAATGTTCCTTTTTTGTTGTGTTTTTCATCTTTTTACTTTTTTTCTCTTTTGATCGTTTTACTTTTCACTTTTTAGAAAAAATTTCACTATTGATGAAATTTATTCTCATCTCTTTTTACCATTTTCATCGCCTCGTAATTACTTTTCATCGTTTTACCTTTCGATCGCTTCCGTAGCTTCATTTTAACTTGCACTCGACTTTTACTCGATACACTTTAACCATCGATACTCTTATCGTTATTGCCTTTTCCTATCCCCGTAATTTCTCATTTCACTTTTACCATTCACCGGGAACATTTCATCATTCTAATCCCTCTCCGAATTTTTTATACAAACTCGTTTGTTGATATTGAATTAAAATCCGAGAATTTGGAGTAAACAATTTTGTCAACTAGTATTGAAATTGTTGGTCCAAATCCATATTACGATGGTAACCCTGCTAAAATCAAAAAAATTTGTTAATGAAATCAGTGTCTCTATGAGGAGCGTTCAATGGGGAAACGTTTAAAGCCCACGAGAGCTTCCATTTTGGTTCTTGTGATTCAAAATGGAAATTTGGCTAATGGTGAGGAATTGAGTAATTCACGGGAGAAACAGTCAATTTGCAGGTTCTGGGGGAACAATTTACAGTCGTAAAACTCGGGGAATGATCTTAGGACTAAGATTTAAACACCGATTTCAGGTGAAAAACAAGGAAAACAGTAGTTTCATTTTGAAGTTCGGGCGTAATAGGATAAATACTGTTCTTGGAGGCAAAGCTGAGCTTTAACGGTATCAAAGCGATGGCGATGACCGAACTTGACCACTGGGCGCTAGCGGAATCTTGGAGTGGATTGGTCAGTGGGTGTGAAATTTGAAAATCACGCGCGGGAGCTCTGTCGTTTTCGAATAACGAAATAACAGGGAAAAAACACAAAAAAATGGCTTTATTCGCAAGTTAAAAGTATTTTTTTATTTTTTCGAGGTGATGACGTCATCGACGTACGAGGTGACGTAGGCCGTGACAAGATAGCGGTAAGCGGTAAGTGGCATTCCCGCACCGCTTTTGGTCGAGGGTGGTATTAATCGCGGGGGGAGCGATTCCACGAGCAGCGTTTGCCACGTGGAAGTCCGGACTTTTCAAAAAACCGCCCATCCCCATCGGTTAACATGCCGGCAAGGGATGGGCGACGGATTAACGATCACCAGTTGATCAACGAACGGACGATCCAACGACTGTATGGGGAGGGGGAACTTGTGCGATTTCAAAGGTGGGACCGTCGGGGTTTAAAAAAGGTTTTAATGCGAAATCTAATCACCCCTGGGGAAAAGTTAATAGAGCGGAAATGGTTGTTAATTAGTCCAAATGACTAATTAACCCCGAGTATATAATGAAATGGGTTAAGCGGAGTTGGTTTAAGAGGAACGCCACGTGGACGGACCACGGTGGCGCAAGACTCCGATGAGTTTTTATCCGTGTTTTTTGGTGTTAAACACGCATATTGCATGTCTAACACTTTTTTATATATATTTTTATTATATGGTAAATTAATCAATATATAACTAATTCACCATAGGGCGGGGGATTATTGGTATAACGATATATTTCACCAAAGGGTTTATAAAGCGGGTTTTTATTTTCAATGTGCGGGAATATATACTTTGGTAAAACATTATAATAAAGGGTTTTGGGGATATTTATTAGAAAAAGGGAGTTATATACTTAGGAAAAAGGGATTTCACTAGGGATTTAATATAGTAAAATCAAATGTTAATATGAAAAAGGACAAGGAAAATCAAAACATCTTTGTACATCTAAGAAAGTGATAACTTATGAAGTAAATTGCAACATTTTATCTTCAACACTTAAACTTAGAATAACAAGTTATTTTGAGGAATTTTATGGAATGTTGCATCGGTTTCCTAAGTAAAATAGGATTTTACTTTGGAAAAAAGTTAAAGATGGAAGATAACAATGATGGATTATTTCAAGTGCTTAGGTCTTTTTGATCATTAGGCCGAGGGTCCTGTCCCTCCGGAAGTCAAGGAAATGCCTTGAGCCCCTTTGATCTCCAATTACCTTAGTACTTTTGGGGAAATTAGTAAAACTCTTGAGGGGGAAAAAATGATGGGGGAGGTTAATGAATTTGACTTTACTTGTCTGTGATTTTCCAAAGTGTATTTTCTCGCTTCAAGCACTTTTTGATGAAAGTAAATGATTTAACTAACATGTAGCAAACATTCATTTATCGGATAACACTTTTGCAGCACCATCTACCTACCCTATCTACTTAACACTACCATTTTGTCTTCTTTATTAGGGTGCATTTAGACTTGCAAACCCTGATCAATCTTTTCTTTTTTACATGATGAATCTATCTATTTCTACCCTTATTACATCCAAGGGCTCAGATTAAACTCGTTGAGCACCTTTTATTCACTCTACCTAGCTACTTATCTGCCAAGATTAAAGCTGTTTGGCTAGATATTTATTCTCTAATCTATAACATGAAATTGAAATATGACTAAGCCAAGTTTAAACAATTTGACTTATTCATGAATTGTGGTAAAAGTTTCTGCAAGCCGCACACAATTGATTTATTACAGCAGAGTAAAAATTAGTGGCATTTGGATTTGCACACTTTCCTTGGTCTATTTTTTTGCTTGGGGTTCATTTCTTTCTCTTTTTTTGACCATTTTATTCTTTTTACCCTTTGATCTTTCTTTTAGGGTATACCCTCTTACATTTTTTTTAAATTTTTTTGATTTTTTTTGGTTTTTTTAAGAATATGGAACACCTTTGCTCAAGTAAGAAGGTTTGAACATATTCCACACTTCCATCAAGACAATCATGAAAGATGAAACCTATTGATATAGGAGACTAACACCCTTAACATTCACCTTAACCTTAACTTTACCCATAACCTTAACCTAACCCTAACCTTAACCTTGACTTTAACCTTAACCTTAACCTTACCTTAACCTAAATTTAACGTTAACCTTTACCTTAATCTTCACTTTACCCTTAAGGTTAAGGTTAAGGTTAAGTGTTCTAGTTAAGATTAGGGTTAAGATTAAGGTTAATGTCAATGGTTTGGTCAAGGTTACTGTTAGGTTATAGTTAAGTTTAAGTTCAAGGACAAGGTTAACCTTTACCTAATCCCTTTCCCCAAACCTTAACCCCTAACCTTAGGTAAAGTTAAGGTTAAGGTTAGGTTAAGGTAAAGTGAAGGTTAAGGTTAGGTTAAAGTTAAATTTAAGGTTAAGGTTAAGGTTTGGTCAGAGTTAAGGTTAAGGTTAAGGTTAACCTTTAGCCTTACCTTCAACTTACCCTTAACCTTAACCCTAATCTTAACCTTAACCTTAACCTTACCTTAACCTTACCCTAACCTTAACCTTAACTTCACCTAAGGTTAGGGTTTAGGTTAGGGGAAGGTTAGGTAAAGGTTAACCTTGACCTTGACCTTAACCTTAACTATAACCTAACCCTAACCATGACCAAACCTCTAACATTAACCTTAACCCTAACCTAACCTTACCGAACTCCTTAACCTTAAACTTAACCTTAACTCCGACTAAACCCTTAAGGTTAGTTAAGGGTAAAGTGAAGGTTAAGGTAAAGGTTAAGGTTAAGGTAAGGTTAAGGTCAAGGTTAAGGTTCGAGTTAGGTTAAGGTTAAGGTTAAGGGTAAAGTTAAAGTTCAAGTTAATATTAAGGATAAGGTTAAGGTCAAGGCTAAGGTTACGTTAAGGGTAAAGTCAAGGTTAAGGATAAGTTAAGGTCAACTTAGTCTTTAACCTTAACCTTAACTATACCCTTAACCTAACCTTAACCTTGTCTTTACCTTAACGTAACCTTAACCTTAGCCAAACCCTTAACCTTAAAACTGAACCTTAATCTTAACCTTACTCTTAACCTTGACCTTAACTTAACCTAATCATTAACCTTAACCTTATCTTAACCTTAACCTTAAATTTAACCCTCCCCAAAGCCTTAAATGATAGGTTAAGGTCAAGGTTAAGGTTAGGGGTTAAGGTCAAGGTTAAGGTTAAGGTTAGGTTAACTTTAGGTTAAGGTTTGGTCAAGGTTAGGAGTTAGGTTAAGGTTAAGGTTAAGGTTAGGTTAATGTTAAAGTTAGGTTATAGTAAAGGTTAAGGGTAAAGTCAAGGTTAAGGTTATGTTAAGGGTAAATTGAAGGTTAAGGTTAGGTTAAAGGGTAAGTTTAAGGTTAAGGTTAGGTAATGGGTAAAAGTTAAGGTTAAGGTTAGGTTAAGGTTAAGGTCAAGGTTATGGATAAAGTTAAGGTCAAGGTTAGGGTTAGGTTATAGTTAAGGTTAAGGGTTTGGACAAGGTTAGGTAAGGGTAAGGTTAAGGTTAAGGTTAGGTTAGGATAAGGTCAAGGTTAAGGTTAAAATTACGAGTTTAGTTAGGTTAAGGTTAAGGTTACGATTAAGATAAAGTCAAGGTTAAGGGTTTGGTTAAGGTTAAGGTTAAGTTTAGGTTAAGTTAAGGTTAAAGTTAAGGTGAAGGTTAGGTTAAGGGTAAAGTTAAGGTTAATGTTCATGTTAAGGTTAGAGGAAGGTTAAGGTTAGGTTAAGGTTAAGGTTAGGTTAAGGTGAGGGTTAGGTTCTATTCAAGGTTAAGGTTAGGTTAAGTGTAAGATAAGGTTAAGGTTAAGGTTAAGGTTAGGTTAAGGTCAAGGTCAACGTTAAGGTTAAGGTTAAGGTCAAGGTTAAGAGTAAATCGAAGGTCAAGGTTAGGGTTAGGTTATAGTTAAGGTTAAGGTTAGGTTAAGGGTAAAGTCAAGGTTAAGGTTAAGGTGAAGGTTAAGGGTAAGGTTAAGGTTATGGGTTATAGGTTTAGACAGAGTTAAGGTTAGGGTTAAGGTGAAGGTTAAGGGTAAGGTTAAGGTTAAGGTCAAGGTCAAGGTCAAGTTCAAGGTTAAGGTTAAGTTAGGTTAAGGGTAAGGTTATAGTTAGGTTAATATTAAAGTGAAGTCTAGTGTAGCTAAGACCGGTGCTAGGAAAATTGCCTCTTTAAGATGTTCAAAGGCCTTAGTTGCTTCAGGAGTCCATGAAAATGCATCTTTCTTCAATAATGGCTTTAGAGGTGCTCTTATTCTCCCATAATTCTTAACAAACTTACGATAATACCCCCGTTAACCCAAGAAATCCTCGCACCTTCTTTATGATTGTGGGAAATTTCCATTCCTTAATGGCCGTAATTTTCTTAGGGTCTACCTTAACACCCTCGTGAGATACAATATGACCCAAATATTCCACCTCTTGTACTCCAAAAAAAATTGGATGTTTTTTTCATATAATGGTTTCTCCTGCAATAGTTTGAGCACCCACCCGTCAAGATGTTGAACATGATCCTTCCAAGACCTGCTATAGATTAGTATATCATCAAAAAAATATTGTTTTGAAACCAGCTCCAAAAAATAGAAGAAAAGAGATATCAACGCCTTAGAAATAAGCCACTTTGAGGGGGGCAACTTGCAATACATTACATTAATGAGCAATTCTTGGATGATACAAATTAAAAAACCTCATTTATATATATAGGAGTCCATGGGGCCATAATGTAATCCTAGTGGGGCCACAATGTAATCCATACCGACCTAACAATAATAATTTAAGGGCACAATAATAACAATATGGGGGGTTACGAGGGTACAATAATAACAATAAGGGGGTTACACTAACAACAATAAGGGACTATACTAGTAATATAGGGACCTAACATGCCCCTCTCCTTCAAAAAAGTGTTGTCCTCAAAGCTTGAGTAGCTCTGGGTGCTTCTATATAAAATTATCATCCTCCCATGTAGAATATTCAGTGGGTAAGTTCTTCCACTTGATGAGATACTCTGAAATTGATTGATTCCGTAGCTGTTGAGTTCTTGTTTCCATGACTGCTTTAGGTTCCAATATTATTTTTCCTTCCTCATCAAGTTCTATTAATATTGTTTGAACTAGAAGATTTTCACCTATAACCTTCTTTAAGCATGACACATGGAAAACTGGATGCACTAGTGAAGAAGCAGGAAGCTCCAATTCGTATGCCATAGTACCAATCTTTTGCAACACCTTGTAAGGACCATAGTACTTTGGAAATAATTTATTATCCTTCTTAGCTTGCTTGAGGGAAATTTGTTTGTATGGTTGTAGCCATAAAAATACCCAGTCTTCTACATCAAAAATTCTCTCACTGCGATGTTGATCTTTTCGTTGTTTCATTCGATTTTGTGCGAAAATTCAAGTTATCCTTTAAGAGTTGGAGAACTTCTTGTTGATGCTCGATGTGATCTTCCACTGCTTGAACCTTCAAATTTTCTCTTAAAGATGATGTGATGGATGGTGGATGATATCCATAAAGTGCCATAAATGGGGTCATTTTTGCTGCAGTATGAAAGGAAGTGTTATACCACCATTCAGCAAGAGGTAACTACTTGACCCATTATGTTTGTTTATTAGATACAAAAAAACAAAGATATCTCAGTTTGACCATCGGAGTGAGGATGATAAGATGAGCTATGAACTAATTGAGTACCCAAACAAGAAAATAACTCCGTCCAAAAATTTCTAGTAAAAATGGGATCTCTGTCGCTTACAATAACCCTTGGGTTTCCATGTAGCTTTTGAATTGTGTCCATAAATTTAGTAGAAACTATACTTGCTTTAAATGGATGAGATAATGGACGAAAGTGTGCATACTTGGTAATTCTATCAATTACCACCATGATGATACTCTTTCCTTTGGACTCAGGTAAACCTGTGATAAAATCCATTGAAATCTCCTCCCAACGTTGACTTGGAATGGATAAATGTTGTAGAAGTCTCGGGGTCTTAATTGTCTCAAATTTATTCTACTAGAAAACCAAACATTCCACCACAAACTTTTGAATATCAAATTTAAGGCCATCCCAAAAAAATTCTTTCTTCACCCTGTGGTAAGTTTTTAAAAATCCTAAGTGTCCTCCTAAAGGAGAAGTGTGCAATTCCAAAAGAATCTTTTGTTTTAGTTGGGACTTATTACAAATATATAAGTGAACTTTGTACCATAAAGAATCATTTTTCCAACTAAATGTATCAGATGTAATAGGATCTTGCTGTAACTTTTGAATGAGTGTCCACTCTTCTTTGTCCTTCTTCCATTCATCTCTTGCTTCGGTTATCCAATCTGGTTGGATAATAGAAATGGCACAAAGCAATGCTTCCACCTCTTCATTATTTCTTGAGAGTGCATCTACAACAACATTAAGCTTCCCTTTTTTGTATATTATTTAAAATTCATAACCAAACATCTTTGTGACCCATTTTTGTTTCTCTTCTGAAGATAGTCTTTGTTCAAAAAAGTGTTTAAGACTATCATGATCAATTTTTACCTTGAACTATCTTCCCATTAGGTAAGTTCACCATTTCTTTAGTGCATGTAGTATTGCTAAAATTTCCTTCTCATAAATATGTTTCTGTAAATACTTTCCTTTGATTGGACGAATTTCAAAAAAAATGAGTCTTCCTTCCTACATTAAAACAACACCAATTCCATTTCCTGGGGCATCACATTCCACAATAAAGGATATTGTGAATTCTAGCATAACTAAGACCGGTGCTAGGCACATTGCTTCTTTAAGATGTTCAAAGGCCTTAGTTGCTTCAGAATTCCATGAAAATACATCTTTCCTCAATAATGTTGTTAGAGGTGCTGCTATTCTCCCATAATTCTTAACAAACTTGCGATAATACCCTATTAACCCGAGAAATCCTCGCAATCGCTTTATGGTTTTGGGGAATTTCCATTCCTTAATGGATTTAATTTTGTTAGGGTCTAACTTAACACCCTCCTGAGATACAATATGACCCGTGATATTCCACCTCTTGTACTCCAAAGAAACATTTGGATGTTTTTGCATATAATTTTTTCTCTCGCAATAGTTTGAGCACCACTGTCAACATGTTCAACATGATCCTTCCAAGACCTCGTTGTAGATTAGTATATCATCAAAAAATACTAGCACAAATTTTTCTAAGGAAGGGTTTGAAAATGGAATTCATCAACCCTTGAAATGTAGAAGGTGCATTGGTAAGGCCAAAAGGCATGACCAAAAAATTCATAATGACCCTCATGAGTTCGAAATGTTGTTTTTGGAATATCTTCGATCTTCATTTTAATTTGATGATATCCCTGAACGAAGATCCAACTTGGTAAAATAAATTGCTCCATGTGATTAATCCAATAATTCATCAATCACATGAATGGGAAATTTATCTTTAATGGTGAGCTTATTGAGCTCCCTATAATCCGGACACATGCTCCATGATCCATCCTTCTTGTGTACCAATACTACGAGAGCAAAGAAAGAACTTTGACTAGGTAGAATTATACCTACCTCTAACATTTCTGCAATCATACATTCAATTTCGCTCTTTTGGACATAAGGATATCTATAAGGCTCGATGTTTGGAGGAACAATTCCTGGAATCAAATGAATAGCATGATCATGATCACGAATAGGTGGGAGTCCTTTGGGGAGTTTCAAACACCTTGAAATGATTGTCCAGGACTTGTTGGAGATCTACGAGAAATAGATGATTTTGATGTTGGAACTTCTAGTGAGAATAATTGTTCAATTAAGCTCTCGTTGTTCTTTATTTAGAAGCTTTGTCATGAAATTAGAGCTTATTATCTTTCCCTGGATTCCCTCGAAATACCCTGTAATTCAAACTTCCTTTCATTCTAAAAAAAAATCAAGAAAAGTTCTTGAAAATTAAAAGCTACCGTCCCCAAAGATTGTAACCATTGTACTCCTAGTACAACATTAGCACCTCCCATAGGAATGGAAAACATTGGACTATTCAATACATATTCCCCCATGGTTAGCTTGATATTATGTCATTTTCCATAGCAATTTATAGCTCCCCCATTTGCAACCATCACTTGACATTCTGGTGGTGGGTATAGGAAACAATTCAATTCCTTGGCTACCTTACAATGAATAAAATTATGGGTGCTACTTGAATCAATCAACACTATTACCTTTTTCTTCTTGATATTTCCTTCTATCTTGAGAGTTTGAGGAGTGGTAATTCCTGTCAATGCATTACACAATATGGTCGGACTCATTTATTCCTCTTCTAGGGTTGGTTCCTAGTGTATATCCTCTTCTTGTTCATTTTCTTCTTCCTCTTCACAATCTATGTAAAATAATTTCTTCTTAGCACACTTATGACCTTTAGTGTATTTGCTATCACAACTGTAGCAAATCCCTTTTTCTCTTTTTTTCTTCCAATTGTTGTGGTGTCAACCTTGTAGGTTGTGGAAATCTGGTGTAGCAACACTTCCTTCTTTATAGAAGTGAGTGGTAGGCTTCCTTGTCGCCATAATTTTACATTCAATTTTTTCTTGCCAACTCTGAATGCCTTCTCCAATGAATTAGGTTCCAAAACATGAACTTCATGTTGGATGTTATCCTTTAAAGTACCTATGAAGAGATCAATCCTATGTTTCTCTGGAATATTAGTTACCCTTATATTCAATTTTTTGAATTCCTCTATGTGTTCCCGCACTAATCCCTTTTGTTTGAGATTTATCAATTGGCTAAAGAAGGTGTTGCTCTTTGTATCCTCATAGTGTGCTATCATTTCCTCCATAAAAATTGACCAAGTGAAATTTTTTTTATGGGAGCAAAGCCATCGATACCATACAAATGTATTTTGTTCTAAATGTAAAGTTGCAATGCATACCTTTTGTGTGTTTTGCACATTATGGAGATCAAAATATTGCTCCATCCGTAGTATCCATGTTATAGGATCATTTCCATCAAACTTCCTCATATCCATTTTTGGAATATGGTGGTTCTTCCCCCCCCAACATTATATTTTATGAAGTCACAATTAACATTTATTTTTTTTCTCATCATGAGTTTCCTCTACTATCTTTTTCACCATTAGGAAACATTTCTTGTATCAACTTTGTCAAACCTTCCATGTACTGCTTTTAGATCATTCTTCATGTTTTCCATGTCGTCCTTCTTTTTTTTCATCAATCTTAGCTTCCATGTCATCCATATTAGATTCCACTCCTTTCTTAAAAACATCCATTTCATTTTTTTTGTTGCTATTTGCGAGAGGAAAATTTGGTGCACTTGCTCTTGTAATTTTGATAGATCATGTTGCAATTCTTCATCTTCATGAGTCATAGTAGAGCCTTCGAAGGCTTAATGGGTGTTGAATTATTTTTATGGGGCATTTTTTTTAACCCAATACTTGATATATATTATACAATATGCCCTTGAAATCAATTCAAATTGATTCTTCCAACAAGACTTATGCAATTCAGTAAAAAAAAATACACACCTTTTTCTTGCTTTTGAGGAGCTTGATATTGAAATTGAATTATCTTTGTGATTGCGGCTCTTAAATATCTGAAATTGGGAACTAAGGTAGCCTTATGAATTATATTTCGAATGCCATAGGTCCGACTTGATTTGGATTCTCCAAGGGAATGTTATTTCCAATCTCCCACAATGACCTAATTATGGATCTGTTTCGATGAGAGCAAACTTGTATGACTTGCCACGTGTCATTGTTTCGTCTTTTTAGCTCTGAAATTGATAGCAAAGAAACTACAGTCCATGTAATTGTGCCCAATTTTTACGGCACTCCAATCGGATGCCCGAGAGAGAGTTATGAAGATTTTCCCACGATCACCTCTTTGAGATGAGATTCAGGAGCTCGAAAAGGCACTACCTTCCATAGATCATATCTCCGAAAATATTGCGAACCAAGCTCTGAAATTTTTCGACGAGTTTCCTCGGGATCTCAGACTTTGCAATCTAAAAATTTCAGATTCGAACCTTCGTAGAAAAAAAAATTATAGTGAAAATTCCACGATGACCTGTTTAGATTAAATTGAGGAGCCCGCAAAAAAGACCTAACTTCCACAAATCATATCTCCGAAAATAATGTTAACCAAGCTTCGAAATATTTTGACGATGTTCCTCGAGATTTCGACTTCACACTCTAAAAATTTCAACTTCGAAAACTTTGTAGAAAAAACTTTATAGCAAAAATTCCACGATGACCTAACAAATACTAGCACACATTTTCGAAGGAAGAGTTTGAAAATGGAATTCATCAACCCTTGAAATGTAGAAGGTGCATTGGTAAGGCCAAAAGGCATGACCAAAAATTCATAATGACCCTCATGAGTTCGAAATTTTTTCTTCGGAATATCTTCAATCTTCATTCTAATTTCATGATATCACTTCCTGGAATCAAATGAATAGCATGATCATGATCACGAATAGGTGGGAGTCCTTACCTTAACCCTTACCCTTACCCTTAATTATAACCTAACCATAACCTTGACCAAACCCTTAACCTTAACCTTAACCTTACCCTTAACCTTAACTCTGAATAAACCCATAACCTTAACCTTAATGTTACCCTTAACCTTAACCCTAAGCTTACCCTTAATCTTAACCTTCCCATAACCTTAAAACCTTAACCTTAACCTTAACCTTAACCCTCCCCTAACCTTAACCAAAACCTTAACCTTAACTTTACCCTTAACCTAACCTTAACCTTAACTTTAACCTTAACCTTGACCAAACCCTTAACATTAACCTTAACCTTGACCTTAAACTTAACCTTAACCTTAACCTTACCCGTAACCTTAAATTTAACCTTGACCTTAACTATAACCTAACCCTAACATTACGTTAAGGTCAGGGTTAGGTTAAGGGTAAAGTTAAGGTTAAGGTAAAGGTTAAGGTTAAGGTTAGTGTTGAGGAGGTAAATCCCCTCTGCGGACAGAGGCGATCCCTACTAGCCCAGCAGGGGTCTAGCAACAAACAAACAATGCTATGACGCAAGCTCCTAGTTACGAATGAAAGACTTGGGATAAGAGCCTACCTGGATTCCAACGCTAGATCTGAAGAAGAAGATGTCCCCGTCCTTCAGCCTTGGCAGATCACAATCCTTCCACGATCTCCGTGGATGAACACCTGCACGCAGAAGAAACGAACAGATACATGCAAAGGAACCAGCATACGTAACTAAACATCGGTCAGAAAAGATATTACTCGCATTAACATGATAGAAAAAGGAGTGGAACCATAATCATAGTCATCTATTAAAATGATAAACGAATAGAAGTTACAACCAAGTTCTGACGTCGCAGCTTCCTTCGAACGGGTCTTCGGTCGTCCACGTCTCGCAAAGCTCGCCAAGGAAAGGGAAACCTCTCCAGAGTCTCGTAACAATGGTCTCCTCGCTTGAATGGGCCTTAAGGGAAAGAAGGGATTCTTTACAACACAAAGGCACTTGGGAATAGGGAGATGCAAAGCTTCAGCACTTCAAGACTATCAGCCCTTCAGCCCCTTCATCAATGGATGAAGGCTATGTTTATAGAGGAGAGGAGGAGGTTAGGATCCCTACAATAGTGGAAGGGAGGCCTTATCCCTTGGGAGGTTCCCCATAAGGTGGAAACAAGAGGCCAAAGGAGGAAGGTCGTGGTTATTCAGTCGAAACCACTCCTCATGACTCATCCACGAAGTTGTTGTAATCGAAACTTCGCCTCTTTTTTTAAAAAAATTTCCATAAGCAGATTGGCGCGGGTACAACAGCAAGGACGTATGCCAATTGTTGTGAGCTAATGTTAATTTCCCCCATTGGGCGCAGTGAGCTACCGAGGCGCAGTACAAGAAACAGCCATTTTGAAGTCAAATGGGGAAATGATAAACGGAAAATATTTGTCCTCATAGAGAAGGATACAATGAAGGTATTTTCAAAAACTGACATTGCTCATGGTCTGTAATGGGTCCTCCATTGTGCGGGACGGGGAATGGTAGGGGCGGTGACAAATTACTGTGTAACAGATGCCCCCTAAAGCATGAGGCCCGAGAGAGAGAGGGGTGAAATGCTTTACGAGAACATGTCCAACTGAAGGCCCGCCGTCGGAAAACCTGCGCAGAAAGATACAACTGATATCTCAAGTACATGATGTATACATATGGTATGGACGCAGCCATCCGAACAGAGTATGCTATAATCCGGATCCAGGGTATGGGCGCAGCCATCCAACTAAGATCAAACAAATAGACTCAGGTATGGTCGCAGCCATCCAATCAGTGAGTCATGTAGATAATGATAATAATCCACAATCGCAGCCTGGATTACAACAGACACAATCCAGGGTCTTGCGCTCCATCTCGACCCAAACAAGTACAAGTTCGAGCATGTGAATGTGTGAGCTGATGTCGAACATGCAAGAACATCGTCTGATTACCGGCCAATGATGAAAGCTGTTAACAGACGCGAGAGAAACCACCAATAATGACAATGGTCCTCAAGGTACTACAGGTACAATCTACGGCGTGTGAATAAATGAGCTGACGTCGAACACCCGCAGAATCACTCGATCGGAGGCCAATGATGTAAACCTCTCGTCGAATGCGACGAACCTGCCATTGAGGCATGCAGGCTCCAAGGTACCACAAGGAGTCACTAGTCCAACTTCCCGGATAATGAGTTGATGTCGACAGGAAGTAACCTTGATCGAAGGTGGGCCATAATGATTCCCACATCATCGACACGAGACAGAGGAACATGATGTTTGTTGTGAATCAGAAGCGTATGAGAAACAGAGGAAGGTTGATATTTGCAGAGGCCAACTTCTCTTGAACACATGAACGGCACGACAGTGGACTTGGCAGTATTTGACATCAACGGATCAGAGGTCATGGTGACGAGGCAATGAGCAGAGGAGAGGTCAAAAGAGATTATCCAAACCCACGGAGGCAAAGTGAAGAAACGAGATGAGATGTCCCCAACCCGACACGAATGCAGACAAGTGCCATGTTCAAGAGTGACATACTGCCGACGACAACGACGATGGTTCCATTTTCCCCACCATCTTGGTGAGTACCTCTTTATTTTTACACAAGCTTGAAGAGGATACCATATGCTTGTCATATAAGTCCGCCCTTCGGGCGAATCCATCCTAGTACATTTAACGAGCCCTAGGAAGGAGCGACTCGAATAACGTCATTTCGACTGGATCTGATGTCATCAGGGTTTAACGAGTCTGACAAAGGAAGAACTCGGTGTCTTTTCATGTTTAGAGAGTTTGAAAAGACAGCGGAAAAGAAAACTCCACAAGTCCCTTTTCATAAATAGTTCCCCAGATCCGAAAAGGTTGAAAACAATATCCGGGAAAACCTCCTAGTCGCGATAGGCTAGGGTATTCCTTTTTCGTAATCGATCCACCCCAGCCCGAAAAAGGGTTAAACTTATACTGGGTGAATGTCGATTCGTGTCCATTTTAACGAGATCGAAACGACAAGGGCCTCGACGATCTTTTCATATTTAGAGAGTCAGAAAAGAGCTAAAAGATGACTCCTCCTGGAGGAACGAGTGGTATAAAGGGTAGCAATTGGTTCCGGTAATGGTGGAACTACTCTGAACAAATAAAGGTCGAGAGGCTGGCTAACAAGACCACTCATAGCAGCGGTTCCTCAGGAACGGGTAAAACAACCAAGTGAAGGCATATGATCGGCCAAGCAGATAATGACAATGGAGTGAGAAAACCAAGGCTCATCCGGTAAAAACAGGCTGATAAAATGACCATCACAAGAGGTAAAATGGGCAAGGTTTCATTTTTACACAAGCTTGAAACAAAGATAAACTATGCTTGAAACCGGTTTCATTTTTACACAAGCTTGAAATGGACATAAACTATGCTTGAAAATATAAGCATGCCCCCAGCATGGTGACTCAATTTGAGGTACATGACCCCCAAGCTTCAGTCCATATGAAAGGCAGATGGAGTGAAGGTTCAAGTGACGAGATCAAGAGAAAGACTCGACTGGGATTTTACGAGATCTAAACAAAGACTCGAATTGAACGGGAACGTGTTTCATTATTTTAACAAGGTTGACACATTAAAATAACTATCCTCAAACACCTTGTTTCATGGTTTAGGGAGCTTGACACAAGACCAGGAACTGTGCTCCGACAAACCTTGTTTCATTTTTTAAGGAGCTTGACACAAGAAAAGGAACTATGCTCCGACAAACCTTGTTTCATTTTTTAAGGAGCTTGACACAAGACAAGGAACTATGCTCCGACGACCTTGTTTCATTTTTTAAGGAGCTTGAGACAGGGAGGAAACCGTGCTCTAACCGGCTTACATCAAAATGAACAAGAAGGCGGCGCTTCCAAGAGTTCCACTCCCGATGGAAGGAAAACATTCTGGAAGTCAGGACCCAATGCCCCCAGCACCTGATGCACGACGGCATCATCACTGGGCACAGGCACGGGGTAGGTAGACACACAGTTGACCTGCGGTGGGGCAGAGACAACAGGTGGATAAAAACCAGGAGGGGGTGATGGCGGACCAGTTGCCACATTAGGACCAAAGAATGACAGCTGATCAATGGTCACGATCCTTCCTTCATGCGGAAAACAGGCCACATGAAAGAGGGAGGAGACGAGCGCTCCCATGGCATAGGTGTAATCGCACCCCAAAAGCAGATTGAAATCCAAGGGGCCTGGAACGACCATCACGTCCATATGGACGGTTTTGCCTCCCAAAGTAACAGGTAACCTTGGAAGGATCCCCAACGGTTGACTCATTCTTCTATTGAATGTCAACAGATTCTGCGTAACGGGCGCAAGCGGCGGCGAACCGAAAGCTTGCCAGGTAGTCGATGACAGAATACTAACAGAGGCACCTTCGTCTATAATGGTGCTGGGTACAACCAGACCAAGAGCCTGTACTGTGATCTCGAAAGGCACATAAGACGGAAGGCGAAATCCTGCAAATCGATTCCAGTCAAAGGAAGCGACCAAACTACTCGGAGGGGCTACCATCGACAAGCAAAGGTCTTCCCCTGATGTTACGGTAGAAGAAGCATCCTCCATGACCTCCATCTCGAAGGCGGGAGGGATATCCTCTGGAGCCTCCATCATGGGAGGTGGAGGAGGGGCTTCTTGAAGTACAGGGGCGAGAGAATCTTTCTCCAAGCCTGAAGAATCTGAAGAGACCAGAAGGACATGAGGGGTGTGAGATCCACTCTCGACAGAAAAGACCTGGTGCACCGCGGACGGGGCCAGTTCGACCGATCCCACGACCAATGGTTGGTCGGGAACGGATTCCTGAATCTGAATTTCTGGAGGAGTGGGATCGACCAAGGATGACCCTTGACCAATCACGGCATCAGCCGGTGGAAGACTCAAAGAAAGATGTTTATAACCAGCCGGGAGGCGTGGTGTAGAAACAGTCAGGTTGTCCAAGACTCGCTTGGCTTCATCCATATAAGGACAAAGGTGAATAGCATGGTGCCCTTCACACAACTTACAGGGATTGGTAATCTTGCCCTGCTTCTTAGGAGTCTTATCAGTATCAGTTGAAGATGTGCCCCCAACTTGAGTCCCGGAAGCCAAAGGCAACAGCGGACGGCCGTCGGACCATGCTTCGAGCACCTTGGGGATGCCAGGGCAGTCTCGAAGAAGATGGTCTCCCGTGCACAACAGGCAAGGGAACTTGACTTTCCGTGGAGGGTTGGAAGGTTTATCGAGAGGAGATATTTCAGAAACAGTGGCTGCACTTTTAGCCTCTCGCTTATCAGACTTCTTCTTCTTTGTCTTCTTCTTCTTCTTCTTAGCCACCTGGTTACTTGAATCCAGACTTTCACCAGGCGAAGTAGAAGATGAGGACGCAGAAACAGGCGAAGAAGGGGAGAGGTCCACCTTAGAATCAACATGATGTGGTTCGGGTGGAGGAACTGATTGACCAGTAACTGAGACATTCGGAACGACAGAGGTTGAGAACAACCAAACAGGCAACCCAACAGTTAACCCAGGAAGGGACAACGTTGCCATATAAGGAGCACCAACATTTCCAAAAGGAGGAAAATGACCAGGATTCCCTTCCGAAGGGATTCCTTGGTTGGTAAACTCTGAAAAAGTTGCCATCAACAGTCAAAACCACACACAGGCTGAAAAAAGAGTTTAAGACACACGATCAAATGGCCAACAAGCAATATCTAAACGGGCGTGTAATCGTGGGCGATTAATTTTACCACATTGGAAAGTAAGAAATTCTACCGTTTCATGTTTTAAGAGTCGAGAAATGATAAAAGATGACTCTATCTCTTCCAGAGTTGACACAAGCGTGAAAGGACAAGCGCTTGACGGTCTTTTCAAGTTTAGGGAGTCAGAAAAGACCAAATGACTGCTCAGGAAAGACTAGGCACAAAGGGTGTACCAAATATCCGTGAACTGCAATATACACCTTGGTTTCAAAAATGAAACAGAAATCGACCAAGGACTTTCCGTACGTGCAGGTAGTCTCCCCGAATGCTGTGTTCGGTGTGTCACGGGTATAGGGCGGCAGACTCGGCTTCCTGTGGATAAAGGATTGAAAACCTATAGGGGTCTCCCTTTATATACGCGACGGTACGGGGAGCGCAAGTCCGTACTAGCGCTGTCTAAAGCCAACAGGCGAACGACAGCTGCTAGGTTTAACGACGCCGGAACACGTCTCTAGCCTAGACCTTCTAAATATGTTTCATTAAGTTCCAATGTTGCCTTAGGTTAATTGAATAAATTTTACAGTTGATCTTCAATTAAGTTTCAATTTCCAGGCCCTATCGTATGTAGCGTCTCGAAAGACTCCTAAATGCAAGCTATATCAGAAAAGAAAACTTTTCAATTCGATGAATGCTATCTAGTTAAGGGAAGAGCTTCAAACAATGATGCAACAAACAGCAAAACTGAAAACGAAACTTTTCCAAACTAGATGACTTTCACTATCCAAAATTATTCTAAAACATCCAACGAAGCGAATTATGCAATGTAATCTATGCAAAATTCTTTTTCCGAAAACTATGCAATTGTAATCTATGCACAATTTCCTTTTCTTTTCAAATAATATGAATGAACTCAATGCATTTTTCGATGAAATGAGAATCTACTTAATGCATACTTTCAATAAAAGAGAATGCACTCAAAGCGATTTCTAGTTTTCAATCATTAAACAATGTAATCTAAGTTCAATGATGGATCTCAAAAAATATATTCCAATGCAATGTGATCTAATGCATTTTAACAAAAAGAACACTTTGAGACCAAAACTAAATAAACGCAAATCTCCTTAATGAAGGATGAAGGCAAAAGGGATGCAAACAAACACTAAGAATGCAACCGTTGTTTCAAAATACTTTGTGACAAAATCCCTCAAAAGTTGACAAGACATATGCGGTCAAACACAAAAAGGACTTCCAAAGCAAGAGATCAAAACAAGGCATTCATCCCTTTTAAATCAAACAATCATAGAAAGAAGACATTCCAAATAATGAGCAATGTAATCTATGCTCATACAGAGGAAATACCCAAAGGGAAAGACGCACTGTTGAAGGATTAAGGGAAAAAAACTTAATTTTCATACACCCTGAAAGTGGCCCGACTTGTACATTGACAACTAGCGCCACAAAGAATTTCTCCCAACCAAGACCAGACTTCCCACTTCAAGCTGAATCTAAAACAAACCCAGAAGCAAAGTACTGACCAAAAGAAGCTTCCAAACAAGGGTAACCCTACCACCTACAGGAAATGGCGCGACTGTCTGGCTGTAATCCGCGCCAGACAGGGGATGGCGCGAGTGATAAACTAACAACCTGCGCCAACTGGCGCGACTGTCAGGGCTAAACTCGCGCCAATAAAGCCAACTATGAAAAGGTGAAAATTCGGAAAATCAGAGGTCAGATCTGATCCTCTGGGGGCTGAACCAAAAGCCAAAACACAAAAAGAACCCAACCCAGAAGGTTCATCAAGCAAGGAAAAACGATCAAAGCGAAACAACATAAACGAGACACTGAAGACCGGACGATCTCCCCAGCGGAGTCGCCAATTTGTTGAGGAGGTAAATCCCCTCTGCGGACAGAGGCGATCCCTACTAGCCCAGCAGGGGTCTAGCAAAAAACAAACAATGCTATGACGCAAGCTCCTAGTTACGAATGAAAGACTTGGGATAAGAGCCTACCTGAATTCCAACGCTAGATCTGAAGAAGAAGATGTCCCCGTCCTTCAGCCCTGGCAGATCACAATCCTTCCACGATCTCCGTGGATGAACACCTGCACACAGAAGAAACGAACAGATACAAGCATAGGAACCAGCATACGTAACTAAACATCGGTCAGAAAAGATATTACTCGCATTAACATGGTGGAAAAAGGAGTGGAACCATAATCATAGTCATCTATTAAAATGATAAACGAATAGAAGTTACAACCAAGTTCTGACGTCGCAGCTTCCTTCGAACGGGTCTCCGGTCGTCCACGTCTCGCAAAGCTCGCCAAGGAAAGGGAAACCTCTCCCGAGTCTCGTAACAATGGTCTCCTCGCTTGAATGGGCCTTAAGGGAAAGAAGGGATTCTTTACAGCACAAAGGCACTTGGGAATAGGGAGATGCAAAGCTTCAGCACTTCAAGACTATCAGCCTTTTAGCCCTTTCATCAATGGATGAAGGCTATATTTATAGAGGAGAGGAGGAGGTTGGGATCCCTACAATAGTGGAAGGAAGGCCTTATCCTTTGGGAGGTTCCCCATAAGGTGGAAACAAGAGGCCAAAGGAGGAAGGCCGTGGTTATTCAGGCGAAACCACTCCTGATGACTCATCCACGAAGTTGTTGTAATCGAAACTTCGCCTCTTTTTTAAAAAACTTTCCATAAACAGAGTGGCGCGGGTACAACACTGGGACAGAGCGCCAATTGGCGCGGGCTCAATGTTAATTTTCCCCCATTGGCGCGAGTACATAACGGGCTACCAGCGCCAATGCAAAAACATGTGTTTTTAGGGGTCTGTTCAGGAAATGATAAACATGAGAAATGTTGTCCTCATGGAAAGGGATGCAATGAAGGTATTTTCAAGGCTTGACATTGCTCACAGGTCACATAATGGGTCCTCCATTGTGCGGGACGAGGAATGGTAGGGACGGTGGATACCATCAGGTAAATACGCTTTTTTCAAAGACTATTTATGAATACTTGGATCATCTCAGACAAGTCTTTCTTAAATGCAGGAAATTTGGCATCTCTTTAAACCCTAAGAGAACTTTATTTCGATTAGAATAAGGTAATTTATTTGGACAAATAATATCTAAAGAAGGAATTAGAATAGACCTTGCCAGAATAGAGGCCATTCCTAATATTAGTCCTCTTAGGAACATTAAAGAGTTACAAGCTTTTCTAGGTAAAATTAACTTTCTTAGAAGATTCATCTCAAATTTAGCTGAAATAATTAGAGAATGTAACAATATGCTTAAAAATGACTCAGTACTTAAATGAACTATTGAGGCCAAACAATGATTTGAATCTATCAAACAAGCCTTAACAAAAACCCCAGTCCTTATAAGTCCTGACTTTAAAAAGAATTTCATCATTTTTTTATTTTCTTCAGAACACACTATTGTTGTAGTTTTACTGCAGAAAAATTACTAGGGCTATGAACAGCCTATAGCTTTCTTTATAAAATCACTAAGAGATGCCACTCTAAAGTACAATATCATGGAGAAACAGACCCTAGCTTTGGTAAAGGCCATTAAAGATTTTAGAGTGTACATTATTTACTCACACATCATTGCCTATGTTCCAAATGCAGTTGTAAAGGACATTCTAACAAAAAATGGTCTTAATGGTAAAGGAGACAAGTGGATTGCCACAATTTTGGAATATGACATAGAAATAAAACCCACTAACCTTATAAAAGGTCAAGGTTTAGCCAAACTCATAGTTGAATCAAATTGTCATGCTTTAGACATTAATTTTATTGCCCAAGTAGATGTCAGGAAGAGATGGTGACTCCGGAGATCAGTGAAGCCTTTTCATACTCACCATGGTATGCAGATATTATATTTGTATTACTAAATTTACAAGCTCCTCCTGGATTATCAATAACAAAATCTAGATTCTTAAAATTGAAGGCACTAAGATTTTGTATCTTAGAAAATGTAATTTTTTGGAAAGATCATAGTGGAATTTTACTGAATTGTTTGCTTAAAGAAGAAGCTAAGAAAGTTTTAGAAGAATTTCATGTAGGTGACTATGGAGGACATCTCTACTGGAAGACTACTGTAGAAAAAATCCTGAGAGCTAGTTTTTACTGGCCTACTTTGTTTGCAGATGTAAAAAGCTATGTGACCTCCTGTCACAAGTGTCAAATATTTGAAGGAAAGAAAAGCTATTACCCCTGCCCTTAAAACCCATCTCAACAGAAATGCCATTTCAACAATGGGGTCTTGACTTCATTGGTGAAATTCACCCTCCATCCTCAGCCCAACATAAGTGGATTCTGATAGCCACTGATTATTTTACTAAGTGGATAGAAGCCATACCTTCTAGGCAAGCCACTAACATTATTGTTATTTCTTTTTTAGAAAGAAACATACTTTCAAGGTTTGGATGTCCCCAAAATATTATCGCTGACAATTTAACTGCATTCAAATCCAAAAAGATGATTGATTTCTACCATAAATACCATATTACCCTAGGCCATTCTACTGCATATTTCCCTCAAGGTAATGGCCTTGTTGAATCTTCCAATAAGAGCCTTGTGAACATTATCAAGAAATTTCTAGAAGATAACAAGAAGACTTGGAACAAGAGGTTAGTTAATGCCTTATGGGCAGATAGACTTACCATCAAAAAATCTATTGGTACATCCACTTACCATCTTGTTTATGGAATGGATGTTGTTTTTCCATCTTCCTTAGGAGTACCAGTAATGAAGATAATTCAAGAGTTACAAGTTGAGACCAATGACATTCAAAGAATGATTAATCAAACCATTCACTTGCAGCAAACAAGAAAAGAGGTTTATCTTAGGTCTCAAGTTATCCAAGACAAGATAAAGAAATTTTTTGACAAAAAGAGTAAAGAAGATGCTTTCTACATTGGTGACAAAGTTCTAAAATGGGTTTCGAGGAGAGAAGAGAAAGGTAAACATGGGAAATTTGATTTCCTATGGAAAGGACCTTATGTTATTTATGGTTATAGAGGTAACAATGCTTTATTCTTGAAATAAATGGATGGATCAGATCTTATAGGTGGACCTGCAATGGTAGAATGATGAAGCACTACTACTCTTTAGAAATAACAAATAGTTAATTTTGTTTACTTTATCCATTGTACATAACATTGCAGATTTTAGATTGGATTGGATATTTTTCTAACAAATTTGAAGCCCAAAGAGAAGGCCCTAAGCTTTGAAAGGTAAAATATCATAAGTATGAACAATTGCAGAGATCAGATAACATTTACAAGGTCAGTAAAGTCATAATTCAAAGGCTACTAGTCTCAAAGTTCTTGACATTTCACTAGGAAATTCCATCCCCAGGTGGAGCCACTGTTAGTGTCCTATAATAGTAGGGTTCATAATTTTGAATTGAATTTGATTAGTCTTGTAAATATGTACATACCTTTCTTTCTGCAAGTTGTTTTCCCATATTTGAAAATAATAAAAAAATGAAAAGAGGGTAAAAGTCCTAAAAGAAAGATCAAAGGAGTTGAAAAGAAAAGATCAAAAAGAATAAAAAATGGACTCCAAAGACAAAAGTAGATAAGAATAAGACATGAAAGTGATGCAAGTCAAAATGCCACTAATTTTTACTTTTATTGCAAGAATAATGACTATGTGTAGCTTGTTCAAAATGCCATAATCCAGGATGAGTTAAATAGTTTAATCTTAACTTTTTCGTGCTTTGAATTTTATGTTTATAGATAGAGAATAAAGATCTGTCAAATAGTTTAAATTTGGAAAATCAATAGATAGGTAGAGAATAAATGAAGAACTCAACAGTTTAAACTCAGCTCTTGGATGAAATAAGGTTAGAATTAGATAGTTTATGCTTTAAAATAAAAATGGATTTATGGTTGCAAGCTTAAATGAACCTATGAAAATAATCAAAAAATGTTAGAATAATGATGGGTAGGCAGAAAGCAGTTGCCAAAAAAATGGACAAACATCATTTGGCAAAATTACTAATTCCCCTCCCTTCAAAATATTCAGTATCCAAAACCTTCAATTAAAAGGCTCAAAGCATTTCTCTAACTTTTGTTGGGACCAGACCCAAGGCTTAATAACTGATTGGTAATAAGTACTGAATTACCTTCATAAAAACCCATTTCCTCAACATAATCACCCTTTTCTAAAAAAAAATAATCCATTTCCTAAAGTTAAAACACTTTTTCTTAGGGAAAGTAAAAAAATCCCCTTTAACTAATTTCATTTCATGCAAAAACACTCGAACAACCTACAATATACAATTTATCCTAAGTATTATGTGTAAATTTTTAAAGTGGGACCATTATTGTGCTCAAATGCCTATTCTACAATTTTCTTAGTTGATGTTATATGTATTTCCATTCACATCATACTAATTTCATATTAACTCTAATATAATGTATTAATTGCTTTATAACTACCCCTTCCCGTAGACATATTAATTCATTTATTTAAAATATCCCAAACCCACTATATTAACGTTTAACCTATGGTCTAAATACCCATGTGTTAAATATTACCTCACCTATCCCCCAAAGGTTAAACACGTTATATATAATAAAACCCGCCTTCACAATACACATGAAAATCATCCAATTGTTGTGTAAACCATATTACACATATCCCGCTTATAACATTGGTTTATATGTTTAAACATATTAACCCCCCCCCCCCCCACATATAAAGTCTCGGTCCCCATGCCCCATATGTTGAGAAAATCCATCGCTCCATCTCCACCGTTCGCATCACCTTCCCCAGATGCAACGAACCATATTTGATATCGCAATTTCAATAGCGCCGAAAATAATCAATTTGAAACTTGTGAAATGGGTAGTATTTCCATATTCTCTCCCCTCCATGCGGCACTAAATCATTGGATCACATTCGATCCAAATAAACCATTGACTGCTCCAAGCTTATGTGATAACCACTGGCAGTATTCGAACCTTGGCGCCAAAACTGTCTTCTGTTTGACTTAACCCTCATTCAATGCAAAGCCTTTTTAAACCTAAAAATCTATAAAACTTCATAAGTGCATAGTTTAAGCCTTTTTCTGCCTTCTCCGCTCGTTAAAATCACTTCCAACTAAAGAAAAACACCATTTTCCTTGTCTTTGTGCTCAAAGAACTAGAGATATATTAAGAAATTTCTACCAAGACCACTTGAAGCCTCCAGTATACTTCCAAGGACTGCAATAGCTTCCAAAAGCCCTCTGACGCCTCAGAAACCCTATTTAAAGACCATTTACCTGCAAGAACAAGTATTCTTCAGAAAAGAAACCTTCCTGTCATTTGAAAAGTAATTTCCTATGAAATTGATAGCCATAAACCCTGTTTTCCCACAAAAAGACCTGTATCTGCCTTCAAAGAATGGATTTATTGTGAAACCCTGATAAAAATTCCTCTTTGATACCATATCTAGTTTTAAAACGAAATTGAAACAGTTTTATCCTTTTCAGACCTTAAATAACTTCTAATTAATCCAAAAACCCTTTTGCAAATATTCAAAACCCTCTGTACATGAATCAAACCGTTTTTTGAGTCCATTTTATCCAAAAGGAGCAGAGAAACCCTTGTTATTTCATTTTCTATGTCTGTAAAGAGTTTGAAGGTCAAGTTTGAAACTAAATTGAAAATTTAAACCAAAAGAAAGCCTAATTATACCATTTTTTGTTCAAAAAACCTCTTTTAAAGACAAAAATACCTTCTGTAAACAGTTTAAGCTTATAGAAGAGTACAAAAAGCCCAAATACAGAGTTTTAACCATCCAGAAGGTCAAAATTATCAAGATCAAACCCAGTAATGGCTTCTAAAACCACCATTGTTATAAATCCACTACAACCTCTTGTTGTAGATGTGGAGCATACACCCTTAGCTAATGTTGATTACAAAATAACTGATATAGTGATAGAATTTAATATTTTAGAACTCCACTGCTGGATTCTAGAAAAATCCTTAGATTAGGGAGATGAAGTACATATCTGGGAGTGCAATTTACCCAACTATGTAGTTCCACATACTCATCAATGTCCAGAAGTCATTAGGCTATGTCAAACCTATTATTCCCCTGACCAAAGAGCTATGGTTGATGCTAACAAAGAAGTATTTTTCACTATTACTGCAGAGTCTATAAAAATGATGCTTCAGTTGAAACCATATCCCAGTGCAGTCCCATTATCCATAAAAGCACTCACAAAGCTCTATATTCAATTAGACTTTCCTAAGAGATTTCAGATTTTCCAAATTTTCATGCGTGCATATGTTGAAATCCCACAGAAAAACCCTCCTTATTCTACTTCCAAATTTCCTGAAGGTTCAAGAAATTTCATTTCTATGTTATCCTTTATCCTAGGTTATTTTACTGATGATTCAATTCTTGGTTTTCTATATACCTTTGTGCCTGGTCAACCTCCTTCTATCATTTACAATTATGTTGAATACGTAGTTGATAATATCCATGATCAGCTTGTGAAATTGTTGACTGAAGGAGTTTTCGGATATTCCTCCCTCCTCTTTCACATGTTCCTTTATTTCCAAGCAGATAAATTCCTTATAAACCTTCAGAAATTGGATGTATAAGGGAATCCAATATCAGTCTTCTTCTGGACCTCTCTAATAAGAAAAGAATCAACAGAATTCACTTATGTGGATTTCATAGATTTTTTTTTTTATCCATTGATAAACATGCTGAAAAACAATGTACATCCAATAATCAGTAATGAGATAAAGAAATTATTACATCTGTCATAACAAAGTAGAACTGGAGATTGGTACCTTTACCAAAATCATACAGAGATCAGAGTTTATGGGTCAAACCTTTTACCCTATAAACTACCAAAATACTTGCCAATGAGAGTTTTTGCCTTAGAGTACACAAGGAAAATTCTCAATTCAGATTCTATAAAATTCTTGGTTGCCAAAAATAAGACTCAATTCAAGCTAAAAAGCCAGATAGGACCTTTCATTTTCAATCACAGGGATGCAGGTACAGAGGTAGCAAAACAGTTGCTGGAATACAAATTTGAAGAAAGTTTCTTATGGAATTTTGATCCTAATGGAAATCTCAATAAAATGAGGGTAAAATTAAAATTGACCCCTTATATCCATGATAAAAGGCCAGAGTTTGAACAATTTTCTAATCAAACAAAGTGGCTATAAAATACCTTGGTAGAAACAGTTAAACAGGGTGATACTAGTCACACCTTGAAAACTATAAATCAAGAGCACAAAACCACCAAAAGAGTCAGAGAAGAAGGAACTTACACATATGAAACAACAATAGAGACTAGATTCAAACATAGGTATAACAAGAAGCCCAAGCTAATTCCATTAAACAAGGAAAAAGAAACAATTGAGATTTTAGAAGAATAAAACACAAACAAAAACACAAATGCTGCTACATTTATTGTGAATGAGCAGGAAAAGGATAATCTAGACACTCAGATGATTGAAAAGAAACAAAACATGGAGGCATCCTCATCACAGCAAGTAGAGAATACAGATTTGGATATCAAATAAAAATACAAGGAAATCAAGGCTAGGAATGAAGAATTAATGAATGAAATTTATTCACAGTATCTGAAGAAAACTCCAGGAAGTCAAAACAGATTATTATCAGCTTTTGATTACACCAACAATAAATTTCTTATGACAATGCTACAACCAACAGTGCCTAAGCCCACAACAGTATTAGATTACAAGAAATTTGACTTGGAAGTACCAGTTGATAGCATTCATCCTTTAGATCAAATTGAGTTTCATAAGCAGAGCTCTGAAATGCTCTATTCTACTATGACTACCAAGGCAATGAGTGCCCAGAAGCTTCAGAACACTATAACCAATTTTAGAGATCAAATAAGGATTGAAAAATCTTCTTCTCTTATTAAGGACACTAGAATCAAGTCCTTACAAGAATTGGTAATTGAAGTAGGGTATGACCCAACAAATGTAAAGGGTGCAGAAGAAATGATAAAGAAGAAAAATGCTGACATAACAGCACTTAGAAAAAAATTGAAGCTTCCTCCAACAGAACATCCACAAACTAAAGAGATTTTGTAGGAGGCAAATATGAAAGATGAGATGATGAATCTCATTCTCCAAATGACAACACAGATTAAGGAAATGGAGATAGAAATGGACAACCTTGTCCAAGATAAAGAAGCAACAAAAACTCAGAGTGATCCTCCCAAAGTCATCCCTATGGTAACTACAATAGTTCCATCAACCTTAGTAGAGGAATTAGCACCAAAAGCCCCATTGGTAACAAATGTGTCAGTGACATCTTCCACTACCTTTGCTACAGAATCATCTACATCAGTAGTGCAACAAACAGATGAAGCCAACAAGCTCATCAAAGCTATGGAAGAAATGTCTATACATAGTAATGAGATCAATAGGTTGAAAGAAAAAATAAAGAACTTGGAAGATGCCAAGAAATTAGCCCAAATCAATGCTAAAAATGAATAACAGAAAGCCAAAAGGGCAAGTGAAGAGTTGCAGAAATTTGAAGCAGAGTTAACTTTAAAGGAACCAATGAATTTCATAAAAAATCAATTTTGGTCCAAGATCATTGATTCAATCAATGATACTTGGCCTTCCATTCATGTCATTTATGAATAGAAAGACTTGGTTAAAGACGCTAAAGAAGAAATTCTGAAGATAAAGGAAGAGCTTGGTGCCAAACCTGAAGAAGCCCAAGCAATAATCAAGTTTCTCAACACCAAGAAAAAACAAGAATTGGATGGGATAGGCATAACTTATAGAACTGAAACTATTCTTGAGGTGAGAAAGTTAATTACAAAGAAAAACTTGATGAAACAACTTGAAGAGAAGTGCCAAAACATGGATTTGGCAATAACTAGATTTATGGTAAAGTTTATATACTGAGGCAAAAATTCTTGCCAAATATTCTTGTTCTAAATGACAGATTAATGAAGCAAGAGGATTACAAGAAGAAGATCAGATATTTTGCCAAATAATAGATAAACAAGGCAGATTGGCAGGGAATACCTACAGGCAAAGTGTTGCACAAAATAATTGAAGATTTGTTCTATTTGTAGCATGAAATAAAATATCTCTTTTTAGTCAAACCAACATTTGTTAGGTACAAAAAGGTTGATAAAAACTACAGAAAACTCACCAAGATCAAGTTACCTAATGAATAATTTTGGAAGAAGCTTACTGATTTACTGTAAAAGACAGTTTTACAGTAAAAGAGGAAGAAAGACAGATTGCTATTTTTACACTGTAAAAACAGAATTTCTAACAGTGAGGCAGTTAAAATAGTGATTAAAGAGTATCAGGAGTTAAATTGTATCAGATGAAAGAGTATCAGATGAGAAGATAGAGTTTCAAAACTGATTAAAATATCTTTTTCCAACATTGAAGACAACACAATAGCCAGCTGCACCCAATCCAAAACAACATTTCTATTTTATGTGAATAAATAGGATAGGTTGCTAGTTTTTAAGCAGCTGTCACTATATTTTTGTAAAATATATTTTATTTTCCTTAGAAAATTCATATGAGTATTCTAGGATATTTTGTAAACATTTTGGTATAAGTACTCCATTCTTTGAAGTATTATTGTGGAATAAATTGTTGAAGATTTCTATAGTCATTTTTGTTGTATCTGAAGGGTTTCTTGTAGCAAGTTAAAGTAGCAGACTGGATCAAAACCATAAAGCATCATATTTCAGGATTCATGTGATGAGACATTGAAGTGAAGTACTTTCTACTGTCATTGTTAGTCTTCTTATGTTTTACATACTTTCATAAATGTGTTCTAAATTTTAATGATAAATCAGGAAAATTATTACATAATTTGTTAAAAGCACTCTGTCTTGAACTATTTATCATTTCTATGTTTTCTGCTGATTTCCAGAGTAGGAAACCCTTAATTTCTCCCTCTTTTGAATGACCTCTTCCTTCTTCACTCCTTATTCGGATCAAAGAATTCTTAATTTCTCTTTATCCTGATTAATCCACTTCACCAATCAGCCTTCAAAGATATTTAGTGACTTATCTATCTTGCACTGAAAATATTTGTCTTTTGATCTTGATCTTGAGCTGTTTTCTTGACATATTGAGTCCTTTTTCCCAATGGAAAACCAGATCTATTTCTGTCCATCTCATTAAGTTTTTATTCCCATCAACCAAACCAAATCTTAAAACTAAATTGTCCTTATAACTATCCTAAATTCAAACATTAAAACAAAGTTAAATCTTATATAGAGAGCCCTCTCTCAACCCTAGGAAGGCTAGATCCTAGAGTTTGAAAGTAGGTCTGTGGTTACCTCTAATGTTCTTAAAACTATAAACTAAAATCTCACAACTTTGGGAATTATTAGAGTGATAACAGCCCCAACATTCTTTAAACCAAAAGGGAGCTTTTGATAAGCATATGTGCCCCAGGGACAGATAAAAATAGTTTTATATTGGTCCTTTAGGTGAATATTGATCTGATTGTAACTGGAAAATCCATCCATGAAAGAAAATATTCCACATCTGACACATTCATCAATAATTTGGTCGATAAAGGTAGTGGGATAGTTGTCTTTCGGACAAGCATGATTCACATCCCAATAGTCGAAACACACTCTAATTGTCCCCGTTTCTTTATGATAGGAACAATGTTATAAACCCAATTAGTAAGCGGAACAAGGTAAATGAATCCAGCTCGCAAAAAAACTTCAACCTATGATTTAATGGAAACAACTTTATTAGGGTGAACAGGACGAAGGCGCTGTCATACCAACTTGACATCAAAATACATTTTAATCTCATTTTCAACAATTCTGGAGTCGATGCTTGACATTTCCTCATATGACCAAGCGAATACATCTCGAAATTCATGAAAAAGAGCGCGACAAGTATCAAGTTCAGATGGAGAACAACACACATCGACATGATTTTTTTCTACAATGCTAGGTTTGGTCAAAATATCGATAGAAATCATTTCTTCAATATTTTATAGGTTTTTCTCAGAATCGAGGGCATGGATAGGAATATAATTCGTCAAGAAATCTATGACATTAGGGTGATATAGTTCAGTTGGATTATCTTCACTATAATATGGAATATGGGATCTTTGATGTGATTCTTCCCATCGTTCTTCTTATGTTATCATGGAATCCATAATATTCTCATCGGTTGAGAATACACATGAAAAAGGATAAGAAGAAGTACCAAAATCCAAAGAATGATAAACCTAAATGGTTGGTGAAAAAGGATTTGGATTAGCCTCATAAGCCAAAAATATTGATTGTTATGCTAGCTCAATTGGACTTAGCGACATGATTTCACTTAGCCTATATATTTCAGAATCATTGGGAATCTTCCTTAAGTCATATGAAGTGGAAGATATCATATTGCAATTCTCTATATTTTTTATTTCCATCGATGTCGCAGGCAGCGGTAACGAAAAGGTACTTATTAGGGAATAATCCTTAAAGAGTCCTACACCAATGTTCTAAGGAGATGGTGGGGGTCCATGAACAAACGAAATGCTTCCAGATGTCTGGGAACCAGAGTCGAAGAAAGAGAGTTGATCAATGGCTGTGATGCTTCCCTTATAGGGGAATATGACCTTACAAAAGTAAGTAGATACTACCACATACAAATGTAAACCCATGGTCTTCCAAGTAATATATTGTAGTCAAGGGGTTCATCAATGACCTCAACTTAAATAGTAACTGATTTCCCCCCTAGTTCAACTTGGAGGTTATTAAGAATTCCACAAGGCTTATATGTATGATTGTCAAAAGCTTTCAACGCCGTAGGTGATTTTGATAACATCGACAAGCCAAGTGATTTCCAACAACTCATAGACATGATATAAGTAGATGTGCCTTCATCAATGCTAGTACAATGAATGAGGTGATTAATTACATGTACTTGAATCAAGAATGATAATTGTGCCAGTAGTTGTGGCACATAGCCTGCATGATTAAATAATACAAGATTTGAAGCCGTCGGATCAATTCCACCAATCGCGGACAGCAAAGCTTGCTTTTGGGAGGGACAATTCTGAGGAACCTCAAGCATTGACATAGTAGAAGGTGACTGATTCAGATCTTCTACTACATTATCATTTTGAGTTGCATGAGCTCGATGGTTGAATGTCAATTTATGAACAACTCACTTCGGCAGCTTTATTGTTAACTCTGGGATGATAGGTGGCATATCCGAGTCAGATGAAGTCGAAGACGAAGTGGCAATTTCATATGCAGCTTGACCGTTCGACAATGAAAACGTATTAATGTAATATTTACTTCGAGTAGACACCAAAACATTAGTTTTGGGCTTAGTGGCAGATAACATAAGCACTTGCGAACTAGAAGTAGGATCCATAGCAACCATATGCGTTTTCGGGTTTGGAAAAGGATTTTTCAACACTGCAGATGCGGCAGAAGTATTAAGAAGCTTTGAGAATTCTGAGCAGTGAGGAAAATCTCGCGTAAAATTCTCCTCAATACATATCAATCAAGGGTAATGAGGTTTCCGAAAAGAACCAAATGAACCAGATGATTTTTCCTGTGGGGGTGAATTTGATTTCTTCTTATCTTTCCCCTTCTTCTTATTTCCAGATTGCTTGTCACTTTTTCCTTTTTCAGATGACACAACATGGATTTCAAAAGAAGACACTGGATAATATGCAATAGGGGTTTGATTTGAAACAACAAGCATAGAACCAGATGGTTGACTTGCTACCGGAGCGCTAGCAGAAAAATTCACACCATCGCCACCATGAAGATCATTACCAGATGGAGAAGGAGGAACAGTAAAATTTGGTCACAGTGCATTTGGAATCTTTTCATAGAGCATTCCAAACTGAGTATAAATCAAATCCATATACTGGGCACAAGAAATTACTTTCTCTTCAGTGACAACACTTCCTTTGGCCACATCCTCGGTGATAGATGGAAAAAAGGATTTTATAAACCACTTAGCTAAAATCTGATCAGGAACCAATGTTTTAACCATTTGACAACAACAACACCACTCATGTATATGATCCGATATATGAGTAGCAGTGGTCTGTTTAAAGCTGGTCAAAAGTTCCGTTCCAGTTTCATATCTGATGGGTAACTAGAAGTGGGTTAAAAAATTAGTGGCTAAAGCCATAAAGTTATCAAAATAATCTCGTGGTAATTAAATGTACCACTTTTTAGTCGGACCAGTAAGCGTTTTCTGTAAAAGATGCAATCTAATAGAATCATCATTTAAGGAATTTTATGAACACCATAAATGATAAGTCCTGACATGTGTAGACGGGTCTTCTCTATAATTTCCATTGAATTTTGGAATATCTGGGGGTAATTTATGAGGAATCACTGGCCACCAAGGAAAATAATGAATGGGATCATTGGTGAGCCGGTTTAAATCAGGTAATTCTAATTTTGCAACAAACAACAACTATCGATTAAGGTCAGGTTGAGCATAACTAGGATAAGATGGAATTGCCTGGGAAATAGGCCATTGTGTACCAACAAATGGATTCTATTTTTGGCAACCTAGATACGGGTAGGATTGTTTACTAGGACCTAGATAAGCTTGATATTGTGGGAATGGTTATTGTAGCTACCATGGAATCTAATAAAACGATTTCCCGCCGGGATAATTCGGACCAGGATGTGAATAGACAGGGCTAGTTGAAGCCTGTGACAAATGTAAACTAGCATGTGGTTGTGAAATTCCCTATACAAATGGTTGTTGGATACCAGCCTAGGAAGACAAAGTCTATAGACCCAAAAATTTAGGTTTAGGGGTGAAGGACCCACTTGAGCAGACTGAGAAAAAACCATAGAATAAATAATAGGAGTAGTAGGCACAGATGAATAGATTGAACTTGTTGATATTGATACACAACCATTTGCGGCTGAACAAGAAAAATAGGTTGCCATTGAAAAACAGTGATTCCAGCATATGATTGACCTAAAAACGACGAAGTACTGCCATATGGCCCAAAAATTTGTGGCCCCCCAGCATGTGGAGTATAAGGATCTTGCACATACTGACTTTCATATGAACGGTATCCAGAAAATACTGGATAATATGGACGGTAATTGGATGGACCAGCCTGATATTGAGCTGATGATGTCAATAAAGGATCAGGTCGTTTATTACTCGTAAGAGATGAACCAGATAGAATTCCATATGGTGCATTGGGTGAAGTCCATGGACTAGAGGAGACACTAGAGTAGGTTCCATTTAAAGCCTAGTAACCTAGTGGGACGGATGGATCACCATAAAGATGAGACTCGAGTGTCGTCGAAAACGTAAAATATGAAGCAATAGTAGATGTTTTCGCAGTTGTAACAGATGGTATAGTCTGGGATGCTATCTCTACCATAGTTAAATAATCCAAAAAATACTCTAACGAATCTATGGGAACTTGAGAGTGAAAAGGATCAACAGGAGCATAGTAGGTCAAACGAGAAAAAGACATATATAAATTAAGTCCCGACCCAAAATGAGTGGGAGATGAAGGGGTTGTCTCTTCCTGAAGTTCTCCCTCTATTGAAATCAAACCAGGTGGAATTACTTCACCATCAGGCCCAAGATAAATTTTAGGTAGTAAAATCTGCAGTAAAGAGGAAGACTCAACGGTTACGGATGACTGAGGATAAGACGGTTACATGGGAACAACTTCTTTTTGTTCAAATTTAGGATCAAGATGTTCTGGTAAAATAACAATGGGTTCTGAATCGACTTCTGGTTGAACAAACTCAAGTTCTGGATTTACCATTTCATGAGATTGAATTTCAGTGTCCTCGGGTAACTGTGAGGGTTCCATCTTGAAAGTAGCAAATAAACCAAGATCATTCGAAATGACTCACGATTCAATACTCAAAGGATCAAATGTATCTGGTATATCAGATTATGTAGCACCAAAGGTTTTAGAGGTACTAGACTTGGTAGGACAAGCGCACCTTCGTCTAATAGGTGTAGCTTCTGGTGGTAAAGGTGGTTTATTTGCTATCCTATGTGAACGATGGGGAAAAGGTTAATCTTATTCTAGGATTGTTGATTGATTTTAATACAAAAAACCAATAAAAAAAAAGGGTAATTCTAGGAAAAATGTTTACCAAGAAACTATGAACTGCAATATACTTTCCTAGTAAACCAAGGACTTATGTATGTGTAGGAAATCTCCCCAAATGTTGTGTTTAGTGTATCACACTGTACAAGGCGACCGACTCGGTACCTATGGATGGTAATAAACCTAAAGTTTTCCTCCCAAATATACTTGATGGTGTGTTGAGGCCCAATCTGTATTAGCGTTGTCTAATGTGAAACTGCACAGTGAGAGCATCCCCTTATACTTTTCGTACTAGAACACCATCCAATATACCTGAAAGTTCATGGACGTGCTCTGATATACTTACATACGTGGAATGAGGTATCACACTCGAAATGTATCGCAGACAATTAACTACAACTACTATGTTTAACGATGCTAGAACACGTCTTCTAACCTATAACTCTAAATGTTATCATTAAGTTGAAATTCTTCCTTAGATAAAGTCAGATAAATTTTATGCTGATCTTGATTATGAGTTTGCCTTTCAGGTTCACCGTGAGATGTATTGAACATTCCTACAATGCAATTAAGATGAGAAGCATGGAAAATTTTAGGGGCTAATATTCGCAAGTCGGCTAATTTTTCATGGTTTTTCCAAAAAAAAGATTCACCAATTTCCATTTTTTTATAAAAATGATTCACCGAAATTTTACAATATAAAATTATTTTACGTTAAAATTCGCCAAAATTATATAGACAATATATATAATATCATTATAAATTTGAATAATTTTACAAATACATCAATAAAATTTTTATTGTTTGCATATTAGGGACTAGTGAGATTCACCAATTTTTTGAACTTCAAGATAATTTTCCATCCTTAAAATTTTCCCTGATGAGAAGCATTCGTTTCAATTTAATTTTTAACAATGAAAAACTAGCTACAAGGGATAGAGAAATCAAATTGCAAGCAATCAACAATGAGCACATATAAATGCAATTCCCTAAACTATTCCTATGAATCACTCACACTCCCTATATGCAAGTGCATGTTTTTATTTTCAATTTCTTTTAAGTTTAGATGAACAAAAAATAAACTATATGCACAAACAATCACTCAATACTTTCAAGAGAAACGAAAACTGAAATTACAATTCCTCTTTCTGAAAATAATGAATTGATCAAATGTAAAATTTAACTTTGGAACTATTTGACAATGACATATAAAACAAAAATAAACATTGATCAAACAATTCCAAAGAGAGGCAAGAACAATAGAGGTAATCTGGTCTCTAAAGGAAATCAATCACTTGAAATTTCAGCAAACAAAACATTGAAATGAATTGCAAAAGACAAAATATGATAGATTTTGGTTGGTCACAGGGGAAACACACCCCTATGTGGGAGACAATGCGTTACAAAGCACTGTCCCTAAGCCAGCAGTGCTATGCAGAGCACTGTGTCAAGACCAACGATGCGTTGGTGCTAGAGGAATCTCTAAAAAAGTAATAAACAACACTACTTTTGCTAAAACACATTCAAATCACTGAAATAAAGCAGCAAAATTATACTAGAGGGTTGATGGATAAGGATAAAAAAACCAGGGATGATCCCTCATTCCCCAATAGAGTCTCCAATTTGTTTTACTGAAATCAAACCTACGGATAAGTATGCTTTCCCTAAGTGTGGTGGTCCACTTAGAACAACAAAAAGAAAGATATCTGACCTTTTCCTTAAAATGAATAAAAAAGGGAAGAAAACATGCTTGTAATATGTTCGCTTTTCCTCACCTCCCTTCTTTGCTTCCATCACTCTCAATCTAACTGAACTCGCTTGATTGTTACCTGCAATGGCAAACAGAAGACAAAAAACAACATAAAGGCATAATGATCTATTCAAGTTAAATAAATTGAATCAATTTCATTTGTAAATACACTTATAACATCATTGACAAATGCATTAGGAAAGGAAAAAATGTCTTTATTATGAAGTAGAAGGAGAAGTACAACCATCTGATCAATTTTATGTCACTCACTCCAACTTCAGTCCCATCCTCATCACACCCAACATCATCATTCCAGCAGAATAACATTACATGCATGATACCTCCAATAGATGTGATCTCACCAGAATAACTCTACTTAATAAAAATTATTTCTCTCTTGTGCACTATGATCAGTGCTCTATTTATAAGTAGATGAAGGCAGTTTGACATAAATGAATCATTGAATGACATTTCCAAAAATGGATGAAGAGGTTTCCTTGTTCACGGGAATAGGAGGATAAGAGGTTTAATGGCTCCATGGTGTCCATATTTGAAGCTATCAGATGAGGTGAAAGCTGGAACAACTTCTAGAAGCCACTAGATGTTGGGAAGATTCCCAGAATCCAATGAAAAATCGCTCCCAGTTGACCAACGCACTCTAAAGTGGGTCTAGATCCTCTGCAATGCAGCCTTTCATGGGAGTAGATGCTCTGAAAAGCAGTTACTAGAGTCTAGGGGTGCATCGATGGCTCAATGGGGCACTTCAACTGCCATCTAAGAAGTGAAAATTTCATGAAGGAAAACCATCAATGGGATGACTTGTTTAGGGCATGTAGCAACTAATTTAGAGTATGATAGACCCTAATGGATACCGATCTGTGTTTTGGGATCATGCCCAAATTGACCTATAGCACTCAATCTCCTCCCCTACGAATATCAAACAAGTGCACTCCATGATGAGCCTTGTTGGATATTACAGGAAGCACATTCCAAAGTATGAGTTGATCATTGTGCCCATGACTAGATTACTCATAAAAGGTGAGACATTCCATTGGGATGACGAATTTCAGAAAAAAATTTAGTTGTTGAGGGATGCAACATATACTACTCGATATGCATTGAATTATTTGGTCAATAAGTCAATGTTGGGGGGGGTACAATCTGTCAATGGTTATAATTATCTATAGAGTATATGCGTAGTAAGGTGCGACACGTGCACAGTAGCTACGCGAGGTGGTTGACTGGGTCACAGAGGTGTCCAAAACTAGCCGTTGGAACAGTAAAAATGAAAAAGACAGATTTATTACTATTTATTGGAGCGTCTAGGTTATAATTAATGAAGCGATTTTTCCAGATTTGGGACCATTTTGTCAGCAATGGAGCCTCATTAATGCAAAAAGGAGTCATTGAATACACGCCACAAGTATAAATATGACCTATGGGGTCGAAATAGTTCCCTTTTCCTTCTGAGTGAATTCTTTGCTTTGAGCTCCCTAATTTCTTTTGTATATTCTGTGTCTATGTCTAGTTTGAATCCAGGGTTCAAGGACGCGTTGCACCGAGCAGGGTTGGGATATGCTCTTCCTGACAGTATGACGACCACAAGACCTGGAGATGACCCTGCTGCGCCGGAGGTCCCAATTTTTGAAATGCATATGCCCTCCAAGTCTAAGAGGAGCAGTCTTCTAGTACACTCGAATCTCTTAGAGAAAATACCCCTAGGCTATGCTCTACTGCGGCTGAGAAGTTGAAAATACCTATGTTTGAGATCCCTGAAAACATTTAGGAAGGAGAGGAGGATGTGGTTGAAGTGGCCCCATTCTCATGGCTGCCAAGCTATGTTGCACCTCACAAACCCTATGTCAGAATTCCTAAGGACCTATATAAGGTGCGTGCAGGCATCCAAATGCTATTAATCCCAGAGAATGTCCCGATGGAAGGGGACATGTTCGCTAAAATTCCGCTGCTGCGATTCGATGATTGGGACATTCCATATGTCAAGAAATTTCCAGATCTTGCACCCGATTTGTACCTTGATCAGATTATATATGAAGGAGGCATTGTGCGCCTTGAGCCAAAACGATGGGTGCTAGGTCTGCATAAGGAAGGCTTGCTAAATTTTCTCTAGATCCCTCATTTTGGGTGCAACCCCATAAATGATATTTGTGTCAAACAATTTCTCACAATAGTACATGATGATGCACTATGGTTGGAAGAGTGCATCCCTATTGATTTTGCTTTGAGCCATAGGATCAAGGGTATTCCTGCTAAAGGACCTAACCCTATTCCTGAATTCGGTGGTAAGGTGCAAGAGAAAACCGTCGCGGACCAAATTAAAAAAAAAATATCGTCACACGGAAGAGCCAGGTTGTTGTGGTCAATGAAATAAAGGACCCTGCAGTTCGCTTTGGTACGATCATCTCAGCCTGCAAGATGATGCGCAAGTGCCGACCCAAGGAGGTGCCATGCACGTTATTGCGCTCACTGGACGGTGCAAAAAGGGGTGATTTATAACTGGTCCAACTACCTATGTAAATAATTCCTTGAAAATGTGCGCGAAGCATAGGAGGAAGGTAAGCATTTCCACTATGCTTGGCTTTTATTATTGATTGCGCTGATTGGGTGGAAGACCCCTGAAGACACCTAGTTCCTAGAGATCGAGCCTTAGATGTGTGAGGCTACACACTATGACCCCTTTTGGAACTCTTCAGACCCGGTGCGTGTGAAGGAAAACAAGATTTTTTGGGTTCTGTATGATGCTACTCTTTACCAAGCTATGCATTCAAAGCCGCCAATTTCACCCACTTTATATGACCAATACAAGAGGGTAGTCGACTTTAAAGCTACATTTCACAACATGCACATCTATGCAACAGGCGTCATAGAAGGAGTGTGGTATGATTTACAATACCTAGTAACTGAAGATGATTTTCTAAAAGTAACAGATGAATGGTTGCTAGCCTGGTTAACACCGATCACACCAACGAAGCCGCACAATGGTAGCCAGACAGTGAAACCAACAGAGAAAGTAACAGAGAAAGAATCAACACCAACAACCATTGGCAAGACCATAAACCTTGAAAAAGAAATAGAGCCTGAAAATAATGGGTCTACGCCAAAGGATACAGGAGAAGTAGAGACCTCTAAGTGAACCAAGTGCGGATCTCAGGCCGCCAGGGGATCTAGAAAGAAGAGGAAGGGTTCCAAAGAGGCTGGGCAGGAGGTCCTAACACTGATAGAAGATGATATAAATGAAACTTCCGACACAGTCACGTCTACGACTGAATATTGTTGGACCAACATGGAGGTGCAGTAAAATTTTGCGATGGAACAACTTGTTCAAGTTGGAATTCAGGGTCTGAAGATGCAAGCGAGCCAGATTCAAGCGAGCGTAGCTCATGCGAGCTAAACCAGCATGAAATTCAAAAGCGCACAACCATTATATGTTTCACTACCAACCACCAGGAATGCTTGCCTTGTTCAAATACCCGCACCAGCAATTCAAGAGGACGCCAGCTGGCGTGCCCAATTCTGAGGATTAGATGATATAAAAATTAATCTTCCTGTGTTACCTGTAGGGAAGTTACACTTAATTCACTCAATGTTCGTAGATGAGCTTAAGTACAAGGAGGCTATTGTGTACACGCATACAATCGAAGCCCAACAATAGGCAGAACAAGCACACCAACAACAACCAAAAGCAGAAGCAGCGTGTTGAGAAGTCGAAGCCCAAAACATTGCGCTAGTGGCAAGGATCCACCAAATCAATCGAGATATTTTATCTATCCTGGCCACAGTTGTGCCCGAGGAGAAATTTGAAGGATTTGCTACCGTGTTGAAAGAATCGCACCCTAAGGTGTAGATAGTTAGAACAAAGTATGAGAAACCAATTGCAGATCTACAGACCAAGTTACAACCCGAGATTCCACCAGAGGTTCGCGCACAAAGAGTAGTTGAAGTAAATCAAGCTAGAGACAGTATCGCTGTTGTAGTCATCCAGTTTGACAATCTGTTAGATGAAGCCATGAGTGTATGGACCTCAGTGAAAAATGATCCAGTAGTTCAGCAACTACATGACACACTTCATCAGAAGGAACAATAGTTTGAGGAAATCAGGACAGTAGCGCCAACTTTGGTTCTTACTCAGTGCCTCGCTCATCTACAGGAGTGTCGGATGATACAAATATAGATTGAAGATCTACACCAAAAGGAAAAACTGCTCAAAGCACACATGCAACCGTGGGTAGAGGAAGCACTTCAAATTTCACAAATGCTAGATAACACTTTAAAGAAAATCTAGCAGACTCATCGCAGGTTAGAGATGGCCATCGAAGGGCCAACCATAGAAAATTTGGTTCAGCAAGCGCAGGGCGCCACAATGAAAAGTTTGGAATTAGTGCTCCCTATGAAATCTTCTTTCAGCGCGCTCCAAGTTAAGATTAAGGAGCAGACACCTCAATGACTTGGGACGAGTCACATGTTTCTGTTGGGGGCTTGTTGGAGTGGGGTCCCCTGAGGCACACTTTTTGATGAAATTTTTTATAATTATTGTATATGCACACTACGTGATTGAGTCAAGGGGCTTTGGTGTGGGTCAAAGCCCCTAATTTTGATGTAAATGGGTTTAAGGGTAAACTGTGGGCCTCAAACCATGGTTTTAGACCATAGTATCTGCGCATGGAAATATTATAAATAGATAGATCGAGTCTAGGAAAAGGAGCTAAGTTTGATATGATATTGTGATTTATATGCATCTGTAATATGTTGTAAGGGTTTTGTTTAGGTTGGGTTGAAAGGCTCTTGTTGGTTGTGTGCACGGAGACCTAGTCCTGGTTGTGTGCAGACTCCGCTGCCTGTGTGTGTGGGAGGGTTATATAAGGGAAGGTTTGATATGTATTGAAACAATATAAATTAATGCAAAGGACATATTTTGGCAAACTTACAGTGTTATTGCTATAATTTATTTAATGTTTATGTTATGTTGAGATCACACTAGTTCTATATTGCTTATTGATTATTGCACAAAGATATCAGTTATGGTTATGCATGCTTATAGAGGATTGATAAATCTACTTAAGTAATTGCATTGTTAGATCTGGATCTGGTAATGTTATGTTTTATCTACATTAAGGCGATCAATGACTCTTTCTTATTCTATTAAGGATTGTGCACATTATGTGATTCTGTTGTATTATGTTGTACACATCTGTTTATGATTGATATAATTCTGCATTCGATTTTCTTAGGACCAATTCATTATTTTCTCCAAACCTGGTTCCATCACCCCCCCCCCCCCCATACTTCTTCAGGGGAGACTTTGTTCTTGGCAAGCAGGTCATTGTTGAAAGTGCCAGTAGTTGGAGGGTTTGTTGGTTTATCCATAAACTCTGAACCTAGGTCAGGACCCCTCAAGCCAACAAGAATTTACCCATATTAGAGAGGACCTCTAAGAAATCATACCCATAGGGAGTAAATTCATCCATGTGGATTTCCACAGAGTCATGGACAAGCTCAGCAAATATGCTTAGAAATTCTCTTTGAAAAGTGGAAGGGGCATTGCATAGTAAAAATGGGAGAACTCTATAAGAAAAGGTGCCCCAAGGACATGTAAACATCTCTTCTTGGTCTTCCGAGCTGAAATGGATATGGTTATAATCATTGAATCCATCCTAGAAAGAGAAGAACTTATTTCCTGCAAAACCATCTAATACTTGTTCAATGAAAGGAAAATGGAAATGGTATTTCTTTGTGGCCTTGTTCAACTCTCTGTAATCAACATAGATCCTCCACTTCCCATTCTTCCTTGGGACTAATACTAGAGGATACACCCTTTCACTATCGGAGATAGGGTATATGAACTCTGCATCCAACAAATTTTGTAGTTCATCCTTTACTATTTTCTTCAAGGCTGGGTTCATTCTCCTCCAGGGTTGGCGCACATGCTTGCATCCCTCTTTGATGTAAATGTGGTGAGTGCATACTGAGGGATGTATCCCATTCATTTATTTGTAATCCCAAGAAAAAGCATCAAATTTCTCTCTCAACATCTGGCACAAGTGTTCTTCCTATTTGGCCGAGAGAGAGGGATTAATATTTAAGGTTATGGATGGGCCAAATTATACAACCTTAGAAGTTTCAAGGCTTGAGTCAATTGAGAATAGACCAGTCCAAGGTCTTATTCTAGATTCTTTCACAAGTTGATCAAGTGGAATGTTAGTGGGGGTTTGGTTCTGTAGGATATGGTCAATTAGGTCATCTTCATCATGTTTCCCCCCTCTGATAATAAAATCTAATGTAAAGATTGGGTAAGGTGTTGCATGGTACACTTCATCTTTTTCCTCATCTTCTAGCCACAAAGGTATATCATGTTCAATAGAAGGCTGAGCATGAGGATATAATACCGATTGTTTTGATAATGGCCCATTCTTAATAGTCATGTTTCTAGCCCTGCAACTGATATAGGAATCAACAATAGCCAACCAAGGTCTTCCTAAGATAAGAGGATAACCATTAAAATTGGTTTTGGGTTGAAGTACCGAGAAGTTAGTGGGATACTCCCAAGACTAGTCAATGGAGACCATAACATCTTCAACAAATCCCTCAGGAGCCACTGTGGATCTATCTGCAAGTTGCAACACTGTAGTGGTCTTTCTCAAAGCTCCTTGGAGGTTCAGCTTCAACATGGTTTCTTTAGTCATCACATCGATGACAACCCAAAGATCAATTAATGTATGAGAGACAATGATATCTTCAATGTGCACATCCACTACTGGACTTCTAGGGTCTAGGTATTTTGGGAAAATTGCTCTCCTCAACATCAAATAAGATAATTTACCAGCATTATTGATGGTGGGGGTGTCTCTCTTCTTCCTTATAGGATTTTTGAAGCATTTATCCTTAATAAGATTATTATATATGGGAAAATCCTTAATAACCTGGAGAAGGGGTATTTCGACACATATTTTTCAATTCTCCTGGAATTTTAGTCTCTTTTGGGGTGTGTTGGCTAGGATGGATCAATTTCTCAAGAAAAGGATGTGGATTTTCTTGAGGGGTAATTTCTTCATTTTCCTCTTCAATCTCTTCAGGTGGCTATGGTGTATGATTATCTGGGAGCACTCTCCCAGACCTAAGGTTAATCTCATGGATCTCCACAACATAGGAAGGATAAGATGTCTCTGCACTGTAGACCTGTTGTGAATTTTTTTTTTTTGGTTTCGGATTAGGTTGAGCCGAAATATGAGGTTTTTTAGGTGGAGCAGGATGAGTGAGTTGTCGTTGAGGTTTGGGTGAAGGTAGTAAAGAAGGAGGTTGGTGGATTTGAGGCTTCTACCCTTGTGATGGGTTGCTCCATTGAGGAGGTTTGGGAGCATATGGATGAAATGGTTGATTGATATATTGAGGATGATATGGAGGATCATAGGGCCAAGAATGAGGTGTGGGACATGAGGGATGATTAGAGGAATACCAAGGCTACAAGGGTGAATTTTGGTTTGAATTGTAGTAAGAATAAGCTACACCTTGCATGCCTTGTTGGTATGGTCAACGTCCTTGAGGCTTCCTTTCATTTATAAATAAAATTTTCTCTAGTACAACTTCCACCCCTTGGTATAAAACTTTTAGGCCAAATAAGGAAGGGAATTTGTCTATTACATGGCTTTCCTCACGGAAAGAGAAGACTTCTATGGAATTCTTTGAGAATTCATTCGTAGGGTTTCTTCTAGTGAATATAGGGAAAAATTTAGCTAAGGATATCTCCATGGAAAATTTTAGGGGCTAATATTCGCAGGTGGGCTAATTTTCCATGATTTTTCCCAAAAAAAGATTCACCAATTTCCATTTTTTCTAAAAATGATTCGCCCAGATTTTACAATATAAAATTATTTTACCTTAAAAATCGCCAAAATTATATATATAATATATATAAAATCATTATAAATTTGAATAATTTTACAAATATTTCAATAAATATTTTATAATTTACATATTAGGGACTAGTGAGATTCGCCAATGTTTTAAACTTCAATTTGATTTTTCATCCTTAAAATTATCCCTGGTCATATCTCTTCCTCCTCTTGTATCCTTTTGATATGCATGCTATCCATTTACAAGGAAAAAGTGTGTAAAATTTCACTCTTGAAAACCTACAACATGTTCCCTATCTCATTCTCGATGGATGATGCGGAGGAAGAGGTACTAGTCAAGCCTTTGTTACTTCTGCCCTTTATTATGGATGCCCTAGAATGGTTTCTTAACATAGTTTGATGTCACCATAGGCCAAATGATATATATCTCCTTGAGATGGCATGTTGAGGGTTTCCAACATTTCCTCCCTAATCCCTTGGATAAGTGATAACTTGAGTGATCCAGGATCATGGTTGCAGTTGACCCTCTTGTGGTTACACTGAAACCTTTCATCATAGTCTTTAAAATATTCATCAGGCCCTAGGGTCATCCTAAGGATTTATTCCTTGGTTTATTTGGACCTATAGAAGTATTTTTACTTGCTGTTGATGGACCCTTACATTTGGGCCCAGGTAGTGATGATGACCCCGGGAAGACCCATGAACCAGCGTAAGGTTGCATCCTTGAGGGTAGAGGGGGAAAATTTTAAATTTTCTTCATCTGAGGCATAGCCATAAGTCCTAAAGACAATAAAAAACTCAAACATGAAAGCTTAAGGGTCCTCATAAGTTAATCCATGGAAGGGATGAAAGGATTAAGGGTTGATGTTTTTCATATTAGTCTCTACATTGGTTTATCTAATGGGAAAGATCTCTTGGTTTCTATTATCATCCATATCTTGAACAGGTGAAGTAGGTTCCTCTTCTTCCCCAATAGGTTCTTCAAATTTTTTTAGGGTGATTACCTAGAGGGTATTCTAAATCACAGTCACTAAAGTAGAGTGAAGCTTGAAAGTGTGGGGATGTTGGGGTTTTTGGTAGAAATTTTCCTTAGTTGTCCCTACTCCTACAAGATTTTAGCACTATGAATGTTAATATTCTAATCGCCATTGTATCATTGTTTTCAAAATTTTATTTTTCTCTATCATATGTCAAAGTTTGAGTCATTTTCAATAAAGGCCAAAAAGAGTCTCAAAACCAAAATATTTTTTAGTTTTATAGGTGGTATTGTGTCTTAGGCTCATAAAAGAAGTTAAAATCATTGTTTTAACTTAGGGTAGTGTCTGGTATTTTTTGTAATAAAATTATAGATGCTCTTTCTGGGATAATAGCTACCCCTGTTTAAGTTTCATTGGTAACACAGTGATATAAAAAATGGAAGTCGTTTCTCCAAATTGAAGGTTACATTATTGACATGGAGAAAAGAGCAGCTATTTCTTAGGGAACCTGTTTTCATTGGTAACATAGTGAAAAGAGAAGGTATTTCTCTAAATTTTGGTTATATTGGAATGTTGAATCCTTGGCTAAACTGAGAGGGAGGGGGGGGGGGGTGAATCAGTTTAACACATACATAAGCTTTTTAAATTTTTCATCAACTTATTTACAACTTGATTTTATAACCAACCTTAATATGTGAATAGTCTTAATATGTTGCAGCAAGTATTAAATTAATATGACATCAAACTGATTATGAGAGCAACAAATGTTAAGCAGATTTGGTAGATCATATCAACACATAGGAAACACACATAGAGACAACAGATATAAGTGGAAACCCATAAAGGGAGAAAACCACATCTTATTATTGTTGTGATGCAAAGGCAAGCTCCAACTCCCTCTCACCATTGATTTTCTGCAGGCACCAACCTACAGGAGGCTCCTACCTCAATTCTGCAAGCTACAACTTGCAAGGAAGCTCCAACTCCCATCAATTTTCTGCAGGCACTAACCTACAGGATGCTCCTAACTCAGTCAGCTACAACTGACATCTATCAAGCTACAACTTGATAGGGAAGCTCCAACTTCCTTACTTTATCAAAAGAAAATTTTGTTGATTTACCTTAGATATTAGCTCTGTTTTGTAGCATCTCTTTCTGCTCCTCTCTTCCTTATCTTCTTTGCCTCAATTTTCCATACTCTGCATTCTCTATCCTTACTCTCTCTAACACCTATGCATATCAAGATGATATTATTTATAGATATTTTATTATGACTTTCTGTATTCCTTAGGGGATTCGAAATGAATAGCCATACCCCTTAGTCTTCTGCCTTCTCATTTCTTTTCCAGCTCACTCAGAAAAAATATAACTGTAGGTACTAGTTTTAACATTATAGTGGGATATTTGTTCTCTTCCGGAGACTTTCCAATGCATCACAAACAATATAAACCAATTAAAATATTACATTTAATTACAATGAGAACTCCATCTCACTCATTCAGCCTTTTGGATTACTGTGCATCTGTCTTTTCTTTGACTATGTCTGTCTTTTCCAGCTCTGCTAGCTCTTATGTTCTCTACCATGGTGTAACTGCTGCATACATGTAACTGGGAAATTCAACTCTCGGCGTTACACAAATAATGAAACGTTTTAATACATAGAATGCCCTTAAGGGCCCACTCGCTGAACTTTCTCTATTCTCTGATGCGATGCATTACTATCCACATATTGGAAATATGTATGTATCGTTTTGCCTATATATATGTGTGTTGCGGTGCTTTCCTTTCCTCTTTAGCTTTGGATTAATTAACTTGGATCAAACCTATTATTAGTCTTATCTTTTGGATGGACCCCACATGCCAGCTATACTCCGCTCGTTTATTTCAATCATAATCGCAAAATTCATAATACCCCTACGATTTGGTCTTTTGATTTCCACCAATGCGATTAGCAAAGGCCCACTATATAGTCAGTCGAATCATCTCTGTCATCCATCCATTAGTGAATCTAACGGCTGTCATCCAATCGCTAAGTCACAATCGAAAATTTCAATTTGTCGATACGCTTTCACCTCCGATGCGATCAATTACTGTACATTTTGAAATTCCGATGCGATGTATCACCTTTCAAATATTTCCGATTGCGATTAATCGTAATCGCAACTTCCAGTTGCATGTTCCGATATTCCAATGCTCCGATGCTCCGATGCGATTAGGCCAGAACTCAAGAAAAATATGAAAGTCATCGTTTAAACATATCGGGTCTGGAACTCAATCGCAATCGCAATTTTTGTTAACATGTTTCACTGCCAAGTTTTCTCCGATGCGATTGGTGATGGTCCCACTGTATAAGACTTTGGTTGTATTAGGGCCGAGCTATAGAGTACTTCACATATATGTATATATATGTATACTTTTCCACTTCATTCTTTAATGTATCCTCTAGCTGGGGTAATGATTCTCGGAATTTTATGTAGGGGGGGTCCCACACTATATGTATAATATTATCTGCCAACATAGTATTAAGTCTTTTGCTCAGACTTAAACCCAGCACTAATGTATATATATATATATTTATATAACCTCCTAGGCTCCGTAGGTCGTTTAATGTTTCTGCTCCAGCATAGACTTAGCCATGTTCTTTAATTGAACCTTAGTCTTAAAGCTACAAATGTTTTCGGCTCTTTTAATTACATACATCTGCTCTTATAGCATTCACTCAAAGTTTACATATATTAATGCAGCTCGTATATCATATGGTGGTTCACAAGTCCCACATTCTACTGTTCACCCTCGTCAGTTAAACATTATATACATATACATATAATCTCGGTTCAAACTATAATATATATAAACCCTTCTTGATTTCGTTATATGCCTTTCTTCAGTACTTAGATATATATGGACCCTATTTCATTGATATTTTAATACAATGCTACCAATCGCTACCCTAAGGTTTATTCCCCTTATACATAGAGCCTTGGTTCCTTCCTTTCTGCACGATTCCGCATCCCCTGCAATGATTTCACTGTTGGCTTGATAACGACTCTGCCTCTGTCTTCTCTGCCTCTGCCTCTGCTACTATAAATAAACTCTCCCTCTGTTCTTCTCATGCTCCCTGTAAATGTTACCTGTTGTCTTCTCCTTTGCTTCTGTTGCTGTTCTTTTTCTGTCTCTGCCTCTGCTGCCTCCTTTTCCATCAATGAAAACATTTCCAACATGCAATACAGAGATAAAGGAAGCTATTTCTCAGGCATAAGGAGCTATAAGGAATATTTTCATGGAAAAGATCATTCCTCTTTGAAGTTGATTGAAGATCTCCTATGTTATAACATGATTATTCTTTTTAACAAGATTAATTATTTTTTAACTTAGGAGAATTATTATAGGTGAATGGTTATATTATTAATGCAACTAACCTATAGCTACCCTACTAAGACTGAAGTGGAAGTTAAGGTACAAGGTATCAATTATTAAATGATGCAGGGACTGTTATGAGTTATGGGATGACTTTCCGCTTGTATCTTAATTATTTCAAATCATGCCATTAAACCATATCATAGCCAAAGGCGTAGCTTCAGAGCATTAATCTCAATATTCTCAATTCCTAGTTTATCTATGGAAGTTACAGCTAAAATAAATCACATCCTCTAGCAACTATTTATCATTCCAGGGTTGCGTGTAGGGTTTTACCTCCAGGTTGAATAGTTGTGAATTTAGAGGGAGCTTAGTTGTCAAGAAGAATGGGAAAACGTGGGAATGTCAACCGGTATGAGCCACAAAACACTAGGTTTGTTGATGCTAGAGAAAATCCCCAATTTAAGACAACAGGTTGGTATAAGTTTTTGCAAAAAATTTCCGGAGAAAATGTAGCTTTAGCATAGGCCTTTGTCGAGAGATTTGATGGGGAGAAATTCAAGCTTGGGAGAAATACTTTCAAAATCTCTGAAGCCATCATAGCCCAAGCTACTCAAACCTCGGCCACTGGATAATGCTGGTTCAAGAATAAAATGTTTTCAACAGAAGTAAGTCCCTTCCTCAAACCTAAACATGTGAATGTCAAATGGAATCCAATTGTGCATATTTCCTATTTTAGGGTAGAATGGCAACATGTAATAACCGCAATACAATGCTACATTAATTGTGAAGGGAGATTATCCTCTATCCCCCATTACCAAATGAGATTTCTTTCTCATATTTCAGGTGAAAAACCTATGAATTTTCCCTACTTCCTATACATATCCTTGCTTAAAATGTCCTTGAAGTTGCAGGAAATCCCTATATATTCCATGAATAACCTATATCATAGGGGTTTAGTCAAAATTTTGATTATCTACCACCTTAAGAAGAAAAAATCTACTAGGATAAATTCCTGACATAGGAGGGGTTTGGTAGCATCAACTCTATGAGGATGGTAGGGAGGCCCAAGAAGCAAAATGATCATGAAAAAACTAGCACAAATCCTGTGCCAAACAGGTCACAACCAACTCGGTCTGTCCCATCGACCAGTAGGAAAACTAGAAGTTCAACCAGGAGGGCTAGAACTGAACCTGTCACTCCCATACCCATGGCGCAACCTGTAGAGAAATTTTGTGAGAGGAAATCTCCAAAGGAACATCAAACCTTAGCAGCATTCATTAGAGAAAGTTCCATGAGATTCAAGAAAGGGTAAACTTTTAATTCTACATGTGAGGAAAACATAGCTTCTTCCTCAAGATGTAGAGGCATAAGAAGGCTGATCCTAGTAGAGAAAATTTTAGAGGAAGCCAACCCTGAAATACCAGTCCAAGTGTTAGTTCAAATACCAGTTCAAGTACCAGTCCAAGTGTCTATTCCAGTTCAACACTGCATCCCAATAGTTGAATAAGAGTAAGAAGAAAACAGGGAACCAGCACTAGCTCAGTTTTTTTCTTCCCTTAAGACACCCAAAACACCTACAAGAGCAAAGGATAATAATTTCATCCACTCTTATTCATCCTTTGAAGAAGAGAGCACTGATGAATATTTTTCAGAGACAGAGTATGAAGAGGGTCAATCTAGTAGTATGGTGAAAAACAGAAGAAGGGTTTCCTATATTCCTAACCCCTATATTAAGAGGCGTCACACTAGGCCTAAAAAAAAACTTAGACTGAATAGAAAAATGATTTCTATCCCAATACTGAGAGATGAAATCATCAATTTTTATGAAAGCCCAGATAAGGAAACCAAGACTAGATCTCAGAAAAAAATCATACAGGAAAAAGAAATAGAAGGCTCACTAAGGCAGAGTCTCTCAAAATATTTGCTTCAATACTAGATTTTATCTACACCTTTCAGGAGGGCTCACACATTTTTTTTCCTAATAAAAAAGCACAGCTATTTGAAGAATTTTTGGTTATAGCTACCTAATTTGGAAAAGGGCACTTATTATTTCCTGATTTTTTGTATGAAGGAAGTGGATGCAATTTTTGTTCAAGTCTCAAGGCATGCTACTAATGAGTAGTTACATGCATGCATTATCAACAAGAAAGGTTTCTCCTAGGTGTCATTTGATTAATCTCCTTGCCAAATTTTAGAATTTTTTTTTGCAGTTTTTTGGGGAAACAACCACATTTCATCTTCAGTTGTTGTGTGCACTTTTTGTGGAATTGGTTGTACCAGAAAGAGGAGCAGTCTTCTAGCAGATTTCCACATCATTCCAACCACTTCAAATTACAAGCCATCATGTTGTTTTTTTTAATTATGATGCACTTATGTTGCATCGCTTTGTATTAAAGTTTAGGATAAGCCTCATCTTTTACATGAGAATGTAATAACTTTTTTAGAACATATTTATACTTTTTTTGGAGATGTCAGTATAATGTCTCTTGTATATATATGATGAAACTCCATGAAGAAAATTTTCGTGGTTTTTTAATATTTTTCTCATATGATCAGTGTACTTTTCAATTAATGATATTGAAGAAGTCTTTTGAGGACTTATTGATATGTGTATTGTTAATTTTTCTATGTGTTTCCACACCTCATTCTCTTTAGTTGCAGTTTGTAATTCCAGATGTTTTTGTATGTTTTTATGGGTCTCTTGAGGTGTTTATGTATCTTATCAACTTATATCAGTCTTAATCAGTGAGCTTTCTTGATGAGATATATATAATGACATTTTAAAGAGCATTCCTTATGACAGTGACCTTTCCTGATATTCTATAAGATTATTATTAGTCTTGATATAGCTTTCTCTTGTTGATATATTATCAAACTGTTTCTTCTGTGGTTTTTCATCAAAGCAGTGGATTTCTACCTTGTAGACCCACTGTCCTTTCCACTATTTCACACTTTCTTCTCCTCATAGCCTACAAAATTACCTTTTTTTCTACCATATCAGGACTCAATACCCTCATTAGTGTGATAGTGAACTTGAATGAAATCCTTTTTCAGGGATTGAGAGCTTAAACCACCTACCAATCATATAATCTAAATCATTAAATTTCCTTAGATATTAGGATGTGACTCGTCAAGCACTTGTAGCAGTCCAAGTGTTGATTCCAACGCTAACACAAGGCATGAAATATAATTTTTGTTCACTTCTTTTCACTTTTTCAAACAGGATGCAATTACAAACAGAAAACAATGCTTAAGCAAAAACAAGCATCTACTTAGACACCTCCCAGGGAAAGACGCCAAAAATTGGTGATCCCTAGTATTTCACCAAGAGTGATTCAACTCCCAAGGGCTACTCAAATTCACTTATCAACCCAAGCTTCATACAAACTTAGAGGTAACAGTTCTATATGAAAAACAGATGGATTATACTCATGCCACCCTCAACTAGGTATTCTAATCAGTAGTACTTCTAAGCCATTCCCTCTATTGGATTTAAGTGAAAGTAGATAATGTAATGCAGAGAAAAGAGAGTGTATATCAAACTTCTACTTTCAATTGACAGTGAAAGTAAATCATAAACAATTAACCTAATTGCAAAAAAGGAAAGTATGCTATGGGCAATCATTCATCTAGTTATCCATTCATTTGCAGTAAAGAAACTATTCTATCATCACACACTTCATCAAAGCATAAACAAAATTCTATCTACTGCTTCATTCAACCTGTACTTGTATGTAGATTTTTTTCCTATTCAATCTAATTTTGAAATGAAATAAAATACTAATTCCTACTATGTTTTTGTAGCAAGGAAGGAAGAAGCTTTGGAGTGGCCTAAGGGTCCCTTCTAACCATGAATTTAGATTTGGCAGTCAAATGAATACTATTATAGGTTAAAAAGTAATAAAGAATCAAAAAAGGAGTGAAAATGGTGACCTACAATGCTGCTACAGGATCCTTTGTACCGCTAAAGAAAGTCCTGAAGTGTTACAAGAAACAGACCAAGATGGATATAAGGATTAAAAGGGTGCAAGCAAGTCGTGGAAAGGTGGGATATGGTGGAAGTAAGTGAGGGAGAGGTGACCAACACTTCCATCCAAAATCAGAACCCTTGGGAGGCTTGTTTTTCACTTGGAGGTATGCTCACGGTGGTGATGTAGGTGGTTTCAAAAAACAAGATTTTTGGTGTCATAATTGGAGTTTGGAGAGAAGAAGGATGAATTCGGAGATGATAGTGATGAAAGGGGTCCTTTCCGTGTAGCTTTAGACAATCCAATAACCACTACACACATTCATGCATTGATCATTGACAAACTAACTTGTTTAAAAGTGGAAAATATTAGTTGAATAGAAAACCCTACTTAACCTATGCGAAAATCTAATCTAAGCACAAATCCAACTTATAAATTACAGTAAGCATATTATGAAAATGATAATAAAATTATATAACTTTCCAAGAAATCATTAAAAAAACTATTTTTTATCTATGGTTGGAGATCCTTCTCCTCAAACTCCCACGAGAGAGAAGAGAAAGAGAGGCTACAAGCACAATTTTGACATATTTTTTTTTCTACTAAAATGAAAGGAAAATAAACAAAGTGTTGAAATGTAAAAAGAGAATATAAATACACAAGAGGGACTTAGCCAATGGATTGGGACCTTACCCAAAAGAATCATCTCTCTTAGACTAAATTAGTGATGCAACAAACAACTTCTCATTATCATTGCAGAAAAAGGTCTATTACATAATATGACAATAAAAAATAACACTAAAACATAGCTCAAGAGCTACCTAGCTAAATAAAAAGTTTGAATCTTAATGAGCTCTTGGACATGCTTGTTTATACAAATGGGTAGATACCAACAACTCCCTAAAAGTAGGAAAATGGTCTCCTTTATCTCGAGAAGAGTGGAGCTTGGCTTCTCATAATTTCCAATTTTCTTGGTTTCCTTTGCCTTTGAGTTTTTGGGAGAGATATTGGTGTGATATTGGCTTATTGAGAGAGTTAAGGAGGTGGGAAAACCTCCTACAATCTCTCCTTGTTGTCTACTTGAGCCCTTAGGTGGAAAATATCTCAAAAATGGCTTAATTTCCTGCAATTAAATCAAATTAGGAAACAATACATGAAAAACATCTTTCACCCTTCTCATTAAGCATCATATGACAAAAATATAAATAAATGTGAGAGAGAGATAACTTAATAGGTATGGAATTTTAACCCCTTAAAATATAACTAATGATGGGCCTTATATATTATCTTTCTTATTCTTTCCTTTTTCTTTCTTCTTACTTCATGGTTGCTAAGATTTTCCTTTCGTGGATTGGACGACATTAATCTTAGAAATAGTAGATACAAGAGTAGTAGAGGATGGATTTTGGGTAGCTACAACAGGATATGAACCAGATAGTTTAATCACTGGATGTTGGCTAGAAGAAACATTCATGCCATCAATGGCATGTAATTCTTTACCTGGAGGTGGTGGAACAATTTTTTTGGGTCGCAGAGCATTAGGTATTTTAGCATAGAGCGTGATATATTGTGTATAAACAAGATCAAGATATTTGGCACAAGAAATGACTTGATCTTCGGTTACAACTTTGGATTTATTAACTTCTTCAGTTATGGGTGCTAACAAATATTTAGTGAACCATATAGCTAATACCTGATCAAGAATGAAGGTTTTGACCAAAATATGACAATATTGCCACTCAGGAATATGTTTAGAAATGTGAGTGGAATCTGACTATTTCAAATTGGTCAAATGTTAGGTTCCAGTCTCATAACCAATGGGAAATTTAAAATGAGTTAAAAACGTGGTTTCTAAGGCACTGAAATTGTTGAACAAAGTGTGCGGAAATTAAATATACCACTTTTCTATTGTACTAGTAAGTGTTTCCTAGAAAATACGTAAACAGATAGAGTCATCATTTAAAGAGTCTGAAGAACACCATAAATGATATGTCATAACATGCGTAGACGGGTCTTATCTAGGATTTCCATTGAATAATGAGATATCACTTAACAATTTCATAGGAATGATCAACCTCAAAGGAGAGTGACAAATGGGATCATTTGTAAGTTGAGTTAGATCTAGAAATTCAAGGGTTGCTACAAATGGAAAATTCCTATTAATGCCTGGTGGTTTTTATCCTGGGTAAGATGGAATGGCTTGAGAAACAAGTATCTACGCTCCTGAATAAGGAGGATTTTGGTAACCTAGATAAACATAACATTTTTTCCCAGTTCAAATATAAACTTGAAAATGTTAAAATGGATGAGTTTGGATTTACTAACCTTGGTAAGGCATTTGAGGAATACCTTGATATGTTTTCCCTGAGGGATTTTGCATCATCTCTACATAAGGTTGTCTATCTTGTTCCTATGCCATGCCATATATAGGTTGATTCACTTGTATTTGAGGAATAGGACAACCAAGAAATGGAGGTTGTAAGGCACCTTGAAGAGGCTAGGTAAGTGTGACTTGGGAGGTCCCAAATACCTGTGGAGCAGGTTGAGTTAGAGGTGCAACCTACAAAGGTTGAGATAAAGCTTAAGTAAGTTAGGATATGGTTCAATAAGTAGGAACCTTGGAATTAGTTAGAACAAGTTGAGAAGTTTTAATTTGATTCAAAACTGAGCCAGGTTGTGCAGGCAACGTAGGATGCCAAGGATTGGCAACCATTACAGGAAATGGGGGACTCAAATAGGGTATACAACCAACTTGCGGTATTTGATCAAGAGATTATAACACTCTATAAATAGGTTACCCCCTTGCTTAAAGGTAAGGTAATATGGAGTAAACTACCGTTCTGGGGGAGGATACCCAGTGTAAGGTGGAGTGGGCTATTGTAGATGTGCATACTCACTGACATAGACCATATTGCTGCTTCACTGAAGTTTGATGGAGGAGTAGGAGAAGACCATGTGGTGCTCATCAAAGTAATACTAGATGGTATTCCAGAAGAGGATGACATGGGAGAAGTCCATGGACTATATACTGCACCATAAAGATGCCATATAATGATTGGTAACTAGGTGGAATGGAAGGGCCACCATACAAATTTGTTTATGGTGATGATGCAAACATAAAAGTATCTATAATATTGTTTGTATCATTCATAGTGGTATATGTGGGATGATAAACCATAGCAGACTGATTCATGCTTAAATTTCCCAAAGAAGATAATTGAGGGAAACTCAAGGGTGAGTTGAAAAGAGGAGAACTAGATAAGAGAGTTTGCGTTGGAGTATGAGGAGGACGGAATTGATATATATGAAGTCCTCATAAATGAACAGGAGAATAAATACTAGACTCTTCTTGAGGAATATCCTTAATACTCAGAAGACCAGGTGGAATTTGTTCACCGTCAATTCCAAGATATACAAATTGTGGTTGAGCCAAAGACAAAGGAAGAGAAGAGAAAGGGCATGAAGTAACCGATGTAGCTAACTGAGGCTCCATAGGTTTTATAACCTCAGTTTGTAATGTATCTAAGTCAAGAAACTCAGGTTCAATAACCTCAGGTAACAAATTTTCAGGTGCTTATTTTTCGTCTATGTCAGACTCTCCAAATAATAAAGAAGTGATCTTGGGTTCAATATTACTCATGGGAAAAGATTATTTTGGATGGGTAATTTCAGATGTCGTTCTATAAGGGGTAGCTTCTAAAGTATCAGATTCAGAGTTTGCGTATTTTTATTTTTTTGACATCTAGGAGTTGCCTCAGGTGGAACAAGAGGTAATATTTTCATCCTACGTGAATGTCGGGGTTTCTCTTCCATGATGGTTTAATAAATTTTAGAAATTAACAACAAAAATAATAAAAAAGGGGTAACTAGGAAAAAGTGTTTACCAAGCAACTGTGAACTACAATATACCACCTTTCTAAACCAATAATTTATGTACAGTCAGGAAATATCCTCGAATGTTGTGTTCAGTGTATCATAGTGTACAAGGCGCCTGACTCAGATACCTAAGGTGGGATAGAAACCTAGTGGGGACTTCCAAAATATACCCAAAGGTACATGGAAGAGCAATCCATAGTAGTGTTTTCTAATGTGTAACCATACAATGAGAGTGTTACCATATACTTTTCATGCGTGGAATGCAATCCAATATACCCAAAGGTACGGGGAGAATGGTCATATACACTTACATACATGGAACGAGATATCACGCCCATAATGAAACGCTAGAAAAAATGACCAATCCTATGTTTATAGATGCCTAAAGATGTCTCTAGCCTAGACCTTCTAAATTTTTGCGTTAATCTTACAAATTCTCCTTAATATTGGTGTAGTAAATTTTAGATTTTATCTTGAAAATAGTTTCAATTTTCAAGGCTCACCACAAGTTTCACCTGAATACCCTAAAATGAAATCTAGCATGATAATATAAAATATTTTCTTTTTAATGAAAGTCTATTTATGAGAAGGAAGAGATTCAAATAGTAATGTAACAAACGACACTTGCTAATAAAAATTTTCAAATGCAACTGTTCCTATTTCCAAATTTCACACAAAACCCTAAATGAAAATAATGAAACAAATTTTATTTTATTTTCTCTTAATATTAAACTATAAAGAAAACTAAGATGAAACTAAACCATTGATGAAATAAATCACACATAATTATCATTGTAATACCAATTTATTCAAACCAATCAATGATCAATAATTTTTTTTCAAAATACCTAATTGACAAGAACAAAGAAAAAACCAAAGAAATTCTTATCAAAGGCTATCAAATGTAAAAGCAAACATAATGAAGGATTTTAATATACATGGACACATTTAAAGACATAAGGAAACCATGTTTGAACAAATAAAATCAGAGAGCAAGGAAAGGAAATGAATTTTTTTGCATCTTACAAGAATCAACGTAGGTGCAGAACATGCACCAATGCTTTGCAACGAAGGTACAAAGAAGGAGAAAGTGCACTGAAGCACTTTCTCTCTAGATTAGGGGTTGCATTGAGGGAATTTCAGCCAAAAAATAACACAAAACCCAAATCAATCTCAAAGAGGTGTTTCCTAAGTTGAATCAATGCTTGAATGACATAATCAAGGTTGCTTTAAGAGGTGAAAAATATGTTAAGGTCAAGGAAACCGCTAAGGGAAGAATTGGTCCCCAGTATGGTCGCCAATTTGTTATGAATAATTTTCATGATTTTGGACAAAGTTGAATTCCCTAGATCTAGTGGCATGATCTATAACAATATAAGACAAAAAAACATGAAGTTTTCCTTCGAGAAATTAGAGTATGGGAATGAAGCCTACCTAGAATTAGAAGCAAGCCTTTCTTTCCTCCTCGCTTGTAAGCTACAATTGTAGCTCCAAGTGCTATAATTATATCTTGCACATATGAATAAAATAAGAAAAGGATCCAAAAAATCCACGTAGCATAATATAAAATATCTATTCAATGAATCACGATGGCATTGAAATACATGAGTGTAAACATAACAAAACAAATATACGAAAAAAAATACTCTTTGTATTAATAAGTATAGGAGAGAGTTTACAACCATACATAGTAGTTGATTTTGTAGATGTCTCCCCAAGTTGAATTTTCCTTCCTTGTCACAAGGAACACCTCAAAATCAACCCTAATGCATGGATATGATGACTCCTTTAGGTTCAAGGAAACAACATGAGGGAACTATCAATCTCCAAAATCCAACCCTGGTGGTATGGAAGGAAATAAATTTATATAATGAGTGTGGTAATTTAGGATTTACTATTATGGGCTTGATATCCACATATGATGGGAGGATTATCTCAAGGGATAAGAGATGAGGTATCCATGATAGGATCAGATAGGAATTCGAGCTCTCTATATGTGGTAAATAGTTAAAAATACCTTGGGAGATTCTAGAAGAGGAAGCTTCAAAATTGCATTTTATTTTCCCAAATTTTAGAATCAATGCAACTACAAGAAGGGAGAAACATGTGTTGACCAACATAGGTAGAAAATAATGCAACATGGGCTGAATGGAGGTGGCCAAGGAGGTATGCTGCACTGGGGCTAAAATAATTTTTTTGAGCAATTTTTCTTAGATTAAACTCAAACTTTTTGGACAGGTCATTCTTAGGGCTTCGTGAAGGGATGATGAAACAATGTTCAGGTATATTGATTGATTTGGTTTGCAGTCCTTTTGGGTTGATGTGAAAAAATGATCCGTAATAGGGTTATTCCAATTATTTTAGGACTATTGAGTATAAGATTGAAATTTTTTATTAGGATATTTCATCATGCTTGACTGCCAAGTCTCATTGGAGTGACAAAGAAAATTTGTTCTAGTATTTGATTTTCTCCACTATCTTCTTGGTAAACTTCTCTCAATATTTGTAATGATGGAAAATATTTTGTAATGTGTGATTTTGCATAAATGACACAAATTCCAATGTTATCAAGTGGAAATTCTCTTAGTGGATGATTCTTTTTACACTTAGGACAAAATATTGATAAAGAAACACTCTAAATTTTTTTCTTGTTTCATATTCTTAACATATCTATTTTCTCACTTAGATTGCTAATAATTTTTGTTTTAAGGTTATCTAGCAGATTACCAAGTTCAACTTGACTTACCAATCTAGATGATGGCTTACTTACTATTTCCATGGCTGGATCCCAAGGGCTCCTACCATACTTTTCCCTTCCTCTTGATATGTGCTTACACATATTACAAATTTCTTCAAAGAATAATTTGGAACTATCCCCCTTTCCCATTAGATTAAGGAGATCATTCCACTCATTCATGATTTCTCTAAGTAAAATGATTTTTAATGTGCCAAATCCTAGTTTATGTAATTTTTCCCTTTTAAAATTATAAACAAATATTTCTACAAATTCCTCTAGATTCTCATCTTCATTTTGGCTTATTTTGAAAATTCCTTCATGTGGTATGCAATAATATTTATATCTTTCTAAAAACAGTTGTCTCGTTCCATCCCATGATCTTATAAAGTTAGTTCCTTGTCCCATAAACCATTTAAGAGCTCTATCTTTTAATGTAGCCATAAACAATTTCAATTTTTGAGTGCCTAATAAGTAATCATAAGATGTAAAAAGTACTTCAAGTTCAAAAGAAAGGTTTTCGGGGTTTTTTGATTTCATACTATGGAAGTTGGGAAGTAAAAATGAAGAAATTTTCTTCCTATTAACATTTAAATCAATATCATTAATAGGAAATCCAAAATGAGCTCCTTCATTGCCATCATCTACATCCATTTCTTCTACCTCCTTTGTCACCTCTTCGACTTCCATGAGTTGGTTTGTTTCTACCTGCTAAAATAGGAATTTCTAATGTGGATTGTGATGTGGTTCTTACTACACCATGTGATCTAGTAGGGGTTTTTGGTATTGAATGTTTGGTTTTATCTATAACTATTTGAGGCATAAAAGTGTTAGGTAAAGTACTAAGAGGGGAGAGGGGGAGGGGGGGGGGGGGGGCATAAATCAGTATTTTTACAAACTTGATCTAATTTTATTATTTTGATTTTTTTACGCGACTATTCTGAAGTAAACTTGTGTATGTATGCAACCTTAATGCAGACAACTAGTGTATATCAAATCAACTTAGTTTTTAATTCAATTTTATCCTGAACCAATATGATAATACTTCATCAAAATTATATAGATAGTAACCATGTGCAGTAAGAACAAAATAAAGCATCACACATAAGCAACATATATGAACACTATGATTTTTAGGTGGAAACCTAATGTGGGAGAAAACCACCGATGTTGTTGTCTATGTCTTATTTTTATTATTATGAAATAATTAATATATTCTTGTAATGGTTGAGACACATACCAGAACACATGCACCCATATGCAGAAGTTTACAACCTTCTCTCATTCTCCAATACCCACTTGAAGGGAGATCCAACTTCCTGATTCAAAACATCACAACTTGTAGGCCACATATCATAAAATTTTCATACTGGAACCACTACTATAATTTAAGCCCAATACCAAATAAAAAAATTGAAATTGATAACTGTAACAAATCACTCGATCATTGAACCAATTGAATCAACCAAACACTGAACTAACTGAGACACAAATAAATCAACTTATTCTCAAACAATCAAAGCAATTAGATCATTGTAACCAAAATACCAATATTGAACTCAAACATTGCATCAAATCATTGAACCAAATGAAAACCTTGATCAATAAAGTGTCAGAATATATAATCCACGTGTATACGTGACTTCCTTGAACCATACCTGTGTACAGATCTCAAAATATTGAACCCTGAAACTGAATCATTGTTATTATGAAACAAACACTGATTTACACCCTGAACCATTGAATCACTCTAAAATAATCACATAACCATCACAGATCTTCAATCACATACAACTAGCAGCATCATCACTATTCAATCAATAAATTCAACTTCAATGATCATTGTTAAACCCATATAACCAAGTAACACTTCATTGAAAAACAACAGAAACACATCAAGACTAATTAGACTAATCGAACATCTTATTCAACAAAAACCTAGCTTATATATGTGTTTTCCGCAAAAAAATTCCATGTATATATGCGCTACTCAAGAATAAAACCTTTGTACATATCTTTCCAAAGTGAAAAATCGATACACAACTTACCATCATGAAACCTGCGTATGTACACACCTTTTAGGTTATCAAACCTGCATACAGATCTGTAAATTATTGAATTATACCCTCACTGCACATCAGACCTTCAGAAAAAACCCATCTCTTGGCATACATAATAAAACATGCATCAAACATAAATATCATAGATCAAACCAATCCATTATCAATATAGTCATTTCAGATCAGTGGATCTGATCCATCATCAAATTATCGGGTGCATACTTAGTTGCATATCAAATAATTCATCATAGCCTATTACATGCATACTTGCTTCAGATCTAACTATTCATCAAAAACTTATGACTTGCACCCCCAAAACACTTTTTTCTTTATCTCCTTATATAGCTTAGGCCTTATCCAATACCACAGGTTAGAACCACACTAATGTCGATGCTATTCTTTGATGGTGTCAAATATCCATTGTTGGGCTGAATACTATGGTCCAATACCATGGTAAAGACCCTTTGTATTTAGAATACCATGGTGTGAAAATTTTACGCACCTTTCCTTCTTCATACCTGCATATGTAGGCGGCTTTGCTTCACAAAACCCGCGTGTACCTCTCAAAACATCACTTTCATTATTATGTTGTCTTTGAACTTGTATGCCTTTAACCAAAATTTCTATCACATGTAGACACATCTTGTTGACATCTTCATCAAGAATTTTTCCATCAAAATACAACCCATCAAATAGGTTTCCATAAAGGACAACACATTATTCGTAATGCCAACAAAAATAAATATTTGTTTTCTGTTTCTGTAAATTTTTTGAGTGAGAAAGCTAATGCAATGCAATTTTATATTTTTGAAATAAAGGGTCCCTAATACAATTATGGTTTTTTTTTAATTAAAATTTAAATGAGAGAAATAATAAATAAACTAGGAAGAAGAAAATGCATACTTTGTCACCTCCCCAATCATGATGCCGAAAAGTGATGGCCCTCAGTATCACATCAAGAATGTTGCAACTCCCAAGGGGTCTCGACTTTAATTGTCAACTGGTGGTTCATAAATACTTAAGAGGGGTCAACACTATGTGTGCAATATGTAATTTGTTTTTCTCTTATCGATATTATGCAATTCAAAGAAACTAAAGAGAAAATAAGTTAGAAAAAGACCATTCTATTGTGTATGCTATAGGAAATACTCAAAATTGCAGGAAAGAGAGAATAACAAGAAAATATATTCTATTTGTAGGATAAAGAGGACAATTATTTCAATCATGCTGAAGAAAAATTAAACCCATTCTACTATGCATTGGAAACATACTTGCTCCTGAAAGAAAGAATTGAAACATCAAACCCCAATTTAAATAAAAAAAATGCAGTTCTACTATATTAACTAGGTCAAAGATTCTATGAGGTCTTTGGGGTTCCAAATTTCATCCTCAAGTTATTAGGGACATTTTATTATGTCAATAAAGGTTAACCATGCTTCAGATGAAAATATGAATGATTTTTTGATGTAGAATGTAGGTTGTTATAGGAGTCCCTCTTTTTCTATAAGAGACAATTTAGTGAGAAAAAAATATGTTTTAGATGTGGTTTGAAGGAAGTATAAATTAAGGGAAGGCTAAAGTATGTTCATGATGTCCTTTCCAAGTCTGTATACCTATCAGGGACAAGTTTATTCACAAAAAGGGTGATTCTAAGGTTTCTTTTAGCTTTGCAAAATTGGAATTTATGTAATAATAGAATACAAAAATGTATGACAGTAAGTAAGGAAACATAAGTATAAAAAATATAAATGAACGGAACTGTATGTTTTTTTTTGTCTGAGAAAAGAAACCTATGCTTTCATTTATATAATAAAGGAGAATAAATTTTGTATATACACCCAAGGTGTATTCTTCAACGATTAACCCAATCCTTTTGTGGTATAATTTCAAAAAATACAACCAACAGTCCAACATACAGTTCAATACAAATTCTATGTCATATCATAAAAAATAGTCATGAACCCGAGTTCACAATGTGGTCAAAACAGTAGCATAAACATTTCTTGCAAATTTTTTTTTAAAAAACATTAAAAATTTTGTAAATAGAAAATAGAAATAAGTTCATATATAATATGTTAAATATCAACCACAAATAGCCCATCTAGATAGGGTCGATGGTAATACTGAAAATGATCAGACCCATGAACTTTAGTCACCGAATGAAGTCCTTGAGCCAAGAGCAAGCCATCTTTAGAAAATGCACCAGTGACCTCGTTCCTCTCCCTGTAAAGATGGCAACATGAAAATTATGTGAATATATGAATAATAATTTGCATATCCTCCACAAGATGAACAAGTAAAGTATTTTTGCAACATTGGATCATGTTAACCCGGTTAGAAACTAATAATGAGTCCTCGAAGCATTGAACCTGAAAACATATTTTCTCTACTGCAAAATAAATGAGATAATGACATGCATGAACCTCCACCCGGTTATTACACCCCCTATATAGTCCCATCCATCCCTGGAAACTATGATTATCTAAAATATGAAGCACAAAACCACCACCCAATGAGTGCTCCTCCCCCTGAGAAGCGTTTTCAAAAACTACCCATGGGATAGAGACATTGGGATTTTTGATGTGAACTAAACAATCACCCAATGAGATCCGAGATTGTGGATAAGGTGAAATAATTTCTAGCCCATCCGTAGCCACCTATTATAGATAAGAAATATAATCCATGAAGGTAGATTTATTTTGGGAAAGCCAAATCCCCCAACACAGAATAAGAGGAAGAGCATGAAAAGGTTGAGTCGACCTATTCTCAAACCAATGATTCCATGTGAGTTCAAATTATACTCCATACCAAATAGAGTCTAAACCAATCAATGATAGAGCTACATCACACACCTTCATAGGGAAGGGATAGTGATTAAAAAAATGATCAATATATTCCAAATTTTGTTTACAAAGGGCACACCCACCTACTCCCCTGAGAAAATGATACTCAAATACCTCCCAAATAGGAAATTTATACTTCATTATACACTAGATCAATAATTTTTATTTTGATGGAAACTTTGATTTCCAAAGTTCCCACCACCACCAGGCCACACCAACATTCAAAATATCACTACTAAGTTAATGACAACCCAATTTTGTAGTATAAGCACCATGAGGTGCGGTCACCCAAATCAATTCGTCCTCTCAATCTAATAATATAATATGAGAATCTATCAGATCATAAATTTAATGTTTTTGAGGCTTCTGAAAATAATTCGGTAAGAGAATATCATTTTCATTCATCCAAACTTGTTGCCAGATTGTGGACCTAGCAAGAAAACTTATGTGTGCCAATCAAAATATGCCATGATACCTTAAAAAGAAATGAGATCTGAAGGAATTATATGACCCATGTTGCACGTAGGCCATGGATCTAATCCATGCCTCAAAATTTTCCCATCACCAACCTTCCATGCCAAACCATTGTAACCAGATCAAAATAATTAAGGACAACCCACCATATTAATAAAATATTCAGTTTGGATTTATTAGGCACCCATACCCAATTAAGAAGAGAGAGTGTAGAGGTGTATTTATGTAGAATCAACCTAGTCCGAAGACCATTAGTGGAGAGGGATCTCCATATACATTTAGCATTGAGGGCCTTTCAAAAGAGAAAAATATTCTTGAGCCCCTAAACCCCCAAGATCATTAGAACAACTAAACGACTCCAACTAACCTAAGATAAAACAAACCAATCTTGTGTACCTTCCTATAAGAATTTAAAACAAATATAGTCGGCCTAGTCTAAAACCCCCTTAGGAATATAGTTTGGATACATTCAATATACTGGGATGGCCTCGAGCATAGAATTAACCAAAACTAATCTACCCGCCCAAGAATACCATCAGAAGCTCTAAAAGTTTAGGCTTTTTTCTAGCTAGGCCAACAACTAATTCCAATTATATTTTTTTATATCCATTGGGTTTCAAATGGAAACACAATTATTTTAATCCTTCATCCAAATTAGATATTGTATAGGGAAATATAAAACGAGTAAAATAAATCTCCATAAGATCCAGTTTCTGTACAAAAATTGAAGATTTACTATCGTTAATCTCTGTCCCCGTAGCATACCCGAAAAGAGATAAAATCTTCTTAAGAATCCTCACATCCCTAGCCAACCTATTGGAGAATATTAAAATATAATGCATGAATAATAGATGTGTGATCTTGAGCACCTACATCAAAAGAAATACCATGAAACTCCCCGTTGTGTCACACATCCTTTATCATAATACTAAACCCCTCCGCTATTAGAAGAAACAAAAGTGGGGACAAAGGGAAAGCGTGACACAACCCACACTATGCATGGAATATATTTGAAGCAACACCATTAATTAATACCACAAATGATAAATCGGTCAAACATCCTATAATCCAATTGACGAAATTAATATCAAAACCTACATGGGTGAAGAGCAGTCTGATGAATGACCAGTTAACTCGATTATATGCTTTTGAGAGGTATATTTTAATAAGCCTCCCTTCAAATTAAATAATTTTATCCTATGTATGCCCTCATGTTCCACACTAGTGGCCTTATGTATCTAGCACCCAGTAACACCCTCCTCCCACATTTACCCAAGCTAATCGGTCCACTTGGGTAAACATTTGAAGAGAGACTACTATGATGTGATTCAAATCCCAAGTACAGTTAAGTAAGTGCAACCAAAAAAACACAACCAAAATGACCATCTAATCATGCTACAAAACCTTGAGGAGCCGACCAACCCTACCAAGTGACCACCCCCTAAGGTAACTTAACATTTTACTATCATAGAGCCCGAGTCGCTCCCTTGCCAAACACTCCAAGCAACTGAGAGACTCCAATCGCTCCTGTGAGCCTTCCTGAGTGAGACTGTATCCTTTTTATACTAGTTCTATGCCATTGATTATGATATTTAAGGGTATTTTCTAGGGCTAGGACCCAATCCCTGCCCAAAATATCCATGAAACTTTTAGAACTCATAAAAGACATGAAGAGAATGATTTTGATAACAAACTTGATCAAGGACTTGACTAGACCACTACTAGGCATGACAAGTATTTCCTCAAACATGTCACAAATATGGATTCTACAGGTTAAAAAAATAGATGTGTGCATATATGTTTCACACTTATATGAGAATCACTAAGAAGAATTGATGCCTTATCACATTAGCTGCATTAGCATCTATTAAGTCATATATTCATTTTTCATTTATTTAAAAATAAAAAAATGATGATAACCACACATCATCATTGTTATAAAACAAACTCATAACCAACATATCAGCAATAAAATATCAAGGATACAATATCCATAAGATCCACATATAACTAATACATGTATACATTGAATACCAAGTATAAAGGACTCTTATTAATGAATGCAAAAGCCAACAAGGTTTGGGACTTCCACGTACCACCTAACCATACATTGGCTGAAACAAATATTTCTTTCAGAAAATCACCCCTGTGCCATATTCAAAGAATTAATTTGGGACTCATGACCAAAATAAACCAGGGCTTCCTGAGGCTTAACCACCTCACCCTCATCAATAGAACCAAGATTTACCGTGATCCTCACCAAATCACTAGGCCTTAAACAAGCATGGATGATACTAGAGTTATCCACATCTCATACTCCTCTACCATGGCATCAACCCATATTGGTAGCTACACTACTTCCTTGAATGAGGATAACTCAGTATCTACACTCTCACTCATAAGAGCCATGTAGCTAGTGTACTGATCTAGGGACCTGCTCTTCCATCGTTGTGATGTGGGTGCTCCCACATTCTCTCTAGCATCTTATATCAATATGTCAGCCTCTTTGGTGCTCTTCTTTCCATCTTTGGATGTCTCTTCATGAGTGGGTGCTTCCACTCTCTGCTCCTCTGCTTGTGGATGATCCACATTTTGAGGTTCTTCTTTTGGAGCTAAAAGCACCTCATTTGCATGCAACTGAAGCTACCTCTCAAGGAAATTCATATGGAATTAGGTTAATATAATTTCACATATCTAAGAACCACTGTCATCCTATGATATGGAAGGTACACCTGATAGTTGTGAGGTGTATCAATTTATCCCACTGATATTCCCAAATCAGTTGTTGGTTCTAGCTTTCTCCATGCATCCCTGGTAAAATTATAGTAAAGTAATGAACCAAAAATTATAAAGTGCACCACATATGAATTCCTACTAAAAAATTCTTCCTCGAGTGTACTCATCCCGAGGATCTGATTAGGACTCTTGTTTTGCACATACACAGTTGTGTTGCATGTTTCAGCCCACAAGTGCAATGATAGGCCCTGATCATGTAACATCGCCTCTGCAACTCCCACAATGTTTTTTTTCTTCCTTTCTACAACAAAATTCTATTGTGGGTTATGTGGTGCTATCAAATCCCATTGAATGCATTCTGATGCACAAAATTTCTTGAATTCATTTGACACACATTCTCCCCATTTTCATCCCTGATAGCCTTCACTTTCCTACCTGTGTCTTTTTCAACAAGTGCTTTGAACTCACAAAATTATGAGAACATATTCTCTTTCTTTTGCATGAAGAATATCCAACACTTGTTTGAAACATCATCTATGTTGGCTTGAGGGGTTCTGACCCAGGTTCAGTGTGCAAGGTTTGCCAAAAACCCCCTATACTACTAGCCCTTTTGGCAGTGACCTGCTTGCGCAAGTCAAAGTCTCACCCGAAGTAGTATGGGTGGGTGCTGGAACCAGGTTTCCGCACCCTGAGAAAGGATGGGTAAGGCAAGCAGAGCTGTGCTAGGTCCTGTAATCCCAGATTAAATTGTTCTGTGTAGGGTTAATTAGGTCTTTGTTTGCATCCACGTGCGCTAGATCTATAGTTATATACTTTTATGACAATAACACAACATTATATAAATAGAACAGAATAGATCCAGATCCAGAAACACACTTACACAGATCTTCGTAGCTTAAAGACAGAAAATGTGCAATACAGCAATTACCAACAATTCGCACAAGATTACTCATAGATTCATTTCTCTATCAATCCATCTTATTCATTCATTCATCAATTCTTCCTTATAATTCCCTTCCCAACCTGCGCACATAGCAGCAGGGTCCGCACACAGCTGGACTTGGATCTCCACGCACACAACCAACAGGAGTACTTTCCCAAGAAACTGAAACAGATAGCTTAAACCACAATTCGCATCAATAGCTTATCATTCTTGTCCTTTACAATAAAAAATGCTCCTCTATTTATAACAATCTAGCCTAGACTTTCCTATGGTCCGCAAACTGTGGTTTTCGGACCCCTAGTTTACCCTTTTACCCATTACAATGCGTTCGGGGCTTTGAACCACCCCAAGGCCCATGCACTAGACTAAATCTAATAAAAAATATTCAAAATGGACCAGTTTCACAGCTTGTTAGGAGACCCTATTCCAACAGTCCCCCAACACAATCTTGTGACTCGTCCTAAGTCACTGTGGTGGTGCAGCTTCTATTTACGTGCGTAAGGTAGAAAGAGTGCAGATGAGCAGAGGGAGCACTTCCTTACTCTGGGCTGTAGCTTGCTGTGCAATGTTGACAAGTGTCAGGTAGATAGGACCGTCTCGAGCCATGGTAACTCGTTCTAGAAGCTAGTGGAGGTGCGCAATGGCGGACTGAGCATCTTGGGTGAGCTGGAGTGCGGTGTCAACCCATGGTTTCAACTATTTTCGGATGACATACTTGGTGTGGCGAAGGTTTTCAATCGTGTTCATGACAGATAGACACTGTGTGGAGATGTCGGAGGGTGAGGAAGTTCTGACCTGATCCAAAGCATCTTCTGCCTGCTGTAATTCCTTCTAGATATGTTGAAGCATAGAGTGGTGCCGGAAAGCTGTCCATAGTTGCATATATGTTTCAACCAACTGTGCGCCCTGTGTAAGCTGCTCCTGAAATAATATGTGCTATGTTGGTGACCAATGCAATCTGCTGGGCCCGTACTTCCGGAGGTATGTCAGACTGTTGTTGCATAGTTTGGGCATGGTGGTGAACCTCTTGCAACACTCTGGTGTATAATCCTTGGAGCGCTGTGTGAGATAGCTGCGCCAAATCTATTTGGATGTCCCCCATGTTCAGATCACGATTTTTAACTAGGGTAGTATGAGGGAGTGAACAAAAATTGCTTATGTTGGGCGGTACTCTCGAGTTGTGGAGAAGTTGCAGCATGTACCTGTATCTCAGCGTTCCTCCTTGGCGCAGAACTAGTGGTGACCTAACTATGATGCTGCGGGTGGGGGATTGTGGTACTAACATACCCTCCTCTGCGCTCAAGGCCATCCAGCTAAGTCTCGCGGTTGTCTCTGTGGTGCGAAGGTCGGTTATTCCCATTACGCAGTACTGGTGCCTTTTTATGCGTGGCTCACAGCCAATTATTTCTGCATGAAGCTAGCGCTTGATCCTTTGACTACACTCAGCATTCCCAGGCCCTATCAAGACGATGTCTGCAGGTACTGAGTAGCTCAGGAATGGATCATTCAGAAATTTAGGTTCCATCTTAGCAACATGGAAACGGGCGTCCCAGAGAATGTTAATGATTTCAGAAAACTAGTAGGCAGATAGTAGGAGCATGGTGGAGAGAAAATAAATAGCCTAGTGCGAAGTCATCCAGCCAATTGCACACCGTCCGAAGCTATTTAATGGTGGAGTAGCCCGTTCATGAAACTTACCATCGACCATTCGGATTAATATTACCATAATTGGTTGCATTAATGATCTGCCACCTATTTTGCTTACCCGTAAGGTTCCTTTATTATCAGATTGGGATGTGCTGACAGTCATCATTTGTGCCTGATGTCTCGTCCACATAATGTCAGATTCCGAATGACGCTTGCATGCTATTCACGTACCCTAAATTAATGTTGATGCTAGGTGTTGCATAACAGGGTTTAGGTACCAGATCTGCAAATTGGCCACCAATATTCTCGAACCATGCTTGTCTTCCTCGGGTGGGATGTCCTGGTCTGGTAGGGCTACGTCAAGCGTCCTCATGCCATATGTTACTTGAAGTGAGTGAAAATTCTCCCAATTGCACGTGGGTTCAGGTGGGTCCATAATCGAACACACACTTAGAGCAGTGGTAACTAGGTGAGCCTGTCCAAGCAGGGTTCGATCACACCCTTGATTGTTGTATGTCAGCAAGTATCTGCATAGGTCGATTGACCACGAATCCCATCTGGCAACTGGGGTCCCTAAGCGCAGGATAACCCTATTCCAATACTTATCCTGAGTGAAGAATATCAGCCCTTGCGCAGGTGCTCCACACAGTGTTAGTGGCAGTGCTCCTAGCCTACGCTTCATGGGAATTTCAGGTTCAAAAATATTCGTACTATCTCCTTCATTATCATGGCAAGGTAGGTCTCTTTCCTTGGTAGAGATGCGATGGAAATTCCTCGTTGTCTAATGACATCGTAGCACCGAAACCTCATGCAACCGACCTTGCCAATTTTCTAGCTCCTCATTAGAGTCAGAAAAACATTCACTTTCCTTTTCCCAGCAGAGCACTCCTTCATCCATGGGGTTAACCTGACCTTCATCCCGCGCAGTCAATTTATAAATGTGATCTATCTCCTCCTCCTCATAGGCTGGCTCTGTATACCACGTGCCTTATGCCGGATCTAGTGGCACTATGACGCACGTACCTTTGTTTTCAAACACCATGCAGTGCTTCTTGAGATTGATGACACCCCCCATGTCTATAGCCTATTCCAATCCAAGGAGCGCAGGATAGGGATACACATCTTCCACAATTTATATTTCTTCAAATTCAGCTAGGACCCTTACCCCTGCGATGTCAACCATGACTTTTGGTAGCCTTCCTAGAGGAATTATTTTTTGTTGATTTTCCATGCGCAGTTGGATGGTGAACCATTCTAATTTAGGCTCTCCCATTCGTTTCCATGTCTACTTTGGTAATACATTTGCATCCGATCCAAGATCTAAGATGACCTGATCCATTTTTTAGTCACCAATCTTCGCAGTCAACCGCATTTCTCTTCTGGTGCGTTTCTTATAGCTGTACATTTTATGTACATCCTTGGTCCTAGGGATAAAATTAGGCCACACTGCACAAGTATTCAGTAGTGCTTGGATATTTCCTATGGCCTGTGGGTTTCGTAGCAACTTCAGACATGCCTTCAAAAAGGGCTTAACTCCTTCTTCTATCTGTAGGTGTGTCGGCTACTGCGCGGGGCCTGCCAATGGTGCTTGTTCCTTGAGATTCACTCCTTCCTAAGGGGCAAGCTCCTCCTTTGCTCCCTAGGTGACCATCTCGCTACGTGTCATGAATTTTACACTCGAATTCATATTCCTTAGCTCGGTTTTAACTCTTTGTACGTTCTACGTAGGGGTGGGCTGTTTTTCCTGCATCTTGGCTATTAAAATTGGGCAATCCTCCACCACATGGTCTAGCTGCCTACAATGCTTGCATGACGGTCTGGTGGGATTTTGGAATTCTCTGGAAAAGTGTCCTATTTCCCCACAATTATAACAGATTACCTGCCCACATCCTCATCCTATGCTTCCTCCCTGACCTCCTCTGCCTCTAGCTAGTGATCCTCTAAAGTGCGTAGAAATTCTTGGCGACGCAGGGTCCGATTGTACCCTATATAAGTTCCCACGATCCATCATTAAATCATAAGTACGACAGTTCTTCTCATCATGTCCCACTGATCGGTAGAATCTGCACCATTATTGCTTCAGTTTTGGGACATACGCACCTAGTTGAGGGCAATGGTTCATATCATGCAGTCCTGCTACCTGATAGTCATCACACCATAGCGCAGGTCCGCTTGACCCTGGTCATGACAGAATAGGTTCCCTACTTGCTCCTGGGAATACCGGACTAGGTCCTCCCACTTGCATGTAATCCGTTAGTAGAGGGCACTCATCCTTTGTATGACCAGACACCCGACATCATATGCACCAAAGATCTATGCAACCATCCTTTCCTCGCTCCTTTCACAGGTTCTGTATTTCCATATGCATAGCCCCAAGATGTTCCTGAATTTGTTGTACCCCTACTGACGTATCCTCTTGGGGGGCAGCTTCTAGTTTCATAGCGACTTCCACAGCTTTCTCCTGCGACTCAAAGGTCTGATGACTCATCGGCGTGTGCAGGTGAGGTAACAACATAGCGATGAACCATTCTGTATGTTTTCTATCATCATACTCGAATCCTCCTTCCCTGATTTCCTTCTTCAATCACTGATCAGCCTCCCATACTAACTCAGATGCACCTTGTTTAAGGTCCTTTACTTTCACTACCAGCTAGGAATAAGATTTCGGCTTTCGAAACTATTTCTTCAGATAATCTTTGATATAGCGAATGGATGTGGTCCCATTCTGGGAAATGTATCACATATACTAGTCTAGGGCCATGTCCTCGAATTCTAATGACAGCTGCGCCCTCTTCACCGTGTCACTCGCCACATTCTGCACAGTCCAAATAGAGTCTTCCACGAACCAAAATCGATGCATATCCTCATCTCCTACCCCCTTGAAGGTAGGTAGTTTCAGGTGTGCAGCCATATCACTGTCTAGGGGGGGTGGTGGTATGGGTGATTTCTTACCTTTGTGCGACCTAGGTGGCAGTGTAGCTGGGGGGTCTTGTGCAGCTGGTTCTTGCAACAGAGTATAGGAGGATCTTCCTCCGTCAAGGTTGGTCTGATAGTATTTACCACTGCGCATCGTGCTCCCGTCTAGATCTGAGGTCATTCAATTAGTATGACTACACAGAATGCTCCTTTCGCATAGTAATATCTTAATCAACAATGGTAATGTCCTCATAAATTTTTCCTAGAACCCTTTAAAGAATTTTCGTTCGGCCTCAAAGTATGATACAAACTGATAAATGGAAAATTCCATCACAAACCCTCCTAGCTCGCTATCCACCCAGTGATATACCATACACGTGATAGTATTATCAGTCTTTTCCAACTGTTGGATCAGCTCTGCGGTCCACTGAGTGACTCGTTCATCCTTCCAATACTTTTGGAATTCTACAAGTCTGGCTAGCCACTCCTGGAGCTCAATCGCAAATGTCACAAAGAAAATTTCGTAGCTCTTTGTAAGAATATACCTATTTTTCCACCTTTCTACTGTTAACTCCTCACTATGATTTTCTTTTACCGCGAACTCCTGGATCTTCCTTTCAAACTAGTCTTCAATCTCCTTTCTTTCAAGCTTACAATATTCTCTTGTCATTACATGATCCCTCTCTCAGACTTCTTCCGGTCCCGGAAATAGAACCATTTGTTGGCTTGAGGGGTCCTGACCTAAGTTTGGTGTGCACGATTTGCCAAAAAATTCTTATACTACTGGCCCTTTCGGCAGTGACCTGCGAAAGTCTCACCCGAGGTAGTATGGGTGGGTGCTGGAACTAGGTTTCTGCACCCTGAGAAAGGATGGGTACAACAAGCAGAGCTGCGCTAGGTTCAGTAATCCCAGATTACCTTATTCTACGCAGGGTTAATTAGGTCTCTGTTCGCATCCACATGCGCTATATTTATAGATATATTATTTTATGACAATAACACAGTATTATATAAACATAATAGAATAGATCCAGATCCAGAAACACACTTACACAGATCTTCACAACTTAAAGACAGAAAATGCACAATACAACAATTACCAACAATTCGCACAAGATTACTCACAGATTCAATTCTATATCAATCCTTCTTATTCATTCATTCATCAATTCTTCCTTACAATCCCTTCCCAACCTTCGCACACAGCAGCAAGATCTGCACACAGCTGGACTTGGATCTCTACGCACACAACGAGTAGGAGTCCTTTCCCCAAAAACTGAAACAAATAGCTTAAACCACAATTCGCATCAATAGCTTATCATTCTTGTCCTTTACAATACAAAATGCTCCTCTATTTATAACAATCTAGCCTAGACTTTCCTATGGTCTACAAACCGTGGTTTTTGGACCCCTAGTTTACCCTTTTATCCATTACAATGCGTTCGGGGCTTTGACCCACCCCAAAGCCCCTGCGCTAGACTAAATCTAATAAAAAATATTTAAAATGGAGCAGTTTCACAGCTTGTTAGGAGACCATGTTCCAACAATCTACAAAAATCACATAATACTTGTGCTTGTCCATGGAGGCTCTTGAGAATGGTCCACACACATTTGAGTGAACTCGTTCATGTATCGCTTATGCTTGACTATCCTTATCATGAAAGGTGGCTTTGTTGTACTTCCCCAATGTACACCCTTTGCAATTATCATGCTGTGATAGTGCACCCTTAGGAAGTCCTGTAGATATATGTGGCATGATATTTAAATATCCGTGGTGTAGATGGTTGTTGGCTTGAGGGGTCCTGACCTAGGTTCAAAGTTTATTATGCAACCAACAAACCCTCCAACTATTGGCCCTTTGGCAATGACCTGCTTGGGCAGATCAGCGTCTCACCCAAAGTAGTATGGGGGGTGCTAGAACTAGGTTTCTGCACCCTGAGGAAGAAAATAATGTGGTGGCCCTAAACAAGTATATAATAGAATGTGTTGTATATCGAAAACTGATGCGCACAAATATAGATCAACATCATCAAAAAAATTATTACGAATATAGATAATATGCATAAAATAGACAAATCAAAGATCGCTTCATCACATATATATAATAACAGAACCATATCTTCATAATGCACAATAAATTAAGAATATTTATTTATGTATTCAACCATCAACTTATATTCATGCATAAATAACATATATACTCACGCAGATACAATTAAGCATAAAAAAAGTAAGTGATCTCAAAGAAGAAACAATAAACATATAACATAATGCTTCACCAAAACCAGTCTTTGTATTATATTCCAGCAGTTCAATACAACATACTTTTCCCTTACAATTTCTCTTTCCACGCACACAGTCATCAGAGTCCACACACATCTAGGACTAGGTCTCCGCACACACAGCCAGCAGGAGCCTTTCTAACCAAAACCCAGACTTAGAAAAAAACTCGTACACAATGTTCATCAAAATAAGCATAACCAAAAATATATATCTCTTCATGACTTGACCGTTACATATTTATAATAGTTTAACGTGCAAATACTATGGTCTGAAACCATGGTTTGAGGCCCATAGTTTACCCTTAACACCATTTTACATAAAAGAGGTACTTTTACCTGCCCCAAATCCCCTTGAACTTTCCGCGCAATGTGCATATGAAAATTATACAAAATTTTATGAAAAAATGTACCCCAGGGGACCCCATTCCAACAGGCCCCCAACACAAACCTATGACTTGTCCTAAGTCACTGTGGGGTTTGCTCCTTCATCTTGGCTTGGAGTGAAAAAGTTTTAAGTGGTAGTACCACCTCAAGACTTTGCGCAGCAACTCCTTATGCTTCAATGACCAATTTTTCTATGGTGGTGTTGGAACGGGGTCTCCTAACAAGCTACGAAACTAGTCCATTTTGGTTAATTTTGATTATATTTAGTATAGCGCAGGGGTTTTTTGGTGGGTCAAAGCCTCGAAATCATTGTAATGTGTCGAAGGGTAAACTAGGGGTCCGAAAACCATGGGTTGTGGACCATAGGAAAGTTGGAGATAGATTGTTATAAATAGAGAAGTATTTTGTATTGAAAAGGATAGGATTTGATGAACTATTGATGCGATCTGTTGTGTAAGCTATCTTTTTGGGTTTTTGGGGGAACAGACTCCTGTTGGTTGTGTGTGTGGAGATCCTAGTCCAGTTGTGTGCATACCCTGCTCCTGTGTGCGCAGGTTGGTAAGGGAATTGTAAGGAAAGGTTGATGAATGAATGAATGTAGAGAATTATTAGAGATCTGAGTCTGTGAGTTCTGTTATGTGAATTGCTGATAAATGTTGTGTTATGTATTTTATGTCTTTAAGCTACGAAAGATCTGTATTGTGCTCTTGGATTTAGATCTACTCTGTTCTGCTTATGTACTGCTATGTTGATGATATAGTAAGCCTATAACTATAGATCTAGCGCACGTGGATGCGAATAGGAATGTAATTAACCCTGCACAGGACAAGGTAATCTGGGAATTACAGAAATAGGACGCAACCTTACTTGCCTTACCCATCCTTTCTCAGGGTGTGAAAACCTGGTTCCAGCACCCACCCATACTACTTCAGGTGAGACTGTGACCTTCAAAAGTAGGTCACTGCCAAAAGGGCCAGTAGTATAGGAGTTTGTTGGCAAACTTTTCACACCGAAACTGGGTCAGGACCCCTCAAGCCAACAAATGGTTCCGTTGTTGGGACTCGAAGAAATCTGAGAAATGGGATTAGGTAATGGCATCAGGGATCTAGGAAGGATGAATGAGCAAAGGCACAGCATGGAACAGTGAGAACTATCGAAACAGTCGAGAAGAGGATCGCCCTGCCCATAGTCCGCCGAAACCTACACAAGATCCATCAGCTGCCACGACGCTAGGGCCTCAGGAAGGTAAACCAGAGGAACCCATGGCAGCACACTTAAAGTTACTTACCTTCAAAGGAGCAGCCGATGAGGACATGGAACGATTATGGTTCGTGGCCGACTCGGTATGGATGGCGCAAGGGGTGGTGAGTGATACTGTGAAAAGAGCGCAGCTATCCTTATCGTTTGAAGAAAGGGCATTGGATTGTTATATGCAGTACATATCTCAAAATGGGAGCACAACACTTCAAAATATTAAGGATGCCTTAAAACAAAAATTCTAGAAGCCGAAATCCTATTCCCAACTGGTAGTGGAAGTAAAATACTTCAAGGAAGGAGCATATGAGTCAGTTTAGGAGGCCGATCAACGGTTAAAAAAATAAATCAGGGAAGGAGATTTCATGTACGATGAAAAATAGCACACATAATGTTTTATCGTTATGCTCCTACCTCACTTGCGTACACCTATGGGCCATCAAACTTTTGAATCGCAGGAAAAAGCCTTGGAGGCTACCATGAAACTTAAAGTTGCACCTAAGGACGACACAAGGGAAGGCGTGTATCAAGTTCAGGAGCAGCTCAGAGCCATGCACATGGAAATATAGAGCTTACGGATGGAACAATGGAACAAGGAAAAGGAGTAGGCATGGACCTTTGGTGCGAGCATTACCGGGTAGCGGGACTAAACGATACAGCCCAGTGTCTGTGGATAAATAGAGGTGAATTCAAGAAACAATGGTGAAGGTTTTTCCGATCTATAGGACACAATGAGCAGAATTTCCACACATATGACTTATTAGTAGATTGGGGAACCCTCTATAGGGTACAGTCTGATCCTGCCTCTCCGAGATCCCCCGCGATCTTTGGTGGCTTCCCTGCACAGGGCAGGGGGGGCGGGGAGGAAGCACAGGTCAAGGATGGGGCCAACTAATCTGCTACAACTATGGAGAGGTAGGGAAATTCACCCAGTACTGCCCAAATCCCACTAGGCAGACCTGTAAATACTGCCGACAGTTAGACCATGAAATTGAAGACTGCCCGATCTTGCTAACGAAGATGAAGGACAAAAAGTCTACTCCCACACAAAATGTGCAGAGATTCAAAGCAGAGCTAAGGAGCATAACGCACAGCATGGTCACCCAGAAAGCAAGAAAGGAGCTTGTTGTTCAGAAGGAACCAAATCCCGGAAAATAGGAGTCACTGGGAGCCCCTGCATAGCTACCAAAAGAAGAAGTTGAAACCTTTTTAAGGGCATGCTTGAAGCTACTACGCAACTCGCAGGCGGGAGAAAAATATTCAAGTATTACTACAGGACTACGCAGCTCAGCCCAGCATGGCGACTGAGGTTAAGGAAGTACACAAATTACACGGCTACAAAAAGCGCACCGGGAGATATTCGCTTGACTGCACAGATTGGCGACTATGAGATAGATCAGGTTATTCTTGACCTTGGATCTGATGCAAACGTCTTACCAAAACAAACATAGCAATGAATGGGGGAACCTAAATTAGACTGGTCCACCATCTAGCTGGGAATAGTGAATCAATAGAAGATCATCCCCCTGGGACGATTTCCAAGGGTTATGGTTGATATCGCAAGAGTAAAGGTCCTGGCTGACTTTAAGGTCATAGAAATTATGGAAGATATGGGTCCCTACCCAGCGCTCCTAGGGATAGATTAGGCCATCGACGTAGGGGGTGTAATTAATCTAAAAAAATGTAGCATGGTGTTTGAGAAGAATGGTACACGTGTAATAGTACCACTGGATCCCACTGAGGGCATGTGGTATACTGAACCAACATATGAAGAAGAGGAACTCGATCACATCTACAGGATGACAGCATAGGACGAAGACCAAGATGATCCTACAACAGGTGGATTATTCAACTGGGAGAAAAACAGGGAGTAATTTTCTGACCCAAATGAATAACTTGAAGATTGGAAGACTCAGCTACACAATGTCTCAACCCTACGATGCCCTCGGGTTGCAAGGACTCTCTACTGCATTACTTCGGAGGTAAGGGACCTTCCCCACTTTGATGAGTCTAGTACTGTCCAGGACTTCTTAAGAACATTAGAAGTTAGGTTGCCAAAGTATCGATGACTCTCGGCACTCAATCTAGCACTACGCGGCACACCTGCCCGCTGGTGGGATACCCAGAAGAAAGCATTTCTGGACTGGGAAATGTGTCAGGATAGGATGGTGCTACGGTTCACACCCCATGCCGATGTGAGCACCAAGATATTCTTGGGACCTAGAGATCCCCACGCACATCTACGTATATGGAAAACCAAGTGGTCCGACCGAACCCCAGACGAGTGGATCCATATGTTTATACATGCCTTGGGCCCTATCCCCACTACTTGGTACTTAGATGCCTAGCTACATCAGCGGACCCACCATTGGGGGATATTAAAAGAGGACTTCCTCGGAACATTCAGACTCATTGGAGGAACAAAAATGCTTGATGAAGCCCTACAAGACATTGATGCGTTCGTCTTCAGGAAGCCTCACCCACACACCCCACCAGCCATTCTAACATGGGAGGCCCAGATGCAAGACATAGTCAACTTTCGGAGCTTGGAAATTAATGAAGAGGAGGAAAACCCGCGGAATATCTCTGTTCTAGAATCTAAAGGGGATATTGATCACCTGGTTTCCTTTTCCAGTCGAAAACTCTCATGCGCCGAATGAAATTACTCTACCACTGAGCGCGAAGGACTAGCTATGGTATATGCGCTACAAAAATTCTGACACTATCTACTGGGTGGACACTTTAAGATGTTCACAGACCATTCAGCTTTGAAATACCTAGTCACAAGCTTGTGTTGGGGGGGAAGATTTTCCGCTGGTTGTTGCTATTTCAGGAATATGATTTTGAGATCATCGTGAAGCCCGGGAGGTTGAATGCAGGCCCAGATCATCTGTCTCATATCGATACAGAGGAAGAACCCACTAACTTGGACGAAGGCTTACCCAACGTGAAGCTGTTTACCATTAAAATGGTTGATTCTCACTTCGCTGATATCATTGAGTTCCTTACTACGGGTATGGCCCCTGCTGCATATTCGATACAACAGAAGAAGGATTTGGTTACCCAGGCTGCAGACTTTACTATCATTGCAGGATAGTTATACAAGCTAGGCGCAGTTGAAATACTCCGCAGATATGTATTGGAACATGAACGGCCCACCATCCTCACCGAAGCCCACAAGGGAGTCGCAGGCGGCCACTACGTAGGCAGGGCTACAACACAAAATATTTTGAGGGATGGCCTACCCTGCATCAAGATTCTTACACATATTGTAGATCGTGTGATACATGCTAACGAACCGGCCGACCCTCATGACGCGATGACATGCCGTTACAGCCCCAAATGGCCCTACAGGATTTTGATAAATGGGTCGCAAAATATTGTACTGCTAATATTGCTACACACTTCATCTTTGAGTAGATTTTGACCAGGTTTTGCTGCCCGAAAATCCTAATGAGCGACAGAGGTACGCATTTTCTGAACCAAACAATTCAAGCTTTGAATGAAAAATTCTGGATCCACCATGCCAAGAGTACACCATACCATCCCCAAGCTAATGGGGCGGTTGAAGCTTTCAACAAAATTTTGGAGCAGGAATTAACGAAGGTTTGTAATGCCGATCGTAGTGACTGGGATGTTCGCATCCCCTCGTTTTTATGGGCTTACCAAATGACCTGAAAAATCTGACCGGCATGACAACTTTGCGAATGGTCGATGGTAAGGAGGCCATCATGCCCATAGAATACGTTGTTCCTAGCCTACACATCACAGCATTCACAAATATGGCAGACTCCTCTATCGTAGAAGAACACCTGGCGCAACTGGTGGCACTGGAAGAAGATCAGTTTATTTCTCAGTTTCATCAGCAGGTACAAAAGACTAGAGATAAAGCCTGGCATGATCGACACATTTTCCAGAAGACATTTGTCGTAGGTGATCTTGTCCTATTATATGATAGTCAATTTGCGAAACATCCCGGAAAATTATGGTAGCACTGGCTTGGTCCCTACATAGTTAAGAAGGTTACAAATGGTGGAGCAGTCCAGTTAGCTAACCTACGCAGTGACCTCCTCCCTGGCTATTTCAATGGAGGTCGACTCAAACCATACCAGGTTGCGGATTATGTGGTCACACCAGTGCAGTGACTTGGGACAAGTCACAAGATTGTGTTGGGGAACTATTGGAACGAGGTATCCTAACAAGCTACGGAACTGGTCCATTTTGGTTAATTTTGATTATATTTAGTATAGCGCGGGGATTTTGGGGTAGGTCAAAGCCTCGAACGCATTGTAATGGGTCAAAGAGTAAACTAGGGATCCAAAAACCATGGGTTGCGGACCATAGGAAAGTCGGAGCTAGATTTTTATAAATAGAGATGTATTTTGTATCGAAAAGGATAGGATTTGATGAAATATTGATGCGATCTGTTGTGTAAGCTATCTGTTTGGGTTTTTGGGGAAATGGACTCCTGCTGGCTGTGTGCGCGGAGATCCTAGTTCAGCTGTGTGCGGACCCTGCTGCTGTGTGTGCAGGTTGGGAAGGGAATTGTAAGGAAAGGTTGATGAATGAATGAATGTGGAGAATTATTAGAGATATGAATCTGTGAGTTCTATTATGTGAATTGCTGATAAATTTTGTGTTATGTATTTTTTTTCTTTAAGCTGCGAAAAATCTGTAATGTGCTCTTGGATTTAGATCTGCTATGTTCTACTTATGTATAGCTATGTTGATGATACAGTAAGCCTATAACTATAGATCTAGTGCACGTGGATGTGAATAGGAACATAATTAAGCCTACTCAAGACAAGGTAATCTGGGAATTACAGAAACAGGACGCAGCCCTGCTTGCCTTACCCATCCTTTCTCAGGGTGCGGAAACCTGGTTCCAGCACCCACCCATACTACTTCGGGTGAGACTGTGACCTGCAAAAGCAGGTCAATACCGAAAGGTCCAGTAGTATAGGGGTTTTTTGGCAAACCTTGCACACCGAACCTGGGTCAGGACCCCTCAAGCCAACAGGTGGGCCCTACAGTGGCCAATTCAATGTTTCTCTATGTTTTCTAAATGGCCTTCACCTTGATATACAAATTTTGTGATAGCTGTAGAACCTCCTCGGCTCACGACTGCATCATTTCCCCAAGAAATTGTTCTCTTCAGCATAAGTCCTCGATTTCATTCTGAATTACCCAACCCTCTCATAGGTGGGCAAGGTGTTGTGCAATGACGAGAGTGGGCGCCTCCATCCAAATATTAGTGAACTGTTTCTCCTTGATGCGCAACTCATTGCGTTACTTCTGTACCATAGGGTCATTCTAAATCAATGTATAGACACCCATGGCCTCATCGAAAATATGACCACACTATGTGACTGCGGCAACTTTGCCATCAGTAGCCTGCTTCACCTTGACAACCCTCTTTGCTCTGACTTCTATCGGGGTTTTTGGTTGCAATTTTAGTTGTAAATAGGAAATATTATGTTCAAATTCATCCCCCACAGTTTGAACTTCTATCAGCGAGGCCTTCAATGTAGCACCCATCCCTTATAACTTCTCTATTGGGGTTGTTGTGGCTGGGACTACTGGCACGTCGTTGCACACTTGGTTAATCTTTTCTTCAAGTGCAGCGCACTGAGCCTCAATCACTCGACATTCTTCCTCTGCGATATGATATTTATGATGTGCTTCGACAACCCGCTACTTCGATTCTACTGTAGTGGTTGTTGGGTATGTGTTATATTCTTTCCGGTGGGTAGTCCGCGCCCATGGTTTTGTGCATGGTTTTGGGGTACGATGATTTTCGGCCCCTGGTATTTTTGTAGATCTGGTCAAGGGAACTACGGTTATGTTCTAATCCAGGGTTAATGGATTGGGGTTTACATATGCTTCGGCATGTATATATATGTGTTGTAACACTAAAAGGAATATAATGAAAAATCAAGCTGGTCGTCCCAATTTGGGATCCAGGGGAAAATCTCTGTGTTTATCTGTTTTATGTTTTATGCTCTCGCTATTGTTTATTTTTTGTTATAAGATTTGTGTGTCATTAATTACATTCGAGTTAAACCTTTATTTGGTATCGGTTATTTTAGCTTCAAGGGGACGCCTTTACTGCTGAGGGTTTTTTTCTCGGGCCTGAGGTAGACCCTTTCAATGGGAGATCTGCGGGATCAATTCTTGCGGTGAAAGAAGATGGCGAGCGGCGGAAAGATAGAGATCGAGAAATTTAATGGTCAGAGTTTTGAGTTGTGGAAGCTCAAGATGGAGGATCTGCTGGTGGATAAAGATCAGTGGATCGCGGTAGATCCGGGTACTAAACCAACGACAATGTCAGATGAAGACTGGAAGAAACTGGATCGGAAGGCTAAGAGCACAATACGGTTGTGTGTCTCAGATTCAGTATTGTTGAATGTATTTGGGGAAGCTACGGAAAGTTGAATGTGGGAAAAACTGTGACTTTGTACCAATCTCTGAAGTCTAGTGAATAAAGTTATTCACAGAAACATGTATATAACCTGAGGATGAAGGATGGATACTCAGTTACAGAGCATCTGAATGCCTTCAATACTATGGTAAGTCAGCTTTCATCTATTGATATTAAAATCTCAGATGAAGATAAGTGCATTAGTTTGTTGTGTTCTCTACCAGATTCATGGGGCAGTTTGGTTATTGCAATAGGTAGCAATACAACTACCTTGAATTTTGATGACATTGTCTCAGCCTTGTTGTCGGAGGAAATGAGACAGAGAAATATGGAGGGTCAAAATGGAGATTCCTTATCTATACAAGGAAGGTCCCAGAACAGAAACAAGAATAAGGTTTCGAGTGGGAGATCTAAATCTAGAGGGAGATCTAAATCTCCTGGAAATTTTGTAAAGGTGTGCTGGAAATGCGGAAAGGAAGGGCACTACAAAAAGGATTGTAGATCTAAAGCTCCTAAGAAAGGAAAGGGATATGATGATGCTCCTTCTGTAGAGGAAAAAACCACCTCGAATGAAGGTGGGGATGTCTATTTGGCTTCTTCTTCAAATACACATGTAGATCATGAGTCATGGTTGATTGAATCAGGTGCATCCTTTCACTTCACTCCCCATAGGGAGTGGTTCTGCGAGTATGAAAAATATGATGGTGATGTCTTCCTAGGGGATGATAGGAAGGCCAAAATCGTCGGACGTGGAAAGGTCAAGCTAAAGCTGCAAGGTGGAAGGATTAGAACACTTCCTGGTGTTCTGCATATTCCAGCATTGGCCAGAAATCTGATTTCTGTAAGCAAGATGGATGATGTAGGTGTAAAAATAGTGTTCGAGAAAGTTGCCTGCAAGATGGTTCGGGGAGCACTAGTATTAATGCGGGAGTTTAGACTAGAAATCTGTACAAGCTACAAGGTAGCACTATTATTGATGGGTGTAACAGTTCTGTGGTTCCGGAAAGTGGAGTGGAAAGCCTAGTTGTCTCTGGAGAAAAGACCATGTTATGGCATCAAAGGCTTGGACATATTGGAGAGAAGGGCCTTCGGATACTGCATAGAAATGGTATGGTAGAAGGTATGTATAATTTCTCTCTGGATTTCTATTTTTGTGAAAATTGTGTATATGGGAAGCAGAATCGGGCGAGTTTTCCTTCTAGTGCTAAGAGGGCGAACAAGATATTAGAACTTGTGCACAGTGATGTGTTTGGACCTGTGTCAGTTCCATCACTGGGAAAGTCTGTGTACTGTGTTTCATTCATAGATGACTTCTCAAGGAATACATGGATATATTTCTTGAGGAATAAATCTGAAGCTTTTGACAGATTTAAAGAATTTAAGGCTCTGGTGGAAAACCAGACAGAGAAGAAGATAAAGGCGCTGAGGACAGATAATGGTGGGGAGTTCTGCAAGAAGGAATTTGAAGAGGTCTGTAAGAAGTGTGGTATAGCACGACAAAAAACTAATCCATACACACCTTAGCAAAATGGAGTTGCAGAAAGAATGAACAGAACACTGATGGAAAAGGAAAGAAGCATGCTCAGTGGTACCGGGTTAGGACAAGAATTCTGGGCAGAGGCAGTGGAGACCGCATGCTATCTGGTTAATAGATCACCTTCATCAGTGTTGGAGGATAAGACTCCACATGAGGTATGGACTGGTAAGAAACCCTCTATTTCACATCTAAAGGTATTTGGATGTGATGCATATGTACATTTTCCAAAGGAGAAAAGGACCAAGTTGGATAATAAATCTGAAAGGTGCATCTTTATTGGGTATAAGGATGGTTTAAGAGGTTACAAGCTTTGGAACCCGGAAATAAGGAAGTTGTGTACAGTCGAGATGTGGTGTTTATACAGGTGAAATATGTTGTTAAACATGAAATCATACCAAAGGAACCTAAGAAGATAGAGTTTGAGCTAAAGGAGTATGAATCAGACTCTACAGCAGAAGAAGATTCAGAAGAGGAAGAGCCACAAACTCCAGCTTTGAGAAGATCGGTTCGAGAAAGAAGGAAACCAGAAAGGTATAGTCCATCTGCTTTCTGTTCAAGTTTTTCATTAACTATAACTGATGATGATCCCAGAACTGTCAAGGAGGTAGTAGATTCAGAGGATGAAAAACTCTGGACGAAGGCCATGGTTGATGAAATGGCATCCTTGCACAAAAATGAGGCATGGGATCTGGTGGAGTTGCTGGCTGGAAGGAAGCCCATTGGGAGAAAATGGGTGTTTAAGAAGAAGATGAATGTAGAAGGCAAGGTGGAGAAATACAAAGCTCGGTTGGTAGCAAAAGTTTATTCCCAGGTGCCGGGATTGATTTTGGTGATATTTTTTCTCTTGTTGCCAAGGCTACTTCTATTAGATTAATTTTATCTGTTGCTGCTGCATTTGATTTTGAGATAGAATAGATGGATGTGAAGACAACATTTCTTCACGTGGATCTAGAAGAGGAGATCTACATGAAGCAACCTGAAGGCTTTATGGTGAAGGGTAAGAAAGAACTGGTATGCAGGTTGAAGAAGCCTTTGTATGGGTTAAAATAGTCACCAAGGATGTGGTATCAGAAATTTGATACCTATATACGGGGACTTGGCTTCACCAGAAGCAAGGAGGATCACTGTGTTTATTTTAAATTAATTGGTGACCGTGTTATTTATTTGGTCTTGTATGTGGATGATATGTTGTTGATTGGAAATGACAAAGAAATTATCCAAGATTTGAAGAACCAACTGTTCTCCAAATTCGACATGAAGGATCTTGGTGCTGCAAACTATATTTTGGGCATGGAAATTAAGAGAGATCGGGCAAAGAGGAAGCTCTGGTTAAACCAGAGGAAGTATGTCGAGACTATATTGCAGAGGTTCAATATGCAGGATAGTAAACTGGTGAATGTTCATATTCCTGTAGAAGTTATAATGCCCGAACGGTGTCCCGGGGCACAAAAGAGGAAGAGTACCTGTCTCGTGTTCCATATACCCAAGTGCGGTGGGTAGCGATGTCGATGAGTGCGTACGAGACCCGGACATTCACATTCGGTGGGTAACAGGCGGGTTTATGTCAAACCTAGAGAAGGAGCATTGTGATGGTAGACGAGGTTTTGAAGAGCTACGTTGTGGCACTAGTGATTATGGCTTGTGCTACTAAGGAAGACCAGGATTGGAAAGAATGTTGGACATTCATGGTTTTTTTGATGCAGACTGGGCTGGAGATCTGGACCAAAGAAGATCTACAGGTGGGTATTTTTTTAGCCTATTTGGAGGTGTAGTCAGTTGGATGAGTAAAAGACAATATATATTGGCTCTTTCAACTATAGAGGCAGAATACATAGCAGCCACTCATGCAAGAAAGGAAGCAATTTGGTTGCAAAGATTGTGTTCAAGTATGGGGTTGGTACAGCAAGCTATAAGGATAGATTGTGATAGCCAAAGTGCAATTTTCTTGGCTAAGAACCCTGCTTATCATTCAAAGACAAAGCACATTGATGTTCAATATCACTTTTTTAGAGATATGGTTGAGGCTAAAAGGGTGTTGTTGGTAAATATGGACACTTTGAAGAATGTTTCAGATGCATTGACGAAGTCTATGAGCACTCAGAAGTTCTCTTGGTGTAGAGAAACAATGGGTGTTGAAGAATTGGGTCAATGACTAAGCTCTCCTGTGGCCCCCTGTGGAAAGAAAATAACAAGTGGGAGAATGTTGGGTATGTGTTATATTCTTTCCATGACTAAGCACACGCCCATGGTTTTGTGCATGGTTTTGGAGTATGATGGTTTTCGGCCCCTAGTATTTTTTATAGATCTGGTCAAGGGAACTACGGTTAAGTTATAATCCAAGGTTAATGGATTGGGGATTATGTATGCTTCGGCATGTATATATATGTGTTGTAACACTAAAATTAATATAATGAAAAATCAAGCTGGTCGTCCCGATTTGGGATCCAGGGGAAAATCTCTGTGTTTATCTGTTTTATGTTTTATGCTCTCGCTATTGTTTATTTTATATTATAAGATTCGTGTGTCGATCATTTCTGTTTAGGGTTAAAACCTACAGTGGTGTGGGCATTGGCTTCACGACAATGGATCTCATCTACAATCATAATGTGGATAAAATTCAATTTTCCAGAAGGAAAAACAGACAAGTTAACATTTATATCACTGCAATCTTAGTTGCACACATCAGCTAGCTGATTCTACATGGATGGCCGGCTCAGGAATTTGAATTAGATGGCAATCCCCAGTTGCAGGTAGGACTGTATTGAGAGCATTAGGGGAATTTTGAGGTCTAAAATGGGTCTCCTAAGGAAATAATAAAATAATAGCTAAACCAATAAAATAATATTTATGAATTTTCAATTCACTTTTTTCTCCATAATCCATGTAACCATAGAAAATTCAATTCAAAATTTGTACCAAAATAAAATTAATAAAAAAATTGTATTGATGTGACTATAAATAAGAATGAGTTTTTCAAGAAAAAGTCATTATATTTGAACAACTAATGAATTTGTTCTTTGTACTTAAATAACTTAAAATAAAACATAAATATAAATTTATAAATTCTTAATTATATTATATGTTATTAATTAAAATTTATATTATTTAAATTGTATAATAAAATGTAATTAATATACTATATAAATATAATATAATATAATAAATGTATAGGGATATGCATTGTTTCTTTCAAGAAATATGAAATGAAAATAATATATTTTTATTCAAAAAGTGTGAAATGACATTTATTATGAGTATTTTACTTTGACTTTAAAAGTACTTAGAGCACTACCATGGTTAACCATGAGTTTTTATCCACCATTGAGAATGTGACAAGTAAGTACCTTTAACTCAAGCAATGCCACCTCAACCATTAGGGATGATGTCATCCCATAAAATGTGATTGGTTCTCATAAAGTGAATTTTGATTATACATTTTCCTTAGGAGGCCCATTTTAGACCTCAAAATTCCCCTAATGGGTTGAGCGCTAGTTGCATGCACATTTTCTTACAGTTGGCTCACTTGTCCAATGCTCGCCTGAATCAGGATCTCTTGAACTTTGAGATCACGAATACCAACCTATACTTCACCAAGCACAACCTTGTAGTGTGTTTCCATGTCCTTCCACATGTCCTCAGTTGTTGTTGTGACCTTGGTAGTTATTTGGTTGAAATCATCTTTAGTCAATGTCATCTCTTCCTTTCCCGTGGCCTTAGAAGCCTTTTGTTTCTTCCTTGATCCTCCTGTGGCCTGAGAACTGCACTTTGTGCCATTAGAAGTCTGAGCTTCCACCTGATCCTCTGTCTCTTTTGGCGTGGCACCATTCTTCTGAGGTGCAGTGTCTATTTCTAGGTTAGTCGTCTTGCCGATTATTGTCAGCGTGGTTTCTTTTTATGTTGTATTCTCTATTTTCTGAGTACTAGTGAGAGGCTTGATAACTGTCTTTAGAAGAGAATTTGATGCACCTAGCTCCAGCCACTTTGCAGTGAAGTGCAACAAATCATCCTCAGTGATGAGATAGGGAAATTCATACCACACACCTTCAACTATGCCCTTCGCATGGATGTGAATATTGTGGAATGTCGCCTTAAAATCTGCAATCATTTTGTAATGGTCGTACAAATTTGTAGATAGCCTCAGTTTGGATTGTACTACCTAAAAGAGCGAGGCATCGAAAAGTACCAAAAATATCTTATTCTCCATGATGCGCGCGGGGACGGAAGAATTCCATAGTGTAGGATACTAGGCGGCTTTGCACATTTGTGTCTCTATCTCAGTAAAATGCATTTCCTTGGGGGTCTTCCAGCTAATTAGGGCTATCAGCAGCAGGAGCCAAGCATAATAGAAGTGTTTTCCCTCCTCTTGTGCTTTGCACACATTCTCCAAAAACTCTTTACATAAATACTGAGACTAATTATATATCACTCCCTTCTTGCATTGTCCGGCAAGTGGAATGACTTGTGTAGAAACCTCTTTAGGTCTAAATTTTTGCATCATCTTGTAGGCCAATATGAGTGTCCTGAATTGAATAGCTGGATCATTGAAATCACTTACTACGAATCCTTTTCTATGGCGCGACCACCCTCTTTTCTTGCGCCTTTCCTCCAAAATCAGTCATGGGATTTGGGACTTGATCAGGTAGGCCATTGATCTGATGGATCAATGAGACATCTATAGGTATTTGCTCTCCCAGTCAAAGTGCTTCATCATGCATGAGCGCAAGAAATTGGTGCACGCAAATATCATTTATCGGGTTGCACCCGAAATGTGGAACCTGCAATAAGTTCAAGAGCCTTGGCTTGTGCAGGCCCAACACCCATCGCTACGGATCCAGGCGCACAAGGCCCACCTCATAGGGAAAATGATTTAGATAGCACTCATGTGCAATCTTGGGAAACTTATCCACATCTGCGATGTACCAATCCTCCATCTTCAGTTGTAGAACTTTGGCAAACATATCGCCTTCAACCGGGACATTTTCAAGAATTAAGGGCATGTTAATGCTCGACCGCACTTTTTCCATATATTTTGGAATTTTGGCTAATTCCTTGCGTAGTGCGACATAGGTCAACAACCACGATACTGGGGCCACTTCGACCATATCCTCTTCCTCCTCCATAATAGTCTCAGGGAGCTCAGCCATGGGTCTCTTCTGGCGCTCAGCCATAGTGGAGCATGGCTTTTGAGTCTTTTCTATAGGGGATTTATGGGTTCCAGGGGCGTGTAGCTATCATGCTTGGTGGAATCACATAATCCAAACCCCTACGATGCAACTCCTCCTCAAATCCTGGATCCAAACCATACATACACACTGAATAAGCTACAAAAATCAGAGAGCTCAAGGCAGACCATACACACAGAAAGCAAAGGGAACTACTGTGACCCCATAGGTCATATTTATAGTTTTGGCATGTCCTCAATGATCCCTTATGCATTAATGTGTGTACATAAATGACAAAATGGTCCCAAATCTAGCAAAATACCCTCATTAAATGCAATCTAGATGCTCCCATAAATGGTAATAAAGTTGTCTTTTCCAGATTTACTATTTCAATGGCTAGATTTTGGCACCTTTGTGACCCGTTCAACCTCCTTGTGCAACTATCGCGTGTGCATCTCACCTTGTTGCACATCTTCCATCCCTTTTGCGCCAATCCAATACTCTAGCCATATAGTCATTTGATGCGCACAGGGTCATCCTTGTATGGCTTCAATCGGCTTCCATTGACATACCCGGGAATATAGTCTTCACTCAGTGTAGCCAGGTGCAATGCACTTCCATCAGTGATCTCCTTAAAAATATATGGCCCTATCCAATGCATCTTCAACTTCTCTGGGTGGCGCACAAACTTGTTGTCATACAACAAGACCAAATCTTCTTCCTTAAACACCTTTTGTTTGATGTGCCTATCATGTCATGCCTTTTCACGCGCCTTCTAAACTTTCTGGTGATAATTTGAAATAAAGTGATCTTCTTCTAATGCGACCAACTGTGAAAACCATTCCTCCATAGCATATGATTCTGTCATATTTGTGAATGTTGCAATGCGTAGACTAGGAATAATGTACTCCATCGACAACACAAATTCTTGCCCATATACCATCCTAAACTGTGTCCTTCCAGTCAACTTTTTACATGTGTTCTGATATGCCTCGAGGACTGCAGGTACATGCTCATCCCAATCGTTCTGGTTGGCACTACACACCTTGGTAAGCACAGTCTCCAATATCTTGTTGAACACTTCCACCGCACCATTCACATGTGGGTCATAGGGAGTTCTATTCTAATTATGAATCCATAATTTGTTTGTAAATGCTTCAATGTTTTCATTCAGAAAGTGCATACCTTGATCACTAATTACAATATTAGGACATCCAAAGCGGGTCACAATATTCTCTAAGATGAACTACGCAGATGTATCTGCAGTACAATTCTTCACATGCTTAGCTTCAGCCCATCTAGTTACATAGTCACTCGCAGTTTTTATGTAATGCACACCACTCTTCTTTCCTGGAGGGTTAATAGGTCCGAAAAAGTCTATCGCCCATTTCTAAAAAGCTTACAGTGCCATATGGGGATGCAAGGGCATCTCATCTTTGCACAATGGCTTTCCAGTCCTCTAGCATACATTACATGCGCGACAGCATGCAGAGGCATCATTGTGCAATGTGGGCCACCATAATCTAGCTCGCAAAATATTTTGTGTGGTTCCCTTCCCTGCATAGTGACCACCAAAAACCCCTCTTTGAGGTTCATCTAAGATTGCATGCCTTTCATTCTCCAAAATATATATTCGCAGAACTTCACTTGCACCCATCTTGTATAACTGTCCAACAATAATAGTGAAGTATGTTGCGCACGCCACGATATATTTCTTATGATGTTCTGTATATTCTTCAAGCGCGCATCCAATAGTTAGGAAATGAATAATATTAGAGAAATTATTATCAAATACCTTGATCGCAAAAAACTGCGCATCTCGTACTCCATCCTCTGAGTTCATAGGTACTTCACCTGTCTTAATGCACAACAGATGGTTTGGCCCAACATTCAGTATTCCTGGTTTCCCAAAGATCTGAAAGTCATACTCCTGGAATAATAACAACCACTTACATATCTACCCCCCTAACATAGGCTTACTGACCAGGTAATTCAAAGTTGAGTGATCAGTAAACATCTTGAAATGTACTCCTAATAGGTAGTGGAATAATTTCTGCAGCATATAAACCATTTCTAATCCTTCTCTTTCTATGGTTGAATAATTATATTTTGCGCTTGATAGTTTTCAATTGGCATAGGCAATAGGGTGATCATTCTCTCCAGCTCCTAGCTGTGCTAAAATAGCTCTGAGCTCGATACAAGAGGCATCAACATGTACATGAAACACCTTAGAACAATTTGGAAAGACTAGTATGGGCGTAGTGACCATATTTTCCTTCAACAATTAAAAACTCTTCTAAAATTCCTCATCCCAAAAAAATGTCACATCCTTCCTGAGAAGCTTCTCCATGGATGCAGTTATCAGCGCATAACCCTTAATGGACTTTCGATAATAACCAGTGTGCCCCAATATTGAGTGCAGTTGTTTGACATTCTCAAGTATCTCCAGATTAATTATTATTGTGATCTTCACAGGATCTACCATCAACCCTTTATGGAAGACAATGTGTCCCAGCAATATCCCTAATGGCACAATGAAAATACATTTCTTAAATTTCAGTTAGGTCTGATACTTTCTGAAGGTATCCATCATTAAGCACAGATTGGAGACATGATTTTTCAACAGCCCAAAAACAGTCCAATCATCAAAGTATGCTTCCAGGAACATATGGATAAACTCATTGAAGGCAGCTACTACTATGTGTGAGAAGATCGTAGGTGCATTCTTCAAGCCAAAGAGCATGGCTGTATACTGTAAAGATCCCCATTCAATTGCAAAGGTTGTCTTACTGTGATATTCTCGAGCAATCATGTTCTGATGATATCCTGAAAAACCATTTGTGAATGAGTAAGCTTCTTGTCCTCCGACATTGTCCAGGATCTCATCAAAGAATGGAGTTGGGAATGGATCATGTACATTGGCATCATTAAACTTGTGCAAATCTACATGGATCCTGATTTCTACTTTTTTCTTCTTTTCTTACACTACCATGGGGCTCACCCAATCAGACTCTTCTACTGGCTCTATGATGCGTGTAGCAACCATCTTATCCAACTCTTCCTTTACCTTCTGCTTATATTTTGGTTTCAACCTGTATGGGTGCTGCTTAACCAGGCAGGCATCAGGTTTCAAAGTCATCTTCATGACTCCAAGCTCTCCAATTATTCCTTTCAATTTTTAGAAATTAGTAGGGAACAAGTCCTGGTATTTTTTCAGTAGTTTAGAAACCTTTCCTATTATGTCATCATCCCAATAGTCTCCAATATTTTCCAACTTTGGTTGCTCTTCAGATCCAATATTCACCTATCAAATATTTATAGGTTTTGTAACATCTGGGGAAGTGATTGAGGGCCCAACGACTGTGCATTGTCCCTTAGATTCCAGAATGGTAATATTCTGTGGATATTCTTCATTTTCTTCAACCGCCAGATTTCTGCAATTCACAATATCCTTCATCTACTCATCCCATGCTGGCAAAGTGCGCTCTACCATTGGATTTGTTGTGTCAAAAATAACTTCTTGAATGTTATGTGATTCTTTACCAATATTCTCAAACCCACTCTCAAAGCTTAATGTTATAAGGAAACTCTTAGTTAGTGCAGGCCATTCACTAGTGCCTCGACGTAACTTTGTCTCAAGATACCAATCAGTAGGTACCTTCCCTAATGTATGAATGACGATGTGGACCCATTCCGGTCTCGGTTCTATGCCCCATATCTCATTCCATCTAGCCAAATGTTTGCACAGATCATCCTTTCTAGATTATACTTATTACATTCTGATAGTTTCACATTCAAAGCATAATCTCATCATTCTTGTGCATTCGTCCCAGTTTCCAATGTTTTCTTTATGAGTCTACCACCATAATTCTGGAGTAGTGCACAGTCTGAGATCAAAGGCATGGAATCTCTGTCCTTCAGGGACAATTCTTTCAAACTCTCCTAAGAACATGTTTGCATCAGTTAAAACATCATAATGTGGTAATTCGTGTACCTCATATGTTATGCATTGACAAGATCTGGTCACTCAATTGTAGCGTAGCGCAAATAATTCATGCAACAAGTTCTATTAGTTTTCCATCATCATAATCTGAGAAGAAAGATTTGTCCTTTTCCCAATTAAGACTTCCATCAGCCATTGGGTTGATCAAATATTCCTCATGTAGGGTCAGCTTATAAATCTGGTCAATATCATCATCAACGCGCAAAGTCTTTGTGTATCTTTGTCCTTCTGCAGGGTCTAGGGGAATTATGACTCTTGTTTCATTTCTTTCAAACTCCATTCTCTGCTTCTTCAGTTTTATGACACCATCCATATAAATAGACCATTCCAATCCTAACACCGTAGGTTAAGGATCTATATCATCCACAATTTGTATAACTTCGAAATCTGCAAGTACCTTAACACCTTCAATACTGACTACAACTTGCAGCAACCTTCCTAATGGAATTATTTTCTGTTGATTTGCCATGCATAGTTGAATGGTATACCATTCTAGCTTGGGTTCTCCCATGCCTGTCAAGTGTTCTTAGGTAGGACATTTGCACCTGACCCCAGATCTAGAATAACCTGACCCATCTCATAATCATCGATCTACGTGGTCATACACATCTCTCGCCCCATCCTCTTCTTATTCTTATATATTTTGTTGATATTTTATTTTTTCTATCAGCGATTGTTCATTTTCTACACAGTTATCTATCAGGGCCAAAAGATTCTCTAACACTTTTTTTTTATGCAGTAACTTAATGAAAGCTTGTAAAAATGTCTTGATTTCTTCATCTACCCTTGCCTCCTTCATGGGTCTTCCCGATGTATATGTGCTTCCCTCTGCAAATCCTTTTCGCACTTCAAAAAAAGTCTCTTTTGCACATTGTAAATCAAATTTTTCTTTGTTCCCGAGTGCCTTAGGAATGAAAAGGTCAGTATCTGGATTTTATCCTTTATCCCCATTATTGGATACACTGCTCCTAGTGACCACATTCATGCTAGTATTTTCCTTGTGGGTTTCGGCTCATATCATCTGAATATTCTGCGTCAAAGTCTGTGTCTTTTTCTCCCGCTTCTTAGCAATTAAAATAGGGAAATATTCTATTACATGGACAAAATTTCTACAATACCTGGATGATTTCTACATCTCATTTTCATAGTCACATGCATAGTGACCAACATCTCTGCAGTTGTAAAAAATAACATGCCCCCTTCCTTGACCATTCGATCCACCTCCTCTTCCTCTTCCTCTATTCTGAAATCCACCGCGCCCAGAGGGGGATGCTGGTGAGGTTGCTTCAGCCTACATTTTATATATTTTATCTTTTTCCAACATCATATCATAAGTTTGATAGTTCTTCTCATCATGTCCCAATGATGAAAAAATATACAAAACAACTGCTTCATCTCAGGTTGATATTTTTCGACCCTCAGACATAAATTTGTTTCATGTAAACCTACAATTTGACATATTGTGAACCATACTAGCCCATTTGCGCTCTTCAATGGGCTAGGTCTGCCAGCGTTCAGATAATTATTGAAGATGGGACATTGATTCTTATGGTGCCCAACAGCTTTACATTTTCTAAACCATACCTCTGCACATACCTCCTTGCCCTTATCTTTGTGTAGATTCTGAATCTCCAAATGCATCGCTTCTAACTGACTCTGAATTTTTTGAGTTCAAATCACAACAGATGTTGGCATAGATTCTAATTTCATCACAATATCCATAGCTTCAACCTGCGTGGAAATATTCTATTGACCCAAGGGTTGGCAAGATGTGGGATCAACATAGAAATAAACCACTACTTGTGTTGGGTATCATCAACAGTGAATCCACCATCTCTGATAGTGCACTTCAACCTCTGATCTGCCTCCCACGCATATTCATTTACCTCCTGGTGAATCTCTTTCATTTCTGTAACCAAATGCGCATATGACTTAGGGTTCTTCAATTTTTGTTTTAGGGCATCTTTCACTTCATCCAGGGTGGCATTAGGGTTTTCTTGGAAAAATCTGATATACTAGTCCAATGCGCGATCTAGGAAAGAAGTGGCTAACTGTGCTTTCTTAACATCATCATTATTAACATGTTGAGCTCTCGATACAGAATCAGTCACAAACCAAAAGTGCTCAGTATATTCATTTCCAATACCTCTGAAAGTAGGTAGCTTCATCGATGTGACCATATTTTCACCTGGGGAGGTGGAGGTGGAAGTGGAGTGCGCGGTGGAGTGGACAATTTGTGAGATGAGTGTGGAAGTGGAGTGGATGGGATCTAAAATATGGTCAAGGTTGTTTTATCATTCTGATTTGATGAAACTTCTTCTCAGGATACTTCCTCTTCTTCAGAGTGCGCATATTTTCTAGATTTGTTTGGTCTCTGGTTCACCACCACTATCACATCTATGCTTGAGAGGATTATAAATAAATCCTTTTTCTAGGTCTACACGGTAAATTCTTCCACTGTGCATAGTCGGCCCTCTTCAGGACATTCACGCAATATGTTGGCACAGAGAGCCTTATTCACATAATAAAATCTTCAACAATAACTTCAAAGAGCACAGGACCTTACCTCTAGGACCCTTGAAAAATCTTCTTTTTACTTCAGAATATGACACAAACTGATCAATGGAAAATTCAGTCACAAATCCTCCTAAGACATGATCGATCAAATGATCTATTGCATGGGTGATACTATTGTCTGTATTTTCTAATTTATATATTAATTCAAGAGTCCACTCAATCGCCGCATCTTCCTTCGCACAGGTATTGAATTCAGTCAACCGTGACAACCACTCATGCATCTCAATTGCAAATGAACAAAATAACATCTCGTGAACTTCTGTATAGATGTACTTCTGAACCCACTTTTAAGGTGATATCTTAGAACTTTAATTCTCTTGGATCTTGAATTCAAGGATATTTCTATCCAGCTAATCTTGAAATTTGTTCTGTGTATGGTGCCACAACATTAAATCTCCCTAAAAATGATCCTGGTCCCGACAAAAAAACCATTTGTTGGATTGAGGAGTCTTGACCCAAGTTCAGATTTTATCATGCAACCAACAAACCCTCCAACTAATGGCCCTTTCGGCAATGACCTGCTTGTGTAGATCAAAGTCTCATCCAAAGAAATATGGGGGGGTGTCGGAACTAGGTTTCTGCACCCTGAGGAAGAAAATAATTTAGTGGCCCTAAACAGATTTATAACAAAATGTGTTGCAGATCGAAAATAGATGTGTGAAAATACATATCAACACTTATCAAATCAACTTATTATGAATACAGATAATGATAAAATAGAAAAATCGCAGATCACTTCGTCGCAGATATATAATAACAGAACTAAATCTTCTTAATGCACAGTACTATTAAGAAGATTTATTCGTGTATTCAACCATCAACTTATATTTGTGCATAAAGAACAAATCTACTCACAAAGATACAACTAAGCATAATAGAAGTAAGCGATCTCAAAGTAGAAACATTAAAAAGATAACATAATGCTTCGCCAAAACCATTCTTTTCATTAGATTCCAGCAATTCAATACAACCGACTTTTCCCTTACAATTACCCTTTCCGTGCACATAGCCAGCGGAGTCTGCACACAGCCAGAACTAGGTCTCTGTGCACACAGCCAGGAGGAGCCTTTCTATCCAAAAACCAAGACTTAGAAAAAACCCTTACACAATTTTCATCAACATAATCATAACCAAAAATATATATATCTCTTCATGACTTGACCCTTACATATTTATGTTATCTTAGTGCACAAATACTATGGTCTCAAACCATAGGTCTCTGTGCACACAGCCAGAACTAGGTCTCTATGCACACAGCCAGCAGGAGCCTTTCTATCCAAAAACCAAGACTTAGAAAAAACCCTTACACAATTTTCATCAACATAATCATAACCAAAAATATATATATCTCTTCATGACTTGACCCTTACATATTTATGTTATCTTAGTGCACAAATACTATGGTCTCAAACCATGGTTTGAGGCCCATAGTTTACCCTTAACACCCTTTTACATAAAAGAGGGACTTTGACCTGCCCCAAAGCCCCTTGACCTTTACATGTAGCACGCATATGAAAATTTATACAAAACGTTACTAAAAAATGTACCCTAGGGGACCCTGTTCCAACAATGGCCCAATATTCTATGCCATAACTCACTAATGTATCGTCTCTCCACCTTCTCCGATTCCATGATCAAGGAAACACAATATTATACATCCAATTTGTAGATTTTCTTTACCCAAACCCCAATATTATTCACTTATCCCATGGCTATGTGACAAAGGAACACATTTCCTTTGCTAAATATCACATCTTAGTCATTATCTTCCAACATAGTAACTGAAACTAAGTGCTTGTTCAAATAGGGAACATACATGACATCTTTCAATGTGAGAGGAGAACTAGACTCCCTCCAAAAGGTAACAATATCAATGTCAGTCGCACTATACCTACCATCATCTCCCATCTCAACGTGCATCTGGAGGTCCTTCTCCTCTAAGTCCTTGAAGAACTCTTTGTTGTCATTCATATGGAATGAGGCTCCACTATCCAAGTACCACACACTACCCATCACCGATGACACTATGCATGCGATGAGGGTAAAATCCAACTTGAATTGTGAATCAATTTCTTCACCCGTCGCTCCTCCCAAGGACTTCTTTCCGACCTTATTTTACAGACACTTCATGGCATATTATCCCAACTCATGGCAGTGAAAACATTTTATCTTTGATAAGTCCTTCTTCTTTCCTTCCTATCTATAATTTGATTTGCAATGGGATGAATTTCCTTTCCCTTTCTTTTCCTTCCATCAAAGGCACAATTCTCCTCATCATCATGCTTTGATTAGGATCCATATTTAGTGTTTTTTTGAATCTCTTCTTGCACCAGGTCGGACCACAAACACTCCCACTTTGGTAGCTTCTCCCTCCCATTTACCAAATCCTGGTAGCTATGCTAGCTCTTGGGAAGTCCTATAAGTGCTAGGCTCACTAGATCATCTTCAAAAACAGTAACATCAACACTTCCAAGCTCATCCAGAAATTGGGTAAACTTAGTCAAGTACTTTGGTATTGTATTTCCCTTCTCCATCTTGATTTTCCTGAGCTTGTCCTTCAGTTCCAACTTCCTATGGTCATTGCTATTATGAAAAAAACCTATTAAGGCATTCCAAAATGAAAATGGAGTTTCCTTTTCATTGATTTTTGAGACAACATGATCTCAAACACCTTCCAGTAGAATCATTCTCACCTTTGCAACACACTTCTTCTACTATGCTAGAGCCTATGCATTAGCTAGAGTTGGTTTCAGGATTTCCTTCTCAATTAACTCCTTTAATATGTTTTCTTCCAAGACTGCTTCCATCCGATCTCTCTAGGAAATGTAATTCTAGCTACCCTCAAGGGCATACTCAAGCCCCAAACCATATAATATCATCTTGATCCTGCGACTAGCTCTGGAGAAGAAATATGCAAAATTGGTTCCTCCTACAAGTACAAAATTAGATTCTTCTCTTCTATAGTGATTCATGCTCTGATACCATGTAGAAATCCACGTATATTCAAACTTCTAATTTTAATATGCTAAAACAATGGACTCGAATCTACTATACCAATTTTAGAAACCAATTACAATAACAAAATCATAAAGCATACAAGATAAAATATAGCAATTACACATTACACAATGATTTCCTGGAGAAATCCTCAGCTAAAATCCCGACTATATGTATATTTCATAAGTCAAAAAATATGAGAAGATTACAATGCCTTTATCAAGCCATAGAAACCTATGCACTATCTATATCTATCTCATTGCTTCCTAGATAGGCCTAGGCCAATACTTAACCAATTTTATGCCCTTCGGGATCCCTATTTCCTTGCAGTGTTTCCTAGGGTAATTAGCCTCTATTAATTAGGGAAATTCACAATATGAATTGCACAATACATATAGGGAATTCCTATAACTATATGCACCACCTGTACAATTTGGATGAATATACAAATGATAGTGCACTACCATTTAAATCCAATATCAATTGGGCCTTTCTCTGATCTGACATGCATGAGTTATTTATGGCAGATTTATTCGTTATCTGATTGATCAATACATGTGGTTCAAGTTCAAGTTCCACACTTTGACCTCTCTCTAGGTCCTCCATCAGTTGGAACTAGTTAAACCGACTTTAACTCAGATAAAATGAGTTAATTTAATTACAACTAGAAATAAACTCAACCATGGCTCCTATTTTGTAGGAGATGTTAGGGCTTCTTGGTTTCCCAAGGCTGATAAATCAAACCAAAGAGGTAACCAAAGACCAATATTTAGATTTGGTATCTATCCCTACCAAATCAGATAGGGATCTCTCAATATAAAGCTCACGGTCGGTGGAAATGAATGGAGAATAATGATTTTAGGCTAGTTATAAGCTCATTAGGGTTTTATTAGGTTTTTTTTGACAAAGAAGCACCATGTTTATAAAATAGGTGTTATGCGGAATTATGGATTACGAATAAAACACATTCCCTAAATGTGGTGCTATGCATTTAGAACAACTGATCAAATACTTTGCAGACACTTTCTTTAAGAGTAAATAGACACACAGAACAATAGAGGAACTTACCTGTGATCCAAGCGCTTCCTATTTTCCTTATTTCGCTCTTGTTGTAGTTTCCAATCCAACTTTGATCACCAGACTAGTTCCTACAAGTATAAACACTAAAAAATAAAGAGATTGCAATATACAGCTGGTTATTTATCTTAATCAGTTAAATCGATGAAACATGAAACATATATATCAGTTAAGAATCCATGATATGAAAAATAGAAACATATATAAATACATATATGGGGAAATGAACAAAAAACTTTATTAATGCATAGAAGGGGGAGGTTACAACCAGTGATCAATTTGATCTCACCAGCTCCAGCTTCATTCCAGCCTCATCACAATAAAAATCACACCAGCAACATATCACTCTTATCACAAACTCAATTGAGAATCCAACAACATTTCTTTACCAAGTTTATTCCTTTCCTGGCATTAGGATCTGTGCTCAATTTATAGGGAAACTGATGGTAGTTTCATAATCAATGACTTTCTAATAATAGTCAATACATGTTCCCAAGCTCAAAGGTGTTAGATGGACACATGGATTTGAAGTTTGACACATATGGACTCTTCTAGAAGGCACTGGCCATGTGGAGATTCTAGAACAATGAGAATTTCGCTCCCATTTGACCAACACACTCTTTAATGGCGGGAAGTGCTTTGCAGAGCACCCTTGAATGGAGGTAAATTCAGATGCAAAGCAATTATTCCCTCGAGAGGTTTTTTTGGTGAGCTCATAAGTGATATAACATATACTTCAAGCCTTGGAAACCTTGCAATAGAAGCCATGAATAGTTTGTTCTTGTCTTAGGGCATGTAGCAACTGAAATGATAGGGGATGATAGACCCTATTTCATTGATCTGGGGATGATGTCCAGTTTAACCAGGTCATTGGGAATGATGCCCATATTGACCTATAACAGTTTCCCCCTAAAGCATGAAGTTAGAATAATAACAATATTTTTTGAATGAGATCCTTTATGATGTGATGGGCTGGAACTGAAGTGGAGTGGTGACCTACATCAATATTACAATACATTACATCATGATATATCCTCTTGATCATGAATTTCTAAGCGAAGGCATTCCCATGCTCAGCGCATAAACTATCTAATAACATGTACATAGTGCAGAAATTCATCTACATTGAAATGTTTCCCAATACATACATGCCTACAAATATAGGCCCATGTTCAGATGATGATCTGTATGTAAGGTCACCATACAGATGATGTGTAGAAAAATCCTGAAATCGCAGCCCAGATGGCTGAAACTAGATATGGGGTCTTCTTATCTTGTTCACTCAATCGTTCGAGTATAATTCTAGCCATGCAAATATATGATTTGTAGTCGAACATGGTAAGACATCATTTCATTACCAGCCAATGATGTGGGCTGATAACAAACTCGAGAGAACCACCATTGATGTTATTATCTCTCAAGGTACTGCATTACATTTCTTAAGGCGTGAATAGATGATTTGATGTCGAACACCAAACAAAAAAATTTAGTCAAAAGTCCAGAAGCGAGGATCTTGTCGATGTTGTAACAAGCCTCATGGTACTGGAAGATGATGTTCTAAGTAAACTTCCTAGATGATGATTTGACGTCAACCGGAAGTCACTTTATTGTGAAACGGGAGTTACTGGTTTTGGAGAAAAAATGTGACTTGATATAGCAATGTTCATGGATGACTGTCGTGAGAATGATGATTTATGAGTATTGCAGAAGGATGAGTATTCACTGGATGACTTCTCTTGAACATATCGGCGACACTGAGAAGAGTTGGCAACATTGACCCAAAATCGAAGTGAAGGTATGATGAACCAAATGTATGAATGAACCGTCAATAATATTACCCAACCCAAATAGTCACGATGATGGAGTGAAGTGTCATATTCAAGAGTGACCTACTACTGGAAAAGTTTTTTTCACTTTCCCAAATTTTCCCTGGTCATTTGTCGACCAGTACCTCTTTATTTTTTAACAAGCTTGAGGAGGATAACATATGCTTGATCTATAATTCAACCCTTCGGGTGAATAATGTATTGATATTTAATAATTTAATGAGTCTATCGATGAATGAAACTCGATACTTGCCATGATCGACAAGCCTGTCGCTATTTTATTTTTTAACGAGACTAACGTCAATGATAGCCCGATCCTTTTTCATATTTAAAGAGTTTGAAAAAGAGGAAGAAATAAAACTCCATAGGTACTTTTTCATAAATTTTTCGCTCAGATCCGAAAAAGTGTAAAATAATATCTGAGAGAACATCCTAGCCATGTTTGACTAAGGCATTACTTTTTTCGTAAATAATCTATCTCAGTCCAGAAAAGTGTTAAACTTATACTGAGTAGATATCAATTAATTTACTTTTACGAGCTCGAAACAACAAGTGATCGACAATCTTTTCACATTATCGAAGTCTAAAAAGAGCTAAAAGAAGACTCCAGTGGTTCCTTTTTCACTGTTATCGAAGCTCAAAAAAGAGATAAAAGTGTGCTTCAAGTCCTTTTTCATTTTTATCAAAGCTCAAAAAATAAGGATAAAAGTATTCTTTGTGGTCAAATCATTCTTGAAATAAATGTGCACGACTAATCTTCTCATGAGTTGCAAACCTATTCAGAACAACATCAAATGGATTAAAAATACTTGTTTCATGATAAAAATAGAATAAAACCATAGTCACAACAATAAATATGATTTTCAAATAATCAAATGACTAATTAAAAGATTTTTACTATTCATTTTTACCATTTGAAAGTTACCATTTGCATTTTGGAGCTCTAAACCTGTTTTTTCCCCCGAACTTCAGTCGGTGATTGCAATCGATTCTATGGACAGTTTCCATCATTGTTTGATCCAGGTTGGTGCCATAAACCCTCTCTTTCTTTCAATAATCATTTCATTTAATTTCACTGCAAATTTTTATGGATTTGGGCCCCTTAGGGTAAATTATTTTTCCAAATAGGGCAACACACCCTTGGGCATCAAAAACTATGTTGTAAAGAACTCAAAATGAAGCCTAGGTGCATATGCAATGCATTTTCTATTGACCAAGACTATGTTGGGTGCAATTCACATTCTTGATTCCTGCATTGTACCCAAATTTTGCCTAATTTTTTGCATGAAAAGGAGTCTAATGAGTCTTATGGTTATGTTTCAAGGATCCATCAGAGTAGAATGACAATTACTTGGAGAGAAAGAGAGCATGAAGAACAAAATATGGTTGCCCTTAATGATTTGGGTATTGTAAGAGCCCTAAGAGATTGTGGGTTATTAAAGTACTTCTGCTTATCAAGTATGAGGCAACAAATAGAACTTTTGGAGTTCCTTGTTCGTGCATGGGATCCAACAATTGAGGCATTTCACATTAGGAACAAAGTGGTTCCTATTATAGTGGAGGACATATATTTTCTGACAGGCTTGTTGAGGAGAGGCTTACCCATTTTTCTCTCAGGGTCTGCTCTCAGAGGGGAGATGGTGAGAGACTATGTTTTGCAGTATTTCTATCCAGGGGCAGAGCCAAGCAAGGATGGGAAAATAAACATCCATGATGTTCGTGATTTTCCATTGAGAACCATTCTATTGACGATCGCAAAGCTTGCCGGTACCGTTACACTACATGTAGCGAGTAGAACTTATATGCAATATGCGCTTGAGTGCATGGAGCAAACAATGTTCAACTGATCTGAAGCTATACTTTCTCAAATAAAAGAAAAAATTAACAAGGTAAAGGGAGGAAGGAAGAAAAGCTTCAGTTATGGTTCGATCCTCATTTCTTTTTCCTTAGAGCGAATTCCAATGATGCAACCTCAGCATGTGATAGTGGGCATGTGATAGTGGGTGTATCTAACCCTGGAGATCCAAGAATGCAAATATGGGTAGAACTGATGGCTAGGCATGTAGGCCAATCGTCCATCATGTTCTCGACTGCATTCTTTTCCTAGTTCAAGCTACATTTATCGCCATCAATGAGTATGCATATGCAGGCATCGATTTCTGAGGAGATCCAGACTTAGTTTTACCAGAAGGCACTCAGTGGGGTGCAATTGGTAAGAATATTTTGACCATGCTTTTTTATTTTTCTAATTTTTATACATGTTTTTGTATCTTTATGTTTTCCAAAGACTAAACTAAAGTTTTAATGTAATGTAGATGTTGGTTGAGTTCAACCAGTGGAGGAACCAGAGCATGCAGTGGATGAGCCAGCAGAGAGGGTTGTCGGGAGAGAAATCCTTCAAGATTTAAACATGGTTGAGACTATGTCTGAGCTTTGGCAGCACATAGAGGGGTTGAACTTCAAGATTCCAGATTTTCGGATCGAATATTTACCCATGTGAGTGCAATGCCATACTATTGGCATTCCTAACCGCTGGATGTGGTTACAACGTAGGATAGCTAGATTGATAGCATGTTACCATGAGCATCACTAGTTTAATTTTGACATGTTGCATACATTTTTGAGGTCAGATGACCAATGTGTCTTGGGAATTTTTTTTTGTAAAAACCTATAACTATTTATCTATTTGATTTCAGTGTTTTCCTATGTTTATTGCAAAATCCTATTCAATTATGTGAATGTATATTTACATGTGTTACAATTGTCTGTCTATAACATTATTAGCTAAAGAATCAGTTAATTTGTTCAAGTTTTTGGAAATGTGCTGATATTGAATAAAATCAAAATGTATTTCCCAAAGTCGAACTCTTAGGAACAAATGATGCAGTGTTGGATTTCTAACAGTATAAACACTAGTAAGTTGTAATACCACAAGTTGTGAATCTAACCTTATGATGATGCGGTTAATACCAAATGAAATGGCATTAGAGAGAATTTCAATCAACGCGCTATACTCATCGATATGTTTTGCCAATATACCGATACAAATCCCTTGAAAACTCACTAACTCGTCGTTCATAGTGAAAATGGCCCACGGTGCAGAGGATAGATTCTACGTACTACGACTAGAACTATCAGCATACCCAACAAATGGTTCCAAAGATTTAGACATCTGCGATGAAATTTAAAGAGGATTACTAACATCAATAAAACTATAAAAAACAAACTAAGATAGTGAATGCAAATCAACAACATATATATACAATATAATACAAAAAATTACTACGCTCATTATTAAGCATAGTAATGTTTTAGATACAACCCATTTCGGGCTATGCCAATAGAATTCTATCGTAATCTACCAAATTGTAGGCACCCTTAGCAAGAACTCTTTTGAAAATATAGGGGCCATGCCATAATGCCTCAAATTTCCATGTACCTATTACATTAGCTTCTTGATCATAAAGAAGGACCAAGTCGCCCTCTGAGAAAATGCGAGGCTAGATATTTTTGTCATATCACGCCTTTATACGTCTCTTATGCGCTTCGTTGGCCAATTGGGCTTCACGACGCGTTTCATAAATATGGATGAGGTTAAAAATACGTGTTTCTTCTTCTGAGGTGTCCGGTAACAAGTCGATTGCGAGTTTTAATGACGGTATTTCACATTGGATTGGCAAGATAGCTTCCAGACCATACACCAATGAAAAGGAAGTAAATCTAGTTGTGTTTCTCACCGAGGTTCAATACGCCCACAAGGCCAAGTATAGTATCAAATGCCAGTTTTGTTTACAAACTCCTATCATTCGTTGAAGCATATGTTTAAGAATATTTTTGATAGCCTCAACTTGTCCATTTGATTGTGGATAATAAGGAGTAGAATTATCATGTGACAATCCTAACTTGGTAGTCAATTCAGTCATCATATGGTTTCCAAAATGCTTCCCATGATCTGTGACTATAGCATGTCGGACTCCAAACTGTGCAATGACATGTTTAAAGAAAAGCAGTGCATTTTTTTGTCCTATGTTTTTGAATGTAGGCATCACTTCAGCCCACTTGGTAAAGTAGTCTACTGTGACAATAATATAACCATGCCCCTCGGACGAACAAGGGTTATAGGTCATGAATTCAATGCCCCATTTCGAAAAAGGTCCTACAGAGACAACATGATGCATTGTCTCTAGCGATTTGTGGAGTTTACGATCAAATATCTGGCATGCATGACAACTTCTGATCGTGAGGATGCAGTCGCGAAATATGGTAGGACAAAATTAACTAGTGCAGAGTATCTTCTACGCGATAGTGTATCTAGACAAGTGTCCACCACAATCCCCATCATGAAAATCATTTAAAACCTTTTCGGCCTCCTCATGAATGAGGCACCTTCTTAAAATTTTATCGACACCATGACGATAAAGTGTATCATCGATGATCTGATAATCTTTGGCTTGGTATTGAATAAATAGTTGGTCTGAGCGAAAGGTATCAGGCCAAAAAGTTTGGGTCTGAAGCTAAATGATAAAATCTCCATACCAAGGATCAGATGATCTGATAAAAAACAGAGACTCGTCAGGAATAGATGGTTCCGATGTAGTAGTAGTACTATCATAGGGAAGGTCACAGAGAAGCTCAGCCAAAAATAAAGACTTCTTTGACTTGGATTTGATTAATTCCAAATAAAATTCCTACAAAATTACAATCCATTTTGAATACTTTCCCCCCAGTAATTGATGTGATAATATGTAAGTCATGGGGTCGCAATCTGAAATGAAAATGGTCTTTCAGAACAAGATATAGTGGCGAAATATTTGGACATCTTGAACAGCTTCCAAGGAAATATTTTCTACGTATGAATACTTCACTTCAATATCATTGATATTATGACTCAAATAATATATCAGATGTTCTATCCCATTTTCTACTTGGACCAATACCATAGCAATGGTCATATCAGCCGCGGTGATATATAAGAAATAATCACTTTGATAATTTGGGGGATACATTAATGATTCCTGGACAAGTGTATTCTTGACAACATCAAAAGAAGCTTGTGCAACTTGGTCCCAATGAAAGGGAATCTCGTTTTTCAAGAGTTGAGTAAATCCTTTATCCATTTCGGAGTAGTTGGGTATGAACCTCCTTAGGAAGTTAGCCTTTCCTTGAATTTTTTGTAACTGAAGCAAATTTGATGGTGCATGAAAATCAAGAATGGCCTGGACCTTCAATGGGTCTATTCAAATTCCTTATTTTGAGATGAAGAATCCTAGAAAATGACCAAAACCAACACAAAACACACATTTATGTGGATTGAGGCGTATTTTGTAGTGTCAGCAGCATAAAACAATAGCTCTCAAATGCATCGGGTGATCAGTCTGATTTCGTGAATGCGCGAGTAAATCGTCTACATAGGGTTGAACAATGTGCTTGATGTCATTGAAAGAATAATCCATTGCTCTCTAAAAAGTTTCCCCACTATTCTTTAAACCAAACGAGAGTTTTCGGTAAGCGAATGTGCCCTAGGGATAGATGAATGTTGTCTTATATTGGTCCTCTGGGTAGATATTGACTTGATTGTAGACAGAAAATACATCCATGAATGAAAATATTTCACATCGAGCACAATCTTCAATAATCTGGTCAATAAAGGGAGTAGGATAGTTATCTTTTGGAAAAGAAATATTGACATCTCGATAATCAATGCACACTCTGATTGTTCTTTTTTTTTCATAACAGGAACTATGTTGGAAATGTTGGGTGTGTGTTATATTCTTCCCACGGTTAGTCCCATGCGTGGCAGACCCACCCATGGTTTTGTGCATGGGTTTGCACATGGTTTTGGGGGAATATGGTTTTTGGCCTCTGGTATTTTGTAGATTCGTTCAAGGGACCTACGATTATGTTCTAATCCAGGGTTAATGGATTTGGGTTTATGTATGTTTTGCATGTATATATATGTGTTGTAACACTAAAAGGAATATAATGAAAAATCAAGCTGGTTGTCCCGATTTGGGATCCAGGGGAAATTCTCAGTGTATATTTGTTTCATGTTTTATGCTCTCGCTATTTTTTATTTTCTGTTTTTTAAGATTCGCTTGTAGATAATTTTTGTATCGAGTTAAAGCCTACATTTGGTATCAGAGTTGTTTTGGATTCAAGGGGACGCCTTTGCTGCTGAGGGGTTTTTTGCTCGAGCCTGAGGCAGACCCTGTTTAGTGGGAGATCTACGTGATCAATTCTTGCGGTGAAAGAAGATGGTGGGCAATGGAAAGATAGAGATTGCGAAATTTAATGGTCATAGTTTTGAGTTGTGGAAGCTCAATATGGAGCACCTGCTAGTGAATAAAGATCAATGGATCGGGGTAGATCCAGGTACTAAACCAACTGCAATGTCAGATGAAGACTGGAAGAAGTTGGATCGGAAGGTGAAGAGCACAAATACGGTTGTGTGTCTCAGATTAGGTATTGTTGAATGTATCTGGGGAAGCTAAAATGAAGAATTTTTGGAAAAATCTTGGGACTTTGTACCAATTTAAGTCTCTGGTGAATAAATTATTCTTGTTGAAAAAGGTGTATAACCTGAGGATGAAGGATGGAGACTCGGTGACAGAGCATCTGAATGCCTTCAATATTGTGGTAAGACAACTGTCATATGTTGATATTAAAATATTATATGAAGATAAGTGCATCATTTTGTTTTGTTATCTACCAGATTCATGGAACAGTCTGTTTATTACAATAGGTAGCAATACAACTACCTTGAATTTTGATGACATTGTCTCGGACTTGCTGTCGGAGGAAATGAGATGGAGAAATATGGAGGGCTAGAATGGAGATACATTATCTGTATGAGGAAGGTCCCAAAACAAAAACAAGAATAAGGTTTTGAGTGGGAGATCTAAATCTCCTAGAAATTTTGTAAAGGTATGCTGGAAATGCGGAAAGGAAGGGCACTACAAAAAGGACTGCAGCTCTAAAGCTCCTGAGAAAGGAAAGGGATCTAATGATGCTCCTTTTACAAAGGCAAAAACCACCTCAGATGAAGGTGGGGATTTGTATTTGGCTTCTTCTTCAAATACACATGTATATCATGAGTCATGGTTGATTTACTCGGGTGCATCCTTTCAATTCACTCCACATAGGGAGTGGTTCTGCGAGTATGAGAAATATGATGGTGGTGATGTCTTCTTAGGGGATGATAGGAAGGCCAGAATCGTCAGACGTGGAAACATCAATCTGAAGCTGTAAGGTGGAAGTATTAGAACACTTCCTCATGTTCTGCATATTCTTGCATTGGCTAGAAATCTGATTTCTGTAAGAAATATGGATGATGCAGCTGTAAAAAAAGTGTTCGAGAAAGATACCTGCAAGATGGTTCAGGGAGCATTAGTATTAATGTGGGGAGTTTGGATTGGAACTCTATATAAGCTTCAATGCAACACTATTATTGTAGCAACAGTTCTATGGTTCCTGAAAGTGAAGTGGAAAGCTTAGTGATATCTGGAGAAAAGACCATGTTATGGCATCAAAGGCTTGGACATATTGGAGAGAAGGGCCTTTGGATACTGCATGGAAATAGTATGGTAGAAGGTATGTCTAATTTTTCTCTGGATTTTGATTTATGTGAATATTTTGTATATGGGAAGCATAATCGAGCGAGTTTTCCTTCTAGTGCTAAGAGGGGGAACAAGATATTAGAGCTTGTGCACAGTGATATGTTTGGACCTGTGTCAGTTCCATCACTAGGTAAGTCTGTGTACTATGTTTCATTCATAGATGACTTCTCAAGGAATACATGGATATATTTCTTAAGGAATAAATCTGAAGTCTTTGACAGATTTAAAGAATTTAAGGTTCTGATGGAAAAACAGACAAAGAAGAAGATAAAGGTGCTGAGGACATATAATGGTGGTGAGTTCTGTAAGAAGGAATTTGAAGAGTTTTGTATGAATTTTGGTATAGCACGGTGGAAGACTACTCCATACACACCTCAGCAAAACAAAGTTGCAGAAAGAATGAACAGAATGTTGATGGAAAATGCAAGAAGCATGCTCAGTGGTATTGGGTTAGGGCAAGAATTCTGGGGAGAGGCAGTGGAGACTGCATATTACCTGGTTAACAAATCACCTTCATCAGCATTGGAGGATAAGACTCCACATGAGGTATGGACAGGTAAGAAACCCTCTCTTTCACATCTGAGGGTATTTGGATGTGATGCATATGTGCATGTTCCAAAGGATAAAAGGACCAAGTTGGATAAAAAATCTAAAAGGTGCATCTTTATTGGGTATAAAGATGGTTTAAAGGATTACAAGCTTTGGAACATAGAAACAAGGAAGGTTGTGTACAGCGAATATGTGGTGTTTAGAGAGGTGAAAGATGTTTTTAAACATGAATTCCTACCAAAGGAACCTGAGAAGATATAGTTTGATATAAATGAGGATGAATCAGACTCTACAATAGAATAAGACTCAAAAGAGGAAGAGCCACAAACTCCAGCTGTGAGAAAATCAATTCGGGAAAGAAGACAGCTAGAAAGGTATAGTCCATCTGCTTTCTGTTCAATTTTTTTTTTAACTATAACTAGTGATGATCCTAGAACCATCAGCAACGCAGTAGATTCAGAGGATGGAAAACTCTGGAAGGAGGCCATGGTTGATAAAATGGCATCCTTGCATAAAAATGAGCCATGGGATCTGGTGGAGTTGCCGGCTGGAAGGAAGCCCATCGGAAGAAAATGGGTGTTTAAGAAGAATATGAATGTAGAAGGTAAGGTAGAGAAATATAAAGCTCGGTTGGTAGAAAAAGGTTATTACCTTGTGCCGAGAATTGATTTTGGTGATATTTTCTCTCTTGTTGCCAAAGTTACTTCTATTAGATTACTTTTATTTGTTGTTGTTGCATTTGATTTTGAGGTAGAATAGATGGATGTGAAGATAACATTTCTTCACAGGGATCTGGAAGAGGAGATCTACATGAAACAACCTAAATGATTTATAGTGAAGGTGAATAAAGAACTGGTATGTAGGTTAAAGAAGTCTTTGTATGGGTTAAAATAGTCACCAAGGATGTGGTATTAGAAATTTGATACCTATATACGGGAACTTGGCTTCACCAGAAGCAAGGAGGATCACTGTGTTTATTTTAAATTAATTGGTGACCATGTTATTTATTTGATCTTGTATGTGGATGATATGTTGTTGATTGGAAATGACAAAGAAATTATCCAAGATTTGAAGACCCAAATGTTCTCCAAATTCGACATGAAGGATCTTGGTGCTGCAAACTATATTTTTTGCATGGAAATTAAGGGAGATTGGGCAAAGTGGAAGCTCTGGTTAAACCAGAGGAAGTATGTCGAGACTATATTACAGAGGTTCAATACGCAGGATAGTAAATTGGTGAATGTTCCTATTCCTGTAGGTGTAAATTTGTCTACTGAATAGTGTCCCAAGACACAAGAAGAAGAGGAGGATATGTCCCATGTTCTATATGCAAGTGCAATGGGTAGCCTAATGTATGCAATGGTATGTACTAGACCAGACATTGCACATGTAGTGGGAGTATTGAGCAGGTTTATGTCAAACCTAGGGAAGGAGCATTGGACAACAGTGAAGTGGGTTTTCAGATATTTGTGTGGCATTAGTGATTATGGCTTGTGCTACTAGGGAAGACTAGGATTGGAAATATTTTTGGACATTCGTGGTTTTGTTGATGCAGACTAGGATGGAGATCTGGACCAAAGAAGATCTACAATTGGGTATGTGTTTAGCCTATTTGGATTTGCAGTCAGTTGGATGAGTAAAATACAGTCTATAGTGGCTCTTTAAACTACAAAGTCAGAATAAATGGCAGCCACTCATGCAAGCAAGGAAGAATTTTGGTTGCATATATTGTGTTCAAATATGGGGTTGGTGCAGCGAGCTATAAGAATAGATTGTGATAGCCAAAGTGCAATTTTCTTGGCTAAGAACCCTACTTATCATTCAAAGAAAAAGCACATTGATGTTCAATATCACTTTGTGAGAGATATGGTTGAGGATAAAAGGGTGTTGTTGGTAAAGGTGGAGACTTTGAATAATGTTGTAGATGCATTGACGAAGTCCGTGAGCACTCAGAAGTTCTCTTGGTGTAGAGAAATAATGGATTTTGCAAAGCTAGACTGATTATTAAGCTCTCTTGCGGCCCCTGCGGAAATAAAACAACAAGTGGGAGAATGTTGGGTATGTGTTATATTCTTTCCATGATTAGCTCCATGCGTCGGGCAGGCAGCAGCAGGGGGGTCACAGGTGGGGTGGCAGCCCCCCCTGCAGGGATTTGGGGCAGTGCCCCGCTATTTTATTTTTTCGATGGGCAGACCCACCCATGGCTGAACCCACCAATGGTTTTGTGCATGGTTTTGCACATGTTTTTGGGGGACGATGGTTTTCAGCCCTTGGTATTTTATAGATCCGATCAAGGGAAATATGGATATGTTCTAATCCAAGGTTAATGGATTGGGGTTTATGTATGCTTCGACATGTATATATATGTGTTGTAACACTGAAAGGAATATAACGAAAAATCAAGCTGGTCGTCCCGAATTGGGATCCAGGGGAAAATATCTGTGTATATTTTTTTATGTTTTATTCTCTCTCTATTTTTTATTGTATGTTTTTTAAGGTTCACTTGTAGATAATTTATGTACAGGGTTAAAACCTACAGGAAACCCACTCAGTTAGTGGAACAGAGTAAATGAAACCAACACACAAAAAAATTTCACTTCTGATTTAATGGCAACGACCTTCCTTGGATGAACAGGACGAAGGAATTGACGTACCAGTTTGACATTAGGGTACATATTAATATTTTGTTCAACGATACTAGTATCTATGCCTAGATTTTCCTTGTAAAACCAAGAAAATACATCACGGAATTCAAAAAAGAGAGAGTGATACATTTCAGGTTCTGATGGAGAACAAGACACGCCAATATGAATTTTTTCTACAACGCCAGGTTTGGTCAAAATATCAATAGAAATGGTTTCTTCAATATTTGACCAATTTCAGTCGGAATCGATTGCATTAATAGGAAAAAAATTCAAAAGGAAATTTTTTATCGATGGGTGATATATTTCACTAAGATTATTTTCTTGATAATCAGGAAGATGGGAATGATGATGATAATCTTCCCATGTTTCTCCTCCTAACATCATGGTTTCCAAAATATTCTGATCTATTAAGAAATTTGAGGAAAAAGGATTAGAGGGAGTACCAAAATCTAATGAACGACCAAAACAACCAGAGACGATGATTTCGGACTCACTTCCCAAACCAGATATATTGATTGCTATGCCATCTCAATAGGGCTAGGTGGCATAAACTCATCCAACGTAACAGCTTCAGAATCACTCGTACTCTTCCTTAAGCCAGATGGAGTGGAAGAGATCATGTAGCAGGTCTCTATACTTGCAAATTCTGGCGATTTCGCAGGAAGCAGTAATGCAAAGGTTCTCATGAGAGAGGAATCCTTTAAGATTCCTAAACCATTGTTCTGAAGTGCGAGTTGGGGTGCATGAACTAACGAAACACTTCCAGTTACCTGGGAACTGGAGGTTGTTGTGTAACCAGCTCCAAAAATAGAAGAAAAAAGATATCAACGCCTTAGAAATAAGCCACTTCGAGGGGGCAACCTCCAATACATTACATAAATGAACAATTCTTCGATGATACAATTCACAAAACCTCCTTTCTCTATATAGGAGTCCATGGGGCCATAATGTAATCCTAGTGGGCCACAATGTAATCCTAGCCGACCTAACAATAATAATTTAAGGGCACAATAATAACAAAATGGGGGTTACAAAGGTACAATAATAACAATAAGGGGGGCTACACTAACCTACTAAGGGGCTACACTATTAATATAGGGACTTAACATGCCCCTCTCCTTCAACAAGTGTTGTCCTCAACGCTTGATTATTTCTTGATGCTTCTGTATAAAATTCTCATCCTCCCATGTGAAATATTCTACAGGAAAGTTCTTCCACTTGCTGAGATACTTTGAAATTGATCGTACTTGTCGAGTTCTTGTTTCTATGACTGCTTCATAACTTCTTTCGATGTGATGTTGATCTTCCTGTTGTTTCATTAGATTCTGCACCAAAGTTGGGTTATCCTTTGAGAGTTGGAGAACTTGTTGTTGATGCTCGATGTGATCTTCCATTAATTTATCATCCATATTTGCTATTATTTGATCCTTCAAAACATCCAACTTAGCCTCCATTTCTTCTTTTAAACCATCTATTTCATCTTCAATTGCTCTTCGTAAGATTGAAACTTGTTGCACTTGGTACCGTAATTTTGATATCTCATACTGCAACTCTTCCTCTTCATGCGTCATAGTATAGCTTTTTGAGGGATTAATGGGTATGGAATTATTTTTAGGAGGCATCTCAGAACCTAATACTGAAATATATGCTCAATAGACCCTTGGAATCACTTCAAACTGATTTTTCAAACAAGATTTATGCAATTCGAAAAAACAAATAAACACCTTTTACTTGCTTTTGAGGAGCTCGATATTGAAATTTGATTATCTCTGTGATTGAAAATCTTCGATATCTGAAATTCAGCCCTGTAGTATCCCTATGAAGCTTATTTCAAATTCCACAGGTCTGACCTGATTTTGATTCTCCAAGATAAAGTTGTGTCCAATCTCCCACAATGACCTAATTCTGGACTGTTTCAATAGAGCGAACTTGTATGACTTGCCCTGTGTCACTGTTTTGTCCTCTGTCTCTGAAATTGATAGCCAAGAAACTACAGTCCATGTACTTGTGACCAATTTTTACGGCACTCCAATCCGATCCCCAGAGAGAGAGGTATTGAATTTTTCCCACGATCACCTCTTTGAGATGAAATTCAGGAGCCTGAAAAAGCACTACCTTCCACAGATCATATTTCCCAAAATATTGTGAACCAAGATCTGAAATTTTTTGACGACTTTCCTCAGGATTTCAGCTTCGCACCATATGAATTTCAGATTCTGAACCTTCGTAGAAAGTTTTTTATAGCGAAAATTCCACGATGACCTGTTTAGGAGCCTGAAAAAAGACCTAACTTCCACAGATCATATCTCCGAAAATATTACGACCCAAACTCTGAAATTTTTAGACAAAATTCCTCAAGATTTCATCTTCGCACCCTAAAAATTTCAGCATCTGACTCTTCTTAGAAACAAAGTTATAGCGACAATTCCACGATGGCCTGTTTGGAGCAGCGAAACCCTAGAATCCCAAACCTCTGATACCAAATGTTCTGTAACCAGCTCCAAAAATAGAAGAAAAAATATATCAACGCCTTAGAAATAAGCCACTTCGAGGGGGAAACCTCCAATACATTACATAAATGAACAATTCTTCGATGATACAATTCACAAAACCTCCTTTCTATATATAGGAGTCCATGGGGTCATAATGTAATCCTAGTGGGCCACAATGTAATCCTAGCCGACCTAACAATAATAATTTAAGGGAAAAATAATAACAGAATGGGGGTTACAAGGGTACAATAATAACAATAAGGGGTTTACAATAACAATAATAAGGGACTATACTAGTGATATAGGGACCTAACAACCAGAGACGATGATTTCGGACTCACTTCCCAAACCAGATATATTGATTGCTATGCCATCTCAATAGGGCTAGGTGGCATAAACTCACCCAACGTAACAGCTTCAAAATCACTCGTACTCTTCCTTAAGCCAGATGGAGTGGAAGAGATCATGTAGCAGGTCTCTATACTTGCAAATTCTGGCGATTTCGCAGGCGGCAGTAATGCAAAGGTTCTCATGAGAGAGGAATCCTTTAAGAGTCCTAAACCATTGTTCTGAAGTGCGAGTTGGGGTGCATGAACTAACGAAACACTTCCAGTTACCTGGGAACTGGAGGCAAAGAAGGATAATTGATTGATGAGTGTGATGACACCTTTATGTGGAAAGGCAATCATTCTAAAATATGTAGAAATGATCGTAGTCATAGCATATACCCATGGCCTTCCAAGTAAAATATTGTAGTCAAGGAGTGTGTCAACAACCTCAAATTCAACATTCATTGTTTTTCCCCCTAGTTCAACATGCAGGTTATTAATAATATCACAAGGCTTATGTGTACGTCCGTTGAAATCTTTCAACATTGTTGGAAATTGAGATAGGCATGGCAACCCGAGTGACTTCCAATAGTTTAGAGACATAATGCACGTACATTCTCCCTCATAAATAATAGTACGATGAACAAGGCGATTTATAACATTTAATTCGATGGAGAATGCCAATTCTGCTGGTAATTGCGGCACATGGCCCTTATGATTAAAGACTACGAGATTAGAATCATTCGGATCAATTCCATCAATTGCTGACAACAAATCATGTTTCTGGGAGGGAAAAGTCTGTAGCACCTCAAGCGCTGACATAGCTTAAGGGGATTGAGCCAAATATTCAACTATATTATAATTTTGAGTAGCTCTAGTTTGAGGATTAAATGTCTGTTTATGAACGACTCCCTTTGGTGGCTTGATTATCAACTCAGGAATAGTAGTAGGCGGTACTAATTTGGTGGACGGATTCGTGGTCGAGGTAGTAGGTCTATCAGTATCCTAACTACAGTAATATTTATTACACGTTGATACCAAAACATCTATCGATGGCTTTGTGATAGATAACATAAGCACTTGGGAACTAGAAGTTGGATCTGTAGCAACCAAATTTGTGTCCAGATTTAGAAACAGATATGTCAACACAGCTTACGCATGTGAGGTCTTAACCATTTTTTAGAATTCAGTGTGGTGAGGACAATCCCGAACAAAGTGTTCCTCATTAAAAATAATGCAAAGGTAACGAGGTTTTTGATTTCCAGATGATTGATCAGATGATCTTTCCTGTAGGATAGAATTTTGGTTTTTCTTAGATTTCCCCTTTTTCTTACTTCCAGGTTGCTTGTCACTTTTTCCCTTGTTAGATGAGATAGCATTGATTTTGGAAGAAGGAATAGGATCAGATGCAATAGTGTGATGTGTTCTTGTAGTAACAATCATACCATCTCTGGCACGAGAGTCCTTTGATGGAGGAGGAACAATAAATAGATCTCAACGCATTAGGAATTTTCTCATAAAGCATGCCAGACTGAGTATAAATAAAGTATAAATATTGGGCACGAAAAATGACCTACTCTTTAGTGACGACACCACCCTTAGTCACATCCTTAGTTATAGATGGTAACAGGGACTTAATTAACCACTCAACAAGGAGATGATCAGGAACAAATGCCATAACCATTCTACGACGACGATGCCACTCATGAATATGATCATAAATGTGAGTAGCATTAGTCTATTTAAAATTAGTCAAGAGTTTTGTTCCAGTTTCATATCATATGGGTAAAGAGAAGTGAGTCAAAAATACGGTATCTAGGGAAGTGAAATTATCAAAATAGGCTCTAGGTAACTCAATGTACCATTTTGCGGCCAGACCAGTAAGCATACGCTAGAAAAGATGTAGTCGAACAGAGTCATCATTCAGGGAGTTTGATGAACACCACAAATGATAAGTCATAACATGAGTCAACGGGTCTTCCCCGGGGTTTCCATTGAACTTAGGAATATCCGAGGGTAATTTATGAGGTATCATCGGCCACCAAGGAGCATATTTGATTGGATGAGTTGTGATCTGGTTTAAATCCAGTAACTCTAAAGTTGCAACAAAGGGAAATTGTCGATTGAGTTCGGGTTTAGCATAGCCAGGGTATGATGGAATTTCTTGGGAAACAGGCCTTTGATCACTAGCATAAGGAATCTATTGTTGGTAACCCAAATAGGGGTTGTTTTGATAAGAAAATGCTTGCGGATTCTGTTGACTAAAACCTGGGTACGATACTTGTTGAAATGAAGGTTGTGGCATTTGCGCATGTGGCTGCCAAGGGGTCTGTTCACCAATGTTATAACCCGAATTAGGATAACTTGGATTCGGTTAAGGATAGATGTAACCTGGTTTCGGTAGCGACATCCCATAATATGGTAATCCAACTTGTGAATAAATGATTCCAGATACAGGTGGTTGTTGTAAACTAGATGAAGGAGTTGGAGTCTGAGCTCCCAATACTTTAGGGTATTGAGTTGAAGGACCCACCTGAAACGGTTGTTGTACAATAGTTTGAGTCTGTAATAGGGGTAAAGATGTATTAACAAGTGGAATTGATGTGGGTGGAACAGGTTGAACTGTTTGATACAAGTGTACAACCGTTTGTAGTTTGATAGGCAAAGTGGGCTACCATTAACAAACATTCATTTCAACATTAGGTTGACCAAATAACGATGGAGTACTGTCAAAGTGGGTGACCATAGGCTGCCCCCTAGCATGAGGAGTATAATAAGACATAAAATATTGTTCTCCAAATGCAGGGATTCCAATCGATATTGTACTGGATGGAATATACCTAGATGGACTAGCTTGATATTTCCATGATGATTGATATAAATGATCAAGTTGTTCAATACTCACTATAGCTTTAATAGTTATAATATCAAACGATGACATTAGTGAATTCCATGGATTTGAGGATGCACCAGAGAAAATTCCAGGTTAATATTTATAACCTAATGGTACCATAGGGCCACCATGTAAATATGACTCTAGTGAAGTTGTGAACATCGATGGGGTAGCGAGAGCAGGTGTTGTCATAATCGGAACATATGGTCCAACCGAAGATGTTGGTTCAAGCATGGTTACTTGACCAAATTTATACCCTTTTGGATCAAAGGGAATTTGAATAGGCACAGGATCAACAAAATCAGAGGGAGGTGATTGAGGAAAAGGCTTGTACAGGTAAAGATCTGCCCCAAAATGAGTTGGAGTTAAAGGTGTTTCATCTTATGGTATTTATTCAATCGAAAATAAACCAGGTGGAAGGATTTCGTTGTCAGGACCAAAGTATCTTTCAGGAGGTTGACTGTGCGATATGGGAGATTCGATGGCTACAATAGATTGTGGGGTGACCGATACAGGAACAACTTCCAGTATTCGACTTCAAGATGCAGATTTTCTAGCAAAAAAGAGACAGGATTTGGATCAAATTCTAGCTTAACAATGTCGAGATCGAAAGGTATGGTCTCACTGATTGGATGGATCATGACCACGGGTAGATGTGAGGACTCTGTCTCGACAACAGTAGAAAAAACAGGATTTGTAGAAACAACTTGTGCCGACTCTGGTATATGTGAAGATGATACTTCACCAGAGGTACTGATGGTACTGGTTTCGGTAGAGTGATGTCGCCTTCGCTGACTAGAAGTGACTTCCAGTGGTAAAGGTGGTTTCAATGCAAGTCTACACGAACGAAGGGGAAAGGGATTTTCTTCTTCCACGATGACTAATTTATTTTATTACCGAAAAAAATAAACAAAATAAAAGGGTAATGTTATGAAAAAGGTTTACCAAGGATCTGTGAACTGCAGAATACCTCCTGGTGAACCAAGAAGTACGGGCAAGCAATATCCCCGAATGTTGTGTTCGATGTATCACAATTTACAAGGCAACTCACTCAGTTCACTATGGATGGATAGAAACCTAAATTTTTCCTCCCAAATAAACCTGAAGGTACGTGGAGGCCCAAGTCCATATTAGTGTTGTCTAATGCAAAACGGCACAGTGAGAGCACCCCTTTATACTTTTTGTACTATAACACTACCTGATATACCTGAAGGTACATGCAGGAGCTATGATATACTTATGTACGTGGAGTGAGGCATCACACTCAGAATGTATCGAAAACAATTAACGACATCTGCTATCTTTAACAACGCTGGAACACATCTCTAGCCTAGACCTTCTAAATTTTATCATTATGGTTCCAATTCTTTTTTAGGTAAATTTATGTAAATTTTAAGTTGATCTTGTTTATCAATTTTCCTTTCAAGGTTCACCATGATGATGTGATGGAAATTCATAAAATTCAAACTAAAATGATAAGAAAACTTCTCAATTGTAGCTTTTTCAATGAAAATCCTAGCTACTAAGGAGAAAGAGCAATCAATTTTGAGAGCAAACAACAAAGAGCGCTAACTAATATGCAGCTTTCCTAACTTGTTCCTATGCAAAATGCACAATTCATTATATTCAAATGTGGGTTTTTCTTTTTAGTCCCCTTAATGTGAATGAAAAAAGGAAACTATATGCATCAAATCAACAAAAAACAAATTCTTTCTTCTTTCAGAAACGATGAATTTAACAACAATTTCTCTTTTAGGAAAAATGAAGAATGGAACTACAACTTTTCCTACAGGAAATGAAGAATTTAATGAAAATTTCCTTTACGAAAACAAATGGATCTAATGTAGAAATAAAATAATTTGAATTTGATTTTTCAATGATAAAGAAAAACACTTAAAGAGAAATTGAACACACTTACTTTTCAAAGGAGTAAGGATCAGGAAAATTCACTGGTCTCTATGAGGTATCAGGCAATTGAAAATATAGAAAACAAAAGGTTGAAAGTGATGGAAATGACAAATTCAAATGGAATTTGGTTGGCTTTGCGGAAACACAGTCTATAAGGGGAGACAGTGCGTTACAAAGCACCCTTGAGTGGGAGACAGTGCTATGCAAATCATTGTGTCTTGACCAACAATGCATTGGGCACAAAAGAGATTCAAAATTCAAGCTACTGAACACACTTCTAATGCAATTCTTTAATTCAAAAGTCTAATAATTGACCGTAGATGCTACTGTGCGGATAAGAAGAGGCAAAAACACTAGGAATGATAAGGAAAGCTCCCTAGTGGAGTAGCCAATTTGTTATGCAGAATTATGGATTATGGATAAAACACATTCCCTAAATGTGGTGTTATGCATTTAGAACAATAGATCAAAGATTTTGCAGACACTTTCTCTAAGAGTAAATAGACACATAACGATAGAGGAACTTACTTGTGATCCAAGCGCTTCCTATTCTCCTTTTGTCGCTCTTATTGTAGTTTCCAATCCAACTTTGATCACCATACTTGTTCCTGCAAGTATAAACACTAAACAACAAAGATATTTCAATATACACATGTCTATTTATCTTAATCACTTAAATCGATGAAACATGAAACATATATATCAGTTAAGAATCCATTATATGAAAAATATAAACATAAACAGATACATATATGGGAAAATGAACGTCAATATTTATTAATGGATAGAAGGGGGAGGTTACAACTAGTGATATATTTGATGTCACCAGCTCCAGCTTCATTCCAGCCTCATCACAATAAAAATCACACTAGAAGCACATCACTCTTATCACAAACTCAATTGAGAATCCAACAACATTTCTTTACCAAATTTCTTCTTTTCCTAGTACTAGGATATGTGCTCAATTTATAGGGAAACTAATGGTAGTTTCACAATCAATGACTTTCTAATAATAGGCAAGATATGTTCCCAAGCTCAAAGGTGTTATATGGACAGATGGATTCGAATTTTGACACATATGGACTCTTCTAGAAGGCATTGGCCATGTGGAGATTAGGGAACAATGAGAATTTCGCTCCCATTTGACAAACGCACTCTTGAATGTCGGGAATTTCTTTGCAAAGCACCCTTGAATGGAGGTAATTACATATGCAAAGCAGTTAGTCCCTTGAGAGGCCGCGTTGGTGAGATCATAAATGATATAACATATACTTCAACCCTTGGAAACCTTGCAATAGAAGCCATGAATAGTTTGTTCTTGTCTTAGGGCATGTAGCAACTGAAATGATAGGGGATGATAGACCCTATTTCATTAGTTCTGGGGATGATTTCCATTTTAACCAGGTCATTGGGAATTATGCCCAAATTGACCTATAACACTAGGAAAGGTATCAAAAAAGATCAGTTGCAGACATAGTATGAGGCAAGGTAGGTGTGATCAGTGACACAATTGGTTTTTATTTTAGTGTGGTGAGGAGGAAAGAATATAAGAAGTTAAGTGAGCATAATAAATTCACTTATTCAGAGGATGAATCACTTAGATGCTTATATTAAAAAAAAACAGAGCATAAAAGAATGATTTATGTTTCAAACCTTAAAACATATATCATATGAAGAAATTAGATGTTTTCTTGAAAAACTTGATCATCATATGCATAAGAAAAATGGATTAAAACATTTTCACTAACCACATCACAAGAATCCCATAAAAATAGCTGCAACTGCCTATAAATTACTTCTACAAATAGTCAAATACATTAGTGCAAAATGAGTGTGAACCTTACATATCCAACCCTCTCAATGAATTTATTTTGAGTACATATAGAAAACAAACAAGATTCCACCTCTAGTGGTCAAATCCTGATCCATAGCAACTAATTAATGAGCCTAATGACTCATTGCCTAATCCTAGGGAAGTTAGAAACAACTTCCCTTTTTTTAGTTAACTAATTGAGATTTTCTCTCAAGGCATTAATCATAATATTATTTACAAAGATGACCATTAATAAGCCTATTAATCATCAAAAAACTCATGAGCCAGTTGTTACATCGACCAGGTTGACCTTTGACCTCCACGTGTCATGAAAAACCTTCAAACCCAGAAACGTAGAAAATTTTCCCAGAAACACAACAACTCTAGTAGAAGTGCAACAAGTTTTTGGAAGATGATTTGCAGGCCTTCCCAGATGATTTTTTTGCTGAAAAATATATGGTTTAAAAGATGAAGATGTCTACTCGACAATAGACTCACTAAGAACTACAAAAACCTACTTGAAACCCCTCAAAACTTGGCTAGAAGTCAAATTGTCCAAAAACGCATAAAGTGTCCTAAATAAGTGGCAGAACCAAAACCTCTTTTGGTTTTCCAAAATTCATCTTCACTTGGTCATAAACAGCTTTTGAACATGATGGCCAAAAACAGTCAAAATGCAGCAAATTTCAAAGGAGGGAAATGAGAATGAAGGGGGGTGGGAAAAATTCTAAGAAAATTATGGGGGGTAGGGATATGTTTTAAGAAGGCAATGGAAGTGGAATTTCTCAATTTGAGTGAGGAGAGAGGGGTAAAAAAGGGAAAACACAACCCTAGGCGAGAAGCACAACAACTAGCTAGGGTTCTAAGGGTAAATGGTAAAATGAGTGAGTGAGTGTGGGGAATGGTGGGAAGTGCTTGATGAGGGTAATTAGGGATGTGAATGCTAAGAAACAAGAGGAATTTCCTGTCAAGTGAAGCAAAACCCATAAAAATGCAAAAACACAACAAAACCCTAGGCAAGGAGTTTAATCACTTTTCCGAGGAAATTGATCGCATCAAGGGTTTGTGAAGGCTCCACTTAATTTTTCAAAGATGATTTGAAACACTAAGATGACAACTAAACCTGTTCTTTCCCCCTTTTTCCCTCCAAATAGAAAACGTAGCAACCCTTGAGAAGCGCAACAGACTGAATGAAACTAGAAATTGGTGATGAATTTTGAAGTTCTAATGTTTGTGGCAAGTCTCTAAATGGAATATAGGAGCTCTTAGAGCTTTGGAAGGATAGAATTAAGTTTTAAAATTCTTTATTCCTTCCAAATGAAATTTTACTTTGATTTATTTTGTTCCCTAATTGCTAACTCCCATGATGTTGACCAAAATGGATGACATGTCTCCCTTGTTTGATTTTGATGACTAATATGATGATGACCATCAAATGTGAATCCTATACCATGACCTAGATGATGACCCACTAACTCGTTTGATGACCTATGACAGGGGAAAAATTACATGACCATGATGGATGATGGTGACCATGAACAAGTGGAGGGAGTAGCAATGACCTAGACAATGACTTGACCATTATGACAATCAAGAGGTGCCAAATTTTATTTGACAATATAAAAATTTGACAAAAGACGTCTAACAACACTGAAAAGAGTAAATTTTATCACTGAGAATATTAGACACTAACATTTTCTCCAATGGGGATGTCATCTCCTTTAGGAGGTGTCAAGAACACCATAGACCAGGCCGCCTTGTTCATTAGGCAATGGATTCACTGCAGATACAATCCTCAAACTGATTCAAATCAAAATGAAAGTTGAATTGTACACTGTCAACTGAAAACTCTATTGGAAACTAACACTGAAAAATATTCTCAGAATTTTGAGCTTATTCATCACACCTTACCTGCTCTAACTGATCCATAAATCACCGGATCAAGTAAAATGGAGCATCCAATGCAACCATGCAAGCATTTTATCCATTAACTAATTTCTTTGCATATGCTTGTTTACAAGAAAAATAGAAATTCTACATGATGATATCTCCAATAAAAAATTTCAAACAAATCCAAATTTGGTAGGATTGAAAAATTTGGATCCCCTTATTGGATCCAAAAATGGTGCAAAAGGATCTTCAAACGAATGTGCGTTGAGGTTTAGCTCATCCAAAAAATTTTAATTCCTCTATGGGTAGTCTTCATACCATGAATATAAACTTTAGTCTTCATCCTTACTCTCGTGCAATTCTAACTTGTAGTTGTCTTGATATGATTGCAAATTTACGGGTGAGCCTTGTAATAAGACACTTGTTGAACAAGACAATGAGACTAGCTGCCTAATCAAGTTTTTATCATCTCTGTTTTTAGGCCCATAGCTAGCTAATGGAGAAGGACTTTGATTTCAGATATTGTCCAAAACATCAGCTATTGGATCATCTAAAACTTGGGAAGACTGTTGCAACTTATTATACATTGTTTCCAATGAGACTACATAATTTTCTATAGGCTTTTCATTCTTTGTTGCAGAGATATTATCAAAAAAATTATTCAAAAACTGAAATGAACCAAAACTTAATGGTATAGAATTATCCTGGATCATTTCATAATATGATTCAGGTTCTAACCTTTCATCTATGTTTTAAATCTCATTGTAACTCAGTGGTTGCAATTCTGGAGCGAAAAAATATTCCATATCACAAATGACATTCTCGACTGATTGATGAGAATGTTTCCCCTTTATATTGTTGACAACTCGCTTATCTGCTTTCTTATAGTTTTCTCTTATTTTTGAAAATTAGTAAGAACACAAGGGAAAGGAGTCTCGATCAGGAAGTTTGTTTTCTTATACATGCTCAATATCAAAACTGAAAGACTGCTGATTTTTAATTTTGGGAAAATTTTCTCTCAGAAATTGAAATGAAGTGAAACATAAAGGAAAAGACCTTTCACCTACTTTGAAATTTTCTGCATTTTCTTCATTTTTGTCATGGAAAATATGCATAAGTTGAGTGCTATATTTGAGTTTTTGTAATTGGACTTCCTCCTCCCAAAAACATGTCATTGATTGCCTTGAAGAGTCAACCTCGATTTTGACAACATAGTCATAATCATACTAGTCATACTTTGGTAAATCATTAATATAATTCATTTCATCAAGAATACGTATTGGATCGGAAAATTGCTTCTCCACATGTTGATATAAAAATCCATTTTCATGATTTTCCGTAATTGAATACATAAAAAAATCACTTTCATATCTATGGTAACTGTGATTAGCAGGAAAATGGTTAGGGTCAGCAACCTCTTCTTCTTCTGCAATAAGTGGGACATGATGCTTTTGAACAACAATTTCATCTCTCATGATGATTTTTTTCCTCATTTCTTTCATCATGTTTACCAAAGTGTCAAGTTCCACTTCTGAAGATGTCAGATACTCCTTCTCTACATTTTCCCTCTTTTTTGCCTTCAAATTTGAACTTTTGACCAGAAGATTAGCTTCCACACCTATTACATTGTCTTGAATTTATTCGAGTGTTGTAGTGTTCCTTTATCTCAATTGAAATTCCATTTTCGGATCAAAGGAATTTGGGTAGTGTAAGAGAGATAAACCAGGAGGTAGTTTTATATCAGCACGCATTGAGTGGTATACTTGATTGAACCTCGTTTAAAAGTGTTGCATTGTTTCTCATGGATGTCTTTTTAAATGATTATATTCTTCTAAAATCAGAAAATGATTCCTCTTGATCAACCATTTATCAAGGAATACTTTCACAAAATGATGGAAATAAAAAATTCTTACAGCTGGCAACTTTTTGAACCAACTCTGGGCTTCACCTTGCAAATATAGAGCAAAAATCTTGATACTGACGTCATCTTCATCAACCTCAAAAAGTTCAAGAAAATTTTCAAAACACTGAATGTGTTTTTCAGCAGTGATTTTACCATATTCTCCATCAAATCTGGGAAGATATTTGTAATAATGTTCAGGGAAATCATGGAGTATTGGAGGTAAGATGAGTGCCTTATATCTATCTAAAATTTTACAAGGTATAGGAGCATGTACATAGGCTATAATATTAGTCTTGACCTCTTGAGGCTCATCAAGCTGAATATGGTCAGGTTAAGATTCATAATAAGGGTCTTAATCAAGATCAAAGGCATATAGAGAGTTTGTATTCACAATATTCAAAGGAAAGGAATGAAATGTAGGTCTATGATATTTTATCAAATAGAGTATACATTAGAAAACCTTCTTGACATTCTCAGGAAAAGAGAAGAAATAATTCACGACAAGGAACATGATGTCTTGGATGAAAGTCCAAGTTGAATACCTGATCTTCCCATATTGTCCTTTCATGTTTCTATTGGTAAGGTTCACCCTTCAATGGTGTCTTTGGATTTGATTTCGAAACTAGATTTGGAGTCGCCAAGTGAATTATTCTGGCCTTCTTGTGTCTGATCATTGTCCACCATCAACAAATCATATCTGATCCTTGTCGTTCACACCCACGGAAAATTTGAACTTTCGCTCCCTGACAACGGTGCCAAAATGTTAGGGCTTCTTGGTTTCTCAAACCTAAGAAAGGAAACCAAAGAGGTAACCACAGACCAATATTTATATTTGGTATCTATCCCTACCAAAACAGAGAGGGCTATCTCAATATCAAGCTCACAGTTGATGGAAATGACTGGAGAATAAGGAGTTTAGGCTAGTTATAATATCAGTAGGGTTTGATTAGGGTTTGCTGGAAAAATAAGAAAAAAGTTTAGAAACTAGGCAAGGTATCCAAAAAGATCAACTACAGACATAGTATGAGTCAAGGTACATGTGATCAGTGAAAAAATTGGTTTGCCATTTTAGTGTGGGGAGGAGGAAATCATATGCAAAGTTAAGTGAGCATAATGAATTCACGTATTCAGAGGATAAAACACTTAGATGCTTATATTAAACAAAAATAGAGCATAAAATAATGATTTATGTTTCAAACCTTAAAATATGAATCATAGGAAGAAATTAGATAGTTGCTTGAACAACTTGATCATCATATGCATAAGAAAAATGGAGAAAAACACTGTCTCTAACCACATCTCAAGAATCCCATAAAATATCTACAACTTCCTGTAAAGTACTTCTATAGATAGTCAAATACACTAGTGCCAAAAGAGAGTGAACTTTAAATATCCATCCCTCTGAATGACTTGATTATGAGTACATATAGAAAACAAACAAGATTCCAACTCTAGGGGTCGAATCCTGATCCATAGCAACTAATTAATCATTTTTTTGAGGAAATTGACTGCATAAAGGGTTTGTGAAGGCTCCAATTACTTGTGCATAGATGCTTTGAAACAATGAGATGACAAATAAACCTATTATTTCCTCCTTTTGGCTTCCAAATAAAAAATGCAGCAACCCTCCAAAAGCGCAACAGACTGATGAAACTAGCAATTGGTGATGAATTTCGAAGTTTTGATGGTTGTGACAAGTCATTCAATGGTAGAGAGGATATATTGGATATTTTGAAGGATAGAATGAAGTTTCAAAATTCTTTATTCCTTCAAAAGGAAATGTTACTTTGATTTCTTTTGTTCCCTAATTGCTAATTCCCATGATGTTGAAAAAAATGGATGACATGTCTCCCTTATTTGGTTTTGATGAATGATATGATGATGAACATCAAATGTGAATCCTAGACCATGAACTAGATGATGACCCACTGACTCTTTTGATGACATAGGACAAGGTAAAAATGACATGACCATGATGGATGATGGCGACCTTGAAAAAGTGGAGGGAGTAGAAATGACCTAGACAATGATTTGACCATTTTGAAAATCAAAGATGCCAAATTTTATTTTACAATATAAAATTTTGACCAAAGACATCTAACAACACTGAAAAAGAGTAAATTTGATCATTAAGACTACTTGACACTAACAGGAGCCACTATACATGACTCAAGTTATACCCTCAAATTGAATTAACTAAACCAACTAAGTAAACTAACTTAGTTAAATCGTACAATTTGTCATGTGATGTGGAATTACAATTTTATTATAATTTAATTCAAGGGAAAAAAATTTGGAATCTTTATTGGTGCCATTTTCAACAAAATAGAGAGAGAAATTTCCAAAACTAAACTAACAAAAAACTACCAAGTGATCCTCAAAATCCTTTTTATTAATGAGGCCTCTATTTTCTTCAATTTTTATTATTTTCCTTCATTTTCCTCCTCACATGCAACCTATGACCTTTCAAATTCCTTTTCTCCTATTTTCCATTATTCCATAAATAAAATGCCAAATAAATGCCACTTTTCTTTTCTAAATCCTTTGTCACTGCCTTTTCAAATTTCCTTTAGCCATAATAAACCAAATGAACATCTGCTAGGATGTTTCACCCACCATTCAACTTGAAATATGTGTCCCATTACCTTGGTCTTATATTTTTTTACATGAATTTTTAACCAGGTATATTACAGAACCCTCCCCCTTGGGGGAACACCTTCCTCAGTGTTCAATGACACCTATAACCAACAAGACCGCTGAAAATAAAACATACTACCCATGGAGCTTTATAACACAACTCATTGCAGCATTTACAATGACCATTGTTGAAAACATGACAACATACCATTTATTTGAGCTTTATAACACAACTCATTATGGTATTTGAAATAATAACCACATATATACTTATGCATGTTTTATTAAACCAACAAATAACCATACTATTTATGGAGCTTTATAAATTCATCTCGATACAATATTTACAATAATATACACGTATACACATATGCACATTTGGTCAACCAAAAAATAAAAGGATATGATGCATGTATTTGCAACAAGGGAATCCATAGGCTCACACCTCCACCCTCAAAGTAATACTAGGATTCACCTCCTTCCCATGAAATCCAGAATCCACTTCCAAATTCAAAGTTGCATCCAATGTCCAACACTATAATCCTGTGTCATTTATCCTCTTAGTGAATACTTATCATCTCATTTTTCTAGGGTACACACCCAATGTGCATATGATTTCATTTGAAAATTCTAATGACCAAAAAAAATCCATCCCCGACCTTCCCTTCTCTACTACACAGTCCCTTAGGAAATCCGATCAACCCCTTCCATGCAATCACACACCTTCCAAGTTCCGCAGGCATCCCCTTCTCTACTACACAGTCCCTCAGGTGACCCCTCCCTTGGCAAGGATTCCTTGCATCAAAAGGTCTAAAAAATAAGGCATATCCCTTCCTCAAAACCATCATACTGGTCATAGCATGCTCATGGAAATCAGTGGACACTATTGGGTACTAGTGTCCCATAATGGCCCTGCTCCTGAAGCGCTTGACCAGAATATTTCTTTTTTTTCCAATTCCTTTCACTCACTCTATGAATTCTTGCAGTTGATTTCAACCATTCCAAACTGTGATTGTATGCTTTCCTGTACCAAGCACATAATTTCCATTAGATTCAAAATAAATTGAAAAAAATCAAATCCTACCTCATTGGTGGCTCGTCAATAAGGTATACTTGCAAATCTGTTCACTTCCTGTCACAACAAGTCAAATTAGTTATTTGATTAAATCATCATGTATAATCATAACACATCCATTTATCTCAAAACACAACCATCATAAATTAAAATCATGAATCACATGAAATCATCATAAACCATAATCATAAATCACATGTAACCATCATAAGTCATAATCATAGATCACATGCATAATAAAACAGAAATAAAATATTGATAATTATCCCTGATTGGTCCTTACTTCTGCATTTTTATTTTTGTACACACACTGGATCGGTTTCCAAACTTAACAATGTAATATTCCTAATAGAAAATTAGCAGCAATTCAAAGCAAACAAAGACAAAACATACATCAATATGTAAAATGCATCAAAACACCATAAATACAGCCATAAACTGCTGAGCCATTTTATTAATATGGAGGTGAAAATAAAATACAACAGTGCTCAAAATGATAGCACTTAAGTGGGAAAATCTGGCTGGGATGGCCCTCAATCTATCTCACTGAAACATTGCTCTGTTGTTGATATTTTGGACTATTCCTCTGCGTTGCCCTGTTGGAAACGTTGATTCTGGCTAAATAGGGTTGCGTAGATGAGGTTGTTTGGTGCTTCAAAAATGTTGATATTTGGACACCGACCTCTACTCTCAAGACCCAAAAAAACCCAGAAAGGATTTCTGGATTGGCTGACCCTAGAAAATCACCCACCAAGTGTTTGAAAATGCATTTCTTCTAGCAATGCAGAGCTATGGGATGAACTGATAGATAAAATTTTGCAATAACTTCCCGTTATCTCAACTATTGAGGGGTTGATCCCTTAACTTGATTCCAACCTGAAGTGCCTTGGAATTTCTCCCTCTCCTGAATGCCTCTGTTGTTGGAATACATGAGTTATTGAGTGATTGCGCTGCTCTAGAGGTGTTGTAAGTGGCCTGATGCCGAAATAATGAAATATTCTCTCCAGGATAGTAGGAATCCTCTATTGAGTGGAAAATCGAAGTCCCTTAAGGATGAGGTTGGGATCTCCGCTCGGAGACACCTGTGTGTTAAACAACACTGCAGACTCGGCTAAACAGCTCAAGCATGCTCAAGTCGTAAATGACAAGAAAATAAACTAACTCAGAATACTTTCCATGGTTTCCTTGACCCCATTCTTATTCTTGTGGAACCCTCACACCCTTGGGCCCACATCATAACTATTTTGTACTCTTGTTCCATATCCTCCCTATAGACTGCACTGCTCTCTGGAACTACAAAGATGGATGCTACAGAATTTTATCCCCCTCCTAAGTGACATCCTCATCTGGAAGGTTCCTCCATTTGATCAGATATTATTTGACTACCCTACTCCTCGGTTGGTTCTCCCGAGTGTCTAAAATGGCCTGCAGATATAAAACCATATGCCCCTCATCATCAATAGGCGAGAGTTCCCCAGTGGCAAATATATGTTGTCCAAGAGCCTTTTTCAAGCATGAGATATGGAAAATGTTGTGGATCCTACTCCTAGTTGGGAGCTCCAACTCATATGATGCCTCCCCAACACATCAAATCACCTTGTATAGCCCATAAAAATGGGGCTTGAGCTTCTTAGCTCCCTTTTGCTTCAACATATATTTCTTGTACTACTAAAGATGAAGGTAGACAAAATCATCCACTTCAAAGTGCCTCTCCACGCGGCCTCGATCTGCATACAACTTCTATTGGTGCTGAGTTGTATAAATGTTTTCCTTAAGAGAACAAAGTATATCCTAACTCTCTTGGATCCAGTCCTTGGCCCTGGGGGTCTTGCTTGCTCCAAACATCACATCAAAAAATGTTAAAGCATCATAACCATATAAAGCACAAAACGGAGACATACTGATCGACATATGAAATTCCATGTTGTAGCAGTATTCTCCCAGATGAAGCTAGCGCATCCATGCCTTCTATTGCCCTGAGACATAGTTTCTCAAGTAGCCTTCTAGCCACTTGTTTATTGTCTCTATCTATCCATACATTTGTGGTTGATAACTAGTACTGGGTTTCAACTCGGTACCCACCAAATGGAAAAATTCCTACCAAAAATCACCCATGAAATGGTTTTCCTTGTCACTGACTATGGTCTTGGGGAGACCATGAAGCCTAAAAACATCCCTGAAAAATAGTTCGGCCACCTGTGAAGCAGTGTACTGTGTGGAGATGGCGAAGAAGTGTGCATATTTCATCAGTTTATCAACAACCACATAGATACAATCCTTTTACTGTACCATAGGCAAACATGTGATAAAATCCATGGAAATTCTCTCCCACTTCCCCTCTAGAATGGGAATCCGTTGTAACAACCCCACGGGATGTCTCAACTCTCCTTTTCTCTTCTAGAAAACTTCACACTCCCTGACATGTCAGAGTACATCCTCCTTGAGGCCTCTCCATCAGAACCTCTCTTTGATGGCCCGATAAGTTTTGGTGAACCCCTGATGGCCTCAAAGAGGTGAATCATGTGTTGCGTGCAAGATCTTCTCCTTGAGTTAAGAGGCTCATGTTAAGAAAATGTTGTCCCGGTAATAGATGACCTCATCCATCACTCGATACATATCATCGATCACCTGCCCATCTAATATCTCACATGTGAAGCGGTCTTTAGAATACTCCACTAACAGCTAAGCTCTCCAATCAGTATCAATGCTCATGAAGGACAATGCTCCTAGTCTCTGTGATAAGGCATCCACCACCACATTTTTCTTCCTTTTGACATACTCGATGTCAAAGTTGTAATCCTAGATTTTACTGACCCACTTCTACTGCCTCTCCTGCAACTACTTCTGCTCAAGAAAAAACCGAAGACTGTTGTGGTTAGTCCTCACCCGAAATCTATTACCCACCAAATATTTTCGGAACATGGCCAACGCATGCATGATGAACAACATATCTTTTTCATATATAAAATAAAATTTCTCATGCAGCAAGAGCTTCAGAATCTCAAAAGCTAGAGGATGACCCCCATGCATCAACACTACGCCAACTCCCTCTCATGAAGCATCACACTCCAGCACAAAGGGCTGCATAAAATCCAACAATGCTAACACTGGAAAACTACTCATCACCTCCTTGAGTCTTTCAAAGGACCTCTGCCAAGTGTATGTCCACCCAAAGGCTCCTTTCTTGGTGAGATCCTTGAGGGGTGCTACCAGCTGTGAAAACCCCTTCACAAACTTCCTATAGTAGGTGCAAATGCCTATAAAGCCCAGAAGTTCTGTCACATTCTTTGATACCGGCCAATCCCGAATGGCCTGGATCTTCCCCTCATGGATCCTTACTCCATCTACTCCAATGATATGCCCTAGTTAGAGAATCTCTGTAATTCCAAATTCGCACTTGGATAGTTTGGCATAAAAATTTTGTTCCTCCAAGATGCGTAATACCACCTCAATATGTTGCAAGTGCTCCTCCCAAGTGCGGCTGTAAATGAGAATGTCGTCAAAGTACACCAACACAAACTTCCTCAGCTAACCATGGAAGATGTGGTTCATACAAGACTGGAAAGTGGCCGAAGCATTAATCAGCCCAAAGAGCATCACCAAGAACTCGAAGTGGCCATAGTGAAATTTGAATGCAGTCTTTGTGACATCCTAGTCCCTCACCTTAATCTGATGGTACCTCGACCTCAGATTGATCTTGGAAAAGAACTTCTATCCCCTAATATCATCCATCAGCTCATAAATCCTGGAGATGGGGTATCAGTTCTTCATTTTCTTCTTATTTAGAGCCCTATAATTGATGCAAATCCGCAAAGTGTCGCCCTTATTCTTCACCAACACCACGGAAGAAGAAAAGGGGCTAGTGCTGGTTCGGATGTGTCCTAGTTCCAAGAGCTCCTGGATGGCTCTTTCAATCTCATCCCTATAGGTATTAGGGTTCCTATAGGGTGTGGTGATCACTACCTGGATACCCTATTCTAACTCAATAGTGTGCTTGAACCCTCGGTCCAGTGGTCGCCCCAGTGGTATGTCCCAAAATAATGAAGGGTAGCAGTCTAATATCAACTGCACATTAGGGTGTATAGACTTCTCAATGACTCATACCTCTGAAATACACATATCCACTTCCCACTCTATGTTCCCCTTCCAGAAATCTGCCTCCATCCAGTGTGTTGAGACTGTATGGGGTGGATATGTGTGCATTCCTCTTATCAACTGGTGTTTCCCTCTCTTCTTATCCATCCACTCCATCTCCAATGTCTCCCAATCTGTAGTGACCTTTCCTAATGTAATCAGCCATTTTACACCCAATATCACATCGGTGTATGGAATGTCGACCACAAAGAAATGATTCTCCACCGTATAGGTTCCCATGGTTACAGCTAACGCTGGAACATACCTCAAGAACTACATGGTTCTGGCACCTAGAAATAATATATAAAATCCATCAAAACTCTCGGTTGGTATGCCCCTCCTCTGCACTAGTTGAGTATCAATGAAATTATGTGTGGCCCCGTTATTCACCAATATTGTAACACATTGTCCTCATATTTTTCCTTGGACTCTTAATGTCAAATACTTGGGAACCCATCGCAAATATGAAAGGACTCCTGCAGTAGGTGAAAATGCGCCTCCCCTAACTGATGGTGGTGATGGAGGTGGATGATCTCCCCCTGGTGCATTAGCATCTGCATCTCCCTCCAACTCATCATATGCTTCCTCTTCTCCCTCACTGTCGGAGACCTCATTGTAGTGTGCCTTCCCCGCAAAATATCAATGACCCAGTTCCCATGGCTCCTGGAAAATGAAGCATATATTATTTTGTCTTAAATCCCTCTGGGTATCATCATCCAAAGGACCTTAGCCCTCGTTCCCCTTTGGGAGTGGAATCCTCATGTCTTTCCCCTTCAACTTAAATGTTGGTTTCGGGGAAATGAAGCTCTCGCCCTAGGCAAGGAATCCTGTAGATCCCCGGTCCTCCCAACTACGTCGTGAAGTGTAGCTGGTCTAGTGTATCTGAATAACCAACATAGAGGCTCCACCAATCCATCAAAAAACATATACACCCTCCTATCCATGGAAAGATCTGGAACCATTACCAATAACTTCAAGATCTCGGAGATATAAGTCTTCGAGTGCCCTGTCTACTTGAGTTTGGCTAACTCAACGAAATTCTCCTCTAGGTCCCTTCGATCAAATCTCTCTACTAGAATCTTGGTGAACTCTGCATACACAGTCACCCCTGTGTGACCCAATGTGGACATCCCATGGAACCACTAGTCGTGAGCTTCTCCTTCAAGGTGCAGTGCTTCCACCTTGACGGCTTCTACCTCCGCCATTTGATTCAGTTGAAAATATATGTCTAACTTCTCCACCCAAGATTTTTTCATACTCTGGGAAGACTCATCAAAATTAGGCAGAACAATTCTACCCATGGTACGCTACAAGTCATTGCCCTATGTGTACCCTCCTCCTTTGTTATAGTTGTGGGGTCTTTGATTATCCTTAATCTGGAAAAATTCCTGGAAATTCAAATGATCTAGGAAATCTTGGGTATGAGATTGGTACTCCATGAAATAATCACCCAGATCCTCCTACTCCTGAGGTCCTCCTACTTCCGTACCCACTACTAAGAAATTGGGCATGGTGGAACGTTGTGATGCCTGTGACACCATGGGTTTCTCCGCCCAATGGTGAGAATTCCCTGATCCTTCTCCATTTTGGAAACCCCACGATATTTCCCTCTATCTGTCTAATCTCATTTCTTTAATTTCTCTAGCTATCTCATGCAATTATTTGAGGAGGAGATTTCCAAACACCGGCCCATCATATTCTTCTTCTATTGGAGCTTTCCATTTATCCTCCTCCATTGGAACGCAGTCCCCTTCACCGGATGTGATCTCAACCCTGTGTTCTATGTTTATGTACCTCCTCTTCTGTTCCGTAATATATTCTCTATCTTCGGATGTGGTAAACCGGTTGCTCCACAGGCTGAGCCAATTCTATGAGCTCTGATACCACTGTAATATTCCTTATAGGAAATTAGCAGCAATTTAAAGAAAAAAAAGAAAAAACATGCATTAATATGGAAAATTAATCAAAACACCATAAATAGAGCCAGAAAATTCTAATCCATTTTATTAATATGGAGGTGAAAATCAAATACATCAGTTCTCAAAATGATACCACTCAAGCCGGGAAAGCTTGCTGGGATGGCCCTCAAGCTTTCTCACTAAAACATTGCTTTGCTACCACTCTGCTTGACTCTTCCTCTACGATGCCCTATTTGAAATGTTGTTGTTTGCTAAATAGGGATGCGTATATGAGGCTGTTCTGGTGCTCAATAAATTTCGTGATTTGGAAACCGGCCTCTACTCTCAAAACCCAAAAAAACCAAAAAAGGATTTCTGGATTGGCTGACCCTGGAAAATCACCCACCTAGGGTTTGAAAACATGAATATGTTGGGTATGCAAAGATATGGGCTGAACTGATAGATAAAATTCTGCAACAACTCCCTCATATCTCAACTATTTAAGGGTCTCTCCCTTCACTTGATTCCCAAGCTGAAGTGCCTTGGAATTTCACCCTCTCCTGAATGCCTCTGTTGTTGGACTGTGTGAGTCACTGAGTGACTGCACTGCTCTAGAGTGGCTGTAACTGGCCTAATGTCAGAATAATGAAATTTTCTCTCAAGGACAATAGGAATCTTCTCCTTAGCAGGCACTCGAAGTCCCCCGAGGTCGAGGTTGGGATCTCCACTCGGAGACACTCGTGTGCTAAACAACACTGTAGAATCGACTAAACAACTCAAGCGTTCTCAAGTCATAAACGATAGGAAAATAAAATAACTTATCATTTTTTCCATGGCAACCCTCGCCCTCTTCTTATTCTTGTGTAACCCTCACACCCATGTGGCCACATCATAAATGTGTTGTACTCTTGGTCCATATCCTCCACATAGGCTGTGCTGCTCTCTTGGCCTCTTGGCCCCACCCACTACTGCATTTTCCCACTTTCACACTAAGGAATTGGTTTTTATTCTGATACTTGGTTTATGAGTCCCTCCACCCTTTTATTATTCTACTTAATTAAGGAAAAAATTTAATATTCTAATTAGCTAAAAGCTAATTAGGAATATTGCAGACAAGCACACAGTGCCTTTAATTCTCTTCAATCATGTACGCATACACACAATGTACATAAAAACAAGTACAAATACACACGTACAACACCACACAATACATACAACTACATCAACACAATACATATACATACACAAAGTACCACACAACAAATACATATGTCACGATACCATGACTACACAATGCACATACATAGTACCACATGCATGCAACACATCATGTACAACAAGCACACAATATCACATGTACACCAATACCATATGTACAACATGTACACAATGCCACTTGTACATAGCACCACCTGCACCATGTGTGCACAACGTCACATGTACATGACACCACCTACATAACTTGTATGCAGTGCCACATGTACATCGCCCCACCTGTATAACATGTACACAATACCACATTTACACAACACCACATGCATGACATGTACATGACACCACATGTACACATCGCCACATGCACGACATATACACAACACCATATGCACATAAAACCACATGTACAACATGTACACAACGCCGCATGCAAACAACACCACATGTACAATCATGCACATAACACCACATGTACACCATGCACACAACACCATATGTACATAAAACTACATATACAACATGTACATAGCACCATATGTACACAACACCGCATATCCAACATGTGGACAACACCACATATCCAACATGTACATAACACCATGTATACCCAGTACTGCATATGCAATATGCACACAACACCATAGGTATAATCACTAAATGTAAGATATGCACAACATATACACAACAGTAGCACTACACATCCAAAACCACATTGTATCTACCAAGCAACCTTGCTTCCAATGTATCTCTTCCATCCATGCTTATCCTAACATGTCGTGGATCGTGTTATTTTCATTATGCTAATTTACCTCTTAGAATTACATGTCCAAAACATAGGCACAGTATAAACACATAATATCAACTCATATCCACATCATATTGACCTCATAAATTTTTCAATGATACTCTTCCCACTTGATTCCTCAAAAGACTAGAAACGTCTTCATGTCATTCACCTGCATAAGAAATCATTCCTCCACAATAATGGTCCCTAACAACCGTATTAGATAGTGACATATATATATATATATATATATATATATATATATATATATATATATAATTGCTAGCATAAAAAAATCATGATCCATGGCGACCCTATCAGGAATGAAATACATACATACATACATGTATACATATATAAACATCAAAATAATCACGTTCAAAACATAATTATCAGACAACATAAGGTCAAGGTTAAGAGAATGCCCTTTATCCATGCACAACATGCACAAAATTGAGAACAACAGTTCCCAACATATCCAAGGCATCTGATGCCTCAAACCCTTTACTTTATATTTTCTGCGTACCTTCCTCATGTCTATACTTCCATCATCCATTTACCACAATGGACCCAACCAATCCAACCAGTTGTCATATTATTTCCTTTTGTTCCCTCTATACATGCATTGGGATTCATTCAAATTCTACATTTCCTATCAGGTTCCATTCAACCCTTCCTGATCTTTGTTAACTTTCCTATTTCCTAAACCAATTCCTAAGACCCTCAGAACATAAAGGGTGGGAAAAATAAACAAAGAAGAAGAAAACCATAAAAACCAATAACAATATGACACCACAAAAAAAGTAGCATGGCCATGCACCAGTCATACACAAAACTTCAAATAAAGCATAAACAGATCACAAAAACTGAAAACATAAAACTAGAAACAAACACCATGACTCAATCCTCATGGGTTCCCAATGCTTCCGAGGGAAAACTAAACCTAATCCTTCTTAAATATTTCATATCAATCTCTTTTTCCATGCAATTCCCTGCATCATATTGTCGTAAACACATAATTTTCAGTGTATAAATAAATATACAACATACTAGTTGTCTTACCTCATTGTGCCAAGGACATTGCCTTGTAGATGAACATATCCATGCCATCTATCAAGGGACCCCAATTCCCTTGAAAAATCTATCTATAACTAGACACCAACTATTATACTTTTCAAATACATGTCCTTGGATATAACACATATCCACATAATGTCAAACGAAATCAAGGTTAAGAATACTTCTCGTATTCAAATCATTCATTCATTTAGAATTGTGGTTTCCAAAAATAGTCAAAGGAATTCTCACCCAATTCCTTTCTTTTACTTTTTCCCGCTGCAATTGAGTCTTATTATATCCTTTCACATCACCCAACTATTAGTTATATTAGCAAATCAACTATTACCTTGTCACATTAATTCCAAACGTGTTTCCTTGCAACGAGTCACACATGTTAGTCACATGTTCCAAAGATCAAGACATCATATCTAGTAATTGAAATTAATCTTTATCAATACTATCAACAATTTCATAATGAACAGTCAACTCATATTCATAAATCATAAAACTAGAACTAGAACTCACTTTCACTTAAGTACATATCAGCTGTCTCATCACACAATGTGTTAGTACAACCATCTTAAAACAAAATCATTCCTTCATGAAATCTTATACACACATAATCATATTATGAAATTAATAAAACATTCAATCAACTTGTAAACATACCATGCTAGATAAACCAAATTGACGACATAATCAAACTCATACCTCATTGTATCTCATTGGAGGTTATCACATCTTCAAAAGTCAGTCTAGATTAATACATCAAAAAATCATAATTATATCATTTCATACCTCAATGTCACAACTATAACCATATACACAGACCAATCCATATCAACACGATACATATAACATCAATATCTTAATTAAATAGCCCTAATCATCAAGTTAACTAACATATAACAGCAAAAAGTTACATATAACATACTCATCAACAACATATAACATAATCATCAAGTTAACTATCAAATAAAAATCAACAAGTTAACATATAGCATACCCATCAACAAAATTTAACATAATAATCAAGTTAACTAACATAAAACAACAACAACAATTCATATAACAAGAATTTACTACCATGCATGAATATCTGACACATGTGCATATGACAACACTGACCAAATAGCATATATAATGCATGTAACCAAAACAATAGTCAAATGAAAAGCATGTACATAACCCTAATTCTTATAACAATCGTTAACCAACATACCTACATGCCCACCATATAAACTTCTATGATGATCTTCTCTTACCTCTAGGTCCAGCGTTGCAACCTCGCTTTGATTATATGCATCTCCTGCTCTATCTCAGCCAACACATTAGCATCATAATAACAAACAACATCATGATGACAAAAAATACATAAAATGACCTCATGCATGACGACCTTCACCATGGCAATGCATGCATAACAACATATATACATTGGCATGCATAAAAAATGCATAACCAACATACACTCATGAGGTTCACATCCAATAAACAACACCATTAAATTGCACATGACGACATCACTACAACTATGACCAATGGCATGCATATGAAACAAGCACATACAACTAAAGCATAAGGAACACATATGCAATAAACATGAATGCATGACCAGCACACACCACCCATCTAGTCCAAGGGTTGAACCATGATCAGGTACCACTCTATAACACCCTCCTCTCACATTTACCCAAACTAACCTGTCCACTGGTTAAAAATGTGATGATAGGATAATATGATGTGATTCAACTCCCAAGTATAGTTAAGAAAGTGGAACCAACAAAACACAACCAAACTAAATTTCTACCCATGCTACAAAACCATCAGGAGCCAACCAACCTTCCCAGGTGACCAACCCCTGAGGTAACTTAACATTTTACTATCCTAGTGCCCCAATCTCTCCCTTTCCAAGCCCTCCAAGTGACTTAGAGACTCAAGTCGCTCCCACAAGCCTTCTTGAGTGTGACTATAGCCTTTTTTTGCCAGTGCTATGCCAAAGAATGTGATATTTAAGGTTATTTTCTAGGGCTAGGACTGAGTCACTTCCCATAAACTCCACGAAAATTACAAAACTCATAAAAGACATAAAGATAACGCTTTTGATAACAAACTTTATCAAGGACTCGACCAGACCCCTACTAGCCATGATAGGCATTTCGTCAAACATATCACAATTATGCATTCTACAGGTTAAAACAACATATATGAGCATAGAGGTCTCATACTTATTTGAGAGTCACTAAGAAGCATCGAGGCCTTATCACATTAGCTGCATTATCATATTTTAGGTCATATATTCATTGTTCATTCATTTACAAATAAAAACATGATGAGAGCCACACATCATCACTTTCATAAAACACACTCACAACCAGCATATAAACAAAAAAAATATCAAGGATACAATAGCCATAAGATCCACATATAACTAGTACATTTACACATCGAATACCAAGGAGAAAGGAATCTTATTAATTAATGTAAAAGGCAACCAGTTTTGGGACTTCCACATACCACCAGACCATAGATTAACTTAACCAAATATTTCTTTCATCCAATCACCCTCGTGCCATATTCCAAGCATGAATGTGGGACTCATAACCAAAATAAACCAGGGATTCTCGAGGCTAAACCACCTCACCCTCATAAATAGAACCATTATTTACCTTGATCCTCATTGGATCACTAAGCCATGAACAAGCATGGATGCCACCAAATTTCTCCACCTACACTATGAGGAATTTTATTTTCCTAGTCTATATGCTTTACTGCAATCAACAGTCTGATCTAGGTATCACTAGGCCTTAATTGAGACTCCACCCTCCAATATTTACTATATATATTTCTATTCACTGGCCAAGTATTCTTAGGCTTTATTGAGGGCACCCACCTCTAGGATTTACGATATATCCCTCCATTCATCAGTCGAGGATTCCTAGGCCACCAAGGCAACACAAAATTCTGCTTTACCATAACCTATAATCCAATTCATGGGTTACTAGGCCAAGGCTTTACCGAAATCCACAGTACGATTTAGGGATCACTAGTCCATGTGTTCTTTCTTTCATAGATTCACATCACTCAGTTTCGAATCCATCCGAAAATCTAGCCCAACCAAAACATGAGAACCTCATCACACCATGGATATCCGGAAATGGAAAGGCTAGGATGAAAACACTATCATACCTAGAAAAACCCATTCCAATTACAACAATAGAAACAAGAACACACATGCATAACCATGCATGGAAAACAGAGAAAGGAAATCACATATGCAAATCGATACCTACAAATAATCATGTTGTATCCACCTGATCCTGATCTTCCTTCCTTGTTCTTTACTTCCTCTTTTCCTTATTTTCCTTTATTGATCCAATGCTAAAGTGCTCCAATAAAACTCTAAGTTTCCAAGAGTGTGAGGGAGAGAATAGAGAGAGATAGCTCCAAAACTGAACTGACAAAAAACTACCAACTAATCCTCATAAGCCTTTTTAATAATGAGGCCTCTATTCTCTTTAATTTCCATTATTTTCCTTAATTTTCCTCCTCACATGAAACATGTGACCTTTCACGTTCATTTTCTCCTATTTTCCATTGTTCCATAAATAAAAATCCAATAAATACCACTTTGTAAAACTAGGATTTACTGCAATCCATACCGAATCACTAGGCCAGCACAAGCATGCATGCCATCGTATCTCTCCACATAAACCGTGAGGAATTTATCTATCTCAACCTCTTTTATTTACCATGTATCCCGCCATTACTATTCAATGGATTCCTAGGCTTATGATGTATTCTCCCTTTGGTATTTACCATGTATCCCAACCCAGGATACCTAGGCCCAATCAAGGGTATACTCCACTGATATTTACTGTGTATCCCACCATCAACAATCAAGGGGTTCCTAGGCTCAATCGAGGTGTTCAAATTCAAGATTTGCATGTATCCCATTCCAGCATTCCTAGGCCTTGTGAATAATCCTAAGACCACCCCACTCAGCTTTGATTCCATTCGGGAATCCAGTTGAACCAAAACATGAAAACCCACCACCATGACTATCCATAAATGGCAAGGCTAGGCTGAAAGCATTGTCACTCCTAGAAAAACCCATGCCAATGATAGCAAGAGAACCAAGAATCCTGTTGTAACTGCTTGATCATGTTCTTCCTTACGTGATATTTTCTTTCTCTTTCCTTATTTTCCTTTCTTGATCCAATTTTTAAATTATCTAAGAAAACTCTAAGTGTCCAAGAGTGTGAGAGAGAAAGAGAGAACATAGAGAGAGCTCCAAAACTTAAATGACAACATGTACCAAATGATTTTCAGAATCCTTTTTATCAATTAGGCCTCTATTTTCTTCATTTTACATTATTTTCCTTCATTTCCCTCCTCACATGCAACCTGTGACCTTTCACCTTCCTTTTCTCCTAATTTCCATTATTTTCATAAATAAAATTCCAATTAATGTCACTTTTCCTTTCCAAATCCTTTTCCATTGCCTTTTCCAATTTCCTTAGCCATAATAAACCAAATGAAGACCCACGCTAGGATGTTTTTCCCAACATTCAACTTGGAATAAGTGTCCCAATAACTTTGTTATTATTTTTCCTTTATTAACTTTTATTACATAGAATTTTCACTAGGGATGCTAAATAACCCTCCCCCTTGGGAGACACCTTCCTTAGTGTTCAACCACACCTACACCTTAGAAAAAATACTGAAAAGAAAACACACTTCACATGGAAATTTATAACTTAGCTCGATGCAAATTTTATAATGATCACCCTGCTGAGAAGCAAACCAACATGACGAAATAATAACATGAAAACCATAATGACATGACACCATACCGCTTATTGGAGCTTTATATAAAAACATCTCATGGCAGTATTTACATCCATATACATATGTACATATACCAAAACATCACACCAAAGCATATGCCAAAACAGATACCAAAACTTTTTTTCCTCAACCAGAAAATAATGAAGGATACATAACCTGCATATGATCTACCATCTCCCATGTATCTTAATCAGGCCCAAAGTGCTTCCATTTCACTTTAAATTTCTCGAATTCTCGGTTCCAGAGCATGAGCACCTTTCTTTGAAATATACATTGTGGTTACAGTTGGAATTCTCCTTCTGGATCCACCTACAATACAGACTAGTCAATCACATGATCAACATATTTAACATACTTCTTAAGCAATGATACATGAAAAACATCACGGAATTTCAGTTTTGGAGGTAGTGCAAGTCGTTAGGCTACCAGCCCAAGCCTTTCAAAAATATTGAAAGGTTCACAAAATCGAGGTGTCATCTTGGCACCTGATCCAATCTGCAAGGAGCTCTTCTTTGGCTTGATGTGTTGAGTACACCTATTCCCCAACCTGAAACTCCTTAAAAAACTTTTTCCGATCTGCATAAAAATTTTTCTACCATGTCCTACCTTTATATTCTTCCTGATAACGTGCATTTCCTATTCCATTTCCACCAACATTTCTGGTCCAATCAAAACCCTATTAACTGTATCACTCCAACTGATGGGAGTGTAGCAACTCCGCCCATACAATGCCTCAAATAGACTCATCCTCAATGACTCCTGGTACTCAAAATTCTAAGAAAACTCTACCAGTGGAATATACTCTTCCCACTTCCATTTCCTATGTATCACATACATCCTCAACATGTCCTCCAATATACTGTTGACCCTCTCTATCGCTCCATCTGTCTGTGGATGATAAGTTGTGCTAAAAGAAAACTCTACCTAATCTTGCAAACAACTCCTTCCAAAACTTGGAAGTGAATTTTGCATCCCTTTCTGATACGATATTCTTCATAATACCATGAAATATGATGACATCCCTAATGAAGACCTGTGATACATCATTCATTGAATATGTATACTTCACTGGAATGAAGTGTGCTACCTTAGTCAACTTTTCCAAAACAACCATGATGGAATTATGTTTTCTAGATGTCCTGGGAAAACCTATGATGAAATCCATGGAAATGGCCTCCCATTTCCAATCTGGAATCGCAATCGGCTGTAAAAATCCACCTGGATGCTTACACTCTGCCTTAACCTACTGACAATCCAAGCACCTAGTTAAAAACTTTGCTACATATATCTTCAAATTCGGTGAATAATAGAAATTATTTATTGCATTCAATGTCTTTTGATAGCCTTGGTGACTAGAATATGGTTTTGCATGAAAATCCCTCAATATCACCTTCTTGAGCTCACTACTATATGGCACATATAACATATCCCTAAATATGATCAAGCCATCTACTAAGAGATGATAGTCAACATCCTATGCACCTCTACCTACACTTGTACCTGTAATATGTTGTAACTTCTGCATGAGCCCTCTATACCTGTCATCCTATTGACCTGCCTGTAAAATCCAATCTTGTAAGTATGTACCATAAGAACTCATAGTTTCTATATGATTCACATGTATCATCCTACTAAGAGAATCTGCAACCATGTTCTCTTTTCCCTTGTTATACATTATCTCAAAATCGAACTCACTGATCGTGGCCAAGCATCTAGCTTTCCTAGAATTCAGATTCGGTTGGTCAAATAGATACCCTAAACGACTGTGATCACTCATCAATATAAACCTCCTGCCAAGAAGATGAAGCCTCCACATCTCCAAAGCATGTATGATTTTTGTCAACTCAAGATCATGTGTTGGATAATTTTTCTCATGCTCATTTAGTTTTTGTGACTCATAACATACCACCTTTCCTTCTTGCATAAGGAATCCACCAAGTCCTCTCTTACAATCATTTATACATACCATGAACTATTTGTCTATATCTGCAATATTTAACATCGGAGCATGTATTAACAACTGCTTCAACTTCTCAAAATTGGTGGCACATTCTTCTGCCCATTCAAACTTCTTACCTTTCCTTTTCAATTATGTGATACGATAAGAAATCTGTGAGAATTTCATGATGAACCTCCTATAATAACCTGCCAACTCCATGAAGGAATTTATCTCATCCACATTTCTAGGAGATTCCCACTCCATGGTAACTCTTATCATTTTTGGATCCATTGCTATGCCTTCTGTTAGGGCCCTATAATAATAGGATTCATAATCTTTGAATTGGCTTTGATTAGACTTGTAATATGTACATACTTTTCTTTCTGCAAATTTGTTTTCCCATATTAGAAAAATAAAAAATGTAAAGAGGGTAAAAGTCCTAAAATAAAAATCAAAGGACTTAAAAGAAAAAAGATTAAAAAAGAATAGAAAATGGACCCCAAACAAAAAGAGATAGAAAATAAAACATGAAAGTGATGCAACTCCAAATGCCACTACTGTTACTTTTATTGAAAAATAAATGATTATGTGCATCTTGTTCACAATGCCATAATCCATGATGATTTAAATAGTTTAATCTTAACTTATCATGCTTTAAATTTCATGTTGATAGATAGAGAATAAAGATCTTTCCAAACAGTTTAATCTTGGCAGATTAGTAATTAGGTAGAGAATAAATAAGGAGCTCAATAGTTTAATCTAAGCCCTTGGAAGAAATAAGGATAGAATTATTTAGTTTGTTGTTTTAAAATAAAAATGAACAAGGGTTTGCAAGCTCAAATGCACCCAAGTAAAATGAAGAAAAAATGTTAGGGTAGGCAGAAGTAGTTTTACAATCATGGATAAGCAGAAATTGGGTCAATTCAGACACAAACTTCCTTCAAATAGTCATTTCCCTTGTAAAAATTCTTCGCACCTTATTATTAACATATTAACTTATATAGTAGCTCCTTATTAACCTTTTCTATCATGTATTATATTAAAAACCTTTTAAGTCATATCCCAAACCCATATTTTACTTTTAGCCTATGGTATATTTTCACCCACGTGATATATTATCCCCGTTCCCATAGGTTAAAATTAGGGGAATTTTGAGACCTAAAATGGGCCTCCTAAGGAAATTATAAAATAATAGTGGAAATAATAAAATAAGATTTGATTACATCATCAAATTTTGGAGGGAGAAAAGGAAAAACCACTTTTTCAATTCGTATTTTCAACTTATCTCCCTATTGGTTTACTCAAATTTTGAGCGGAAACATTCGTTGGATGAAAAATTTGATTTCTCATCCAAGGAGTACCCATGTTGCATAGTTTTGATGGACCCTGCTACACGAAAAATGTGAAATACATGAAAAACATGATTGCTAACACGTTTTTTCATGTATTTCCAATTTTTCGTGTAGCTAGGTCGATCTAAAGTATGCAACATGGGTACTCCTTGGATGAGGAATTAAATTTTTCATCCAACAAGTACTCCCGCTCGAAATTTGATTAAAAAATTAGGGAGATAAGTTGAAAATACAAGTTGAAAAAGTAGTTTTATTATTTTATTAATTTTTAATATTTTTACTTTTTTACTCCAAAAATGGTGAATCATCACCCATGGTTGACATCATCATCTTGAATCCTATGGTTCTTATAAAGTTTATTTTTGTTGTACATTTTTCTTAGTAGGCCCATTTTAGACCTCAAAATTCCTCTAATGATTATCCCTATATATAATACCCCGCCTATGCTAAACTTACACATACATTCATTACATTTGTTAATAAAATACCATACCCGCCTATCATATCATGCCTAAACTTTATATTAAAACCTCATGTTTTAATATGTTTTTACATACCCTCCACATATATAATCTTGGGCCCCACGCCTTTCAACCCTACATCTTCATCATATAATCCCGACTATTCTCTTCATTCCACCAAATCTAACAGTGTAGGTCTAACATCGCAAATTTCATTGCGCGATCGTTAAACAAATTAGAACTTTTGATAAAAGTTGTTTTAACTCTTTCTCTCCCCTCCATGCATCAAATTTTTGTTGGATTGCATCGATTCAATCAATACAATTTACCACATTCTATGGTTGTGAAAACCACTCGCAGTAATTCCCTCCCCCCTGCCCAAACCGCCCATGATTTGAATTAACCGGTAATAATACATTCACTGTTTAAACAAATTCTTTATAAAAACAACTGAATGCACTCATTTCACGCCTTCTTTTACCATTTTTTCTTGTAAAACCTTCCCAAACCGAGAAAATAATGTTGTCGCCTCTGTTTTACCTCAAAAACTAACAGAATTCGTCAAAAACAACTGCTACAACACTTCTAAAGACTCCAGACTGCATATAAAGGCTAGAAGAAGCTTTTGAAAGCTTTCAAAACCTAGCAAACCCTTCTTCACAGCATAAAATATGAATTTTACAAGTATTCTTCAAAAGAAGAGATTCATCCATCCTTCTGAAAGAATTATATTGTTAATTGAAGCCTTATAAAGCTTGTATGCCTTGAAGAATGCCCCTTTTCTTCAGAAATTCTTTAGATAAGACAAAACCCTGAGCATTTTTCAGTTTCTAAAATCCTTGACCTGTTTTAAAAGAAAATTTGGAGTGAATTTAGTCATCTACAGACTTAAAAATCCCTCTGAGACATCCAAAGCCTTTTTATACAGTACTCAGAAGCCCTTTTGCACCAAAGTTGATGTTTTAGGATTGTTTCATCACAAAAATTTGACCGTAAACCCTTAATATCATTTTTTGAGTCTATAAAAGTCAGGAAATTGGTTTTTTATACAGAATTAACAGTTTTTGAGTTAGAGTGATCAAAAATATCATGTTTCAGTCAAAGATAGAACCTCTATTATATTTAAAGTCCTTCTGTAAATAGTTTAATCTTACATAAGTGTTTCCCAGACCTAAAAATAGAGTTTTAAAGATCAAGAGTGTTTAAATTGACAAATCAAACCAAACAATGGCATCCAAAAGCACTATTGTGATCAACCCTCTACAACCTCTTGTTGTAGATGTAGAACATACCTCCTTGGCAGATGTAGACTTGAAAATTATAGATCCTGTGATAGATTTTAACCTCCTTGAGCTCCACTGCTGGAGCCAAGAGAAATCCTTGGACCAAGCAGATTATGTTCTTAATTGGGAATCACATTTTCCTAACTATGTTGTTACTCACACCCATCAATGCCCAGAAGCTATCATATTATGCAAATATCATTATTCTCTAGATCAAAGAGCCATTATAAATTCTGAAAAAGAAGTATTGTTTACCATAAAAGCTGAATCTATCAACCAGATGCTTCAATTACAGTCTGAGCCTAATGAAGTGCTTTTATCAATTTAAGCCCTTACTAAGTTCTATTTGGAGTTGGATTTTCCTAAGAGATTTGAAAATTTTCAAACTTTCATGCCATCTTATGTGGAAATCCCTAAGCTCAACCCTCCATACTCATCTTCTAAATTCTCAGAAAGAACCAGACACATTATTTCCATGTTGTCTTTTATACTTGGATATTTCACAGATGAACATGTTGATGCATCAGTACTTGGTTTCTTGTCCATTTTTGTACCTGGCCAGCGTCCTCCAGTTATCTACAATTTTTCCCAGTATATTGTTGATAGCATCCACGAACAACTAGTCAAACTACCTACTGAAGGTGTCTTTAGGTATACTTCATTTATTTTCCACATGTTTCTTTATTTCCAATCTAAAAATTTCCCTATAACTCTATAGAAGATGGATGTGGAAGGAAATCCCCAATCTGTTGTATTTTGTACTTCCTTGATCAAGAAGGAGTCAGATGAGTTTACTTATGCAGAGGTTACAGATTCTTTTATACATCCATTGGTAAATCTGCTAAACAATAGTGTTCAACCTAGGATCAGCAATGAAATTAAGAAATTTTTACAATTGTCTGAACAGAGTAGGACAGGTGATTGGTATTTATACCAAAATCACACTGAAATCAGAGTTTATGGATCAAATCTCATTCCTTACAAATTGCCAAAATATTAACCTATGATATTGTTTTCTTTAGAGTATATAAGGTAGATTTTGAACTCAGATGCTGTGAATTTCTTGGCTGCAAGGAAGAAAACCTAGTTTAAATTGTTACGCCATTTTTTGGTAATCTAACCTATTATCATTAGATGGACCCAAGTACACCATATAAGACCAATTTTACCCTAAGTAAAATTGCTTTCACTATGTGAAATAACTTAGTAAAACACCTTTATTAAGTTGTTTATGGTCTAAACAGGAAACCCCAAAAGGAAATAATAAACAAATCTATATTTCTTTATATTTCCTCAAGGAATAATTAGTTAAACATCAATTTAATTATTATTCCTGGTCATATTTAACCCAAAACAAGGAAATCAATTAAATAAATCCTTATTTATTTGATTATTTTCTAGGAATAAGTTATTTAATCCTTATTTAAATAATATTCCTAGTTAAATTTGACTAAATCATTTATAAATAATTAAATAAATCATTATTTATTTAATTATATTTCCACCATTTCCTTAAAATAATAAATAAATCATTTATTTATTTATTATTTATAAATAAAGGATTTGGCGCAAGTCAAAAATCCTTTTCCCTCCAACAAATATAATAAAATATTCCTAAAATGTGGTTCTAGAATTTGGTTAATACTATTTTATTCATGCACCAAGTTCTAAACTACCCTAATATTTTGTTATAAATAGAAGGGTTTTCCCATTCATTTGTCACCTTTCATTGCATATTAGATCACTCTGGATCTATACTCTTGGTCTGACTTTGAGCCATTATCATTGTCACATTCTCCATTATTTTCTTTGTGAGCTCCCTTTGAGTTCTATGTTTGTCTAGGTTTTCTACACCAACAAGAGAGAGAAATTCTAGATCTGAAGTGCTGAGGACTTTCAAGAACCCATCTCATTGAGGAGAATTGGAAACACCTTTATTGTTTTCCTCTCAGGTGCCCTTTAATATAAAAAATTCTTTCAAAAATATTGTTCTTGTCTTGTCTATTGGATGCATGGAGCAAAACTTCATTTTTACTGCTTAATGTGTTTTTATGCATAGATCTGGATTTGCACAGCTTTGTCTTGATCAACTAACTGCAGATTTGAAGATATTGGCAGCCATAATTGATGTTAGGGATATTTTTTATGCGTAGCTAAAGTGGTCTTTTTCCGACAAAAGATTCATACTAACATCAATTGAAGAATAAAGTTGTTCCATTTATATTTAATAATAGAGAAGCAGGTCCAGAGGCAGAAATGTGATTAAAGGAGTTCAAGTTCAGCACTATTTTTCTTTGGTATTATGATCCCTATGGTATAATTAGCAAAATGAGAGTCAAATGTAAGTTAACTCCATACATTCATGAAAATAAGTCTGACATTGAGAAATTCTCAAACCAAACAAAATGGTTAGAGAATACACTAGTAGAAGATGATAAGGAAAGTGATACTAGTCACATTTTGCAGAATCCAGCTCAAAAAGACAGAGGTATGAAAAGAAATAGGGAAGAAGGCTCTTACACTGCTAAAACTTCCACAGAGACAAAGTTTAAAATCAGGTACAGCAAAAAGCCAAAGATTAATCCAGCAGACGGAGAAAAAGAGACAGTTGAGGTTATAGACACAGAGATTCCAGAGAAATATATTGTGCCTCCAACAGTAACTGAAAATGAACAGAAGCCAACCACTTCTAATACACAATTGATTCAAAAACAACATAGTATAGAAGTGTCATCATTAAAGCAGACAGAAGAGAAGGATATGGACATCAAGGAAAGGTATAAGGAGATCAAAGATAAAAATTAAGAAATAAAGAATGAAATATAATCTCAGTACTTAAAGTAGAACCCCAGCATACAGAACAGGATGATTTTAGCCTTTTATTACAAGAACAAGAAACTGTTTATGACAGTGCTTCAGCCCACAATGCCAAATCCGAAAGTAGCATCTGATTATAGAAAGGTTGATTTTGAAGTACCAGTCCAGGATATTCATCCTTTGGACTAGATTGAATTCCATAAACAAGCAGGAGAGATGATATATTCCACAATGACTACTAAAGCAATGAGTTCTCAAAAGCTTCAAAATACTTTGATAAATGTAAGAGATCAACTCAAACTGGAAAAAGCTTCATCATATGCCATAGATATTATAAAAAAATCATTGGAGGAGTTAGTAATTGAGGTAGGCTATGACCCTCAAAACATAAAATTTGCTGAGGAAATGATTAAAAATAAGAATGATGATATTTCTGCACTTAGGAAATAGTTGAAATTTCCTCCTACGGAGCATCCATAGGCCAAGGATATTTTACAGGAATCTAATCAAAAGGATGAGATGATGAGTCTCATATTGCAGTTGATAGCCCTGATTAAAGATATGGAGATTGAGATGGAAAAATCGGTCCAAGAAAAAGAAGCTAATAAGGCATAGGAAGTCCCAGCCACTATAATTCCTATAGCTACAACAACAATGCCATCTACTCTGGCAAAAGAACTAGTTCCAAATGTTCCATTGGCTACATCAGCCCCAGTAACTTCTTCAACTACTTCTGCCACTGAGTATTTAGCAACAATATCCCAGAAATCAGATGAGGCCAGTAAATTGGTAAAGGAAATGCAATACATGACCATACCAACAAATGAAATAAACAGGTTAAAAGAACAAATTAAGAATCTTGAAGATGCCAAAATGCTTGCACAGATTAATGCCAAGACTGAAGAGAAAAAGGCCAAAAGGTTAAGTGAAAAACCCAAGAAATTAGAAACATAATTGAATTTGAAATAACCCATGGCACATGTAAAAAACCAATTATGGTCCAATATATTTGAATCAATCAATGATACTTGGCCATCAATACAGGTAATTTATGAGTAAAAATATTTAATGAAAGTAGAAAAATAAGCAATGCATAAGACCAAAGAGGAGCTAGGTAAAAAACCTGAAGAGGCATTGGAAATTATAAAATTCCTCAATTCCAAAAATAAACAAGAATTGGATTAAATTGGAATTATAGACAGAACATAGACCATACTTGAGGTAGGAAAGGTAATATCCAAGAGGAACTTTATGAACCAATTAGAGGAAAAGTGCCAAAACATGGAAATAGCAATTACAAGATTCATGGTAAAATTTGATATTTTAAGGAAAAAAGGCCTTCCTAATCCACTGGTAATCAATGAAAAATTGATGAAATGGGAGGATTACAAAAAGATGAGGGAATTTGCTAGAGAACAGGTAAATAAATCATATTTGCAGGGAATCACAACAGGAAAATTTTTCCATAAGAATTTGGAAAATATGTTTTACTTGCAGCATGAAGTAAAACACCTTTTTGTCAACAAACCAACATTTTCCAAATACACTGAAGCTGATGAAAGCTTCAGAAGGTTAATGAAGATCAAATTTGCAGAAGCTGAGTTTTGGGAGAAGTTAAGAGACTTACTGTAAGATTAAATTACAGTGAGGAAAGATGAATAAAAGATAAAAAACAAAGTAGTTGTTTTCACATCAGCAGTAAACAGTTTTTAGCAATAAAATATTTTTTTGCAGTTAAAGTGTATCAGATGAAAGTTTGAAGACAAAATCAGATTGAAGATAACATTTCTAGCGTGAGGGACACCTCAGTTGTCCAGTTGCAACCCAAATCCAAACAGAAAGCTATTTTATTTCAATAAATAGGAAAACTAGCAATTAGTTATGCAGTTGTCACTATCTTCTTGCATGAAGATATTTTATTTTCCAAGAAACATTCCTAAGATTGTTCTAGGATATTTTGTACTAGTTTTTGTATAAATACTTCAGCATTTGAAGTATTAGTATGGATTAATTGTTGAACATTTATGTAGCTATAATATTCTGAACCTAAGGGTTTTTGGTATCAAGTTCAAGTCAGAAGACTGGATCACAGGAAATAAAGCATCATATTACAAGATTCATGTGTTGGGCCATTGCAGTGAAGTATTTCACTTGTCATTTTGTCAATTTTCTTATGTTTTCCATCCATTCATGAATGTGTTCTAAATTTTAATGTGAAATCAGGAATTTTTATTTCATAATTTGTTAAAGGCACTCTGTTATTGACTAATTTTCATTTAAATGTTTTATGTTGATATCCAGACAAGGGATCCCTTAATTTCTCCCTAATTTCAATTGACCTCTACCTTTTCTCTCCTTATTCGGATTTAAGAACCCTTAATTTCTCTTTATCCCCATCAAAACCATTTCACCCTCAACCTTTGAAGATCTGAAGTGGCTCTGCTATCTTGCCCTGTAAACATTTACCTTTAGACCTTGATCCTAATCTAACTGCTTGACACATTGACTCCATTTTCCCAATGGGATACAGATCTATAGCTATCCATCTAAGTAAGTGATTTTCCCACCAAACCAAATCAAAACCCCAAAACCAATTTGCCCCATATAGCTAGCCTAAAAACAAATTTAAATCTTATAGAGAGAACCCTCTCTAAGCCTTAGGAAGGCTAGATCCTAAAGCTTAAAAGTAGGTTTTTTGTTACCTCTGATATTATTTAAACTATAATAAAAAATCTCACAACTTTGAGAATTATTAGAGTGATAACACCTTCCTTGGAACTCACATGTTCCAATTAATGTACTTCAGTATGATAGAAACTACACTTATTGAGCTTGGCATACAACTTATCCTCTCTTAACAATATCAATATTGTTGCAAATTTTCAGCATGCTCTTTTTTATTCTTAGAATATACCAATATATCATCAATGAACACAATAAAAAAAAATTCTAGATATGGATGCAACACATTTTTCATCAAGAACATGAAGGTAGTTGTACCATTAGTCAAACCAAGTGGAACTACAACAAACTCATAATGCACATACCTAGTTTAGAAACTTGTCTTGTAGATGTCCTCTTCTTTAATGTGTACCCGATGATATCTGGGTCTCATATCAATATTTGAGAATGTTGTTTCTCCCTTCAACTGATCAAAAAAGTCGTCAATCCTTGACAACAAATACTTTTTCTTGATGGTCATTTTTTTCAACCACTTGTAATCAATGCATATCCTAAGAGTACCATCCTTCTTCTTCAAAAACAATACTGGTGCACGTCAATGCGATACACTTGGCCTAACGTATCCCTTGTCAAGAATCTCCTTCAAGTACAAATTTAACTCTACCAAATCAAGTGTGCTCATTCTGTAAGGTGCCTTTGATGTTGGTGCTGCTCTTGGTACCAACTCAATAGAAAATTTTACTTCTCTGTGAGGTGGCGACTCTAAAAAATCTGCAGGAAACACATCCTAAAACTGTTGTAGAACTGGATACCTACTCAAAAAATCTACATCCTCAACTTCTTTAATGTTTTCGCTAGAAATATGCACTGCAAATAACACACACCCTTTTCTGTGACTACGGTTTTCCTGCATAGCTGTCACCATCCTAACTGAAGTTGCTTTATTCTTACCTTTTAATATTCTTTTCTCTCCATTGTCATACAAGCACTCAATGGCTTTGCCATAACAATCCACTTTAGTCTTTTGAATATATAACCAGTCCATACGCAAGAGAATACTATATGATCCCAACGGATATACATTCAAATGTGTTGATGTAGACATGCCATTCAACTCAAATGCACAATATCTTACCCAGTGATGAACTCACTTCTTGGCACCTGCATCAAATTGCACTAACCAAGACTATGCATGCACTTATTTATTAAAACCACACTCATCCACCAAGTAAGGACTAACATAAATATAATTAAATCCAGTCAATCAAAATAGAAACAACTTTATCACAAATATTATCGTCCATTTCAACAATAAATGCCTGATGGTATTCCTTATTTTTATCCAACGTTGTCAAGATATCAGGAATGTTATTTCCAACATCCCCAAAAATTTTCACCTAATGTGCACTACAGATTCGAGGCCTACCACCCTGATACTATAGACAATATATCTTGAGATGCTCCTTACTGTATATACAACACTCCAATTGTCCAGTATCGTCATCTATATTCATTTGTTGTGACCCATGTCCTTGTCTAGCAATATTGAAATTATTGTATGGTGCAACACTTTCTTTCTCTTCTACATTATGAGGCCTTGTTCTTTTCTGATGCCATTTACCTTTACCTTTATATTTATCTTTTCCTTCCATTCTTGCTGAGATTCATTCTTACACTTTGACTATTCATAGAAATTCTTCAATTTACCAATAACTTCCTCAAGTGATTGAGGCTCATCATACTCAATCCAATATTTAAATGCTAATGGAAATACACTAAAAAAACTCTAAAATTTAGCCTTCTCATATTTAAGATACATTACATACCTAAATATCTCCAGGAACTTGGTTGTATACTCTTCATCTGTCATCGATACCATATTTAGCTCATAGAATTCTTTGGCCTTACTTTCATAGTACCTTTCTGACAAGTACTTCTTCTGGAAAAGCCTCTTGAACTCATGCCAACTCAAGTCCTCTATATTGATGTCTCTAACCTGCTTGACATCTTCCCACCAGATATTTTCTTACCTTTCAGGATGAAGATATCTACTCTAGCCTTCATATTATCTGTTTAATTATGAAACTCAAATAAATTTTTCATCCCAAGTATTCAAGCCTCTGCATATTCCAACTTCTTCAAATGTCCATCAAAATTAGGTGGATTTTCTTTCTTAAACTCATTCAACAAGTATCCCCTATCACTCCTCCTGTAAGGATGATAACAATGAGGATCATAATTCCTATCAGAACCAGAAATAGAGTAGTACCTGTGTCCATCACCTCTCCTATATGGAGTATCCAACAGTCTTCCATCTCTAACCGTGTCATCTCTATCCAACATGTTCCCACCATGAGATCTATTGCCATATTCTCCATTAGTTCTATCCTCCTATCCATGGCTGATCCGAAGTGGTCCCTGTTTCTGCAATTATGCCAAACTCTGAAGAATTACTGCATTAGCCTCTGCTTATTTTTCTTTTTCCTGCATGATTTTGTCAGTGTCTACCTTAAAAATCATTATTTCTACCTTCAAGGTTTTCAATGTGTCTTCCAAGCCATAAGTGTTCCCAACACCACACTGCTCATCTGACCCATAAGGATAATCTAGTGAAATTTAATCTACCATATTTCTATTCATCTTGACATATTTCCTACAACATGAATAAATAAACTAACCAAGCAACAACCTATGTGTAGAGCTATAAAAAGGGTCTCTTTCACCTCTAATTACCTCACATTAATATGTCAACCCGAGAGCGTTTTGTCATTACAAAGAGTGACTCAATCCGAGGTTCATTTGTCAGAGTAATGCTAGTAGTACAGTGCTTAAGAAATACAAGAGTAAACGGATGCTTAACTGAAATCAAATTACTTTAAAGAAATAAATTACACACTCAGAAAACTCAATAACTTATCAGTCAAGGGTTCGGCAATGATAACCCATCCCTTCGGAAACTGATGGAAAAGGAACTAAAGCATAGATCACGAGCGTGGGAGCTAGACAGTAACTGCTACTGCTCACTACAGCCTTAGATCATCTCTCACAACAAACCAACAACTGCAAGTAAATGGAACAGCAAAGCGAATAAAGGATTGAACCACAATTCTGAAATGGAACAGCAACTCTAAAATGGAACAGCAATTGAATAACTAAGTCCCGCGGGTTATAACCAAACTCAATCTATACACTCTTTGCAATCAAAGAACATTCTGTCACTCTAAAGGCGATTCACACAGATTACACTAATGGAACAGCAATAGCAACGAATGAATTATAGAACAGTACTAATAAATTAGGAACGCACACCACGCGAACGTTTTAGTATAACAGCTCTGTAATATAACAATAAGAATGTGCGATTAACTCTTGAAAGGATAAATAACTTGATGCAGAGTCTACATACAATTCTATCTGTAGAAACCTCAATGATTCAGACTTGAACAGAGCATATAATATGAACTTGTAAAGCATATCAAATTATCAAATAACAATAATAAACAAACCACACAAAAGTGAAGTCGTAATGGTACAGAAGCAAGTGTCCTTCGGGGCCGGGCCCTTAGCCTCCAAGGATACACCGCTTTAAGTTAATGCAGACGCGAAGATGGAATAATCACCAAGCTTCTATTAATGCATCGATCAAAAATACATCGAACCAGTCTTCAACAAAACTTAATAACCAAAGCTGATGTCTTACAGAAGATTACATAAAACGTATCCTATCTCTCTCTTTTCTTATCCCTAAACTAACAGTGCTGTCTCTTTTTATAAAGACGACGGCGGAGATGTCCAAGCAACTAGATAAATAAAGCAGCGATCCCTCAGGATCTTCGATCCCGAGGGATTCGCCAAACTGTTAACTCTTCATCCTGTCTTTTCTGTTGCGCTGAGCTGGTGTCCTCTCCTTCTTTCCCGAGCCGATTTACTTTGATCTGTTTCCCTATGTTTGCGTTCGGTTCTCATCCAGAGAGACAACAGTTATCTCCACTTTGTCCTTTCCTTTGGAGCGGCAACTCTTCGTTTTCTCCTTTTCCTGTATAGAAAATAACCATTATCAGTGGCTAAGTTATGCACATCAATTCTCACATGTTTTGTTATAGTTCCTTATCACTTTCCAAATTCATGATTCAAAAGGTTCAAAAATTCTATTAAAAAGCCATTGAAATAATCATCAAACATACCTTTTTAGCATTCACACCAAGTGCACCTTAGCATAATTTGGGGGAATATCTCATATGCAAGATCAACCAAATTAGTGTAATACATGTATAAAATGTGTTAGGTCCCTATATCACTAGTATAGTCCCTTATTATTGTTAGTGTAAACCCCTTATTGTTATTATTGTACCCTTGTAACCCCCATTTTGTTATTATTGTGCCCTTAAATTATTATTGTTAGGTCGGTTAGGATTACATTGTGGCCCACTAGGATTACATTATGGCCCCATGGACTCCTATATATAGAAAGGAGGTTTTGTAAATTGTATCATCCAATAATTTTTCATTCATGTAATGTATTGGAGGTTTCCCCCTCGAAGTGGCTTATTTCTAAGACGTTGATATCTCTTTTCTTCTCTTTTTGGAGCTGGTTTCTCAACATTTGGTATCAGAGCTTTGGATTCTAGGGTTTTGCTGCTCCAAACAGATCATCGTGGAATTTTCTCTATAAATTTTTTTATACGAAGTTTCAGAAGCTGAAATGTTTAGGGTGTGAAGAAGAAATCCTGAGGAAGATTTTCTAAAAATTTCAGAGCTTGGTTCGCAATATTTTCGGAGATATGATCTGTGGAAGTTAGGTCTTTTTTCAGGCTCCTAAACAAGTCATCGTGGCATTTGCGCTATAACTTTTTTTCTACTGAGGTTCAGAATCTGAAATTTTTATGGTTCGAAGCTGAAATCCTAAGGAAACGTTTCAAAACATTTTAGAGCTTGGTTCACAATATTTTTGGAGATATGATCTGTGGAAGGTAGTGCTTTTTGAGGCTCCTGAATTTCATCTCACAAATGTGATCGTGGGAAAATTTCAATAACTCTCTCTCTGAGCATCCGATTGGAGTGCCGTAAAAATTGGTCACAGGTACACGGACTTTAGTTTCTTGGCTATCAATTTCAGAGGTGAAGGATGAAACAGTGACACGTGGCAAGTCATACAAGTTCGCTATACTGAACCAGTCCATAATTAGGTCATTGTGGGAGATTGGACATAACTTTGTCTTGGAGAATCCAAATCAAGTCAGACCTGTGGAATTCAAAAGAAGAGGTCGAGGGATACTTCGATGCGATTTCAGATATTAGAAGAGCTTTTATCACGAGAGATAATACAATTTCAATATCGAGCTCCTCAAAAGAAAGTAAAAGGTGTGTATTTTTTTTCCGAATTGCATAAGTCTTGTTTGAAGAATCAAGTTGAATTGATTGCAAGGGCATATTGTAGAATAGATATCGGTATTGGATTATAAAATGGCCCCTAAAAAGAATTCAACACCCATTAAGCCTTTGGAAAGCTCTACTATGACTCATGAAGACGAAGAATGGCAACATGACATATCAAAATTACAAGAGCAAGTGTAACAAATTTCGCTCTCGCAAAGAGCAACAAAAAATGACATGGAAGTTTTGAAGAAAGGCGTGGAAACTAAGATGGATGGTTTGAAGAAAGGTGTGGAATCTAAGATAGATGGCATGGAATCTAAGATTGATGGCATGGAGGCTGGCATGGAATCTAAGATGGATGACATGGAAGCTAAGATCGATGAGAAAATGGAAAACATGAAGAATGTTCTAAAAGCAGACATGGAAGGTTTGACAAAGTTGATACAAGAAAGGTTTCCTAATGGTAAAAAGATAGTAGAAGAACCTCATGATGAGAACAAAATAAATGTTAATCATGATTTCATAAACTCTAATGTTGGTGGGAAGAACCACCATATTCCAAAAATGGATATGAGGAAGTTTGATGGAAAGGATCCTGTAACATGGATACTATAGATGGAGCGATATTTTGATCTCCATAATGTGAAAAACACACAAAAGGTACGCATTGCAACTTTACATTTAGAACAAAATACATTTGTATGGTATCGATGGCTTTGCTCCCGTAAAAATATTGTCACTTGGTCAATTTTTACGGAGGAAATGATAGCACATTATGAGGATACAAAGAGCAACACCTTCTTTAGCCAATTGATAAATCTCAAACAAAGGGTTTAGTGGGGCAGCACATTGAGGACTTCCAAAAATTGAATATAAGGGTAACTGATATTCCAGAGGAACACAGGATTGATCTCTTCATAGGTACTCTAAGGATAACATCCAACATGAAGTTCATGTTTTGGAACCTGATTCATTGGAGAAGGCATTCAGGTTGGCAAGAAAAGTTGAATGTAAAATTATGGCGACAAGGAAGCCTACCACTCAATTCTATAAAGAATGAAGTGTTGCTACGCCTAGATTTCCACAACCTACAAGGTTGACACCACAAAAATTGGAAGAAAAAAGAGCAAAAGGGCTTTGCTACAGTTGTGATAGCAAATACACTAAAGGTCATAAGTGTGCTGAGAAGAAATTATTTTACATAGATTGTGAAGAAGAATAAGAAAATGAACAAGAAGAGGATATACACCAGGAACCACCCCTAGAAGAGGAAGAAATGAATCCGACCATATCGTGTAATGCACTGGCAGGAATTACCACTCCTCAAACTCTCAAGATAGAAGGACATATAAAGAAGAAAAGGGTTATAGTGTTGATTGATTCAGGTAGCACCCATAATTTTATTCATTATAAGGTAGCCAAGGAATTAAATTGTTTCTTATACCCAGCACCAGAATGTCAAGTGATGGTTGCAAATGGAGGAACTATAAATTGCTCTGGAAAATGCCATAATATCAAGCTAACCATGTGGGAATATGTATTGACTAGTCCAATGCTTTCCATTCCTATGGGAGGTGCTGATGTTGTACTAGGAGTACAATGGTTACAATCTTTGGGGACGGTAGCTTTTAATTTTTCAAGAACTTTTCTTGAAATTTTTTTCAGAAGGAAAGGAAGTCGAATTACGGGGTATTGAAGGGAAGACAGGAAGGATAATAAGCTCTAATTTCATGAAAAAGCTTCTAAAGAAATAACAACGAGGCGTAATTGCACAATTATGCTCACTAGAAGTTCCGACATCAAAATCATCTATTTCTGCAGATCTCCAACAAGTCTTGGACAATCATTTCAAGGTGTTTGAAACTCCCAAAGGACTCCCACCTATTCGTGATCATGATCATGCTATTCATTTGATTCTAGGAAGTGTTCCTCCAAACATCAGGCCTTATAGATATCCTTACTTCCAAAAGAGCGAAATTTAACGTATGATTGCAGAAATGTTAGAGGCGGGTATAATTCAACCTAGTCAAAGTTCTTTCTCTGCTCCTGTAGTATTGGTACACAAGAAGGATGGATCATGGCCAATGTGTCCGGATTATAGGGAGCTCAATAAGCTCACCATTAAAGATAAATTTCCCATTCCTGTGATTGATGAATTATTGGATGAATTACATGGAGCAATTTATTTTACCAAGTTGGATCTTCGTTCAGGATATCATCAAATTAGAGTGAAGACTAAAGATATTCCAAAAACAACATTTCGAACTCATGAGGGTCATTATGAATTTTTGGTCATGCCTTTTGGCCTTACCAATGCACCTTCTACATTTCAAGGGTTGATGAATTCCATTTCCAAACCCTTCCTTAGAAAATTTGTGCTAGTATTTTTTGATGATATACTAATCTACAGCAGGTCTTGGAAGGATCATGTTGAACATGTTGACGGGGTGCTCAAACTATTGCAGGAGAAACAATTATATGCAAAAAAATCCAAATGTTTCTTTGGAGTACAAGAGGTGGAATATCTGGGTCATATTGTATCTCACGAGGGTGTTAAAGTAGACCCTAACAAAATTAAAGCCATTACGGAATGGAAAGTCCCCATAACCATAAAGCAGTTGCGAGGATTTCTTGGGTTAACAGGGTATTATCGCAAGTTTGTTAAGAATTATGGGAGAATAGCAGCACCTCTAACAACATTATTGAAGAAAGATGCATTTTCATGGACTCCTGAAGCAACTAAGGCCTTTGAACATCTTAAAGAGGCAATGTGCCTAGCACCGGTCTTAGCTACGCCGGACTTCACAAAAACCTTTATTGTGGAATGTGATGCCTCAGGAAATGGAATTGGTGCAGTTTTAATGCAGGAAGGAAGACCCATTTCTTTTGAAAGTCTTCCAATCAAGGGAAAGTATTTACAGAAACCTATTTATGAGAAGGAAATGTTAGCAATACTACATGCACTAAAGAAATGGCGAACTTACCTAATGGGAAGACACTTCAAGGTAAAAAATGATCATGATAGTCTTAAACACTTTTTGGAACAGAGACTATCGTCAGAAGAGCAGCAAAAATGGCTCACAAAGATGTTGGGTTATGACTTTGAAATAATCTACAAAAAAGGAAAGCTTAATGTTGTTGCAGATGCACTCTCAAGAAAGAATGAAGAGGTGGAAGCATTTCTTTGTGCCATTTCTATTATCCAACCAGATTGGATAACGGAAGCAAGAGATGAATGGAAGAAGGACAAAGATGTATGGACACTCATTCAAAAGTTGCAGCAAGATCCTAGTACATCTGATACATTTAGTTGGAAAAATGATTCCTTATGGTACAAAGATCGCTTATATCTTTGTAAGAATTCCCAACTCAAACAAAAGATTCTTCTGGAATTGCACACTTCTCCTTTAGGAGGACACTCGGGATTTTTAAAAACTTACCACAGGGTGAAGAAAGAATTTTTTTGGGATGGCCTTAAATCTGATATTCAAAATTTTGTGATGGAATGTTTGGTTTGCCAGCAGAATAAAGTTGAGACAATTAAGACCCCGGGACTTCTACAACCTTTATCCATTCCAAGTCAACGTTGGGAGGAGATTTCAATGGATTTTATCACGGGTTTACCTAAGTCCGAAGGAAAGAGTGTCATCATGGTGGTAGTTGATAGACTTACCAAGTATGCACACTTTTGTGCATTATCTCATCCATTTAAAGCAAGTATAGTTGCTACTACATTTATGGACAGAATTCAAAAGCTACTTGGAAGCCCAAGGGTTATTGTGAGCGACAGAGATCCCATTTTTACTGGAAATTTTTGGACGGAGTTATTTTCTTGTTTGGGTACTCAATTAGCTCATAGCTCATCTTATCATCCTCAATCTGATGGTCAAACTGAGATAGTAAATAATTTTTTGGAAGGATATCTTCGTTGTTTTGTATCTGATAAACAAACACAATGGGTCAAGTGGTTACCTCTTGCTGAATGGTGGTATAACACTTCCTTCCATACTGCAGCAAAATGACCCCATTTATGGCACTTTATGGATATCATCCACCATCCATCACATCATATTTAAGAGAAAATTCGAAGGTTCAAGCAGTGGAAGATCACATCGAGCATCAGCAAGAAGTTCTCCAACTCTTAAAGGATAACTTGACTTTGGCACAAAATCGAATGAAACAACAGGCAGATCAACATCGCAGCGAGAGAATTTTTGATGTAGGAGATTGGGTATTTTTACGGCTACAACCATACAAACAAATGTCCCTCAAGAAAGATAAGAAGGATAATAAATTATCACCTAAGTACTATGGTCCTTACAAGGTGTTGCAAAATATTGGTACTATGGCATACAAATTGGAGCTTCCTGCTTCTTCGCGAGTACATCTAGTTTTCCATGTTTCATGCTTAAAGAAGGTTATAGGTGAAAATATTCCAATTCAAACAATATTTCCAGAACTTGATGAGGAAGGAAAAATCATATTGGAACCAGAAGCGGTCATGGAAACAAGAACTCGACAACTACGGAATCGATCAATTTCAGAGTATCTCATCAAGTGGAAGAACTTACCCACTGAAGATTCTACATGGGAGGATAAGAATTTTATACAGAAGCACCCGGAGCTACTCAAGCGTTGAGGACAACACTTTTTTTGAAGGAGAGGGGCATGTTAGGTCCCTATATCACTAGTATAGTCTCTTATTATTGTTAGTGTAAACCCCTTATTGTTATTATTGTACCCTTGTAAACCCCATTTTGTTATTATTGTGCCCTTAAATTATTATTGTTAGGTCGGCTAGGATTACATTGTGGCCCACTAGGATTACATTATGGCCCCATGGACTCCTATATATAGAAAGGAGGTTTTGTAAATTGTATCATCCAAGAATTTTTCATTCATGTAATGTAATGGAGGTTTCCCCCTCGAAGTGGCTTATTTCTAAGGCGTTGATATCTCTTTTCTTCTCTTTTTGGAGCTAGTTTCTCAACAAAATGAATCATAACAACATATATATAACATATAGACATCATTCTAATGAGAGTCCAGTCATCCATGCATGGCCATATCAATCACATACCATGAAGTCATGCATGACAACAATAACCATATCCATGTACACTGACAACAGGTAATAATAAAAAACACATAAACAATTGTACACTCATGACGACATATTCCAAGAAAACACCATCACTTTCACATGACGACATTACTACAACCATGATCAACACCATGCATATGCAACAAGCATATATACCACAAGGATGATTAACACATGTGCAACCGACATGAATTCATGACCAACGCACACCACCCATCCAGTCCAAGGGGTGAACCATGCTCTGATATCACTCTATAACACCCTCCTCCCACATCTACCCAAGTAACCGACCAACTAGAGTAAACATGCGATGATAGGCTACTATTGTATGATTCAACCTCCTAGGTCATCTTAAGGTAGTGGAACCGACACCACACAGCTACATAGACCCTCTTTACCTGCTATAGGACACCCGAAATGCATCCAAACCTTCCAAGAGGCTAGCCCCTTAATCAAACTGACCTTTTAATGCATTAATTCCCTAGTTACTCCCTTGATATGGTAAAGAGTATGATTGGAACCCTCCAGTTTATCACAAAACATGGGCATGCGTGCGACGGGGGACATTTTCAGGTAGTTATGAGCCCGCGACCCTTATTTTTGTGCCACTTTTTTAGGCCTAGGCCTCAAGTAACTGCCAAAAACTCCATGACACTTCAAGAAATGAAAGATAATAGTGGAATAACGATGTAAATTAAATCACTTGAATAAGGACTTGAATGGACCCTACTAGTCATGACATGCATTCGTCAAACATGTCACAAACATGTAATCTACAGGTTTATATAACATATATGAGCATAGGGGTATGATACTTATTTGAGATTCGTTACGAAGCATTGTTCCCTTATCACATTCGCTGCATTATCATATCTTAGTTCATATATGCATTTGGGGAATTTTGAGATATAAAATGGTCCTCCAAGGGAATTTATAAAATAATAGTGGAAATAATAAAATAATATTAGATTACATCATCAAATTTTAGAGGGAAAAAAGTAAAAACTATATTTTCAACTTATTTCCCTATGCGTAATTTGACTCCTCATCCAAGGAGTACCCATGTTCCATACTTTCAATGGACCTTAATACATGAAAGTATGGAACGGAGTCATTGAGGAGGAGGTGTACATAGAGTAGCACGAAGGTTTAGAGATCTTCAGCAGCGAGTCGCATGTGTGCAAGCTCAAGAGAGCATTGTATGGGTTGAAACAAGCACCTCGTGCTTGGTACACACGGATAGACAGTTATTTCACCGGACTTGGATTCTCCAAGAGTGAGGCGGATCCTAACCTGTACCAGATTGTGGTGGAGGGGAAGTTGCTGATCATTGTACTGTATGTAGATGATCTGATTTTGACGGGTGATGAGCTGTTGATACTTTCATGCAAGGAGGATCTTGCTAGAGAATTTGAGATGAAGGACTTGGGCCTCCTTCATTATTTCCTGGGATTGGAGATTTGGCAGCGCAGTGGAGGACTGTTTGTTTCTCAGGGTAAGTATGCCCGGGAGATACTGGAGAGGTTCAACATGCATGGCTGCAAGCCTGTTGACACTCCTCTTCCTGGTGGTTGGAGGAAGGAGGATGCTACTTCAGCGGAGGTAGTGGATACCACTGTCTATCGACAGTTGGTGGGGTCGCTTATGTATCTGGTCAATACACGACCCGATATATGCTATGCAGTTAACCAGCTTTCACAAGCTATGGTTAAGCCTACCAAGCTCTTCTGGAAGGCAGGCAAGCATGTATTGCGTTATCTCATAGGCACATCGGGATATGGATTGTGGTACAGACAGTCGGATGAGGTGAAGTTGTGTGGCTTCACGGATGCAGATTGGGCAGGGAGCCCAACGGACAGAAAGAGCACATCTGGAGGGATTTTTAGTATCGGGTCGACAGCAGTTTCTTGGTACAGCAGGAAGCAGAGATCCGTGGCACTCAGTTCAGCAGAGGCCGAGTATATGGTAGCGAGTTTGGCTGCATGCGAGGCTATATGGATGAGGAAGATCCTAGTCGGGTTGTTCGGTTCACACTTAGAGCCTACTGTGATTTATTGTGATAATCAGAGTTGCATCAAACTCTCGGTTAATCTAGTATTTCATGATAGATCTAAACACATTGACATCCGGTATCATCATATTAGAGATTGTGTGCAGCGGAGAATCATGTTACTTTCATACATTCCTACGGAGGATCAGGATGCTGATATCTTGACGAAGGCGCTCACCAGGAGAAAATTCGAATACCACAGAGGCAGGATAGGGGTTGGAGATAATCCATATCTTGTTGAGAGGGAGTGTTGAGATTGCAACAAGATGATGAGCTTAGTGGAAAGGAGTCGCCTTCACTAAGTGGGCCCGCAGGGTATTTTTGGCGCAAAGTCTATTTTTAGACATATGGATCATGTTCTATGAGTTGCGGGATGCTATTTGTGGATGGTTGGTCAAGTCGGAAAAAATAGATGGACTTCTATTTTTAGACATACTGGGCGGAATCTATTTTTAGATTGCCAGTCTAAAAATAGATATGTCGAATATTATTAGCTCTTAATAATATTTGGACTCTAAACATTATCTTATCCTCTTAGAGCACTTCAGTTTGATGCCTGGATGTGGCACATGCAGCTGACAGAAGGAATTACGCTATTCCTAGGGTCTAAGTGGAGCTATTGCATGATGACTTCAGTTAGAACTCATGTGAGTGAGTTTGGTGGAGTTGATTGAGGAGTTAATGGAGTTGTGTTCAGTTTAACTAATCTAAACATAGTTGAACTAGTTGTATTTAGTCTAAATGATTAATACACTAGTGATGAGTGGTGTGAATTAATTATTAATTAATTCACTAATTATTAACTCATAAATCAACTAATGAACACATCAGTTAACTTCATTGCATGGACAGTTTCAGTGGAGATCAGTGATGGAGGTAGGTGAAAGAGCAGGTTGACTATCAGTTGTGACTATCCTTGTGCATGAGATTTGCACACACATTGATGGAGAAGCCAATGAGGATTGCATAGTACATATTGGTGGGATTAAAACTTGGATCTCATGCTTATCCATATTGGATTGCACAGTAGAGGCTGGCTAACAGGTGGAGGAGATTTGAGCATATGACTTGCTTGATCTGAGCTTGTGTAGTGTGTAGCATGTGAGATAGTGATGAGAGCTTGTGAGGAGCTTTGTGCTATGTATTGTTACATGAACTCTATCATTATAATATACAGATAGTTGGGGGTTTTCAGCTTTAAGCTTTCCCATTACATACTGTGTTTATATGTGTGATTGATTATGTGGTTTTAATGTGCGCATGCGATTGTTTATAATTCCGCAAATTGATGATCAATAGTAGAAGAGGTTATGTATTATGCATGAAGCTCAAATAGTGTGTGATCAGGATAATCTTGGTGAATAATTTATCTATTATTCAAATTTCTACAGTAGCTACTTGATCTTTCTTTTCCTTGCTTGATCTGTTGGGTGTGTGTTATATTCTTTCCATGACTAGCTTCAGGGTAAGAGGGCGGTGACTAGGCATAGCAGGGGGTTCATAGGGGTGGCGCATCCCCCCTTGTCTAGGGGTTTGTAGGGTTGGGGGGGGTAGCCCCCCCGACATGGGGTTCGGGGCAACGACCCGAAAATAAAAGAAAAGAAAAGAAAAAATAAAAAAATATATATATATAATTGGACCCTATATTAGGTGGGCAGACCCTCCTATGGTTTTGTGCATGGGTTTGCACATGGTTTTGGGAATGATGGTTTTATACCCTTGCTATTTTGTAGATCTGGTCAAGGGAACTATAGTTATGTTCTTATCTAGGGTTAATGGATTGGGGTTTATGAATGCTTCGGCATGTATATATATGTGTGTGTGTGTGTGTGTGTGTTGTAACATTGAAAGGAATATAATGAAATATCAAGATGGTATTCATGGTTTTTGGATCCATAGGAAAATCTCTATGTATATTTATTTTATGTTTTATGATCTCTCTATTGTTTATTTTCTGTTTCAAGAGTTTGTTTGCAAATAATTTCTGTACAGGGTTAAAACCTACATGATATTTTCTTCCTCTTGCCTTCATTTCCTTTCTTGATCCAATGCTAAAATTCTCCAAGAAAACTCTAAGTATCCAAGGGTGAGAGAGAGAGAGAGAAAGCTCCAAAACAATACTAACAAAAGGTACCAATAGATCCTTAGAATCATTTTTATTAATTCGGCCTCTATTTTCTTAATTTTCCATTATTTTCCTTCATTTTCCTCCTCACATGCAACATGTGACATTTCACCTTCCTTTTCTCCTAATTTCCATTATTTTCATAAATAAAATTCCAATTAATGCCTCTTTCCCTTTCCAAAGTCTTTTCCATTGCATTTGTCAATTTCCTTAGCCAAAATAAACCAAATGAACACCCACACTAGGATATTTTTCCCAACATTTAGCTTGGAATAAGTGTCCCAATAACCATGGTTATTATTTTTCCTTTAGTAACTTTTATTACATGGAATTTTCATCGGGGCTATTACATAAGCCAACACTCATGAAATATATAGGTCGTTTGTTTCCTTGATTATCTTTCTGTGTTAATATGACCACGATAGATGAGTTAGAAGTGAAAGTATATAACAAGAAATATTTGCCAAAATATGGATTGTATAAGGCTGGATCCTCAGTTATGGCTTGCTTGATTCGTAAAAAAGCATATTTTTCCCTCTTATCCCATTTATAGGTGTTGAGATTCAATAAGATGATGAGCTTAGTGAAAATCAGTCACCTTCACTAAGTGGGCCCGCATGCTATTTTTAGGTGTAAGTATATTTTTAGACTATGTCTATTTTTAAACATGGTGATCATATTTCAGAAGTTGTAGGATGTTATTTGTGGATGGTTGGTCAAGTTGGAAAAATAGATGAAATTCTATCTTTATAATATTGGAAGAAATCTATTTATAGATCGTCGATCTAAAAATAGAAGTGTCGATTATTATTAGCTCTTAATAATAATCGGACTCTAAATATCAACTTATTCTCTTGGAGCACTTAATTTCAGTATACAGATTTGGAAAATCAGTGGGCTGAAGGAATTACGCAATTCCTAGGGTTTACTGTTGGTTCATGCATGGAGGACTCAGTTATAACTGAAGTGGCAAAGTTATGACAAAGTTGGAAGAGTAGTTCATGGAGTTGTTATTCAATTTAACTCAGTTAATGGAGTTAAACTCAGTTGAACTAGTTGTATCTAGTATAAATGAATGATACACTAGTTAGAATGGAGTGAATTAACTAGTTAATTAATTCACAAATAATAACTCATTAATCAACTGAACAAATACAGCAATTAACTACAGTGCATGTCAATTCCATTGGAGACCCGGTGGAGAGATAGGTGAAAGGGCAAGATGGAATATCCATTGTGACTATAATGATGCATTGATTGCATCACACACACATTGGAGTTGCCAATGAGGATTGCAAATTGTAAGCAAGGTATATTTGAATTCATTCAGGGGTCTCCTTCAGCAGGGATTGCACAGTGGAGGCAGGATATCAGGTGGAAAGAAATCAGTGTATGGATTTGCAGATTTTTTCTCATTAGTGTGTGATGATTGATTGTACTAAGAGCTTGATGTACTAAGATTTGTATGAGATTGTTACATGATCTCCATGATACATAATATATGATAGTTGGAGTTTTCAACTTCAAGCTTTCTCGTTAAACAAATGTGTTATGTGTGATTTTTTTTATTGCTTCATGTGTTTGCAATTGATTTTAAATTTCCGTAAAATATTAACAGTGGAAGGATTTTGTATTTAGCAAGAAGATAAATATTGTCAGATCGGGAGAATCTGGACATATACATGCATCTTGTACATAATTTCTACAATAGGTGGCATATTTCTTCATCATCTCTTGTAGTGGTTTGAAAATATGTGCATAGGAAATTAATCTTTCCTAAGAAAGATTGCATTGCTTTCTTATTCAAGGGAAGAGGGATTTGGGTAATAGCCCTGAACTCTCAAGGTCAATATTAATTCCACACTTAGTAATTATGTGTCCTAAGATATTACCTTTTGACAAACCAAAGATGATATTTTCATATTTAATGAAATTCCATACTTATGACATCGCTTTAAAATCTGCTTCAAATGACAAATATGATCTGATATTTTCTTTGAAAAAATGATTAAATCATCCAAGTATATGACTACACTCTATAAAATTAGTCCATGGAATGTGATGATCATGGATCTTTGAAAATTAGCACTAACATTGATAAGTCCAAAAGGCATGCAATTAAATGAAAAATCCCCCCACGTTGTCTTGAATGTGGTTTTTCAACGACCTGGTTCTGATACTAGCACCTGATTATATCCAAAAAAATAATCTAGGAAAAAACATAATTCCGACCCAAATATCATCTAGAGTATCTTCTCCATCGATGTCACAAGGTAATTATCCTTATCTGAAGCTCAATTGAGGTTGAAAAATTCGACACAAAGGCGTATCTCACTGGACATTTTTCTAACCAGAACCAAGTTGGTAACCCATGTAGAATGTGGAACTTTAAAGCTAATTCGAGCATCCAACAATTTCCTTAATTTATTTTGAATCAAGGGCTCAAGCATCGGATGAAATTTTCTTAATTTATGTTTAAATTTCTTTGCCACTTCCTTGATCCGAATAACATGTTGAATGATACATGTAGCATATGTCTTTATATCTTCGTACATCCATGCAAATATATCTCGGTACTATTTGAAGAGACGAATAAAAGCCTTTCATTCTTGAGGGGAAAAACATGTACTAATATTGACATAATTTGGATCTTATTTTGTTCCTATATTGACTTTTTCATGTAATAATGGTGATCTCTAAGTATTTTCATTCACTGGTACCATGAATCAGTGTTGCAAGTCATAAATTTTCTCAAGATATACCACACCCTTGGGTATAGTATTCCCTTTTGATTCTTGACTTGCTTCCTGCAAAGCCTTATCGTGCTCATCTTCTTCAATAGCCACATCTTTGAACACATTTGCAACTCCCATGAAGTGCATTATCTATTGGTCATCATTAAACATGCAAAAATTATTTACATTGTCGGGAATATATGGCTTATAAATAATTTCAATAGAAAAACCAAATTTTAATGGTGACATTCGAGTAGCTACATTGGCAACATTTAAAATTCTATGAATAGAAATAATGTTAATTATTTAAAACATGAGATAAGTCGTCATCCCTCTTGTTGGTATCTTTTTAAAGTAGGTGAAACATATTGAATGGTACTCCCTACCTATTGTGTAACGATCTCTGAATCACTAATTACCTTAAGTACCTCTAGCTTAAGGTATATGAATTTATTTAACCACAAAATGAGTGCTTCATATTCAGAAATATTGTTCATGCACTCAAAATCCAAGAGACATGAAAAAATGTATTATTTATTCTAAGGGTCAATAAGGATACAACTAGCTCTAGAAATATCTTGAGTTTTAGAACCATCAAAGTATAAGGTCCACATATTAGTAACTATTGGGCATATTCCTACACTAGTAGTATGTATATATATATATATGTTTCAAATTTCATTAGCACTAATTGGACTGCATGGAGGGAGCTCCAACTGTGTATCAAATGGTACAGGTGAAGGTTGTGCTCGATAGCACCTGTGGTCAACCTTTAGAAATTTTTTCCCAAAAATGATGTTCACAAATCCAACCGGGTCATTATGTTGCTCAAGAGGTGACACGATATACTTCATATAACACTTGATTTCCACTCAAATCTGATTGTTTTTTCACTTATAAGGAATCCATATATGTGTCCAGTATGTTGATAAATATCCATGTAGCTTACTAGACCAATCTTCGTTAATCCATTGGTGAATTCTATGTTTGATGACAAACAGATAATAACATTATGGAGATCACCAATTTCCTGGACCAATTATATGTCCATTTGTATGATTCATGGAATGATCTTTTCCAATTTAGCATTAATTTTCTTAACAACAGATAAAGGAATTAATTTTCTTATCAACAAGACAATTGTGGACTATAATTAAATATTTCAAATGTTAAAAGAAACAAACGGTAGAGAGTGTTAGAATTTAAATTTACAACATTAACTACAAAATCAAGAATACCAAGAGACTTACCGGACACAGCTTGAGAAGAAAAAACTTCATTACCTGTCGGAGGTTGTGATGAAAGTGTTTGGATGATCAGTTAATGTCATCCTATTATCTTTGTGTGCTCAAATATTGAAATATTAGCATGAGATATTTTCATATCCTCAACAATATTATAGTCAATACTTTCATTCATAACAGGTTGTGTTGAAGTATATGTGATGTAGCTTTGTTAGAAGCTTCTGAAGTGATGGACTTGTTCATTTTATTCATGGAATTTTTCTTGGAAGGAGGATCATTTCCAGAATTGTTCTACAAACTCTAACTGGGATTAGAAAGTGGTATAATCCTTCCCAACAATTTCTTTTTAGGATCTTTCTCAAAAATAGTTCATTTTCTCCTCAAATTATATCAGGTATTTGTTTGTTGAGGAGGAGCCTTAATTTCTAATGGTTCATAATCACTTTTATTATCAGCATTATATATGACATCGAATCCATTAGTTGAATACCCAACACATGAACTTTCCTCAGCCACAATAGGTTCATTTTCTTCTTCACACTACTCAGACTGCTCGTATTCTAATAAATTATCTACGAAGTTAGTCATCATAGCATTCATGTTATGGTTCCATTAGGAGCATGTTTTCTATGAATTCATCTCCTGATGGAAACTGAATAGTTATCCATACCCCAACTTTCAACATTAAATACCAAATTAGAGCTCTGAGCAGATTTAACTGGTTGATTATTGATGTTCTTCTTAAAGAAAAAAAACTTAAAATACTTATTGATGGTATATTAATCAATTGACCTTATCTTTAATTCAGATACTTTGTTTGTAAGTGAATTTAAATACTTGGCCAAGCTTTCCATATCAAAGGAATATTTCTCTTTGTCTTTAGTAGAAGAGGCTTGATTTTTCTTACCGGTGTCTTTGGAGTCTTTAGAATCTTCATGATCACTAATGGCTCTAATAGACTGCAAGTCGTTTTCAAGAAAAATCACTTCTACAAAGTTCAAATCCAATGTATCCTTTGCAGCTTGTTTAAAAAACATGGAAATATTTGCTATCAAGGCTTTCGTATTATATAATCATGAAGTTAAACATTTGTGGGGAACTTGTTAAATAAACGAATAAACCTTTGATTGAAATCCTTTAATTTTTCTTTATCCCCCATCTTATGATTCCCAAGCTCTTTTATCAACATGACGGGAGTCTTATCATCGACAAATTTATCCAAAAACCATTTCTTGAACTCCCTCCAATTGTGGATTGAATTAGGCAGAATACTATGATACCAAACTAACACTCTACCTTCTAGAGTTTATGGGAAAATTCTATGAGAAACTTCATAAAAACGTACCTCAAGCATTTGTAAATGCATGTATAAATCATCAATATGGTGCTCAACTTTCATCTTATTTTCAAGATCAAAATTTGAAAGAAGCTTTTCTAGGTGTTTAAGCATACGATGAAGATTTCCCAAAAGAGCAAGTGGCCCTTGGGCCATCCAATCCAATTTTTCATCAACCATGTCATCTCCTTCTTCCTCCTCTTCACTTAATGTTTCTAAAGAGCCTTCTTCTTCACCATTCATATCGTTATTATAATCAAGATGTTCTTCTTGTACTGGTTGTTCTTTGTCAGAAAATTGAAAATATTCCTTGTCACCTTCTAAATCATCCTCAATAGGTGTAAGGTCCCCTTATTTATTTGTTCTTTCTATATAATCATCTAACTCTTAAATGGTTGCAATAACCAAGTCTTCCACCGAAGAAATAAATACGCCATTATGAGTTTTTTATTGCTTAATCGATTTATGAGGAAGAATAAAAGCAACAAGAAGTAACCAAGAGCTCTTTAATACTTATGATAATAAGATGGATTGTCTAGAGTTTATTGTAAATGACTTCGAAAGCCTGTTTTGTACTATCATGATATGACTCTTCTATCTCAACATAATGAATTAGAGTGGAACTCAGAGAATTATTTCATTGCAAGGAGGTTTTTTTATTTGGATGAGGTGAACTGTCAACCATATAAAGGTTCCCCTCCTACTAGCACCATAATGTTTATGGTGCTAGATCTCGCCAACGTGCAAGGGGTCTCCCCAATATGAAGTCCCAATTAGACCTCACACTATTTGGTATAGGAGATACATCCTAAAATGTGGCTCAATTTCCATATACCTAAATATTTGCATTGTTTGCAGTAGTTAGCATAAGATAGAAATAAACTTGTACTTTTGAATGAGCAATTAAGTATGCCCTATGAAATGTTCAACTGTAATCTATATCAAGGTTCTTTCACTAGAAGGAAACGAAACTGAGCCTTTAGAAGAAAATTATTAGTATTAATATAATAAAGACACACAAACATATGTATGAAATAATTGTTAGTCATAAAGAGAAATATTTCATATATATGTAATGATCATGAAAACAAATACAACACATATTCAATAATATTAGCACCAAAGCCACCGAAATAGTTAAATTTCTTTATTACATATGAATGCCAACATATACCGCAAATATCCAAATAATAGTCTTAAAACATTCATGATATATGAATGAAAATGTGTTTTCTCAATGAGATTCAAATATTAGGGGAAAGTTCCAAGGTACCTTAATACAATGAAATGCCACTTGATCCAATAGTGGAGTGTTAAGCCACTTCTCACTCCCCAAAAGAACTATCTTCCTCTCTAATGCTTGGATGGAGAAGCCAAAGTTAAGAGTATTTTCTTTGAGTAATAAGACTCCTTTTATAACAAGAGAAATGACCTTTCATATCCTCATGTCTCTTGAAATTCCTCATGTCTCTTGAAATTCCTCATGTCCCTTGAACTTCCTCATGTCACTTGAACTTCCTCATGTCCCTTGAACTTCCTCATGACTCTTAGAATTCTAATGTGACCTTTGGAATTCTATATGAATTTTTAATTTTTACATGTGGCTTTTGGAATTTTCCATGTGGCTCTTTTTTCCATATGTGACTCTTGGACTTCCACATATTTACATTTACAATATTTTCAGAAATTTAATCATTATTTCCACATCATCATGTGACGACAACATGAAAAGTTAGAAACATTGATGAATTTCACTCATTGTGACTTGTACATCAAGTTTCTTGATAAGTAACGACACTACCACTGTGTCTTCAATACTCATAATAGATCTTGCATTGTTGTTGCCACATACACTCCAAAGGATCTTGGAAGATCTTGGAGTCTTCATGAGCCACTTTGATCATCGAGATCCATTTTTCTTTCAACTTCCGCAACATGGTGAATTTGTCTTTAGGATGCTTCCTTAGGAAACAATTATTATTAGATCTCCTCGCATATATTTTCCATGCTTCATTGAACACTTGCAGATGTATATCACTCATGGAAAGAAAAAATTATCCCAAAATCGCTTATTCTAGCATGCTTCATGAATTTTTTTTCTATGGATCCACAATGAGCCAAGGGAAGAGAGATAAGCTTTCTCGACATAGGGTGCACTTGCAAGAGACAAGGAGTTGATTTAGTGACCACTGAGGATGCATTGTGTTCCAAACTAGAGGATCAAGAGCCCTAATGGGCACATGACACAACTTCAAGGGACAATACAACATGATCGTTCATCAATGATGTGTTGTACGCTTGGAAGGGAGATCCAGAACCAAAAATATGGTGCAAGGTGTAGAGACAAGGCACAAGGGCAGGCCTCACTTCCCATTGAGTGTGCAATGTGCTCAAATAGGAGATTGGAGGCTTGACTAGTGCAGGGCATATAAACAAGAAACAAGGAGGAGGGTCTTGATGATCGAGAACGCATTGTTTTATAGAGAGAGTGGAAGGTTTAGGTTTCACACAGAGAACAACTTAAATTGAAAAGGAGGGTCTTTAATATGCCTTTAGAGTGCACAATGTGCTCTCCTAGCCTAGTGGGCAGGCTTGCAAAGTCGAAAAATTGTCTAATTCTAGAAGGGTGAAACATTGAAAGACACATTGAGTTAGGAGAAAAGTCAAGTGCAACACATCCCAAATCATTGGTAAAACTTTAAAAAGACCCTAAGAAGTATACATCAAAACATCAGTTCACAAAAAACCTCCATGTAGAATAGACAAATTATGTATATTTGTGACCAAAAGTCTCATTTGTGACTAGGAAGTGCATTATGACACCAAAGTGCACTATTGTTACTCTTGATGATATGGCGACACTTAGAAAGGAACATGGACACTTAAAAATTGTGTATAAACATGAAACAACACTTGATGACCAAAAGCGACACTTCACATGTTATAAATTAGGCTCCAAAATTTGAATATAGAAAAATTTTCTAGGATGTTTTAGCAGTGAAAATATCAGACTACTCCTCCCTTGTTGACTTAGGTGTGTTAACACCCACGTCAAAAAAATGGTGTTAGAAGGAGGGAAAATAAGACTATAAATGGAAAATGGAATCCATAAGCAAAAAACCCTCAGATCCCCAATTATAACTAGGAATCACAGTAACCCTCCCCATGCCGAGACTCCAGGAAGTTCTCAACCACCACTGGAAGAAACAAATACTAAGCCAACCATAATGATCTAAAATTACACTCAAGCAGATGTTGACCAGGTCCTACAAAGATCATGGGAAATTATTTCTCAAACTCAGGAGAGAATTGAGTAGACATATTTCCTAAAAGGATGTTTGTTTTCAAGCCTAGTTACACCTCTTGATTTTCATATATAATATCCTTCAATCCTTGGATATCCCCTTGGTCCTTCCCAAACTAATTACATAACCAACGATTGATTGCACGATATCCTTACTGGAAGAATTGTTTGTTTTTTTGAGATAAATGATAGAGAACCAAATTTTTTTGGAGGATCTAATTCTCCACCTTCTCCACCTAGTTCAAATTCATCCTTAGCTTTATCTCAAGTATGTCAGTTTTTATCACCAAAATTGTACTTGATTGGCTGTTGATTAGACAACTCAATGTAACTATTTCAAACCAGCTTTTGACAAAATCTTAGCCTCTTCAATCTGAGAAGGCTCTCTCAAGGGGGTTTTATGATATTAAATAATGATATCAATAGATGGCTAACTCTATTAATTATGTCTTGGATTTTAATTATTGCCGGTTGAAAAATGAAGGCTTTGCTACCATTGGTCTATGGAGTCAGTGACAGAGATATTAATGACAATGGCTCTCCTTGTGGAAGCTAAGGCATGTAGATATTTGAATGAAAGTATAATACACACACAAAAATTTTACTCAATATATAAATATTAAAAGGAATTCAGAGCATGAGAAACATGAATTCTGAGTAATGAACATTAAGATACCAAAACTAGGACATTGAGAAAGATATCCAATAGTTTAATGCTTGAAAGGAAGTTAGAGCATGAAAATCATGAATTATGAGTAATAAAACATTAATATATTGATAGAAAGTAATAATATACATATGACAGAGTTCATGAAAACATCAAACGAATCTCATGTGAAGGATAAAACCAATAGCCACTCTCTATTACTGATGAAAACATGTTTACAACAGTAGAATTCAGTAGTAGCATATTCCAACCCCTCACTACTTCGATTATTTGTATTTAAATATACCTTCTTTACAATAAATATTATTTTCTTGGTGGCTAGACCATCGAATTCTCCTATGACACATCATATAACTGAAATACATGACTTCTAACTGAAAACTGACAGCTACACCTTAGAGAAAACATTTCCTAATAGGACTCTAACTCCTATTTATTACATAAATCTACCTTATCTTGTGAAAATTTTATATTAAAGTTACAAAATAATAATCACATGCTCAAAAGTCTCATGATAGAGTTCATTAACACTTTACATATTAAAAACCCTCCTAGACTTGTGGAGCATAACCCTACCTTTTAGGAATGCTTGACCCTTATCTTCAAAGTTCCTTTGGGTGGTGATCTGTCTTCATAGCACCTCCTTCGATTGATAAATATTTGATGATAAGCTACTTTGACATGTTTGAGGAGTCCAGTTATCCAAAAATTCCATTAATATGCTCCAAAACCTTTAACAAATGTTAGCTACGAAAACATGACAGTTTCGTAGCGAACTTTGGTAGTGTTGAAAAATGACTTCTACACCCAATAACTTTTCTCCTTTGTTGTTCCATAGTGTCAATCAAGTCATGACACATCCACACCATCAATCTCCCTTCTTTAAAGCTACAAAAAATGAATTTAGAGGCAAAAAGGTTGCTACAATTTTTTTCGTAGCGTTTTTCTATCTTTAAGCCTAAGAAACGCTACAAAAAGAGGAAAGACTTTGTAAAAACACAGAATTTTCCTATTTCAAAATTTTCTTTAAAAAATGAAATTATTCTAATAAAACCTGATCTTCTACATGTTATGGACCTCATCAAACAAATAAGGAACACAATCACCATCACCTTACATATTTAAAACATCTTTGCATATTTTTCCTGTTTTTTCTGAAAAATAGGTCTTAGAACATAGCATATATATCCGAATCTATGATGTATTTTGGAAAAATGGAGGATTTTTTTGTAAATAATAATGTTCTGAAGAAAAACCTCTCTTTTTATTTTGAAAACCATCTCCAGTTGTCCAGAATCTGCATTTTCAAAACATGTATAAAACAGCAAAACTCTGTTTTCTGAAATTAGGGCCCAAAGACATCTCTGTATCTCCCAAATGATAGCACCTGTAAGAAAATAGAACGAGGTTATTTTTCATTGTTATATTCTTGAAAATAAACTCTCTCATAATTTCCAAATTCATCTATTTTCATCCATAATACTCTCTTTAAACTTAATGCTCAAACAGTCCAAAAGCACAACAATTTCCTTGTTAGCTCTAGTAGAAATTCAAACAACTTGAACTGATGCATGCTTCAGCAAAGCTAGGGTCCTCCACAAATATATTAAGGTCGATGCACTTCTATATTATCTACAGAGCCACCTTTGTATGATTTCTTTTGCATGACCATCTCCTTTTATAACCAAGATGCCCTCTTAAAAAGGTGACACTTTCTAAGACAAATTGGACACCAAGCTGCTTGATGTGGTGAGGCAGCTCTCAAAAAGTGAAAGTGAGATGTTGCACATGCAAGAATAAATTTTGAGTGACAAATAATATATTAGGATAAGGTTTTATGTTTTAAATGACATCTCATGGTTTAATCATGACACATATATGCCAAAAGGGTAATGATGACTTCATACATGGTTATGTACCTTTGAATTAACCATAAAATACTTGAATAACCTCCACCCTATCTCCTTCTAATAATTGACTGACACCTTGCATAAAATTTGAAAAGACAAACAGAAAAACCTCTTTTCGTAGTGTATTTATTTCATTTCCTGGCAGTTTCGCTACGAAACTATTAGCAGTTTCCTAGCGAAAACTGTCTTTTTACAATGTAAATCGCTACGAAAACAAGAAAAACTAGATAAAGTGACCTTTTTGAATTCAAAAGCTTGGGAAATTAAATATGTCAACAAATTATGACTAATTGGACATGATATGACTTGAATGGAGGTGGGTTTGGACCTTAGGATAGGTTAATATGAAAAAATTTAAAATTTTCCTATTCAACTTGTGACAAATGAACTTTATAACCATACCTTTGACAAATGAACTCTAAGACCATGTCAAATAATGTTTCACTTTTTTTGGGTGATAAAAGTGGCTCCACTTGGGATGGTGTGCCCCTGTGGTACACCAAAGAACCTTTAGTTCCAGCGTTATCCATCTTCTTGGAATTTAAAAAAAAATCTGAAATTTTCCAAGCCTTCTTCAAGCTCTTATGGCCTTCTCCTCAAGCTCAAGTTTGATGATTACTGCTGAAAAACCACATCTGTACATACTGAAGAGATGCTCAGCCTACTTGAGCTTATTCACACACTCCTACCTACCCTAACAGCTGTAATCTTCATTTTTTATTCAAGCAACATGAAACCTCCAATAAAGCCATTCAATGAGCTAATCTGACACTTAAACTCCCTGACTGCACTTTAACCAAAAGTAAACAGGATACTGAAATGACCAGGGCAACATAAAATGGATCTGATTTTCACAATGAAAATATAACTGGAAATTTGGATTGTAGAACTCTTCCATGTATTCAGCTATAGGATCATAAAAGACAGAGTTTGTTTGATAAACCTCAAGACATTCTGCAGTTTACAACTCATATATGCTTTATTTAGCAACATAATATTTCAGTTATGTGCTATCAAACTGATTTTCAAGAATAAGGTATTCTTCCTCAATATCAAAAGATAAATGTAGCAGCACCCTCTCTTTGTGTTATGGCATGAAAATTTTTTGAAAAGACTAACCTTGATCATGAAGACTATAGGATTGAATTTGATCTTCTAAAACTTCAATGTTCTTAGCAACTTCATCCAAAAATTGAATCTTATCTTCTAACTTGCAGTCAAGTGACTTTAAATAAGAAGATGAGGACAAAGAAAAATTTGCATCTACTTCTTCATTAGTGTGATCATCATTTCATTGTTTAAAACCTTGAATGGAAGGAGAGTTTGCCACCAACTCTATTATTTCCATCCATGTTTCCAAAGAAATAAGCCAAAACTCAGAAAATAACTTAATAGATCTGACAGTAAAACTTTCAATCCACTGTTTACATTTCCCTTGAAATGAATCATAGAAAAATATGATGAAAATATCTTCATGTCTGAATCTAAGAAGCTCAGTAAAGTCACAGAAATCTGATATATACTTTAAGGTCAAACTCAAATATTCTCCATTAAATTTTGGACCACTCCTCAAAAAATATGCATCCTTGGGAAAAGTATTTTGGAAACCATAAATTTTTGGAAAATCCACACATGCATACCTTGAAACAATAATGGCGGCATCTGAGTTCTTCATAAGTCCAGTGGAATCACCATGAATCTACGAAATTTTGAATTCTTCAACAATGGAGTCGCCAAGGTAGTTCTGCAGCCTCAAAAAATTCTGAATTCCTGCTACCTCCAAGATTTCAGCTTCACTTTTTTCAAAAAAACTTCGGGAAATTCGTCTTCAAACTCTCGGAAAACGCACCATAATTTTATCACCAAAATTGTACTTGATTGGCTGCTGATCAGACAACTCAGTGTAACTATTTCAAACTAGCTTTTGACTAAAGCTTAGCCTCTTCAATCTGAGAGGGCTCTCTCAAGGGGGTTTTATGATATTAAATAATGATAGTACTAAATGGATAACTCTATGAATTATGTCTTGTATTTGAAATATTGCAAGTTAAAAAATGAAGGCTTTGCTACCATTGGGCTATGGAGTCAGTGACATAAATCTTAATGAAAAAGGCTCTCCTTGTGGAAGTTGAGGCATGTAGATATTTAAACGAAAGTAGAATACACACACATATAGTTTACTCAATATATAAATTTTCAAAGGAAGTTAGAGCATGAATAACATGAATTCTGAGTAATGAACATTAAGATACTAAAATCGGGACATTGAGAAAGATATCCAATAGTTTAATTCTTGAAAGGAATTCAGAGCATGCAAAGCATGAATTCTGAGTAATCAAACATTAATATATTGACAAAATTTAATAAGGTACATAGGACAGATTTCATGAAAACATCAAATGAATCTCAGGTGAAGGATGAAACCAATAGCCACTCTCTATTACTGATGAAACCTGTTTACAATAGTAGAATTCAGCAGTAACATATTCCAACCCCTCACTACTTTTGTGCTTTGTCTTTAAATAGACCTTCTTTACAATAAAAATAATCTGCTTGGTGGCTATACCATTGAATTCTCCTATGATACATCATATAACTGAAATACATGACTTCTAACTAAAAACTGATAGCTACACCTTAGAGAAAACATTTCCTAATAGGACTCTAACTCCTATTTATTACATAACTCTACCTTATCTTGTGAAACAGTTATATGAAAGTTAAGAAATAAGAATCACATGCTATAAAGACTCATGATAAAGTTCATTAACTCTTTACATATTAAAAACCCTCCTAGACTTGTGGAGAATAACCCTACTTTTTAGGAATGCTTGACCCTTATCTTCAAAAAAAATTTGGTTGTTGACCTGTCTTCATACCACCTCCTTCAATTGATAAATAATTTATGATAATATCCCTTGATGTGTTGTAGGAGTCCATCTGTCCAAAACTTCCATTAAGATGCTTCAAATCCTTTAACAAATGCTCTCTATGAAAACAGGATAGTTTCATAGCGAATTTTGGTAGTGTTGAAAAATGACTTCTGCACCCAATAAATTTTCTCCTTTTTTGTTCCATGGTGTCAATAAAGTCATGACACATCCACACCATCAATATCCCTTCTTGAAAGCTGCAAAAAATTAATTTAGAGGCAAAAAGGCTGCTACAGGTTTTTTCGTAGCGTTTTCCTGTCTTTAAGCCTAGGAAACACTACAAAAAGAGGAAAGACTTTGTAAAAACACAGAATTTGCCTATTTAAAAATTGTATTCACAAAATTACCTTCTATTTCTAAAACCTTATCTTTTCCATGTTATGGACCTCATCAAACTAATGAGGAACACAATCACCAGCACCTTACATATTTAAAACATCTTTTCAGATTTTTCCTATTTTTTCTTAAACATAGGTCTTAGAACAGAGCTTATATCTCTGAATCCATGATGTATATTTCAAAACTAGAGGATTTTTTTTTCAATAATAATTTTCTAAAGAAAATCCTCTCTTTTTTTGTTGAAAACCATCTCCATCTGGCCAAAATCTGCATTTGAAAAACATGTATAAAACAGGAAAACCTTGTTTTCTGAAAATAGGGCCCAAAGACATCCCTGTATCTCCCAACTGATAACACCTGTGAGAAAAGTGAAAGAGGTTATTTTTCATTGCTATGTGCCTGACAATAAACCCTCTTAGTATTTCCAAATTCAACTCGTTTCATCCATAATCCTCTCTTTAAACTTACTTCTCAAACAATACAAAAACACAGTAATTTCCTTGTTAGCTCTAGCAGAAATTCAAACAACTTGAAGTGATGCAAGCTTTAGCAAAGCTACGGTCCTCCACGAATATCTTAAGGTCCATGGACTTCTATATTATCCACAGATCCACCTTCGTATGCGTTCTTGTGCATGACCATCTCCTTTTATAACCAAGCTGCCCTCTTAAAAAGGTGACACTTATAAAGACAAATTGGACAGCAAGCTGCTTGGTGTGGTTGTTGGAACAGGGTATCCTACGAGCTACAAAACTGGTCCATTTTTTAATAATTTTGATTAGATTTAGTCTAGCACAGGGATTTTGGGGTGGGTCAAAGCCCTGAAAGCATTTTAATGGGTAAAAGGGTAAACCAGGGGTCCGAAAACCACGGTTTGCAGACCATAGGAAAGTCTAGGCTAGATTATTATAAATAGAGGAAAATTATTTTGTATTGTAAAGTAGGAAACGAAGACCTATTGACACGAATTGTGGTTTAAGTTGTCTGTTTTGGTTTTTTGAGAAAGGACTCCTATTGGCTGTGTGCGTGGAGATCCAGAGTCCAGCTGTGTGTGGACCCTGCTGCTGTGTGCCCAGGCTGGGAAGGGGATTGTAAGAAGGAACCGATGAATTGATGAATAAGAAAGGTTGATAGAGAATTGAATCTGTGAGTACTATCTGTGTGAATCATTAATAATTACTGCATTGTGCGCATTATGTATTTAAGCTGCGATAGATATGTGTAAGTGTGTTTTCTGTATCTGGATTTTTTCTGTCTGTTTATGAAATATTGTGCTACTGTCATAAAAGTATATAATTATATATCGAGCGCACGTGGATCCGAATAGAGACCTTCTTGGCCCTGCGCAGAACAAGGCAATTTGGGTATCACAGGGTCGAACGCAACTCTACTTGCCTTACCTATCCTTTCTTAGGGTGCGGAAACCTGGTTCCAGCACCCACCCATACTACTTCGGGTGATATTTTGACCTGCGCAAGTAGGTCATTGCCGAAAGGGCCAGTAGTATAGGGGTTTTTTGGCAAACCTTGAACTCTGAACCTGGGTCAGGACCCCTTGCACCAACAAATGGTTCCGATGTTGGGACCCAAGCATTTTGAGAAAGGTATCAAGTACTGATAAGCGAATACTGCAAACCTATCAAGGAGGAGACATGGAAGCGCACTTGAAATTACCTACCTTTAAAGGTGTGGCCGATGAAGACATGGATCGTTTCTGGTTTGTGGCAGACTCGGTATGGACTACGCAGGGTGTGGTGAGTGATACTATGAAGAGAGTGCAGCTGTCCCTAGCCTTCAAAGAAAGAGCTCTGGACTGGTATATAAGGTACATATCTCAAAATGGGAGTGCATCTATTCAAAATTTTAAGGACACCCTGGGACAGCAATTCCAAAAACCTAAATCCTACTCTCAGGTCGTAGCAGATGTAAAAGATTTCAAGCAGGGAGGAACTGAGTCCGTGTGGGAAGTTGATCAACGCCTAAAAAAATTTATCAGAGAAGGATAATTTAAGTATGATGACAGACAGCATACAGAATGGTTCATTGCCATGCTACTCCCTCACCTATGCATACCTATGGGTCACCAGGATTTTGACTCACAAGATAAAGCTTTGGAAGCTGCTATGAAACTAGAAGCTACGCCCAGGAAAGATGCTTCATTTAAAGTACAGCAGATCCAGGCACAGCTCGGGGCCATGCACCTGGAGCTTTAGGACCTACAACGGGAAAGAGGAATGGAATCTAGCGTGGAACTATGGCGAGCATCGGGGCAGACGAAGGATCTGCGCCCAGGCCACCTGCGAACAGGAGAACCTAGTCCGGGACACCCGGGATCATGGGGGCCTAGCCCAAGACGATAGAGCTCAAGTGGACCTGCGTTCTGGTGCGAGGAAGGCCGCTTAGATGGGCTGCATAATGCCAACCGTTGCCACTATCTGGGCACCAACGTCCTAGAGCAAAAGAAACACTAGTGTCGATTTTTCCGGTCAGTGGGCCATGATGAGCAGGACTGCTGAATCCATAATTTCTTGATATGCTGGAGAAATTTTCCGGAAGTATAGTTAGCCCCTGCCTCACCAAAAACCCCCATGGGCAGGGATGGCTCCCCCTCTGAAAGAAGGGACGGGGGCTGAAGTGGAAGCACAAGTTGGGGCCTGGGCCAATTGATCTGCTATAACTGTGGGGGCACGGGGCATTTTGCGAGGGATTTCCCGAACCCCACGCGACAGTCCTGCAGATATTGCAGAAAGTTGGACCATATGCTGGAAGATTGTCCAGCCCTGAAAGCAAAAATACAGGAGAAGCAGCTCCCACCTACGCAGAAGGTGCAAAGGGTCCAGACTAAGCTAAGGGGTAAGGGTTTGAGTGTAAATGTGGTGACGTGCAGTGGATTGGCTACTAGGGATATTGAGGAGAAGGTTGAAACTGAAATGTTGATTTGAAAAGCAGTTAGAAAACAAGAAGGGCTGGACCTGGAAAAAGCAAGGGAAACGTTTATGGAAGCTCAAAGGGACTTCCTCGGGACGGGGGCATCTATGTCCCTACACCCTGGGGAGTTGAAGGTAGCTGAGGAGGTTAAACCCTTCCTGCAGGCATGTATGAGACTGCTGCGCAACCCCCAGGAAATGCAGAATCTACAGGCTTTACTAGAGAGTTGCGCAACATGCACTGCCATGTCGTCCAAAATTAAGGATGTGCACAAATTATACAGGTATCAAAGACGCACTAGGAGGGAGATGCAGTTGACAGTCCAGATCGGAAACTACGAGATATATCAGATTATCTTAGACCTCGGATCGGATGCCAATGTATTACCTAAGAAAACTTGGCAACGCATGGGTGAACCAAAGTTGGAATGGTCCACTATCCAGCTACGCATTGCTAATCACCAAAATATCGTACCTTTGGGGAGGCTCTTTGGGATTGTGGTAGATATCACAGGAGTAAAAGTCTGGGTTGAATTCGAAGTCATTCAACTCGCTGAGGATGCGGACCCCTACCCTGTGCTACTAGGATTGGATTGTGCCATAGACATGGGTGGTATCATTAACTTAAAGAAAAGAAGCATGGTGTTCGAAAATAATGGCACAAGGGTAGTTGTGCCATTAGACCCTGCATAAGGTAAACGATATATGGAACCAATACCCGAGGAGGAAGATGTGGATTATATCTATAAGTTGACTGCGCGAGACGCGGACAACCCAACCGAGGGTGAAGTACTTCGCTGCGAGGGGGATACCGAAGGCTTTTCTGATCCCGATGAAGAAATAGATACTTGGCATAACTAGTTACGTGATGTCTCCATGTTGCGTTGTCTTTGCATCACAAAATACTTCCGCTATGTTTTCTCAGAGGTAAGGACCCAGACAGAGCCAAGCTTAATCAACTGCTGTGAACCTACCCCAAGAAAAGGTCAAGCTGACCCCCGAACAAGTAGCAGGCTTCCTACAATAGCCGTAGGCTCAGAAAGTAGAGCTCTCATGCATCGGGCCACCCTACAACAACAAAACAGCTGTAGGTCAGACAAGATGCTCCGACTACAGCCCCCCTTAAAGCCTTTGTTGCACAGACGATAAGGTTCTCTTGATCATGGGTCATGAGTTACCTAGGAAGCAAGCCTGTGTTGGGGGAGGACATGCAGCTTCCGCAGATGGGTAACCCTAGCATAACAAGTAAGTCAAGCCCACCAGGGACGCGAAAACTATCCGTTGGAATAGTACCTATTGGTAAAAAAACAGAAGTTACCATTGGAAGGAGCGGCCCCTGAGCCTTTAATGGAATGAATTATGGGGATTTTTTACCAGTTCTTGGGGAACCCATCTCGAATAAAGTTTACCTCACCATCGCACACTCGGAAGTGCTTTAAAAAGAGCAGGATAGTCCAGCTAGAGGTATTGTTTCACTTGCACAACTTTCCTACCTCATGCATCTCGTGGAAGCACTTGAGCAAGTAGATTTTTCGTACCCGCACTGGCCCTCTCATGTTTGGTCAACCTACTCCTTCTGATAGCAGTCACCCAAAGCTAGGATTCATTTTTTGCGCAAGGATGCCGGTTACTAACCCTGCTGAACCCTCAGCCCTGGAAAAACCTAATGTTGAAGAAGTCCTAGAGATTGAGTCTGAATTGGAAGAAGTCCCCCCCAAGCTGGTCACACAGAAAGGCAAGGAAAAGGCACAAGGTTCAGGAAAAACCCTGAAAGTAGCAAGATGGGCTACCGGGAAGCCTAGGACATCCCCAAGACATGCCAGGTCCCCACCAGTATCACCTTCAGATCAAGATGCACAGGAGGGTGCTCTGTCGGCTAACCGGATTAATTGGTTACCCCCCTTTGTTTGCCCACGAAGGCGATCTACACGAATGCCAAAAAACTTGGATGACTTGGTCACCTATCTGCAAACCCCCCTAACCCCGGGGGAAGTCCCCGTCCTCAGTGATCCTTGCGGGCGACTCCATGAGGTCAAGTTTGATGATCTATGACACCCTCCTGGAACTGGCCCCTGCATTATACTTTGATACAATCCATAGGGATGATGGAGTCATGGGAGTGCCTCATTGCTGGGTATGTGGCTTGGCAGGATCCAGACTTTTGAATCTGCTCTGAATGCCCCATTTTGGCCATTACAACATCACAAATCAGTTGGTTCGATAGCTACTCTCCCTCATTCACGATGGGTGCTTATGGATCCACGATAGGGTCCCTATTGATGCTGTGTTGATCCACAAGATTACAAGCCTTCCTATGCAAGGGTCGCACCCGCTAGCGCAGATCAGAAAGAAGTACGAAGCAGCCACCACTACGTTTGTATGGTAGACCTACGCAGTGCGTCGAAATCAGTGCGGATTTGTGATCTAGACTATCAATGACCCTGTCACATAGATGGGTACTCGGATCTTAGCCTACAAGCTAATGAGGAAGTGCCACGTTGTGACTGTCCCTGCCTATGTGATCCAGTTAGTCAGATAGTGCACGAATGGATTTTTTTTCAATTGAGCCCAATACTTGTGCGAAGAATTTCTGGCTAATGTATGTGAATCCCAGGAGCAAGGGACATCTTTCTTCTACTCATGGTTATTATTTCTAATAGCACTGGTCCCCTGGGACAAACCCGAGGATTCGGTCCTCCCTGAACTCCCTCCTGGGATGTGCGAAGGAGATCGGTATACTCACTTATGGGACTCTAAGGATAAGCAGTTCATCGAGGATAACAAGGTTTTTTGGATCCTCTTCCAGAGCAGTGTAGCAGCTGCCATAAACTCTCGACCCCGGCTATCCCTGATAGTATATGACAAATATAAGAGTGTTGCCATGTTCCAAGTTACCATGCACCATATTCAGATTCGCAGCCTCAACAATAAGACATGGACGGCACTCCCTTGTATGGTAGCAGATGAAATTGACCTTCTGATCTCACTATGGCCCCCTGCCTGGAAAAAAGGCCTTACCGACACCCCTGGGGAGACCGCGGTGCCCCACCAGATGGCCTCAGCTATAGCCGAGCACAGGGGTACCTAGCCACCACAGCCCACCGCATCTAAGGCCTAGGTAGGACCTGACAGCGCTACCACCCCTCCCCTAGGCACTAAGAGGTCAGGGTAGTCGGCACCGGGATCTTGAAAGAAACATTGTGCCCACTACACGCAATACAATGCAACAGTCACATTAACGAACGGTGACCTTGAGAAAATCGCGGACACAATCGCCTTGGCTATGGAAGATAAGTTGTCGTTTTTCGAGGCACAACAGCAGGTCGGGGTCGACTCTCTCCAGTCCAAACTTCGTGCTCTCCGGATCATAATTGATACACTACCAACCAGCGTGGGCTAGGCATGCACCCCATTAGCCGATAGCATTTCGGTGCTATTTGAGGAGGCCAGTCATCTCTGGGCTATACCTAGCACTGCCCTGGTAGGAACGCAACCCCCAACAGGCATAGGAACCCATCTCGACCTGGCTAAGCTGCCCCACGTAGCGTTACAGGGCCTCCATCACACTGTCTTCCAGGAGATTCGCCACTGTGATTAGCAAATACACCAACATCTTAGTACAGCCGAGCACACCATTATGCAGCAGGCTACTGATTTGCTCCTAGCCGTGTCACAACAGGAAAAGCTTGAAACAGTGATCCACCAGCTCTGCACAGAGGTTACAGATGAGATCTCGGTTGCGGACACGCCTCAGGTTAAGGTGGAAAAATTGGTTATGGCCCTCAAAGCATCTTGGATCGAAATACACACCGTCAAGACACAGCTGGAACAACAAATATTTGACTTACTGGCCAGAATACAGCCCGAAACAGCCCCGGAAGTTCGCGCCCAGCGTGCTGCCCTCGTCACCAACGCGACAACTGTTATTTCAGGGTAGATTGCTCAAGGTACCCAGCTGCTGGAGTCAGCCATGCAACTATGGACTAAGGTTCAGCGCGATCCAATCCTTCAGAAAATCACTCAAGACTTGCAACAAAAGGAAGAAGCCTTTGAACAGGTCAATGCTACGCTGCCTACTTTGGTACTTGCCCAGTGCTTGGCACGGTTAAAAACCAGTAATGATCTCCAGGACGAGATTGAGAAAATCCGGCATAAACAGCACATCATGGTAGAACGTCTGAAGCCTTGGGCTGCCACAGCCCTTCGACTTTCACAAGACATTGATGGCACAACCAAGCGACTTAATCATATTCTTGAAAGCGTCACCACGGCGACTAAAGGTCCGACCTCCCAGAAGCTGGTAGACCTTGCACAGAATGCTGCTGCCCAGTGTCAAGAAGTGTTACCTCCACTAATCACCGCCCTTACTACCTTATGTATGCAGATAGAGGCTGCACTACCACAGTGACTCAGGACGAGTCACAATATTGTGTTGGGGGATTGTTGGAATAGGGTCTCCTACGAGCTGCGAAAATGGTCCATTTTTGAATACTTTTGATTAGATTTAGTCTAGCACAGGGGTTTTGGGGTGGGTCAAAGCTCCGAAAGCATTGTAATGGGTAAAAGGGTAAACCAGGGGTCCGAAAGCCATGGTTTTCGGACCATAGGAAAGTCTAGGCTAGATTATTATAAATAGAGGAACATTTTGTATTGTAAAGTAGGAAATGAAGAGCTATTGATGTGAATTGTGGTTTAAGTTGTCTGTTTGGGTTTTGGGGGAAAGGAATCCTACTGGCTGTGTGCGCGGCGATCCAGAGTCCAGCTGTGTGTGGACCCTGCTGATGTGTGCGCAGGTTGGGAAGGGGATTGTAAGAAGGAACCGATGAATTGATGAATAAGAAAGGTTGATATAGAACTGAATCTATGAGTACTATCTGAGTGAATCATTGGTAATTACTGCATTGTGTCATTCTGTATTTAAGCTGTGAAAGATTTGTGTAAGTTTGTTTTCTGTATCTAGATCTGTTATGTTCTGTTTATGCAATATTGTGCTACTATCATAAAGTTATATAATTATAGATTTAGCGCACATGGATGCGAATAGAGACCTCCTTGGACCTGCGCAGAACAAGGAAATCTAAGTATCACAGGGCCGAACCCAGCTCTGCTTGCCTTACCTATCCTTTCTTAGGGTGCCGAAACCTGGTTCCAGCACCCACCCATACTACTTCATGTGATACTTTGACCTACGTAAGTAGGTCATTGCCGAAAGGGCCAGTAGTATAGGGGTTTGTTGGCAAACCTTGAACTCTGAACCTAGGTCGGGACCCCTTGCGCCAACAGTGGTGAGGCAACTCTCAAACAGTGACAGTGAGATGTTTCACATGAAATAATGAATGTTGAGTGACAAATAAAAACTTAGGATAAGGTTTTATGTTTTAAATGACAGCTCATGCTTTAATCATGACACATGCATGCCAAAAGGGTAATGATGACCTCATACATGGTTATGTACCTTTAAATTAACCATAAAAGTCTTGAATAACCTCCACCCTATCTCCTTCTCTTCATTGACTGACACCTTGCACCGAATTTGAAAAGACATATAGAAAAACCTCTTTTTGTAGCATAGTTAGTTCATTTCTTGGCAGTTTCTCTACAAAAGTATTAGCAATTTTGTAGTGAAAACTACCTTTTTACAATGTAAATCGCTACGAAAACAAGAAAAATTGGCTAAAGTGTCCTTTTTTAATTCAAAATCTTGGGAAATTAAATATGTCTGCAAATGATGACTGATGGGACATGATATGACTTGAATGGATGTGTGTTTTGACCTTAGGATAGGTTAATATGAAAAAATTTAAAATTTTCCTATTCAACTTGTGACAAATGAACTTTATGACCATACCTTTGACAAATGAACTCTAAGACCATGTCAAATAATGTTTCACTTTTTCTGAGTGATAACAGTGGCTCAACTTGGGATGGTATGCCCCTGTGGTACACCAAAGAACCTGTAGTACCTATGTTATACATCTTCTTGGAATTAAAAAAAAACTCTGAAATTTTCCAAGCCTTCTTCAAACTCTTATGGCCTTCTCTTCGGGCTCAAGTTTAATGGTTTCTGCTGAAAAACCACATATTTACATACTAAATAGATGCTCATTCTACTTGATCTTATTCACACACTCCTACCTACCCTAACAGCTACAATTTTCATGTTTTATTCAAGAAACATGAAACCTCCAACAAAGCTAGTCAATGAGCTGATATGAAACTTGAACTCCTTGACTGCACTTCAACCAAAAGTAAACAGGATATTGAAATGACCAAGGAAACATAAAATGGATCTAATTTTCACAATGAAAATATACTGGAAAATTGGACTTTAGAAATCTTCCATGTATTCAGCTATAGGATCATAGAATACATAGTTTGTTTGATAATCCTCAAGACATTCTGCAGTTTTAGACAACTCATATATGCTTTCTTTAGCAACATAATATTTCAATTGTGCGCTATCAAACTAATTTTCAAGAAAAACGTATTCTTCCTCAAATTCAAAATAGAAAGGTAGCAACACCCTCTCTTTGTGTTCTGGCATGAAAAACTTTTGAAAAGACTGATCTTGATCATGAAGACTATAGGATTGAATTTGATCTTCTAAAACTTCAATTTATTTCTCAATGTTCTTAGCAACTTCATCCAAAAATTGAATCTTATTATCTGACTTGCACTCAAATTACTTTAAATAAGAAGAAAAGGACAAAGAAAAATTTTCATCTACTTCTTCATTAGTGTGATCATCATTCCATTGTTCAAAACCTTGAATGGAAGGAGAGTCTGCCACCAAATCTGTTCTTTCCATCCATGTTTCCAAAAAAATAAGCCAAAAATCAACAAATGAATTAATAGATCTGACAGGAAAACTTTCAATCCACTGTTTACATTTCCCTTGAAATGAATCATAGAACAATATGATGAAAATATCTTCATGTCTGACTCTAAGAAGCTCAATAAAGTCAAAGAAATATGATATATGCTTTAAGGTCAAACTCAAATATTCTCCATTAAATTTTGGACCACTCCTTAAAAAATATTCATCCTTGGGAAAAAGATTTGTGAAACCATAAATTTTTGAAAAATCTACACATGCATACCTTGAAACAAGAATGGAAACATTTGAGTTCTTCATAAGTCCAGTGGAATCACTATGAATCTACAAAATTTTGAATTCTTCGACAATGGAGTTTCCAAGGTAGTTCTACAACCTCAAAAAATTCTGAGCTCCTGCTACCTCCAAGAGTTCAGCTTCACTTTTTGCACAAAAACTTCAGAAAATTAGTCTTCAGACTCCTGGAAGATGAACCATAATGTTATCACCAAAATTGTACCTAATTAGCTGTTGATCAGACAACTCAATGTAATGTTTCAAACCAGCTTTTGACTGAAGCTTAGCCTCTTCAGTCTAAGAGGGCTCTCTCAAGGGGGTTTTATGATATTAAATGATGAGAGTACTAGATTGATAACTCTATGAATTATGTCTTGGCTTTGAATTATTGCAGGTTGAAAAATGAAGGCTTTGCTACCATTGGGCTATGGAGTCAGTGACAGATATCTTAATGACAAAGGATCTCCATGTGGAATCTGAGGCATGTAGATATTTAAATGAAAGTAGAATACACACACACAGAGTTTACTCAATATATAAATGTTAAAAGGAAGTCAGAGCATGAGAAACATGAACTCTGAGTAATGAACATTAACATACTGAAAGCAGGACATTGAGAAAGATATCCAGTAGCTTAATGATTGAAAGGAAGTCAGAGCTTGCAAAGCATGAATTATGAGTAATCAAACATTAATATATTGATAGAAATTAATAAGATACATACGACATAGTTCATGAAAACATCAAATGAATCTCAAGTGAAGGATGAAACCAATAGCCACTCTCTATTACTAATGAAAACATGTTTACAATAGTAGAATTCAGCAGTAACATATTCCAACCCCTAACTAATTCGATGCTTTGTCTTCAAATAAACACTCTTTACAATAAATATGATATTCTTAGTGGCTAGATCATCGAATTCTCCTATGACACATCATATAACTGAAATGCATGACTTCTAACTGAAAACTGACAGCTACACCTTAGAGAAAACATTTCTTAATAGGACTGTAACTCCTATTTATTACATAACTCTACCTTATCTTGTGAAAATTTTATATGGTAGTTACAAAATAAGCATCACATGCTCAAAATACTCATGATTGAGTTCATTAACACTTTACATATAAAAACCCTCATAGACTTGTGGAGCATAGCCCTACTTTTTAGGAATGCTTGACCCTTATCTTCAAAGTTGCTTTGGCTGGTCACCTGTCTTCATAGCACCTCCTTCGATTGATAAATATTTTATGATAAGCTCCCTTGACATGTTGGAGGAGTCCAGTTTTCCAAAACTACCATTAAGATGCTCCAAAACCTTTAACAAATGCTCGCTACGAAAACAGGACAATTTCGTAGCGAACTTTGGTAGTGTTGAAAAATGACTTCTACACCCAATAATTTTGCTCTTTTTCTATTCCATGGTGTCAATAAAGTCATGAGACATCCACATCATTAATCTCCCTTCTTGAAAGCTGCATAAAATGACTTTAGAGGAAAAAATGCTGCTACAGGTTTTTTCATAACGTTTTCCTGTCTTTAAGCCTAGGAAACGCTACGAAAAGAGGAAAGGTTGTGTAAAAACACAGAATTTTCCTATTTCAAAATTTTCTTTACAAAATGATATTTTTCTGCTAAAACATTATCTTCTGCATGTTATGGACCTCATCAAACTAATGAGGAACACAAGCACCATCACCTTACATATTTAAAATACCTTTGCAGATTTTTCCTATTTTTTCTGAAAAATAGGTCTTAGAACAGAGCTTATATCTCTGAATCCATGATGTATTTTGAAAAACAAGAGGAGGTTTTTGTCAATAATAATTTTTTGAATAAATTCCTCTCTTTTTGTTTTGAAAACCTGTTAGAAATACTGAGAGGGCGGGGGGGTGAATCAATATTCCTTTCAATTAGAGCATTAGTTAATCTTCAATTATTATCAGTGTTTGTACAATGATAGCAGTAAACAAGAGGAACACAAATGCACACATTTTTTAAGGTGGAAACCCACTCCGGGACAAAAACCACCTAATGCTTTTAATAATTCTTTAATATTCAACTCCAATTGAAAATAAAGCTCCAACTAGAATCTAGAAAAGCATTCTTCTCCAACTACCACGGATGGACACTCCAACACCAGAGATTCTTCATAATTCAAGCAGTGGATACCCAACTACCAATGAGCTACAACTCACCCTAGCACCACCCTACCACCCTATAGACGAATAAAAGAAGAATGGACTCCCGTACCAAGGAAAATGGTCCACTTTACAATGATATAGAATGATGTAGAAGAAGAATATATACTAGACCATAACCCCAAATTTGACACAACCACCTAATGATTATCCTAGACCTCCCAACACTGTCTCTTCAACCCTTGGCAGATAGATACTAGTACAATTTGTACAATAATGTATTTACGATGACTAAGTACAATGATACCTTTACAATGATTGTATGCAGTGTTGCCCACTTGAAGACTTCATATGATGAACTTCTTGCTACTGTTATGCACCTTGGTTTCTACTCTTGTCATGCTACCCTCTGCTGCACCTTTCTTTGCTTTTCTGTCGTAGGAATTCTGGTCCTTTGCAACCCTTGACAACACATGATCTAGCTTTTTCTTGCCTTCTAGTAGCTCGATATTGAGTCTGGTGTATCTCTGTCATTTCAGATCCTCAATATATTATTTTCGGTCCTGTAGTAGTCCTATCACTCATCTTTCCAATGCCATAGGTCTGACCCAATTTTTATTCTTGAAGAGAGAGTTATACCCAATCTCTCACAATGCCCTAATTATGGACTGTTTCAGCAAAGCGCACTTGTACGGCGTGCTACGTGTCACTGTTTCTTCATTTGTTTCTAAAATTGATAGATCAAAGAGTGCAGGCTATGAAATATCCATCACTTTTTACAGCATTCCAATCCGATACTCAGAGAGATATTTATGATGAATTTACCAAGGTCACTTCTTTGAGATGAATTTCAGGAGCCTGCAAAAACCTTGACTTACACAGATCATATCTCCAAAAATATTGTACATCTTGATCTGAAATTTTTACTGCAGCTTCCTTGGGATTTCGGCTTCACCTCATAAAAATTTTAGGCTTTGAACCTTCGTAGAAAAAACTTTATAGCGAAAATTCCAATATGACCTATTTCAGATAGCCAAATCCCTTGCATAAGGAGGAAATGAAGATCACAATTTATATGAATGCTTAAGTTGAGAGGGGCTTCAACAAGTGAATGTGGGAGGGATTTTAGGAGCATAGAAAATATTAATTATCACTTTTCAATGACCCATGCCCCAACCCCATGGGGTTTTAGCCCACTAACTGTGGGTACAAACTTCAAACATGAATATCTCTCAAACCGTGAAGAATTACATGGCGTGCCATATATCAACGGAAACATCTCAACAAGTAGAAACCATCAAAAGAATTATTGACCCAAAATATATTAATTTGGTAGGTCAAAATTCCCATGAAATATTGGGTTATCCCCTGGTGCTGCTTGGGTTGACATCAATGACAACCGATGATCAACAATCTCCCCCTTTGGCATTGATGGCAACACAAGTACTCCCCCTGCGATCATGACACCTCTTCCTACAAATTTTTCTCCCCCTTTGACATCAATGGAAAATGGTAACTCCCCCTGAAACACAACCATCCTGCGGACCTGTACACACTTCCATCCCCGCTGACACACAATCGTCCTGCAGACCTGTACACACTTCCACTCCCGCTTTATATTCTTGAAAAAGGAAAATATAATGAAAACTTAGGAGAATCCCAAGCTTTTGATGAAGATATTCAAATGCTTCATGAGGTAAAGGTTTAGTGAAGATATCAGCAATTTGTTCTTTTGTACAAACATACTCAAGTTTGATATTCTTTTCAGCGACTTGTTCTCTAACAAAATGATATTTGATCGGAATGTGTTTTGTTTTTGAATGCATGACAGGATTCTTGGAGATGTTGATGGCGCTAGTGTTGTCACATAATATGGGAATAGGCTCACTAAATTGTACTTGAATATCTTGCAAAGTTTGTTTCATCCAAAGGACTTGAGTACAACATGATGTTGCTGCAATGTATTATGCTTTCGCTGTAGATAACGATATTGAAGTTTGCTTTTTGCTCAACCATGATACGAGACAACTACCTAGATAGAATGCTTCTCCACTAGTACTCTTACGATCATCAACACTTCCTGCCCAATCTGCATCTGTAAAGGCTTGAATAATGAGATTGTTACCCTTGGGATACCACAAGCCATATTCTTCTGTGCCCTTTAGATATCGAAGAATTCTTTTAACGGCAATAATATGTGATTCTTTTGGTGCTGCTTGGAATCTTGCTACTTGTCCAACTGCTTGCATAACATCTGGCCGAGAGGATGTTACATATAGAAGACTACCAATCATAGATCTGTACAACTTCTGATCCACATCCTTAGATGAGTCGTCTATGCTCAATTTGCAACCTGTTACCATTGGAGTAAGGACGGGTTTGCAATCTTCCATTTTGAATTTCTCGAGCATTTCCTTGATGTACTTGGCTTGACATATAAATATTCCTTTCTCTTGCTGAGATATTTGAAGCCCTAAGAAGTATGTCAGCTCACCAACAGGGAAAATTTTAAGGATGGAAAATTATTTTAAAGTTTAAAAAATTGGCGAATCTCAGTAGTCCCTAATATGAAAAGTATAAAATATTATTGATGTATATGTAAAATTATTCAAATTTATAATGATATTATATATATTTTCTATATAATGTTGGCGAATTTTAAGGTAAAATAATTTTATATTGTAAAATTTGGGCAAATCATTTTTATAAAAAATGGGAATTGGCGAATCTTTTTTTTGGAAAAACCATGGAAAATTAGCCCACCTGCGAATATTAGCCCCTAAAATTTTCCATGCTCACCAAGCAAAGACATCTCAAACTCACTTTGCATCTTTGTAGAAAAGTTCTTACTTAGTCGATCATCATTGCTACCAAATATTATATCATCCACATATACCTCAACAATTGTTAAATTATCTTTATCTATTTGTACATAAAGATTGCAATCAACAATACCTTTCTTGAACCCTTGTTGACGCAGATATCCATCAAGACGAGCATACCATGCTCTGGGAGCCTGCTTGAGACCATATAGACCCTTCTTTAACCTACAGACATAGTCTTCTTTTTGTGATAGTAGAAAACCTTCAAGTTGTTCGATGTAAACTTCTTCTTCTAATTCTCCATTCAGAAATGCTGACTTAACATCCATTTGGTAGACTTTGATTTTTCTTGAACATGCATATACAGAAACATTCTGATGGCTTCCATTCGCAACTGTGCAAATGTTTCTCTATTTAAATCGATTCCTTCCACTTTTGCATAGCCTTTGCAAACCAATCTTGCTTTGTTTTCCGGTAACTCGCTTCATCTTCATTCAATTTGTTCCTGAACGCCCATTTAGTCCCAATGACATTTTTATCTTTTGGTCATGGAACTAATTCCCAGGTGTTATTCTTCTCAATTTGATCCAACTCTTCATTCATAGCTGCTACCCAATGTTCATTTTGGCTGGCTTCCTCAAAACTACTAGGCTCAAAGGTTGCTAGAAAGGCAACGTGAGCTTGTTGTGATGACCGAAGCTGTCGACCTTCATTTATGTCACCAATTATTTGATTTGATGTATGGTTATTTTGAATCCACTCTTTTTTTCTCCTTGGAGGAGCTTCTTGTTGTTGTTCTGGTATATCTTGATGATCATTGTTTACTTCTTCCTCGTTGATAGTTGCTTCTTGTTCTACAATTTTATCTGTGTCTTTTTCAGCCTCTGTCTCAAGTTTCAAAGATTCTAGATCCTCATCATTACCCGCTAGAACACCATCTTCGTCAAATGTAACATTTATGCTCTCCACTATCTGTTTTCGTTTTAGATTATAGCATTTATAGGCCTTTCTTTTGCGTGAGTAACCAACAAAGATACCTTCATCAACACGTGATTCAAACTTACCCAAATTTTGATCTTCTCTTTTGATATAACATTTGCTTCCAAATATTCTGAAACATTTTACATTAGCTGGTTTTCTTTTCCATAATTCATATGGAGTCTTGTTGCAATTATTTCTGAGAAGACTTCGGTTGATAATGAAGACTGCCGTATCAATTGCTTGAACCCACAATTTTTCATCCAATTTTGAGTCCTTCAACATTGTTCTACCCATTTCCTGTACAGTTCTATTCTTTCTTTCAGCAACTCCATTTCGCTGAGGTGTTCGTGCTATTGAAAATTTCCTTTTTATTCCATTTTCGTCACAATATTGCTTAAATAATTTGGAAGTGAATTCTCCACCATTATCTAATCTTAAACACTTTATTTTCAAATCAGTTTCATTTTCAACCAAATCCTTGTAGATCTTAAAGCACTCAAATGCTTCAGATTTTTTCTTTAGGAAACTGACGGCTGTCATCCTGGTATAGTCATCTATCATCAACACGAAATACACCTCCACAAGCCTTTTGTTCTCATAGGACCACATAGATCAATATGTATCAATCTCAATGATGATGAAAGTGTTCTTTGTTTTTAAATCGGACTTTTGTCTCCGTTTGCCATGCTTGTTACGTTCAAGTATAGGTTAAAGTGCTTCTTGAGATTTTTGGCATTTCTTGTACTGCTTCCTTTTTTCTTATCCTCACAATATTGTCAAAGTTTATGTGACCAAATTGTTTGTGCCATAACCATCTTTCATCTTCTTTAGCTAGTAGACATGCTTTAGATGCTTCATCCAGAACATATATGTCGTTTGGAGCTCGACTTGCTATAGCCACAATTTTACCATACTCGCCTTTCCTGATTTCACATTTTGTGGAGTTGAATAGAATTGTGTGTCCTTTATCACACATTTGTCCAATAATCGAGAGACGATTCATGTTTTCACCAACAGAATATTCTTCGTCATATAACACCCTTTGCTTTCCTAGAGTGACGATTCGATCCCATAACATTTGAAGATCCATCACGAAAACCGTCCTTCCATGGTTCGATCTTTTTTCTTCGTACACAAATTTCCTTCTATCCTTCACTACAAACATGAGCAAATCGTCAACATACCATGTATATTTTTTCTTTTTGAGCCTCGAGAGCGAGAGCACAATTATCAGTCTTCTTCTTCTTCCATGTTCTTTCGTTCTGTGGCTTCAAAGATTCTTCTAGAGGATTTTCAAGTCTGCAGTCTCTGGCTATGTGTCCAAAGTTTCACCATTTGTAACATTAAATATTATTTCTTAAATATTCAAATCTATTGATGTTTCACTGAGCCCTGGGAGGTTCTTATTTGATACATCTCTTGGAATTGTATTCGTTTCTGGGGTACGTGCGACATTCTAAATCTTTATGACCAAATTTTCCACATGAATAACAGTAGCCATAAAAAATATGTTGGTACCTGGATGGAAATATTCATTGAGGAATCGTCTTCCAAGGATGTGCTTGTGAACCTTGTCCAATGAAGTCTACATGTATGTCAGGTCTCATAGGTTCATTGTATTTTGTTGTAAAGGTCCGTTGACCTGTTGTAACCGATGTCAGCTTTGTCGTTGTAAGATCGTTGATTGTTGATGATTTCTTCCAATGCCATCGTAGTTGGCATAGTTTTGGATAGCTTTTCCTTCTTCACTTCCTTACGCGCCGGGCGCCGAGACTACTTCGGCTTCTAATGCTCTTCTTGGTTGCTTTCTTTCCAACTTTTGAAGCACTCTTCAATACATTTGTGTTTCTTCAACCTCAATTTTTAGACCTTGCTCTTATCAAGAGTGTTGGAACGGATCTTCTCAGCATTGAGCTCTTTTATAAGCTTGATTGCCTCCTCATAAAATTCTTCTCTGGTCAACCCTTCTTCTTCATTGTTTGATACTTCTTGTTTATTGTGCTTGGACATAAACAATACTTTCTCATTGGCTTCTTCTTTGTTGTCACTTTCTTCATCATATGAGGAGATATCTTATTTAGAGAGAAAGTTCCTTTTGGATCCTTTATTTTTTCCTTGCTTGTTGAATTTATTAAAGCCTTTCTTTCCTTTTGAGTTTCCATCACTTTTGTTCGGACATTTTGCTATGAAATGCCCAACCTCACCACAACTGAAACATATCAATGGAAGTTTAACTTTGAATTTTCCCTTACCAGGTTTTAGTTTTCCTGTAAAGTAAGCATATTATTCATCTGAAATACCTTCTCCATCATCTCCCTTTCCTTCACACTTGCAGGTGCATGTCATTTCAATTGAAGGTTGTTTGTCCTTATTGGTTTGCTTATATGCAACGAACGTAGTTTCTAGATTTGAAGTACCCTTTTCTTCATCAAGTCTCATTTCATATGCTATGAGAACTCCATGTAATTCTTCCTTGCTAAGTTTGTCCAGATTTTCATCAGATTAAGACCACCTTTGGGTTGAATCTCCCCGGTAACGTTCAGAATCTTTCCATAATAGTTCTTCTCACAACTGCTCCCAATCCTTCCAGAGTATTGGTTATTTCATCAACGTATTGGAAGTATGCTGCAATGTTGCAATATTCTTTCATTCTGAGTTGCTCAAATTTTGCTCTATAGATTTGAAGCTTTGCTTCTTTGACATTTGAGTCACCTGCATATATTCTCAAGCTTTTCCCATACTTTTTTGGTAGTTTTACAACCCAACACCTTATGATAAGCAGATTCAATAAGTCCATTGATAATAATATTCTTTGCTTTTGCATCATTTACCAAATTCTTCTTACCTTGCTTCATCCGTGGTTGATGTAAATCCATTTTTGAACAGCTGTCCATACTTCGTAATTCCGCCAAGAGATGACCTCCATTCTTCCTTTCTTTTTGTATGCATAATTACCAGAATCGAATAGAGCGCCTACCCTGGTCTTCTTGACATGACCTCCTTCCAATCGTTAAACCGCTATTGAAGGAATTGTTCGGACATATTTCAATTGTTGGAAATACCGAGAGGGGGTGAATCAGTATTCTTTTCAATTAGAGCATTGGTTAATCTTCAATTATTATCAATGTTTGTAAAATGATAGCAGCAAACAAGAGGAACACAAATGCACACAGTTTTTAAGGTGGAAACCCACTCCAGGACAAAAACCACCTAATGCTTTTCTAATAATTCTTTAATATTCAACTCCAATTGAAAATAAAGCTCCAACTTCCTAGAATCTAGAAAATCAGTCTTCTCCGGCTTCCACCGGATGGATGCTCCAACACCCTAGATTCTTCAGTAGTCAACTGAACGGATGCCCCAACACCCAATGAGATACAACTCACCCTACCACCACCCTACCACCCTATAGAAGAATAAAGGAAGAATGGACTCCCGTACCAGGGAAAATGGTCCACTTTACAATGATATAGAATGATGTAGAAGAAGAAGATATACTAGACCATAACCCCAAATTTGACACAACCACCTAATGATGATCCTAGACCTCCCAACACTGCCTCTTCAACCCTTGGCAGATAGATACTAGTACAATTTGTACAATAATGTATTTACGATGACTAATTACAATGATTGTATGCAGTGCTACCCACTGGAAGACTTCATATGATGAACTTCTTGTTGTTGTTATGCACCTTGGTTTCTGCTCTTGTCATGCTACCCTCTGTTGCACCTTGCTTTGCTTTTCTGCCGTATGAAGTCTGGTCCTTTGCAACCCTTGACAACACATGATCTAGATTTTTCTTGCCTTCTAGTAGCTCGATATTGAGTCTAGTGTATCTCTGTCATTTCAGATCCTCAATATCTGATTTTCGGTCTTTTAGTATTCCTATGACTCATCTTTCCAATGCCACAGGTCTGACCCAATTTGGATTCTTGAAGAGAGAGTTATACCCAATCTCTCACAATTCCCTAATTATGGACTGTTTCAGCAGAGCGCACTTGTACGGCGTGCTACGTGTCATTGTTTCTTCATTTGTTTCTAAAATTGATAGATCAAATAGTGCAGGCTGTGAAATATCCGTCACTTTTTACATCATTCCAATCCGATACTCAGAGAGATATTTATGATGAATTTACCAAGGTCACTTCTTTGAGATGAATTTCAAGAGCCTGCAAAAACCTTGACTTACACAGATCATATCTCCAAAAATATTGCACATCTTGATCTGAAATTTTTATTGCAGCTTCCTCAGGATTTCGGCTTCACCTCATAAAAATTGTAGGCTCTGAACCTTCGTAGAAAAAAATTTAGAGCGAAAATTCCAATATGACCTATTTCATATAGCCAAATCCCTTGCATAAGGAGCAAATGAAGATCACAATTTATATGAATGCTTAAGTTGAGAGGGGCTTCAACAAGTGAACGTGAGAGGGATTTTAGGAGCATAGAAAATATTAATTATAAATTTTCAATGACCCATGCCCCAATCCCATGGGGTTTTAGCCCACTAACTGGGGGTACAAACTTCAAACATGAATATCTCTCAAACCGTGAAGAATTACATGGCGTGCCATTTATCAACGGAAACATCTCGACAAGTAGAAACCATCAAAATCATTATTGAACCAAAATATATTAATTTGGTAGGTAAAAAATCCCATGAAATATTGGGTTATCCCCTGGTGCTACTTGGGTTGACATCAATGACAACCGATGATCAACAAAACCATCTCCAGTTGTCCAGAATCTACATTTGTATAACATGTATAAAACAGGAAAACTCTGTTTTCTGAAAATAGGGCCCAAATACATCCATGTATCTCCCAAATTATAGCACCTGTGAGAAAAGTGAAAGAGGTTATTTTTCATTGTTCTACTATTGACAATAACCTCTCTCATTAATTCCAAATTCATCTCTATTTATCCATAATCCGCTCTTTAAACTTACTTCTCAAACAGTCCAAAAACACAACAATTTCCTTGTTAGCTCCAGCAGAAATTCAAACAACTTGAACTGATGCATGCTTCAGCAAATCTAGTGTCCTCCATGAATAGCTTAAGGTGCATGGACTTATATCTTATCCACATAGCTACCTTTGTATGCTTTCTTGTGCATGACGATCTCCTTTTATAACCAAGCTGACCTCTTAAAAATGTGACACTTGTAAAGACAAATTGGACAACAAGTTGCTTGGTGTGGCGAGGCAGCTCTCAAACAGTGACAGTGAGATGTTTCACATGAAAGAATGAATTTTGAGTGACAAATAATAGCTTAGGATAAGTTTTTATGTTTTAAATGACAACTCATGCTTTAATAATGACACATACCTGCCAAAAGGGTAATGATGACCGCATACATGTTTATGTACCTTTGAATTAACCATAAAAAACTTGAATAACCTCCACCATATCTCCTTCTAATCATTGACTGACACCTTGCACCATATTTGAAAATACATACAGAAAAACTTCTTTTCGTAGCATAGTTAGTTCATTTCATGGCAGTTTCGAAAGCAAAAGTATTAGCAGTTTCATAGAGAAAACTACCTTTTTACAGTGTAAATCGCTACGAAAACAAGAAAAACTAGATAAAGTGACCTTTTTTAATACAAAATCTTTGGAAATGAAATATGTCATCAAATGATGACTGATGGGACATGATATGACTTGAACTTGTGACAAATGAACTTTATGACCATACCTTTGATAAATGAACTCTAAGACCATGTGACCTAATGTTTCACTTTTTCTGACTGATAACATCAGTGATCAAAAATAACTCTTTCAGTTGTTTTCCATAAATTCATAGGTCCAAATAGTTTACTTTTTCAAAAACAATTCTCAGAAAATATATTTTGGTCATTGTATAGGTCTAGGTCAAGTATGCTGCTCCTTCATTTCATTCATTGCCACCATCATTTTCAAGGTCATCTCCATCATAATCTATTTCATTGTCACCATCTCCATCATCATCACTAAAGTTCTCTAGGGTTATGTCACTCCACCTCATATAGGTCACTGTCTAGGTTCATCTCTGCCTTTGAAAAATATTCAAATTTTCACATAAAACAAGGCAAAAACCCTCCATTCCACTCATAAAACCCTAAGGAAGGAGCTAGCATGTTTTCGAGATGAAATAAAGACCACCTGTCTTGTTTCATATGGTTCAAGTTTCAAAAAAAAAGTTCAAAGTAAATCACTTTTGTCTCACTGTCTCATGAAAAGAGAAATTTTGTCTCATTGTCTCATTGAAGGACTAAAAAAGACATTTTAACTATCAACAATTCAAAAGAGGTAAATTCTGACCTACTGTCCCAGTCAAAGAAAAAATGGGTCATTTCCAATTTTCAAAGGCTACTTATCTTATTTTCAAAAGTTCATATCCAAATGTGAAAATTTTCAAAGGTTCAAAGGAAGCAGTCTTACTGTCTCATTTAAAAGGAGAATTCTTGTCCCACTATCTCATTAAAATGTCCATAAATTTATTCCAAATGTCAAAGAGTGAAAATAGGTTCATTCTATCCTCTTATCTCATTTGAAGGTGCAAAAAGCCATCTCCAAGTGAAAAAAAGCTCAAAAAATTCATTTTTCAAAGTGTCAAAAGGTAAAATTTATCTTCAATTTTTAAAAGGGCAAAGGTAACTTCATTTCACACATTTTTACCCTTTTGATGAGTAGAAGAGTAGCTCTCCACCTCACTTGCCCTCCATGGTGTCTAAACTCCAAATTTCAAGGCTCAAATTCCACTAAAATCCACTTGCAACCCTTCAAAACCACCCTTGTTACGCTTTTAAGTTGAGTTGTTACGCTTTTGAGAGCTCTTGTTACATTTCTGGGCTGAAGTGTTACGACTTTGGAAGCACTGCGCAACTGTGTAGTTACATTTTTTAACCTCTATTGTTACGCTTTTGCCTCCACGTTGTTACGCTCCTCTAATTGTGTGTTATGCTTCTATAAAGAAGCAATTTTCAATTTTTAAGCTTAGATAACCTCCAAATCAATTCAAGACTCACCTCCGTTACTTTGCGTAGCCTTCATACAAGGTAAGTCTCCATTCTCATGCTGGTGTTTGGTCAAAGTTTTAATATTTGAAACTTTTCATTTTGATTTTCTTGTCTTCACATTGTTCATTGTCCATACATATAAAAAAAATCTATTTTGACAAACCCTAACGTACCCATTGACATAAAAATCTAACCTCGTCATCTAAACCCTAACTCATACATCCTATATGCTTTATCACAACACTTCTATCATCGACACCACTATCCCTAACATGTCAAATGTAAACAAACGCTAATCTAGCCTTTCCATAGTGAAAACCTTGGGAATTTGTTGTGTTTGCTAGACTTTTGTACCCTACAATCATCCATTTTCCCTCATTCCATTTTCACTCTAAAGCTAAGATGTCATACTCTTCACTGAATTTTTATTATAATTTTTTTTTCTCTCCATAGTGCTTACTTCACCTTCTTAACCTAAAAACATGTTTACGCTAGCTATTCTCACAGTCTAAATTTGGAATTTACTATGTTAGTCATTTTGACACCTTCCTCACAATAATTTTCCCTCATTCCACCTACAACTTGAAGCTAACACACAACACAACCTACTCAATTTTTTCTAGAATTTTTTTCAACTTCAAGGCCCTTCATTTCATCCACTAAACTCACACTTTCCTACACTCTTTTTTTCCAAATTTCCATTGATTCACTCATTTCATTAACACCCTAGGGTTTTCATCATTCCAATGACAAACACAATGGAAAGTGACAAGAATACCTTCAAGGGAGGGTGTAACCTTTCACCATGCATGAAATTAATGCTTCACCATTAGCCAGAAGATGATTTGAGAGAGCTCTGTGTTTGAAATTTTGTGAAAGGCTCATGGAAGAGGGGTATCATCTTTAGTTGTCCATACTGTTTGCAACAAGATACAGTATGGGAAAGGTCATTATTGCAGGTATGGAGATAAGCCTATTATTTGACCTAATTTCTTCAGCTACAGGTATCTTGTCACATGGAGAGCAGTGGTTCAAAGGTATGGAGTTAGATATTGAAAACTGCAAACAAATTCTCATGCCTCATGCTAGAGAGGAGCTAGACTACCTATTTCCTTTCAGACACCTCAGAAAAAAGTATGTTCCTTTGATGATGGTCATAATGAAGTACTTCAATTATGAAGGAAGATTCTTCGGGTTGTATAGGTATCACATCAGGCTTTTAATGCATTTTACCTTGGTCAAAACACTTGATTTTCCATATTATTTGTATAGGAGCTTGATTAATATGACTGAGAAAGTTCAAAGTAGAAGATATTATCATCACACTAGTCTTTTTCATCATGGTCTAATCAAACTTATTGTGTTGCATCACTTTTACTCCATAAATTTGACTTGGGAAAACTTCTTGGAGAGGTTTTCAGCAGTGCCTACCATCAACCCTTCTATTTTTCCTAGTACATCATCAGCACAGCCAATGGAGGTTGTCTCTTCTAGCATGCCTAATCATCCCTCATATGCTCCTAGGGTTGTGGAATTTTCTCACACATATGAGAAGGGGAAGAGACAAGTATGTGCGCCTAATTTTTCCAAGAGTGTTCTTACACTTGACACCATTGTTGAAAAATGTGAGATTGAGGAGCAGCCTATTTTCCATCAACATAGTGAGTTAGTGCCAGTGGAGGTTGAGGTAGCACAGCATGTGGAGGTCAGATCAGCTGAAGAGATCATCAAAGAGAAAGATAAAGAAATAGCATAATTGAAAGTGGCTTTCTCCATTGCCAAATCTCAAATTACTTTCCTTCAGTAGGAAAATTTTTAGTTGAAAGTGAATTAGCTCCTACAAAGCAAGTACAAATCAGAAATAGAGGAAAACAGAGGTAAAGGAAAGGAGATTATTTTTATTGACCAAATTCAGGACACGGAGGCTGAAACACAAACAAGAAGACCAAAAACAAGAGGCCTCAAAAGGGAGCCAGAATGAGAAAGAGAGTAAACTCATCAATATGAAGAGTTGACCTTTGATGAGCTTATTTCCATAGAGATCAATGAATATATATAGCTTTGGTTGTCAAGATTTAATGTAATATTCCCAATTAGTCCTAAGCTAATAGGAATATTAATTTTTGTTTTATTTTTCTGTTTCATGAATAAAAATGTAAAGGAGGATCATAAAACTCCTAAACAGTAAATAAATCAATGCCGAATGTGAAAAAGGCTAAATCTTGGCTATGTAAACAATCACCCTTAGGTGTGAAAGGGGTTGGATGTTTTGACTAGGTCAACCATGACCAAATCTACAGCGTTGTCTTGGAGGAGTAGCCACCAATGAAGCACAACACAGTTTTAGATGGAGATGGCTTGTGTGAAAGAAGCTATTTCATTGAAGGTGGTTTAGGGTTTACAAGCTCTTAACTTATAAAAGGAAGAGGATGGCAGCATGAAAAGGTTGTTGAATGATATTTTATTTCTGAAGTATTGTTTGTTTAGACATACAGCTTTCTTTGGTTGTTTAGCATAGATTGCAAATGTTTTTTAACATTAGGTGTTCTTGATCAGGAATCCCACCTCTTCCCATTGAGTAGCTCTTGGGAGATTCTTGTATTGCATAGTCCACTATTTGGCTGAAGGCCAAGCTTCTTCTTCCAACTACAACGCATATCCTGTTGAGGGTTTGGTTTTCTTTAAAACTTGTAGCAAGTGGAGGCTAGATCTACTCAGATCTATACCATTTCAATGCTCCTTTTCAGTGGGGAAGTCTTCTATTCCATTGGCAAGAGAGTATTGAACATATTGAGCATCATTTTCAGATCTTGGAATGTGGCCAAACTTATTCTAAACCCTACAGCGCAGTATTTATTCCAGAACTGTGTTATTCCTATAGGTGATGTTGCAGGAATTTTTGGTATACCATCTGTAGAGTTGGTTTTCATGTGTTGGGGATCTACCCTTCACTTTGGAGACCCATTGGAGGAGATATATACATTTTTCATTTCAGATCTGATCTGCAAATTTCTGAATATTTCTGAATATCTGAATATTTCTGCAGATCTGTAACTTAGATCTCAGATCTACTTCATGTACATGATGTTTTGCTAGAAACTCCAAGGGGGATTGAAAGAGGAGCCTCTATAGTGTATGGATCTGTTATGGATCTGACATTTCATGCACTTATATGCTCTAGATCTAAAGTGTAACCTTCAGTTGTTGTATGCTCAATAAAATAACGTTGTCAAGTCTTTTCAGTCTATATATGTGATTGCAGCACCTCTTTTTGATGATTTCCTTATGTTGGAGACTTGTATTTCCTATTATACATCTTATGGGCCTCATTGTACATCTGATTTGATGTTTTAAATGCTAAATAAGAGTCTCCATATTTGCCTCCTACTCTTACTTTGATGATATGCATTATTTTTCCTGCTTATCTTTCACATATTGCTGCAGTCCCTATTTTGGAATATTACAGTGGTATCGAAGCATCATCTTGGCATAGTCTATGCATTCTAAGAAGCCAATATGTCTTCTGAAGAGGAAGAACCTATTACTGATAGAGAGAAGAGGTATCTAAAGAGAAGACAGAAGAAATTTGATTACACCAATAACAATGAAGACGAGGGTAAAGCCCCTGTATCTGGAAGTGATGAAGAAGGAAAGGACTTTTCTGAGATCCTCTTGAGAGCCATGCAAGATCTTGATAGAGAGATCAAAGAGATGAGATTGGACATAATCAAATAATTTCCTAAGATATTTCATCTTGGAGAAAGCTCTAGCATGTCTCACCATTAGAATGATCAACCAATGCATCAGCCACAAGTTTCCCAATGCTCTATCATGCCTACCTTTTTCGATGTGGGAAATGAAGGGTTTCAAGAGAAATAATCCCTTGAAGACTATTTTGAAGAATATGAGTCTCAAAATTAGAGATTCAAACATCACTTGAGTTTTCAGGAGTTTTTTCACCTCAAGGAAAAAAGAAGACCGAGGCATCATCATAGAGATGGTGGATTCACTCAAAATCATGATCGACATCACTCTATGGGCAGATTATTTTTACCCAATTTTGATGGGTCATCCAAGTGTTCTACCAAAGAATGGGTAGAAAAACTTGACATCTACTTTCAATTGAAAAAGGTTCCAGAGATGGAGGCTATCAAGATTGCAGCGCTGCACTTTGAAGGTGAAGCACATAATTGGTGGTTCCATGGCTTGTCTACATTGGGTCATGCTGATGTGACTGCTTATTTAGAGTTCACTAGAAGGCTGGTGGAGAGATTTGACAAAAGAGATCCAGAGGCACCATTCATGAGCCTTGAAAACTTAAAGCAATCAAGTAATACAGAATCTCACATTTTTGAATTTTTGAGATTATCTATTATGGTTCCTTATTTTTCTGCAACTAGAAGGGTGTACATGTTCATTGATGGTTTAGATGAACCTCTTCATGGGTTGGTAAAATCTACCAAGCCCACTACCCTGCATGATGCTATTGAAAGGGCTAGAGACCTTCCGGATGCCTTGCCAAAAGCAAAGGAAAGCTTTCAGAATAAGCCCTCTTTCCCTTCAAAGGGAAAGGAAGAAAGAGTTGTTCCTTCCAAGGAGAGCTCATACAAGAAGCATATTGGTGATGAAGTCCAGAGAGATCTAAGAAAGAATAATCTATGCTTCACTTTCCAAGAATCATGGGCACTTGGACATAGATGTGCTTCTAAAAAATCACATTACATAGAGGTATTCTCAGATGTTGAGGAGGAAGAAGAAGATGAACGAAGAAGAGGTCACAGTGCTGACACTGCAGGAGGAAAGCCTACACTATCAGGAGATGGGGATGGAGCATTTTCTCCTATTGGATGGGCTCTTGCATCTTTGAGAGGAGTACCTAAGTACTTGACCTTAAGAGTTCAAGTTTCCATCTTGAATCAGAGGGTCTCTATTTTGATTGATAGTGGGGCAACTCACAATTTCATTGATGCCCATCTAGTGCAAAGGAGGGAAATACCCACTGATACTTTTGAGGGATTCTTTGTTTTGGTCCCAGGAGATAGAACAATGCAATGCATGCATTATGTCCCATCACTTTCAGTCACCATGGGAACTTATACATTGGTTGATCACTTCTTTGTAGTTGACATACCTGACACCAATGTGATTTTGGGTGTTCAATGCTTGATCACATTGGGAAAAGTCACCACTGATTGGGAGGCTTTTCAGATGGAATAAGTGGACAAGAAGAGTGGTGAAACTAAAATTATCAAAGGCATGCATACATATCCCTCACATACCACTTCCACACAAAAAACAAAGATGGATTTGCACAGTGGAAGCAAGGACCTTACAGTCCCATCTATCATGCTCATGATATTTCTGCATGGGACACTTTTATCTAGTGGAAAACCACCTGGGAGGCCACCTGATTCAGTTTTTATGGGAGATCTCTCACAACATGATGCTCCAAATTCAGATCCAAGAGGGATTGGAGCAATGGAAGACAATGATATAGCGCTGGGAGGCTTGGGTAGGCTCAAGGAGGAGGGAGATCTTCTTCCCTTATCATCATCACCCACTCTCATTTCTGATTCTGCACTGTGGGAGGAGAAGAATGGAAGGAATGGCCTTGGCATGGGAGATTTCAAGGAGGAGAGCAGCAAAATGACAGCCATTTATGTTGATACATCATCAACGTTGTCATTGTTGAGCAGTTTAGATCCATATTGGAAATCCCAACTGTTGGTGGATTATTCCAAGGATATTCACACTTGTATGATACTTTATGACCATTGCATGAAGAGGGCTATCTAGTCCATGAAGGATTCATCTATCATCATGGTAGGATATTCTTGTCTAGAGCCTCCAAGCTCAAGGAGAAGTTGCTACAAAGTTCCTACAAAGAGTTATGTTTCAGCCACACCTATTCTATGAGGATCTACAACATCATCATGAGAAGCTTTGAATGGGAAGGCTTTGCAGGAGAAATACATCAGCATTTTCAAGAATGCATGAACCATGTGGAGTTGGGACAGCAATATGACTCTATGAGAGAGTTTTTTCATCCATCTCCTCCTTCTTTTGAGAGAGGAGATGAATCTATGCACCACTCCATTTGTATGAGGAGGATTTTTGGTGAAGAACATGCTCATGTAAAACATGTTTTATTTTATGATTGTATGCATTCTTTCACCATGTTTATACAGGCCATGACACCAAGGAGGAGTATTATATCTTTTAAACTTCATGGCCATCATGGGGCCACAAAAATTTCTGAACTTGGCCACTCCCTTGGTGGACAAAGGGCGATTTTTCATCATGATGGGTGATATCCTAATGCACCAAATATATCTCAGACTTTCAGCCATAGTGAGATAACATGTGCAGCAAGTAAGTGGTGGGGAAACCACTTACCACATCTATATCTAATGCAGGCAGGAGATGCACTATGCTGGTTCCACATGTGGGACTATGACCCACCTCCATATGCACAAATTTCTGTTTGTTTGTACCATTAGGGGAATTTTGAGGTCTAAAATGGGCCTCATAAGAAAAATGTACAACAAAAATAAACTTTATAACAACCAATAGGATTCAAGATGATGATGTCATCCATAATGGATGATTCACCATTTTTGGAGTAAAAAAGTAAAAATATTAAAAAATAATAAAATAATAAAAACTACTTTTTCAACTCGTATTTTAAACTTATCTCCCAAAATTTTTACTCAAATTTCGAGCGGGAGTACTCGTTGGATGCGGAATTTAATTCCTCATCCAAGGAGTACCCATGTTGCATACTTCGAAGAATTTTCCACACGAAAAACATCATAAAAACGTGATCAGAATCGCTTTTTTGTATTTCTCATTTTTCATGTAGTAGGACCCATCGAAAGTATGCAACATGGGTACTCCTTGGATGGGGAATTAAATTCCGCATCCAACAAGTACTCCCGCTCGAAATTTGAGTAAAAAATTTGGGAGATAAGTTGAAAATATGAATTGAAAAAGTAGTTTTTTTCATTTTTGCCTCTAAAATTTGATGATGTCATCAAATCTTATTAGATTTTTTCCACTATTATTTTATAATTTCCTTAGGAGGCCCATTTTAGACCTCAAAATTCCCCTAATGATTATTTTTCTCCCGTACATTGATGATATACTTGTACTTTTTATGGGAATGTATGGAGGGAGGATGGGAGGTATGTGTGTACCCTATGGAATGGAGGTTCTCCAGGTATTTGATGCTACATGTTTCAGGGAGGACATTGGGCAAGCCATGTTTGTTTCATTTGATTTATTGTCTCCTTGTAGGATGGACTATTTAAATCTCATGAGAAGTTTGGAGGAACAATTCATGGAGGGTTGGATTGCTGAACACTTAGCTTATGGAGGAAGCTTATCACATGATGGTGTCACCAATGGAGGAGGAGAAGAGTTGCAGCACTCACCTTATCAATTGCTTGAGGACAAGAAACATTTTGGAGGGGAGGACTGTAATATTCCCAATTAGTCCTAAGTTAATGGGAATATTCATTTTTGTTTTATTTTTCTGTTTCAAGAATAAAAATGTAAAGGAGGATCATAAAACTCCTAAACAACAAATAAATCAATGCCAAATGTGAAAAAGGCTAAACCTTGGCTATGTAAGCAAGCACCCTTAGGTGTGAAAGGGGCTGGATGTTTTGACTGGGTCAACCATGACCAAATCTACAGCATTGTCATTAGGGGAATTTTGAGGTCTAAAATGGGCCTCCTAAGGAAAATATACAATCAAAATTCATTTTATTAGAACCAATTACATTTTAGGGGATGACATCGTCCCTAATGGTTGAGGTAGCATTGCTTGAGTTAAAGGTACTTACTTGTCACATTCTCAATGGTGGATAAAATCTCGTGGTTAACCATGGTAGTGCTCTAAGTACTTTTAAAGTCAAAGTAAAGTACTCATAATAAATGTCATTTCACACTTTTTGAATAAAAATATATTATTGTCATTTCATATTTCTTGAAAGAAACAATGCATACCCCTATACATTTATTTTATTATATTATTTTTATATAAAATATTAATTACATGTTATTATACAAATTAAATAATATAAATATTAATTAATAGCATATAATATAATTAAGAATTTATAAATTTATATTTATATTTTATTTTAAGTTATTTAAGTACAAAGGACAAATGCATTAGTTGTTCAATGATAATGACTTTTTCTTGAAAAGATCCTTCTTATTTATAGTCACATCAATACAATTTTTTTTTTAATTTTTTTTTGGTACAACTTTTGAATTGAATTTAACTATGGTTACATTGATTGTGGTGCAAAAAGTGAATTGAAAATTCATAAATATTATTTTAATGGGTTAGCTATTATTTTATTATTTCCTTAGGAGGCCCATTTTAGACCTCAAAATTCCCCTAATGCTTGGAGGAGTGGCCATCAATGAGGCGCATCACAGTTTTAGATGGAGATGGCTTGTGTGAAAGAAGATATTTCATTGAAGGTGGTTTAGGGTTTACAAGCTCTTAACTTATAAAAGGAAGAGGATGGTAGCATGAAAATGTTGTTGAATGATATTTGATTTCTGAAGTATTGTCTATTTAGACATACAACTTTCTTTGGTTGTTTAGCCTAGATTGCAAATGTTTTTTAGCATTTGGTGTTCCTGATTGGGAATCCCACCTCTTCCCATTGAGTAGCTCTTGAAACTGTTTTTTAGCATTTGGTGTTCCTGATCGGGAATCCCACCTCTTCCCATTGAGTAGCTCTTGGGAGAGTCTTGTATTGCATAGTCCACTATCTAGATGAAGGCCAAGCTTCTTCTTCCAACTACAATGCAGATCCTGTTGAGGGTTTGGTTGTCTTTGAAAGCTGCAGCAAGTGGAGGCTAGATCTACTCAGATCTAGACCATTTCAGTGCTCTGTTTCAGTGGAGAAGTCTTCTATTCCATTGGCAAGAGAGTATTGAACATATTGAGCATCATATTCAGATCTTGGCATGTGGCCAAACTTATTCTAAACCCTACAGCGCAATATTGCTTCCAGAACTACGTTATTCCTGTAGGTGATTTTGCAGGGAGTTTTGGCATACCATCTGTAGAGTTGGTTTTCATGTGTTGGGGATCTTCCCTTCACTTTGGAGACCTATTGGAGGAGATCTATACATTTTTCATTTCAGATCTAATCTACATATTTCTGAATATTTATGAATATCTGAATATTTCTGCAGTTTTGTAACTTAGATCTTAGATCTACTTCATGTACACGGTGTTTTGCTAGAAACCCCAAGGGGGATTGAAAGAGGAGCCTCTATAGTGTATGGATCTGTTATGGATCTGAAATTTCATGAACTTATATGCTCTAGATCTAAAGTGTAATATTCAGTTGTTGTATGCTCAATAAAATAACGTTGTCAAGTCTTTTTAGTCTATATATGTGATTGCAGCACCTATTTTTTAGGATTTCCTTATCTTGCAGACTTGTATTTCCTATTGTACATCTTATGGGCCTTATTTTACATCTGATTTTCTGTTGTAAATGCTAAATAAGAGTCTCCATATTGGCCTCTTGCTCTTACTTTGATGATCTACATTATTTTTCCTGCTTATCTTTCACATATTGTTGCAGTCCCTACTTGGGAATATTACATTTAATGAGAATTTGGAGAAGATTTTAAAGAAGGTTAAAATAAATAATTAGTTTCAAAGAAACATGGAAAACCACTATCGCACCAGGAACACCATTTCTCAAATGAGGTTGAAACAAGTGAAGAAAAGGCTTAAAGAGGCACAAATGAAGCCTAAAGAGAAATATAGCTTGGAATTATTGGATGGAGCTTCTTTATATATTTGGCCAATCTCTCATAGGTACCACAGAACCAATTTTGATACGTTTTGATCAATTTTGGTATTTTATGTGACTTTTGCAAAATTCTAGAAATTTCTTTTTGCAGAAGGGTAACGAAATTTTGTTACTCTTATTTTTGGGGCATCCAAATGATGATTTATTTACATGGATGGATGTATTTTGATGATTACATCACAGATCAGGAACTCTCATGGCATAACAAGATGTAATTTGGGAGAAAAATCTCAAAAACCACTCATTTTTCATGTTTCTGCCACCTTTTTGGACCCTCTGTTATGATTTCGGAGTGACCTTGGGAGAATGGATTTTTTAAGGACTTCCCATGGTTTTTTTTGCAAAATTCAAGATGTTCTGGAAACTAGACACACAGGGCTAGTTTACCATTATTTCAAAAGTCTATTTGGACTCTTAAAAATGTGTCAAAAGTGCCTCCAAATTTCTATTATGCTTCTGAAAATTTTTGTTACACTTCTGTCAAGAATGTCACAAATCAGCATTGGATTCCTCAAGACACTTGTTAAGCTAAAAAATGGTCACAAATTCGAGGCATTGCTGTCCTATGAGTTGGAATTAGATTTATTGGGTTGGTTTTTTCCTCCTATCATGAGGTAATATGTAATTAATGTAAGGGACAAACACTCCTAGCTCATAGCTAAAATTCAGGGAATGGTTTCTAACCTCCCTAGAATCTAGGAAATGACTCATATTTTGTATTTATGATCCATTTTGGATGGGATTTAAACCTGATGAGGTTTCATAGTCCATATTTTCTATAAGTATACTCTCTTTAGTCTTTTTTTGGGTTGGATAGTCTCATATTGCAGTGGAGCTCTTGTAATCAGCTATTTGGAATAAAATCAGAGATAAATTTGCAGGAATTGTGTTCAGATACTTGTGGTATGCATTAGAGCATATGTTTTTCTTATGTATGTTTATAATTTCATGCTTAATACCATGTATTCTTCTTCATATATCATCTTGTAATTTTATGAGAAGAAATCATGTTTCTGCATGCTCTGTTTTAGACAAGGTTTACAGTGCTATGTTTATTTTCTTCTAAGCTAAATGAATTCACCTCAGTGCTCATTCAAACTCCCCTCCATTTCATCCTATACTCAATGAATTATTAAAAATATTTCAAGCTACCTATCTTGCCTCACATATTATTTGTTTATTCACTTTGGATTTCAGACCTAAAAACCTTATACACAGTCTACTCACTGAATTTTCTATCCAACACTAAAAACATCAAACAAATCTTGTTTACTGAGCTTACATACTTGGCCTAAGATCATTATATACTCAGTCATTCTCTTGACTGAAAAAGTGACAACGAGAGAGCCCTCTCTGGTTCTGGTAGGGATAGCTACCTGACCTAAAGCCTGGTATGTGGTTATGTTTCTCCAATCCTCTTTTCAGCCTTGGGAAGTTGGGGAGAGTGATAAAAATTAGGAAATTATTCTGGTGAAGAAAATTCCTCGCATTCATTAGAGTTAGAATAATCTCCTAGAATGGAAGATAATCAAGGAAAACCTGGAGATGATAAAAATTATCATGTAGATCCTTGGCCTAACTGGGATGTAGTAGTTCTGCCTAGTGTGCAACATCTGCTTCCAATAAATCCCCAAAAATTCCTCCCTAAGTTTGACCCTAATTCAAAGATCCCTGTTGAATATCATGTGAAAGTATGCATGCTTGTTATCAAGAAAAATATTGTTCCACATGAGGATTTCATATGTATATTTTTTTCATAAAAATTAGAGGGGAAATTCACTATATGGTATTTTTCTCAGCCTCCTTAGAGCACAGTATTGTGGGCATAATTCAAATCTACATTTTTGGAGAAATCCAGAGATGATAAACAACCTGAGGTTTTGTTTGATGATTTTTCTAATATGAAAATTAAAAATAAGGAAAATTTCAAAGAATTTAATCTTAGGTTTTTGTCATTAAAGAACAAAATACATGTTGAGTCTTTGCCTCCTCAAAATCTTATTATTTATTACTACATTAAGGCTTTTCATCATTATATATCTATATGGGTGACGAGGACTCAAATTCCCACTTTGCAGGAAACCTTTGAAGAAGCCTTGACAATATAAAAGGACATTCTCATTCTTAAAACAAACATTGAAAAGCATAATGACTCTGCTTCTAAATCTAGTAAGAAAGTAGAAACGTCTAAATGGTCTTCTGGTAAAAAATACCAGCCCACCTTAGATTTAGAAAGCCTTAAAAATTTTATAAATAAGTTATAAAATGAAATAATTTACCTTAAGAAAGTTAAATATGAAATTCCATCCGATAGGGGAAATTTAAAACATTCTTTTAAGAGACCACCTCCCCTTAACGGGGGCTTAAATATTAAGGGATTGAAAACATTTACAAGCCCTAATAATATACCATGATATAAATTTTGATAGCAATGAAGAAAGAGAAGTTGAATCTAATTCAAATGCTTAAGAATAAATTCAGCCTCCTCATTTTTCACGAAATTTTTTTGATGAAGATTTTGGTTCTGTTTGTGCACATACTCAAAGTAAAGCTTTAGCTGAAAGCCAAAATCAATATGCATTAAATAAAAATATGGAAAAAAAACCATATTGCACCTAGGAAACTATAGTTCTAGAAAATGAATACGATCTAATAGATTATCTTAAAAAGATAAAGTCTAATATATCCTTGTATGAGCTTTGGAAGATTCATGTAATTCAAAAAAAAATTCAGCAACATATTTCTAGCTTAAAGGCCCCTGCAAGTAAAGATGTAGCTACCTTTGAAAAATATACTTTGGAAAATGTTCATATCTTGAAACATAATAACCATGTCACTCAACGAAAGAAACCCCCGCCATTTTTTTTAACCTTGAAATTCATCCATAAATATTGTATGATTGACACGGGTGCATATTCTAATGTTATGCCTCATTCCATTTGTAAAAATATTAATGCTCAAATGAAACCTTCAGATTTTAAAATTGTTTAATTGGGCATAACCTTTCTTAAGGTATTTGAGGAGTTAAATGATGTTTTAATCATATTTCCAGAAGATCCCATAGAGTCCATCAAATCATAGATATTGTGGTTGTTTATATTCTTGAAGTATATGGATTATTTTTAATTAGGGATTGACTACAATATCTTAAAGGTTTTATGGACCCTGATTTTACATAGTTATGGTTACCATGGAAAGGAGAACCCAATAAAATTAAGATTAATAGGAATCCATACATGAAACACATAGTTACTAATCTTAATGATACAAATGAACCAATCAAAGCAAGTAATAGTCTAGTTGTTGACTCTTTCTTTAGTAATTTTATTTTTTTATTTTTTCTGCAATTTCTAATTTAGAACAAAAATCATATTTAGAAAAATTCAAAACCGCAGCCTCGACTGAACATAAAATTGTTGTATCAGTAACTTGTCAAATTTTGATGAAACTTAAATATGGTCACTTTATTTTGATGGTTCTAAGTCAAAACAAGGGGTTGTTGCAGGATGTGTGCTTTTGGACACAAAAGGAAATAATTTTTTTATTACATGTAGATTAGAGTTTTAACATACTAACAATGTTGCAGAGTATGAGGCCTTAATTCAAGGGCTTTGTAAGACTCTTGACCTCATAATTAAATTTTTAAATTCTTATGGTGACACTGAGATAATTTTTAAACAAGGAACTCAATCCACTTCCTTTCAGCTCACCTGAAGGCCTACCAATCTGAGGTATAGAACTTAATATTGAAAATTTCAGCTTTTAATATTGATTTTGTTCATAGAACTGTAAATTAGGAAGAAATTTTCTAGCTAATGTAGCTTCAAGATTGATTCCTGTTGAAAATTTTGAACCTAATTCTTTTCGTGTAGAATTACTTTTTCGACCATCCATACCTGAAAATCTTACTAATTGGCATATATTTGATGTTGACAAATAGATAATATTTTTTTTTCACATGGAAGGCATCTTCAAGGATGCAGTTATTGATGAGGATGCACAAGAAGAAAAATTACATGATTTTTCTTATAATAGTAGGAAGCGGTCATTTGATGATCCCCTCAAGATGCTAAAACTAATACCTAAATCTATTTTAAAATCGGAGCATTTATATGACTTGCAGGATAGATTTAAGAAAGCAAAACATTGTAAAACTAATAGCTCTATCATGGAAATTGAATTCATAAATATGAGTACTAAAGATAATCCACAAGTTGTCAATTTTGGAGTAAACCATTCTCCCAAGGAAAGATTTGATTTCATCAACTTGCTCAAGAAATATAGATATGTATTTTCTTGGAATTACAATGATCTCAAGACCTTTGACCTAAATACAAAGCAACATGTTATTCCTATAAATCCCTAGACCAAACCCTTTCAACATAAACTTAGGAAAATCCACCCAAGTCTCAAACATGTTGCAAAAGAAGAACTTAATAAACTCCTAGCAGCTAAAATTATTTTTTTTGTACGACACACATAGTGGGTCCCAAATTTAGTACCCTTAGAAAGGAAAATGGTGGCATTAGTCTTTATGTAGATTCTAGGAATATAAATAAAGCCTCTAAAACACGCCATTATCCAATTCCGCCCATGGAACAAATTATTCAATGTATCTCAAGCTCTAATATTATATTCTTTTTGGATGGTTTCTCGGGCTATAATCAAATCACGGTAGCACCTACCGACCAACTTAAGACTATATTTCAAACACTTTGGGGTAATTTTGCTTATAGAAAATCCCTCTTGGACTGATTGACGTTGGGGAAACCTTCCAAAAAGCGATGAATATTGCTTTCAGAAGGAAAATTAATGAATTTGTGTTATATATTTAGATGATGTCATTGTTTTCTTGAGACAAAGGTCTAATCACTTGCAACATTTGAAAATTTTATTTGAAAGATGCAGGAAATTAAGAATCTCCATGAATCCTAAAGATTCTATTTTTTCAGTTATCAAATGGAAGTTACTAGGATGCATTATTTTGAAAGATGGGATTATAATTTATCCTAAAAGAACACAAAGAATAAAATCATTAACTCCTCCTAATTCTAAAAAGGTTGTGCAATCTTTCATGGGAAGAATAAATTTCGCCAGACGTTTTATCCCTAGCTTTTCATAAATTGTAAAACCCCATTGGGACTTAGTTAAGAATATTGTCTTTTCAGGTGGGAAGAACAACAGAAATAAGCCTTTGACATTAATAAATAGGTCAGTGCAGAGGAACCTACCCTCATTAGTCATGTTTTTTCCAAAGAGTTTATTTTGTACACTTTTGCTTCAGATTCATCTTATGTTATTGTGCTTACCTAGAAAATTGATTTAAACACACAATTACATGTTGATTTTATGAGCTCCACTTTTAAGGGAGCGGAATTGATCTATGCACCAGTGGATAAACAAGAATTTTCAATATATAAATTGTTTAAACATTTTTGTTTCTATCTGCTTAAATATGATACAAAATTAATAGTACCATATGCAAGAGTTATAAATCTATTTATTCAAAAGGAACTTGGAGAGAAAAGGGCTCATTGGATGACTTACAATAATTTCACCTTGAAATTAAACTTACACAAATTATTAAAGTTTAGGGTCTTTTCAAGTTAGTTGTTGAGTTTATGGCCGAAGAAGGAGGTGCATAACGAAAACTATGAGCTCTGACTATTAGGTGAGGGTTTGGTGGTGCAGTCTGGGCACTGTATCAAGCTCTGGCGGAGGGCAGGGCCCTTCTCGTAGAGCTCCGAAGGCGTGGGTCATTCCTAGCCCAATACATGAAGCAAGATGGGGCCAATGGGGCCCCTTACTATAAACAAACTATGATGGATAAAGGAAAAGCCCCAGTTGAAGGGATGCAGATTTCTGGATCTAAAAATGCAGGAAACGATGAGCTGGGTAAGAAGGAAAAGGCAGACGGGACAACCAAGGAAAAACAAGGTCAGAAACGGTCAAATGGAATCAAGATATCAGAAGGAAGAGACAACGGAAACCCAAATCTTGAGAAGGAATCTCTTGGGACAGGAGAAAAAACAAAATAAACTGTAGAGAACGAGGCCCAACCCCAGTAAGGCCCAGATCTGTCAAGATCTACTACAGAGAGAAAAAAACAAGAGGAACGCGGATGCTACAAGCCGAAAACCTCAAAGATTCTTCGAGTCATTATCACTGATCTAGAAATGCAAGAATATAGGGACCATATGTCTGTACATGTTGTGATCTGCAAATTCATGGGATTTTTTCAATCGGAAAAAGCCATGTGTCTATGGATAAAACAAAAATGGAAACCCAAGGGTGATGTCCGATTGCATCTGGGAGCCAAGGGCTTCTTTACGGTTGTCTTTGCGAACCTGGAAGACAAAGATCGTATATTTGATGGAGGACCCTATTTCTATGCCTCGGCAGGTCTCTACATGAGACCATGGAAACCCAACTTTTCCCTAGAACATGAGACTTTCACACACGTCCCTATTTGGATCCACCTCTTCTCTCTCCCCATAGACTACTGGAGGTCGTCTGCGGTTGAACAAATTGGAAACAAACTGGGAACCTACGTCCAAGCCTCGAAGGCCACCCTGCAAAAAAGGTACACCTCTTGTGCGCATATTTGTGTTGAAATGGATGTCTCAGGTGCCCTACATGAAGGACTATGGCTAGAATTTAGCGATGAAGTGTTCTTTTAGGCCATTGACTATGAAAAAATCCCCTTCCGATGTCATAAATGTCATGAACATGGACACCTCTTCAGGGAATGCCCTCTTAATAAGCAGACAGAAAAAACTAAGGAAACTTTGGTCAAGAATTAGGAGGGCTTTTCCTGCCCAAGTGGGAGATAGAGAGCCAATAGAAGACACTAGTCGAAAATAGGCATATCACATAAGGGCACTGGAAATGCCTTTGAAGTTTTAGAATCAGTGACATTGATAGCATAAAACTCCTAGGTACCAGACTCTGAACCAGATGTGCTGGGAACTCATAAATAGGCTTCCCTAGATCCTAACACAGTCACGATGGATAACATCCCGCACAGTGCAGAGGAAGAGAAATATATAGAGGGATATGCGTAAATGGCGGTAAGTAAAATAGGTACCGAAGATCTATAACTCAGGGATATCTTGGAGTGGGAAGGTATGGACCTAAACACAATAGTGGAACAATGGAAGCAGAAAGGGTTGGAACACATTCCAGAAGAAGAAGTAGACAAGGTAAATTTCTTGTTTTTAGCAAGACAAACGCAGAGATAAAAGGACAAAAAGGGGGTTTTGGAGCAACAAAGGGTCTGGGAATCAAGGCCCAGGGCTTGCACCAGACGAAGCACAATTCCAAACATAGACACAAGAGAGGTAGAAGGACAAATAATGAAGCCCTCCAGGAGTTAGGCTAGATGCTCCTAAACTCAGGTAAGATGAAAGCCCTTGAGGATTTCACATCCTCTTCTTAACTCTTTTTTATTATGAATATCCTTTCATGGAATGCTATAGGGCTTAATAGCCAGAGGAAACAAAGAATTCTAAAAAATAAAGTCAGAATTGAAAACCCAAACATGATCTTTCTACAAGAAACCAAATGCTCTAGTAAAAAGATGAAAGCAATCAGTAAGAAAATTGGAAAGAGAACGGAATACACAGAGGTGGAGGGAAATGGAATGGAGGGAGGTCTAGTTGTTTTTTGAAACCCACAATCCTTTCATCTAGTCAATGCAGAAGCTACAATATCCTTCATATCCCTAGAAATGCAAATTATAGGAGAACCTAGCACTTATCTATGCACTAATGTTTACAACCCCCAGAGATTAGAAGACAAGCTGCTTCTGTTGGATGGCCTTTCTAAGCTGCAACTTAGACACAGTAACGCAAAAGGAATCTACGGGGGAGATTTCAATATGATTACCTCTTTAGGAGAAAAGAAAGGGGGGCTAAGGAAACTGAACCAAGATGCAGAGGCTCTAAATCATTTCATTAGATCAGCAAAACTAATAGACATCCTCCCCAAAACTGGGCTTTATACCTGGAACAATAAAAGGGGTGGAGATAGGAAGATTGCCTCTAGACTTGACCACTTCCTCTTAATAGAAGATATTCTCTTAGAAGGTGTTATGGTGGAGTCGGATATCACACCCAGTGGGGGCTCTGATCACTGGCCCATCACATTGGATGCGGCCATCTTCAGAACTCCTAAAAACAGACCCTTCAAGTTCGAGAAGTTCTGGCTAGCCCATCCGGATTTCAAACCTAAAATCAAGCAGTGGTGGAATGAACCTCTTGAGATCAGAGGCACGAAGATGTACCGTCTTCAAGCTAAATTGAAACTCATCAAAGCCCGTCTTCGTACATGGAACCAAGAGGTGTTTGGGAACATTTTCAAAGAGAAGTTGGCCCTGGAAGAACAAATGGAACGGCTTCATAAAGAATGGCTGAAAGGAGATATCACTCAGGACTCCATCAATATTGAGCATGACCTCATGAAGAAATGGAATGCAAGATGTCTACAGGAGGAAATCCTTTGGAAACAAAAATCTCAGATACAGTGGCTCAAGGAAGGGGACAAAAATACTAAATTCTTCCATAGATCGGCCATAGACTACAGATGTACCAACAAGATCACTCGGTTAAAATATGATCAAGGAACTTCCTATGACTCGCATCGGGATATCTCCTCCATCCTTATCGATCATTTTTCCCACATCGCCATGGAACTAGATATAAACAGGGGAGGGGAAATCAGGGAAGTGGCAGCCTCCTTCCAAAAGATAATATCAGAGGAACATAATTGAAATTTGGATCGCCCTGTCACACTTTTGGAAGTCGACGAAGCGGTGAAAGAGATTCCCAATGGCAAGGCACCAGGACCGGATGGCTTTACCATAGATTTCTTTAAGGCTTGTTGGGAAATAGTGCAGAATGAAATTTGGGTTGTGGTCGAAGACTCTCGCAAATCTTCTTCCATCCTCAAGTCTCTCAAATCCACTTTCATTGCCCTAATCCCCAAGGAAGAGGCAACCTGCACCCCATCGAAATTCCAGCCTATAGCTTTATGTAATGTTCTTTATAAAATAATCTCAAAAGTAATGGCTAACAGACTAAAGCATATTCTCCCATTGATCATTTCAGAGGAGCAATCAGGCTATGTGGAAGGAAGACAAATTATGGACAACATCCTGCTAGCACATGAAATAGTTCACACCCTTCAATCCCAAAAGAAAGCAGGCGTGATCATCCAACTTGATCTATCCAAAGCCTATGGCAAGGTTAGCTGGAAGTACCTAGAAGCAGTTCTGGAGGCGTTTGGTTTTGGCCACCTCTAGATTAATTGGGTAATGGCCATGGTTAAATCACCCAGTTTCTCAATTTTGGTAAATGGTTCCCCTACCTTTCCCTTCACTCCCTCAAGGGATATTTGGCAAGGTGATCCAATCTCTCCTTTTCTTTTTGTAACTCTAATGGAGGGCTTAAGTCGTATCATCAAATCAGCAAAAGAGTGAAATGTTATTGTGGGTCTTCAACCCCTGCATAATTTCCCAGATACCACTCATCAATATTTTGTGGATGACACTATGCTCCATGGCACTCCTATGGTTCGAGAGGCCCAATGATTTAAATATATCCTTGACCTCTTCATTCAGGCATCAGGTATGGACCTCAACTTAGACAAATCTTCTATTTTCTTCTTTAATACTCATGTGGTTGTTCAGAGAAACCTCACGGCTATCCTTGGTTTCAGAAGGAAAGTAATTCACTCTAAGTATCTATGGATTCCTCTAATGGATAAGCCCTGGCAGAAAAACCACTGGGAAAAAAGGCTCTCCAACCTAGAAGAGAGAGGAAATTATTGGACGAACAGAGCCCTTAACTTTGTTGGCAGATTAGTCCTGACTAAAGCAATGTTGCAAGCTATCCCTTAGTACATGTTGTCCATTCTTCCTACCCCCAAATGAATCCTCCAAAAGATCAGAGATATTCAAAGAACCTTCATGTGGTCAGGGAAAGAAGATAAAAAGAAATGGGCCCTTGTGGCCTAGAAAAAATTATGCAAACCCAAAATCTTGGGCAGGCTAGGGCTTCAGGACCCAAAAACTGTAAACAAAGCTTCTGAAGCAAAGCTGTGGTGGATATGGATCAAGGAACCTCAGTAACCTTAGGTTGCGCTCTGGAAGGCTAAGTATGAAGAAGACTAGCGCCCTACGGACGTAGTCCGAATGACTGGTTCTATCACTGAATCCCCCATTTGGAACATGGCATGGGCAAACAAGAAAATCATCTAAGACCATTGTTTCTGGGAAATTCGAAACGTTCGCATGGCTCTCTTCCAGGAAGATGCCTGGCAATCATTTCCAAAGCTTGAGGGTCCAGATTACCAACCCCTCCAAAAAATATTTCATGAGCTCAGAAAAACTAAATTTCACCATTACTGGACCAACAACAGCTTGGACCAACATTTGCGCCATTGGAACCTGAACCTCCCTTCTCAGGAAGGCTTGCTGGAAAACCAACTGTCGACCGTGCAATATTGGTTGGATAAAAGTAAAATTCACTGGTCACAGGAAGAGGATCAACTCAGATGGGGGAAATTGGAAGGAAAAACTTTCAACCTCAAAGAAGCAAGATTCTACCTAGAACAGAGAGATCAAGAAGATAAAGTATACTAGCACAATAATGTATGGGATGCTATCAACTGGCCTAAGATCAAAACCTTCTTATGGCTTCTCATGCACAGAAAAATCCTCACTTGGGAAAATTTGCATAGAAAGGGTTATATTGGGACCTCGAGGTGCTCTCTCTATGGGGAAGAAGAGGAATCCATGAATCACCTCCTGAACGCTTGCGAGTGGGCCAATAAATTATGGGACTGGTTGGCGGAAATATTTCGGTAAACAGAGAGAAACAAAGACTCCATCTAGGACAACATAGCCAACTGGAGGACCAAATACACTAACTATGATACTATTAGCCTGCTATGGCGACTAAGCCCTGGTTTCATCGTGTGGTCTATTTGGAAGGAAAGAAACAGAAGAATATTTCAATATTAATTCTGACAAATGGATCAACTTAAAACTAATATAATGAAGAGCATAAGAGAAACAAACCTTACCATAAGTAAAGAAGAGCAGAAGGACAGGCCTTCGGCAAATGACCAGCAAATTCTGAGCATATTTGGCATCAATGGTGCAACAGGATCCATTTTTTCGTCGCAACAATAGCAGTCGGCAGCATCGCTTCTGTCTTGGCAGCTCCCTCTCCCAGGGTACTACAAGCTGAATTTTGACGGTGCTTCGCAGGGAAACCCTGGGTCGGCTGGTTTCAAAGGAGTCATTCGCAATGAAAAATGGGAAATCATGCATGTCTACAGCTGCCATTTGGGCGAAGCTACCAATAATGAGGCAGATTTTGCAACTCTTGAGCAGGGTCTACAAATTCTTATCAGACTGGGGAATGGTGCAGCTATGGTGGAAGGGGACTCGCTATTAGCAATTAATGCGACAAATAAATTGCAAAATGGTTCACAACCAGGGAAGTTTACCAAGCACTGGTGCCTTTCCATGGTCACAACTCTCATCGCTACCCATCTCTCCACTCTCAATGGGGTTGTGTTTCAGACAGTTAGGTGAACTGCGAATGCTATGGCAGATGTCTTAGCTAATCATGCGGTGGACAACCCAAAGAGTGTCCTTGACACATGTTGGCAAAACATCCCATGTGATAACCTGCGTCAAGAATGCCTTCAGATTTCAACTAAAGACCTAGCGGGAATCTCAGGCGATACGGATAGGTTATGGGATACTGATAATCAATGATAAATGAGGTCTGACCATTATGTTTATTCTTTAATTCTTAATTCACGGAGGTGGCACCATTGGCTAATTTCCTATGGCTCGTGTTGGAAAATGTGAGAGATTTATTACACTAACAAAGGACAGAACACCAGGTTTGATATATTATACATGTGGCCTCATCTAATAAAGAAAAAGTGTGGCAACCAGAGCAGGATTAACCGTAATGATCGGGATTTCATCTGTCACCTGCATGCGAACAAGGTTTTCAGACGGAAGGAAAAGACAGGGGTTTCGCTTCAGACCAAGGCTCCTTATACCGATTTCCCAATTATAAATCCAATGCTAAACGGTAAAGAATACACCCTTGCTTGCTTGCGAAATCTCTCTACTTCCTTTCCTATTGTTCTTGTTCATGTTCAGCTACCTGTGAGTGAAGAAAGAGTAACTAGCATCGAACCATGTCTGAGCGAAACCTCCGCAGTTCCAAGGCCGCCCGTGAGTTACAAAGAGAAAAGGAAGGTTTCGAATCCTCTGTTTCCAGCAAAGGGAAACATAAAATTGAAATTCTACAAATAGAAGTGGATAAAGCAAGTGAAGGAATGGATAACAAGGCTATCGGTGAAGAGGTGGACTGGTTAACTGACACTCGCACCCCAACCACCAAAGCCACCTAGTTTTTAAGAACAAAGAGCATGGCCTGGCAACTGAAAACAATGCTGGCCAAAGCGATGAGCATGCAAGGAGCGGCTATCAAGGATTCTTACCAGGCTAACTTCCTTGCCTCACCAAATAATTTGGCACAGCTGGACTACTTGGATATTACTCTCAAGTCCCTAGTTGAAGAACTCAAAATGCAGTCTAAGCGTCTTGAGGGGTTTATTAAGCTCTTTGAGCTCTACCTTCAACATGTGTTGAACATCTCAATTGAGATTCCTACAGAAAATACCAAGACAACCATAATCAGGCACTTCAAGCCTCGCAGCATGCCTAAGGGTAAAGAAGACGCAGGCCCAAGTGGTGCTCGCACCTCTGAAGCCGATCACCCCAAAAAGTAAGCATGCAGTTCCTAGATGGATGTCTTTTGGCACATTTCCGTTGGCGAATGTTAGCCTTCTATTGTGTAGTTATGTTAGTTTACCTATCTATGTTAGGCAGCCTTGTGAGGCTGGCCATTTTCTTTATCAGTCTTAATCTTGGTAAGAAAGCTTTTGGTGTAACTGGGATACAATTTGTTTCGAGCCAGTATTGGCTTAGTTTCGGGTGCTATCTTTTTCTGTTAAGTTTCTCCTCTGTTAGGCCTGACCCCATGTTTCTCAGGCTGTTCTAGAACAGGCAGGCCCCTTTTGTAACTTTATGCACTATTTTTGTGATCTAATACAACTGTTGATTTACACAAAAAAAAAGTTAATTTTTGAGTTTGTTTCTTCTATCGATAATTCTTTCACTTATGATAGTTCATGTATTAACAATGAAGTGTCTCTTATACAAAAATAATTCTTATGGCATGATTATGATTCTAATTCATGGTATTCAAACATTAGATTTTATTTGAAAATTGGTACAACTCCCTCTCATCTCAATTAAACTCAGAGAAGAGCATTGAGATTTAAATCAAATTCGTATCAACTTATTAACTATTTTATTTTCAGAAAACATATGATGTGGTGGTACTTCATTGTCTAGAGCAGGAAGATACCTCGAAAATATGTGAACTTCGTCTTGGCCCTACTAGTGACCACTTTGGTGGTGTTACCATTGCTCAAAATGTGTCGAGGGTTGGATATTATTGTCCAACTTTGTTTAGATATGCCCATACCCTTGTAAGAAAATGTGAAACATGCCAAAAAGTTGCTAGTAGATTAAAGAAACTTGTTTTTCCCTTACAACTCGTATTTGTTGAAGCTCAATTTCAGCAATGGGACTTAGACATAATTAGACTTTTTAATCCTTCCTCAACCCAACAACACAAATATATTATAACAACTACTAATTATTTTACAAGAGGGTTTGAGGAAGCATCTCTTTGTGTGGTAAGCGCAAATCAAGTTGTTAAATTCCTTGAATCTCATATCATCACACGTTTAGGTTTTCCTGAATATTTGGTCTCTTATAATGCATCATATTTTTCATCTAATGAATTAGACACATGTGCCATATAAAAAAGAATAAAGATTAAATATTTAGCCAATTATTATCCACAAGGAAATGGTCTTGATGAATCCTCAAATAAAAATTTACTGAAAATTCTTAAAAGAATAGTTTCATAAAACTAGAAAATTACCATATCACGATATTTAATGCATTATAGGTTGACAGAGTCACACCAAAAGCTTCCATTGGAAACTCGCCCTTTCTTATTTTATATGGTAGAGAATTTATTTTACCCCCTCATATCTTTCTTCCTTCTCTGAAATTTTCCCAGGGTGTCCAAGACAATAATTCATCATCCAAGGAAAACAGAATTAATGACTTATTGAAATTAGAAGAAGAGAGACAGAGAGCTAAAACTAAGTTTGGCCGACACCAACAACTATTTAAATGTTGGTTTGACAGCAATTTTTCTTCTAATAGGAACCTTGAGGTTCGTGATTTGATTTTAAATTGGGATAAGCCTCACGAGGATAAAGGAGAACACACAAAGTTCCAAAAGTTATGGTTTGGACCTTTCATTGTTACAAAAATGATTTGACGCAACACATTTCGAATACAAAACTGGGAAGGTCAACCTAAGTCACTACCTTTCAATGACCAAATTTTAAAAAGATGTTTTTCATGATATCTTTTTAGATACTTTTATACATATTTATTTTTAGGTTTGTATTCTCTTTTTTTTTTCTTTTTCTACCTCTTTTGTGTTGCTTTCTATTTTAAATTCCACAGTAAATCTGCCTAAAAACATATTTAATATATTTTATGTTAGATAAATTATTGGTTTATATGTTAATGATTGAAATTTTTCTTTCTGTTTGTTCTCAATCTACAATTCCTTTGTTCAAAGGTATCCTTATTAGAAAATTGTAGGAATTCTTTAAGTTCACTTCTGTTTAAAAAAAATCATGTTTTATATTAAACAAGTTATTGGTTAATAACATCATCTATAGTTGGAAAAGGGTAAACTTCTTCCGCCATCACGTCTCTTAAGGAGCATATTTTCCTCCCCATCCGTTAAACGTATAATAAAAATTTCCAAAATGTAATTCAATAATAAAAAATAGTTAATTGGAAGACAGGATGTCTCATTACAAGTCGACTTACCATGATCATTGGTGTTAACGAAAGTGACATTACCATTATCTGGTCACTAAGACAGGGTAGTGGATTCCAGTTGCATAATTGGAACACAAGGGGTCTCATAACAAGCCAACTTGCAAATATTTTTTTAATTCCTGTGAGTGGCACTACCATCATCTGGTTACCAAGCCAGGGAAATGGATTTCTATTACTCTGAACTCAAAAATAATAAAAAATAATGAAAGTAATCTGATAAATAACTCTTAATTCATTTTAATGTATGAGATACTAGCACATATGAAGGCTAAAAAGTAACATGTTGAGGCTATGAACACTTGTTGGAAGGAGTGGCATTATCTATTGTATTGAAGTCTTATTATGTTACCAGCTTTCCTAATCATTATTTATCATTTTTATGTGTTACATTTATGAATTCATCTATATATTAAGTAAATTTGTTTTACTTTGAAACTTGTAAAATGCTTTCTTTTATGAAGGTACTAACTCATGAAAACTTATTTTGTCTTGCAGAGAAAACTAAAAAGAAATGAAACCTTCAATACATGACATGTGATGTGGATTTATCTAATCTTACCATAATATTTCAAGCAAAGATATCTGGTCTAACCCAGTAGGTCACCAATTATTGGCAGGCCAACCACCTCCCCTCTCATTTTCCATCAAATGATAAGGGGCCGTCTCATTTTATGGTTTTTTTTTTTCGTTTTGATTTGGTTTGACTACATTATGTATAGCCTATTTTATTTTTCTTGAGAAATTTTGTGATATACCTTTCATTACTTCCATGATTTTTATATTTTTATATTTTTTGTGACTAATGCATTCCCTTTCACTGGAATTTTATTGAGAGTGAAGAACGTTGGTTTATGGTCTCATAATAGAAAATTTTACCGAAGGATTATTACTTTACTTTTCATTTGAATATGTGAAAAGTAAGACTGCTACATAATTTTCATTTTTTAGCAGCCTCAACTTATGTTAAGGATTTGATATTATAAATTCATTTGAATATTAATACCTTCATATATAACGCATAAAATTGTATTCAAGGTTAGTCATTGCTACCTCTCTTAAACAATGTATATCGGGTTTATTACAATTGTCTATCGAATGATTGCAATACCTTATATCAACCTTGATTAATATTGTTTATTATAACATTGTCGGTCATTAAACATGGTTTAATATTAAAATTGGAACTTATGCTCATAACTATGTTTTGGAGATATTTTTTTGAAGTTCCTTGATCTTCTGTTGTAATATTGTGAGGTTATGTGTGATTATTGTGGGATTTGTGCTATCGGATTGTGGTAATCTATGTCAATTAATTAGCAATCATGATTCATTCCACATGTGTTAATCCAATGACTATATGCACTCTTATATGTCTTCATCATATACTTTTGTACCTTGTTTTTTAATATCCATCTCCGAAAATGATTGTTAAATTTTTGAGATCGAATTGATCTCTAGTTGTCTCATATTTCTCTTCTCTGAATGTTATTATATCAATGTTAAGATTTAAGGTTTCGAGGGTTTCTCCCTATTTCATGACCATATTTAGTTTCGACTCACTATCCTAACTGCAAAGCTCTTGAGAGTTTAGCAATGGCTTGATTTCTTCGAACCGAGGCCATTAGTACTGATATGCTTGAAGTATATGAATAATGTGCTCATATTTTCCTTAGTATTGGATAGTTCAAGATTCTGCAACTTTTTCAGGGGTTTATTCAAGGGGCATCTGAAGTTTTTTCCTTTTCGTTCAATGGAGAGAAGGACAAGGTGGGAGATATAGAAAATTTTGTTGATGTCGAATTCATATTAGAATCACTTGTCCTACCTCTCGATGGGGAAAAGTGGTGAAATAACCACATAGTTTGTGGCATTATTTGGAGAATATTTGTTGGCATGAGGGGTCCTAACCCAGGTTTGGAGTTAAGGTTAACCAAAAAAACCCTCTTACTATTGGCCCTTTCGGCAGTGACCTACTCGTGCAGGTCAAAGTCTCACCTGAAGCAGTATTGGAGGGTGTTGGAACTAGGTTTCCACACCCTGAGAGAGAATTAAGTGATGGGAGTGTCTTTAGATCTAAAAAAATTGTGGTCTGACGTTCGCAATAGAAGCCCTAACCAGCAACCCTAACTAGGTATATTTAGGTCAGGTTACGTAGGTTATCATGTGCGCGCATAGATAAAGGTCACGTAATATCTTCAACAGCCTTAATACATAATATTCAATTTCAACAGTAATAGTTCTATTCATTTAACATTCATCTAAAGAAGAAGACAATTGTGCAATCTATCCAAACACAGATAACACAGTAAATGGAAATAACATACAGAACCGATCATAAAGTAGAAAACAGATGCATTTGATACTTAGATTTCTCCCAAAACATTCCTTTTTTCATTAACATTTCATATCATCCTTACAATACTTTTTTTCTACCCGCGCACACAGCCAGCAGGAGCCTTCTAAACCCAGACAACTTCGCCTTTCAGCTCAAAACATCATATCAAAACTTAGTTCAGAATTACTACTTCTCTTGACTCGATCTAGACTCCTATTTATACCTTTTAGATTTTGCTTATCTAAGGTTCACAAACTGTGGTTTGCAGCCCCTATTTCTACCCTTTTGCCCATTACAACTCATGAGGAGCTTTGACCCACCCCAAAGCCCCTTGACCTATGATTTTCTTAGCATGCACGACTTAACTTTACAAAAATGCTATATTTTTATCCAAAATTCGGTCCTAAGGGACCCCGCTCCAACAGGCCCCCAACGCAATCTTGTGACTTGTCCCGAGTCACATCAATGTTGCATTATTCATCTTGAGCTGCAACTCCTTGATTTCAGCGATGAAGGGTGCCAAGAGGCCCATGCTCTGATCAGTTTCACTCTGTGTTGTGTCCACCAACTTCTGTGATGTCATCCCTTCTGTGGCAAGGTTGATGCTTTGATAGGTCTGGTTCAAATTCTTGATAGTTGCATCCAGATCTTGCGGCAACTTCATCGCCTCGTCAACCCATGACTTCATGTGCTCCATCACGATATGCTTCTTCCTTCGCAGCTCCTCTACTTTATAGCGCAAGATTTTTCTAGTCTATAAGCAGGCCATGCGTTGAGCAGGTACCAATGTAGGCAAGGCCTCGTGAAGGTCGTCAAAGGCCTACTCCTTAGCACGCAATTCCTACATTATATTTTTGACCAGTGGATCCGTCTTCATAGATTTCCACAATCCCATTGTTGTTTCTGGCAGTGTTGTGCCCTTGCCGATGGTGGCAGTGACAATTATGATGCTTCCTTGACCAAGGCCTCCCGTTGCATGCGCACTTCTCTAGGATTTTCGGGCTACAGCTTGGCTTGCAATGCGGTGATTTGTTGTTTGAACTCTATTTTTACTATCTACACCTCTGACCAGGAAGCCTTGAGTGCTCTGACCAAACTCCCAAATTTTACCTGCGGCGTTGTGGATGCAGGGATGGCCACCTTTGGTAGGTCACTGCATAGTATATCAATCAAATGTTCTAACTCTGCTCACTGTGCTACAACCACCTGCTGCATTGTCTGAGCTTGGAGTGAAACTTTTGTCTTTGCCGCAAGCTTCTTCTCACCTTTGCTCAGTGGTTGTTGCATGTGCACCTCCGTACCTTGCATCTTGTATGTGATGGTTGTTTGCATTGCGTACTAATTTCCACTAGGAAGCATGGATAAGTCTATCCTGGCCTCTGGGTAGATCTGCACCTACGAGTGCAATTCTAGCTAATCGAGAGTGATTGTTGTGCCTAGTAAGGGGCAGATCCTGTTATCTATTGTGGTGATGATCATCATTGTAGATTGGCTTGCTTGAATCGGCCTCACTTGATTCATGCTTTCCTTAATATTATCAGTCTTCAATTGTAGTACCTGGAACCTTGAATAAAGTGCTTCCACTGCAGCCTTGTACTGCTCCTCCATGGATTTCCATCTATCCTCAGAGACAGATGCAACTGCATCTGCGATCTTGTCAAGGTCATCTTCTTTCAGCGTAACTTCCTTTGTGCTTCCAACCTTAGAGCCTTTCCTTTCTTTCGTGGACCCTTGGGGGTTTCTACACCACGCTTCATTCCTCTCGCAGACTCTGCACCAGTGCCATCCAACCCATCGAGGCCTCCAAGGTCCAAATCGACTTCTCCTCCAATATCTTGCTATGTGTATTTCTCTACTTCCTATTTTGTATATTTTTCAGCATTATTTTCTGCACCCATCTCTGCATATTTTTCAGTGCGCGACTCTGCTTCTTTTTCTTTGTCTCCTAGTGTTGTCTATTTTCCAGATGTGGACGCTATAACGGGTTGGGTGGAGCCGAGCCCTACCTTACACATTGCTGGCCAGGTCACAATGACCTGGTCGATCTTCGCTTCAGTCACCATAAAGGAAAAATTATACCAGACAGGGTCGTTGCGTGCACTGATCCACTCATGGTGCATGGTAACCTGAAATTATGAAATAATTTTTCACTTCTCATACGTTAATGTGGATAGTCTTAGTCAAAAATGTATTGTTGCTACCAGCGCACCCTCAAATATAACCCAAAATATTTTGTTCACCTTCACTCGCTTGGGGTCGGTCAAATCCCACAGATTGGCATAGCGCGCCCCTTCGCATACACCAGGCTCCAACACTGGGAGGACTGGACCCTCTAGAGTCTCCCATGCTACCAGTGCAATTAACAACAACATCCATAGGTAGCATAATTTCTTCCCTTTGTCCTGCACCTTGCGTACGTTTTCTAGAAATTATTGGCAGTGGTACTAGGACCAGTTGTAGGTAACCACCCACGCATTGGCCTGCCAACGCAATCACATGTGCAGGGATTTTCTTTGGGACGCACTTGCACATCAATTTGCAGCCTAGGACTAAGGTTCCTAGGCTCACACTCGGGTCTTCAATCTACTGCACTAGGAATTTTTATAGGTCAAATTTGTCATTTCTATCATTCTCAGCCATTTTTTTGTTGTATTCTCAACTGTATGATACCTCTTACAAACCAGTGAACTTACCTAATTCTTCCTCCTTTTAAAAGTAAATTTTTTCAATGTCTCTTTAGTGTTTTTCTTTATCATTGGAAAACCAAATTCAAAGTATTTTATTTCTGCATTAGATCCATTTTTTTTCATAAAGGAAATTTTCATTTCATTCTTCGTTTCCTAAAGGAAAAATTGTAGTTCCATTCTTCGTTTTTCCTAAAAGTGAAATTGTTGTTAAATTCCTCTTTTCTCAAAGAAGAAGACATTTGTTTTTTGTTGATTTAATGCATATAGTTTCATTTCTTTCATTCACATTAAGGTAGATTAAAATAAAAACATGCATGTGCATATAGTGAATTGTGTGTGTTTCATAGGAACAAGTTAGGAAAGCTGCATTTTATTTTGTGCTCTTTGTTGTTTGCTCTAAATCTGATTTCTCTTTCCCTTAGTAGCTAGGATTTTCATTGAAAAAGCTAAAATTGAAAAGTTTTCTTATCATTTTAGTTTTCATTTTTAGGAATTTCCATCACATCACACGGTAAACCTCAAAGACAAACTTTCTAAACAAGATCAACTTAAAATTTACATCAATTTACCTAAGAAAGCATTGGAACCATAACGATAACATTTAGAAGGTGTAGGCTAGAGACGTGTTCCAACGTCATTAACCATAGCAACTGTCATTAACTTATCTTTGATACATTCCGAGTGTGATACCTCACTCCACGTACATAATTATATCGTAGCTCGTCCATGTACCTTCGGGTATATAGGGTGGTGTTCTAGTACGAAAAGTATAAGGGGGTGCTCTCATTGTGCGGTTTCGCATTAGACGGCGCTAATACGGACTTGGGCCTCCATGTACCTTCGGGTATATTTGGGAGGACAAATTTAGGTTGCTATCCATCCATAGTGAACTACGTTAGCCGCCTTGTAACTTGTGATACACCGAACACAGCATTCATGGAGATTTCCTGCCCATACTTCTTGGTTCGCCAAGAAGTATTCTGTAGTTCATAATTACTTGGTAAACCTTTTTCCTAGAACTACCCTTTTATTTTTTTCATTTGTTTTTGGTCATAAAATAAATCAGTCATCGTGGAAGAAGAACATCCCTTTCCCCGTTGCTCACGTAGAATAGCATTGAAACCACCTTTACCACCAAAAGCCATTTCTGGTCGCGCGAAGGCGACATCGCTCTACAGAAACTAGTACTATCAGTACCTCTGGTGCAACATCATCCTCACATATACCAGATTTGACTCAAGTTGTTTTTACAAATCTTTGCTCATTTACTATTGTTGAGAAGCATTCCTCACAACTACCTGTGGTCATGATCCATCCAATCAATGAGACCATACCTCTCAAACCCGATGTTGTTCAAATGGAAGTTGATCCGGATCCGCAGTATTTATAGATCCATTCTGAATCTGAACACAAATTTGGTTGCTATGGATCCATCTTAATTCCCAAGTACTTATTTTGTCTATCACGAAGCCATCGACTAATGTTTTGGTGTCAACGTGTAATAAATATTGCAGTAGTCAGGTTAATGATCAATCTACTACCTCAACCACGAATCCGTTACAGAATCGATACCACCCACTGCTATTGCTGAATTGAAAATAAATCCACCAAAGGGAGTCGTTCATAAATCGACATTTACTCCTCGAGCCAGAGCTACTAAAAATTATAATATAGTTATAGATTTGGCTCAATCCCCTTCATTTATGTCAGTGCTTGAGGTGCTTCAAAATTGTCCCTCCCAGAAGCAACCTTTGTTTTTGGCAACTGGTGGAATTGATCCGGCAGATTCCAATCTCGTATTCTTTAATCATACGGCCTATGTGCCGCAATTACCAGCAGAATTGGCATTTGCCATCCTAGCAAATTTTCTCAATCACCTCTTCATTTATACTATTATTGATAAGGGAGCTCTACGTGCATTATGTCTCTAAACTGATGGAAGTCACTTGGCTCACCCTGCCTATCTCAATCGCCTACAACGTTGAAAGCTTTCGACGGATGTATATATAAGCTTTGAGGTATTATCAATGAATTACATGTTAAACTAGGGGGGAAACAGTGAATTTTGAAGTTGAGGTCATTGGCGAACCCCTTGACTACAACATTTTACTCGAAATTGTTGGAATGGGGCTCCCTAAGCTGCAAATTTTGTATATTTTTTGTATTAATTAGTCTAACGCGAGGATTTTGGGGTGGGTCAAAGCCCTAAACGCATTGTAATGGGTCAAAGGGTAGACCTAGAGTCTGCAAACCATATTTTATGGACCACAGGATAGTGTAGGCTACATCGATATAAATAGATGAATAGTTTGAGTCTAGATGAAGGCATGAATTAAGATTGATGCTACGTGCGAACTGCTACATTTGTTTTGGGTTGTTTTGGGTAAGGACTCCTGCTGGCTGTGTGCACGGAGATCCTCGGTCCTACTGTGTACGGACCCCGCTAGGCTGTGTGCGCGGGTTGGTTTTGGTTGTAAGTAGATCTAAATGTTAATGAATGTGAAGTATTGTTAAATTATATGTGTGTTATATGGATCAATTATGTTTACTGCTGAAGCGTATCTGTGATGATTATTTAGCTGCGAATGTATCTGTGTTTTTACATAAGTATATATGTGATCTATTATTATTTGTGATTATAAATGCTCTATGATGGTATCTAGTAATGTGCACGTGGATGAGAATGTATTTATTAGATCTGATAGTTTTGTTATGGTTATATGCTAAGTATACTGTTAAAAGGGCTACGAATAAACTCATTTTGGGTAAACCTAGCAATTTATAATACAGATCTGCCTCGAATTACCTACTCTCTCTCAGGGTGCAGAAACCTAGTTCCAACACCCTCCCATACTCCTTCGGGTGGGACCTTTGCCTGCGCAAGTAGGTCATTGCCGAAAGGGCTAGTATTATAGGGGTTTTTTGGCAAAACCTTAACCTTCGAACCTGAGTTAGGACCCCTTAAGCCAAAAAATGGTTATGTTGCTGGGACCAGGAGCATTTTGAGAGAGAGATCGAGTGATTCCACAAGGTCCTTAGAGACCTGAGATGGTTTTAATTGAAGACTGGTTTGAAAGACATATTCAGAAGTTCATTGTAGAAGAGAATCGCAGTAAAAAATTGACGGCTGAGAAGTGGAAGAACAAATACATCTTCATCGAAGTCTATGAAATTTTCCTTGTAACCTTTGCGCACGAGCATCAAGAGTGGTTGGCAAGGCTCGTATAATTCCATATGTGTTGGAAGGACAATCAAGTAACGTAGTGGACACCAAAATTGATTCAACAGCTGGAAAGGACTGACAATACAATCACTTGTACTGTAGATCACTGGGTAGATAGCATGTTGGGCGTATTCATGACAGAATTCACAATCGATCAGCTCATATCCTACTCTGAGGCAGAGCAGAGGTTCTTCAAGGGTTTTCGAGGTAAGTTCTTAAAAACATTTCCTTTGTTAATCAAAATATTAATGTGCAAAAAGGGTGTTCTATGCAGCCACGCTGAGCGAATGACCTCTGATTTGAGTAAGAGCATAACACGAAGTGGTAACTTCTACCGAACTAATCAAGAAGGAGATAGATCTGTCTACAGTCCATTAAGGGAATTGGCTACGCATAGCCCTCTAGCTACACCACCTTCAAGTCAGCATAAGGGTAAGAACTCACCCACACCTCCACCACCACCAAAATACAATATGGCCACGCACATGAAGCTACCTAGCTTCAAGGGTGTAGGGGATGAAGATATGGACCGATTTCGTTTTGTCGCAAAATAAATATGGGTTACGTAGAATGTGGCTATCAATGTTGTAAAGAGAGCGCATCTATCACTCGCCTTTGAAGGAAGGGCCTTGGATTGGTATATTTGGTTCGTAGGATACCACGCGGATCCATCTATTCCAGAGATTAAGACAACGTTAAAACAACAGTTTTGGAAGCCTAAGTCCTACTCTCAAATAGTGGTCAGCTTGAAAGACTTTAGACAGGGATCCACTGAATCGATATGGGAAGCTGATCATTGGCTTTAAAAGGTTATCAGAGATGGGGAATTTTAGTATGATGATAGGTAGCACAAGGAATGGTTTATCACTATGCTATTGCCTCACCTGTGTGGACCTATGGGTCAACAATCGATCACAATGCAAGAGAAGGCCTTGGAGATTGCTATGAAACTAGAGGTTGCGCCGAGGTACGATGCTCATTTTTGGGTACATCAGATCCAGGGGAAGTTGGAGGAAATTCACCTTGAAATACAAAACCTACGAAAAGAACGGGGGAAAGAGGCTAGTCTAGACATATGGTACATAAGATGTAGGGCGTATGTCCATACCAAGGATCAATGTCCTTTGCTAGCATATTACATGCAGTCTAAGGGACCTAGCCCATTTCATCCTCAGGATGCGGGACCAAGTGGTCCAATGTTATGGTCCGTTGATTGTTGTGTCATCGGGCTACATGATACTAACCACTATCCCCATCTTGGTGCTTACACTCCAGAATTGAAGCAACAATGGTGTCGATTCTACTCCTCTGTGGGGCATGACAAGCATAATTTCTAAATCTATGACTTGATGATATATCGAGGAAACTTTTACAGGGTATAGGCTGACCCTTCTTCACCACTATCTCCCTCAAGCAGAGGAGGCTCCCCAGCAAGGGGCATAGAAGGAAGGAGGGGTGAAGGCGCAGGTCGAGGAAGAGGACAATTGATCTGTTAGAACTGTGGGGAGATAGGGCACTTTGCGAGGGATTGTCTGAACCCTGTGTGAAAATCTTGTCGTTATTGTAGACAACTGGACCATGTGATTTAATACTTTATGATTCTGATAGAAAAAATGCAAGAAAAATAGCAGACGCCTACGCAGAATGTACAGAGGGTTAAGGTAGAACCGTGTGATGAAGGACCAAGTATTAATTTCATAACGCACAGCGGCATGGCTACTGGAGGATCTAAGGAGAAATCCAAAGCTGAACCTCTTATATGGAAAGTAGCAGCCAAACAGGAAAGCTTGGACCTACATAAGGAAAAGGAAGTCTTCGTCGTAGCTCGCAAGAACTTTACTAAGGATGAGGTGCCTACTTCAAAAGCTCCAGTAAACCTGAGAACAGAAGATGAAGTTAAACCATTTCTACAGCCATGTATGAAGATTCTACGCAACCAGAAGGCAGTATAAAATCTGCAAGCACTAATAGATGGCTATGCAGAGAGAACTAACCCACCCCTAGAAGTTAAGGATGTGCACAAACTTTACAAGCATACGAAACGCATTGGTCGGGAAATGCGGCTAATAGCGCAGATTGGCGACTATGAAATGGATCAAGTTATTTTGGACCTGGGATCAGATGTGAACGTACTTCCCAAGAAAACTTGGCAGCGAATGGGAGAACCTAGGTTGGAATGGTCCACTATCCATTTGCGCATGGTCAACCAGCAGAAGATCATACCGTTGGGAATACTGTCAAAAATTACGGTAGATATCGTAGGATTTAAGGTCCACGCCGACTTTGAGGTCATTCAGATTGTGGAAGATGCGAACCCCTATCCTGCGCTCCTAGGATTGGATTGGGCAATAGACATGGGAGGTATTATCAACCTAAATAAAAGAAGCATGGTGTTTGAGAATGAGGGTACAAGGGTGATAGTCCCCCTAGACCTTGCAGAAGGAGAACGGTATACGGAACCAATGCGCAAAGAAGAGGATGTGGATCACATCTATAAGTTAACCACTCAGGACGAATATTGGATCAATCCTATGGATGATGGTGTGCTTTGCTGGCAAAAGGACTTTGAATGCTTCTCTGACTCTGACGCGGAGATATAAAATTGGAAAAATTGGTTACATGATGTATCTTCGTTTCAATGTCTTAGAATCACAAAGAACTTTTGATGCATCTCTTTAGAGGTAAGAGAACTGCCCTACTTTGATGGTTCTTGTATTATTAGGGAGTTTTTGCAAGCATTTGAAGCCGAAGTCCCATGGGAGTGAAGGCTATGGGCCCTTAGTCTAGCCATGTACGCAACCCTGGCAAGGTGGTGGGACACGCATAAAGGGACATTCCAGGATTGGGAAGAGTGTCGAGACATGATGGTCCTATGGTTTGAACCTCTAGTTCACCTGTGCGTAAAGACTTTCCTTAGCCCAGGGGACCCGCGCGAGCACTTGTCTGCATGGATGGAGATGTGGTGCGAACAAACTATGGAAGAATAGGTTCACATGTTCATTCATGCCTTGGGGCCAATACCCACTGCATGATATTTAGATGCATAACTACACCATCACACCCGCCACTAGGAAAAATTAAAGGACATGTTTGTAGGGACATTTGGGTTGGTAGGTGGAATGGAGGCACTCGACGAAGCTCTGTAGGATATAGATGCCTTAGTATTTGATGAATCACGCCCTTGTGCAGCACAGGGGGCATCAACATGGGAAACACAGATGCAGAATATTGTCAATTTTCGCAATTTATCAATAGAAGAGTGTGATGAAGACCTGCAAAATCTCTCTATCCCAGAGTCGAAGGGAGAGCGCGCAGTTTCTGGACCCCCATTGCAGACCGTCGATTTCACTAAGCCTCTGAAGCTATGAGAAGTCAACATTGGACTGAAGGAGCAACCTAAGCTAGCTAAAATTTGGGACTACTGGGATGATGATACTGTGGGAAAAGTTGCAGAACTCCTCATGGAATACCAGGACTTATTCCTGACAAAATTTTTGGAACTCAAAGGGATTACAGGGGACCTAGGATTCATTCGCATCACTTTAAAACTAGATGTGCACCCTGTGAAGCAGTGCCCTTATCGGTTGAACCCCAAGTACAAACAAAAAGTCAATGAAGAAATCGACAAAATGCTCGTCGCAGGTATCATCGAACCAGTCGAACAGTCAGACTGGGTAATTCCTATGGTGGTTCAAAAGAAAAATACCAAGGGAGAGATCTGGATTTGTGTTGACCTGCGGAAATTGAATGATGCCTGCGTACATGATCCCTTTCCTACACCATTCTCAGATGAAATCCTTGATAGCATGGGGGGGCAGGAAACATACTCATTCACGGATGGGTTCTCAGGCTACCATCAGATCATTATCGTACCTAAAGATCGTATCAAAACTACGTTCGTTACTAAATGGGGATATTTTCAATATACTGTCATGACATTTGGGCTCAAGAATGGCCCTACCATCTTTTCGCGGGTGGTGGTCGCAGTATTCAATGAATTCGTCCACAAGTTATTGGAGGTATATTTTGATGACTGGACCATCTTCGGATTGGTAAAGAAGCATGTCTCAAACATGCGCGTGATGCTGGACGCCTGTAGAAAGCACCAGATTTACCTGAATATCAAAAAGTGCATATTTTTCGTACCCTCTGGAATCTTTCTCAGTCATATAGTTTGTCGACAAGGATTGATGGTTGATCCTGCCAAAATAGAAGTTATCATCAATCTGGAAGTACCTAAAACCGAGAAACAGATGTACTCTATCCTCAGACATACAGGCTACTACAGGAAGTTCATTCAAGGATACACGCTGATCACAGCACCTATGGAAAAATTGCTAAAGAAGGACGTTTCATTTTTTTGAGACGATGAGTGTCAGAAGAGCTTCGAGCTACTCAAGGAGAAGATGGTCTCTACGCATATTCTTATCTTTCTGGACTTGGCGAAGGTTTTCCATGTTCACGTAGATGCGTCAGGAATCTCCCTGGGAGTTTTCCTTACGCAGCCTGGAGACGGAGACATTGACCATTGAGTTGCTTTTGCTAGTAGGAAACTTTCTGGTGCAGAGCGCAACTACTCCACGACTGAGCCTGAGGGGTTGTTCATGGTGTACGCACTACAAAAATACCAGCATTATCTATTAGGAGGGCACTTAAAGATGTTTACAGATCACTCGGCTTTGAAGTACCTAGTGAATAAGCCTGTGTTGGGGGGGAAATATGTTGGTGGCTACTACTATTCCAAGAATATGACTTTGAGATCATTGTCAAGCCGGGAAGGTTGAATGTTGGGCTGGACCACTTATCCCGAATCGAGAGCGGTGAGGAACCCACCGACCTAGAAGAAGGATTTCCCTATGTGTATTTGTTCGTGATTAAAGTGTTTGATGCACACTTTTCCGACATCATTCAGTTCCTGACTACAAGGATGGCACCCGCAGAGTATTTGGTACAACAGAAGAAAGAGTTGGTAACCCGCACAGCAGATTTTACCATCATCGCAGGCCATTTTTATAAGATGGGAGTTGATGAGGTGCTGCAAAGATACGTATTGGAGCTTGAATGGCACACCATCTTAATGATAAGCTCACGGGGGCGTAGCAGGAGGACACTATGCAGGGAAAGCAATGGCACAGAAGATATTTAGAGTTGGGCTATGGTGGCCTACACTGCATAGTGACTCTCACGACTATTGCAAAGCCTGCGATACATGCCAAAGGACGCGAAGCCTACAAGTGTTTGAAAAATGGGCCATCGAATTTGTTGGGCCCATCAACCTGTCAGGGAAGAAGGCAGGTGCACACTACAACATCACTGCGACTGATTGTGTAACCAGATGGGCCGAAGCACAAGTTGTGAAGGATTGCACTGCAGATACCACTACGCACTTCATTTTTTAGCATATTCTGACTAGGTTTGGTTGTCCAAAGATCTTAATGAGTGATAGAGGTACGCACTTTGTTAATGAAACAATACAGGCCTTGATTGAAGAATTTTGGATCCACCATGCGAAAAGCACTTTGTATCATCCACAGGCAAATGGAGTGGTAGAAGCTTTTAATAAAATCTTGGAGAAAACAATGACTAAGGTCTGTAAATTAGATCACAGCAACTGGGACATGCACATCCCATCAGTCCTTTATGCCTATTGCACCACTTGCAAGAAATTGACTAGAAAAACACCCTTTCGGATGGTTTATGGAAAGGAGACCATTATGCCAATGGAATACATTGTGCCTAGCCTATGCATCACCACCTTTACAAACATGGTAGAGCCTGATATCATGGAGGAGCACTTAGCGCAACTTGTGGCTTTGGAGGAAGATTGTTTCATTGCTAATTTCCATCAACAGGTTCAGAAGGATCGGGATAAGGCATGGCATGATCGACATATTTGGAAAAAGACATTTGCGGAGGGAAAATTGGTCGTGCTGTATGATAGCCAGTTTGCGAAACACCCAGAGAAGTTCCAACAGCACTGGCTAGGTCCCTATATGGTAAAATAAATAACTAATGGAGGATTTGTTTAGCTAGCTACCATGTGCGGCGATATGATACCAGGATAGTCAATGGCAGCTGACTCAAACCATACCAAGTCAAATGACCATATGGTCGGAGTAGCTGTATGGGGCGGAATAGGTGCTGAGGTCGGTCACAAGTCCGAAAGCTTAAAGAAGTGCACTGAGAGCGTAGCGGTGCGCTAGGAGCGTGGGAGATACGCTAGGAGCACAGGGGTGCGCTGGGAGCGCAGGAGGTACGCTGGGAGCGCAGGGGTGCACTGGGAGCACAGGAGGTGCAAAAATTAGCCGTTGGAACAGTAAAACTAGGTAAAAATAAAATTTTACCGTTGAAGGGAGCGGGCAACTAGAAATTAATGAGCTGATTTCTGAAGATCTTTTACCGTTTACTTGAGGGTAAGTTTCTGATAAGCCTCACCCAACCATTGGGTGACTCCCACGGCTATAAAATCAGAGTGATAGATCAGAAGAGGGTTCCCAATATCTTGAACAATTTGTGCTTTGTGAAATTTTGTGTCTATTATGCTTTGTTAATGTCTAGGTGTGCTACACCCTTTGATAGTAGCAACCCTGAGTTCATCTTTCGCACCAAAATGATGGCGAACAATCTTGCTAAATCCTCACAAACTGTGGCCTCAATGGAGCAAGAATTTGAGGAAGTACTGGAAGTCGACCCTAAAGTTGAGGAGGTTTTGTCCACGCCAAGCCAGGGAAAGCAGAAGAGGAAAGAAAAATTTCAAGGGTCAAGGAAACCTGTGAAATGGGCTAGGGTGAAGCCCTGCACCTCCCCTCGAAATGTGAAGTCCCCACGAGTGGTGCCCTAGGCATGTTCTCCCAACCCATTAAAGAGACCTTTGTCGACTCAAGAAGAGGCCCAGATCGCTCAACCAATCAACTGGCTACCACCCTATGTTCGGCCTTGCAGACCCTCGACACACACACCTAAGAATATAGATGGCTTGTGCACCTATCTGTAAATGCCACTGACTTCGGGTGAGGTCCCCATCATTGGAGAACCCTTTAGCAAACTCCACGAGGTAAAATTCGACGACCACGACCTGGCCAATTTGGAGGCCTTCCCCTAATTGGCACCAGAACTATATCTCGAAAAGGTATTGGAAGATGACGAGATAAAAATATTCCCCATGCCATGGGCACATGGGTTGGTTGGTTCTGGGATATTAAACCTGTTGAGGATGCCTCACTTTGGCCACTATAATATCACTGACCGACTTGTGCACCAACTGCTTGTCTTGGTCCATGATGGCTTCTTATGGATAGAGGATTGAATCCCCATTGATGTCGTGCTTATTCACCACATTACTGGTCTCCCCATGGAAGGGCCAGACTCTATGCTACGCGTCGGAAAAAGGTATGAGAAAAAGATCGTCGATAAGGTGCGCAAGTACTACCATGTGGAGGGGAACACTAGGGGGTTCATGATCAGCACCATCAGTGACCCCGGTGCGCAGATGGGTACCTTGTTGCTGGCATGCAAGATGATGCACAAATTCCAGGCTACCACCGTCCCTACGCATGTAATTCAGCTAGATAGCCGCTCCAAAAAGGGGGTCTGCTACAATTGGTCCCATTTCCTGTGCAATGAATTTCTGGAGAATGTATGTGACACCCAGGATCATGGATGAGCATTCTTCTACTCTTGGTTGCTGCTTCTCATCACGTTGGTCGCATGGGAATCCCCTGAAGACTCAGTCCTTCCTGAGCTCATGCTAGTTAAGTGCGAAGGGGCATGATATGCAAATTTGTGGGACTCAAAGGACGCGCAATGTATTGAGGATAATCAAGTCTTCTGGGTCCTATTTCAGAGTGGTCTCGCAGCAGCGATCAATTCTTGGCCACTCTTGTCGCCAGCAGTTTATGATAAGTACAAAAGTATTGCAGCGTTTCAAGTAGCCATGCATAATGTACAGATCAGAGGCCGCAAGGATCCAACATGGGTCTCACTCCCATACATGGTTTCTGATGAGGAAATTGACTGCCTAATTGAAAATTGGCCTCCACACTGGAAGCTTGGATTCAAATCAGGTATGAGGGACAGTGCAGGGACGAGCACCATGAAGGTCACCCCACCCGATACCACCAAAGAAACTGGAGGACAGGGCAAAAGTACTGGGAAGGAAGTGGACCCGCAGTCACAGAAGGGTTTGCAATAGGGAAAGAGTACTGGGAAGGGCGCAAAACCATCATCGCAGAAGGATTCACAACAGGATCTAGGCGTAGAAGGTCTGGATGCGGGAGGTGATGACTCCCCTCGAGGTACAAAGCGAACTGGTGGCCCCGTTAAAGGGCCACGGAAGAAGAAATGATATCAACGGCCGGAACGCAACATGGGAGTTACGCTGACAAAAGAGTACCTAGAGCAGATCGCAGATGCAGTCACCCTGTCTGCATAAGACAAATGGCTAGCTCTGGAAGAATAGCATAAAGCCACAATCGATACACTCCAGGCTAAGCTCTGAGCTCTGCAGCTCAACACTGATACCTTGCAAAAAAGTATGATTTAGGTAAGGTCGACCCCAGTAACAAGCAATGCAGTAATCAGTATGCTAGAAAGTCGCCTCTGCCCTCTACCGGGCGCAGCCCTCATGCTGAGTCCACCCAACTTAGGAGCGCAAGTCCAGGCCTGCACAAAGGTACAACTAGATCTTTCCCGCCTACCGCATGAACCGTTGTAGATCCTTTATGTGTCCCTATTTGAAGAGATTCAACACAAATACCATCAAGTGCACCAGCAGCTCAATACAACTGAGTAGAAAATTGAAGCAAAAATTGTTGAGGTGTCCCAGGCACAGGTTGCATGTGCCCTCGCCATCGCACAGCAAAAAGAGTTGGAGCACCTAATTAGTAGGCTCTACGTCGACGTCACTGAAGATATCCCAGCTTCTGCCACACCCCAGGAAAATATTGAGGGGTTGGTTACAGCGCTAAATGCCTCAAGGACCGAGATCCAGGCGGTCAAGATGGAGATGGAATAGCAGATTGTAGCCTTGCAGGCCAAGTTATAGCTAGAAACGCCACCTGAGATAAGGGCCCAGTGAGCTGTGTTGGTTACAGAGGCCACCAATGTCATTACAAGTAAAATTTCTCAGGGTGCAGAACTGTTGGAAATAGCTATGAAGCTATGGACCAAGGTGCAGCTCAACCCTCTCCTGCGCGAAATCAACCAAGATTTGTGCCAGAAGAAAGAAGAGTTTGACCAAATGGAGGCTACACTGACCACTCTGATCCTCGCTCAACACTTAGCCCGCTTGCGCACCAACCATGCGATCAAGGATGACATGGAAGATATTCAGCAATAGAAGAAGACTTTGAGTGATCACCTCAAGCCGTGGGCCAATGAGGCCCTTAATCTGTCTTAGGATGTCGACATTGCAGTTAAACAACTGAATTAAACTTTGGAGAGCCTCACTTCTGCTACAGAACGCCCAAATTCGTAGAATTTGGTGGAGATAGCCCAAAATGCTATTGCACAAAGTGAAGAAGTGTTGCCCCCACTGGTGGATGCGATCAAGCAGCTTTAGGCAAAGATGAAAAACCCACGGCCACAGTGACTCAGGACGAGTCACAAGATTGTGTTGGGGGCCTGTTGGAACGGGGCTCCCTAAGCTACGAATTTGTATATTTTTTGTATTAATTAGTCTAACAACGGGGTTTTGGGGTGGTTCAAAGCCTTGAACGCATTGTAATGGGTCAAAGGGCAGACCTAGAGTCCACAAACCATGGTTTGCAGACCACGGGATAGTGTAGGCTACATCGATATAAATAGATGAATAGTTTGAGTTTAGATGGAGGCATGAATTAAGATTGATGCTACGTGTGAACTATTAGATCTATTTTGGGTTGTTTTGGGTAAGGACTCCTGCTGGCTGTGTGCACAAAGATCCTTAGTCCTGATGTGTGCGAACCCCGCTAGGCTATGTGCGAGGGCTGGTTTTGTGTAATATTCCTAATTAGCCCAAGCTAATAGGAATATTTCATTCTGTCTTTAATTTTATTTATTGATGAATAAAATGTAAAGGAGGACATGAAAAACTCCTAAAACATAAAAATAAATCAATGCCCAATGTGAACAGAGACAAATCAGGACTTTCTTAATAAAATCCACTTGTGTGTGAAATAGGTTTGAGCTATTTGACTGGGTCAACAGGACCAAATCTACAGCGCTGTCTAGGTTCAACGTATCTCCTAAAGGGACAGCGCAGTTCTAGAAGGAGGACCTCATGTGAAAGGGGTTAAGTGCTTCAAGGTGGTTTAGGGTTTTGCACATCCTCATATTATAAAAGGAAGGAGAAGGTTCAAGGAAAAGGTTGTTGATGATCATTTTATTTTGAGATTTCTTGAGCAACTCAAACTCTCTTGGTTTTTTAGCTAGAGAGAGATGGATTTCCTGTTTAGGAATTCCTCTTCTTCCTTGAGGGTCTCTTGGAGGAGATTGTGCTGCATTGATCCAGTATCTGGAATTTTTGCCAAGCTTCACCTCCCTTGACAGTGTAAATCCTGATTAGGGCTTCATTGTTTAGAGATTTGCAGCAAGTGGAATCAGATCTATTCAGATCTGAAGAGTTCTATTGCATATTTTCAGTGGGGAAGTCATCTAAACCATTGGCAAGAGTGAAATAGCTGATTTGAGCTTTAGATTCTTATCTTGGCATCAGGCCAAAGTGTGCTCCACTTCTTCAGCACAGTCGCTTGAGGAAACTGCGTCCTCTTTACATTCAAGTTGCAATGTACAGTTGTTAGCAGTTTTGAGGAGAGATCTCCGGTGAAAGGACTCCTTTCCTTCACTGAGGTGATCCGTGGATTGGAAAACCAATCCATGTTCTATTTTCAAATATTATCTGCTGTGAATCATATTCTTCAGAAATTTCTAAATATTACTGCAGATCTATGGTGTAGATCTCAGATCTATTCATTGATGTTCATCTTCTGCTGAGATCCCCAAGGGGAATGTACTAAAAAACTCTTTTTGCATATATATCCCATTCTAATCTATGATTTTCTATTAAGATCTGTTTTATATATAAAATATAATGAAACACTGCTTCCCCCACCTGTAAATTACGTTGTTCAGCTCTTCTGTCTCATTGCATGGTTGCAACACCTCATTTGGAGGCCTTTCTTTGTGTAAATATTTGTTTTTCCTAATTTAAACCATCTGATTCATATTATAAGTTTCCATACTAATTTTATAGAATTATTTCAGTTAAAACCCTTAGAAATTACGCTCTACATGCTTCATCCATTTTCTGCATACTCAAAACCATGGGAAATCAGGGTTTTTAAGCTTAGTTTGGGAAGGAGGAATTGTTTAACTTAGCTAGAATTATTTTTTTGAGCTTAAATTCTGAGCATAGGTCCCTCATAACCTAATATGAAATAAAATCCTACCATTTCCCTTAATTTTACGCATATTTTTGAATACACTCATTTTAGGGCCAGAATCATCACTTTTCCCCACCTTTTGGTCTATAAAACGCTGTACAAGGTTGTTGTTGCATATTTAACTGAAGGATAAGTGTTTTTACATCTGTATCATACATATTTATATAGCTCCACATTTTTAATAACTCATATTATTCCCAATCTGTAAGTGTTCCTAAAAAAGGAATATTACAATGGTATCAGAGCAATATCTTTGGCTCAGCCTGTGGCTTCAAGACAAAGTGCTAAATCCCTGAAGGAGGAATATTTCAAGCTCTATAGAAAGAGTCTATAGATGTCTAGGTAGCCTCTAGATCTCATCCTTTTTTTTCAAAGGTGACATATCTAGTAAATTCCCCTGCAGTCAATCTCTGGAATAGAATTTTGACATTCCTGAAAAGGGAAATTTACATTCCAGCTAGGAGCAAGGTTAGAATGATGAAGAATATGAGTTTTACCTCATCTTATTCCAGATCCATGAATATCCTCTCCAAAGAGGATAGACAGACGAAGGAGAAAGAAGAAGAGAATGAAACTCCTAGAGGGTTTCAAGGAGAAGAAAGTTGCAGTGAGACCTATAGAAGGTTTCAAGAAGGAGAGGAAGATCCATGCACTTCTTACCCTCACAAATAAGATGCATTTTACAGAAAAAAACAAGAGCACGGCTCCACCACTTGGAATAATGACAGAAGAGGAGATCTCCCTGCTCCTTTTCCATACTATGAAGGGTATTGAAGATGATCTCAAGGAGATTAAAAGGGTGGAGACTTGTACCAGTGCTGGCACAACCTTGGAAGAGTAGCCTTCAGTAATGGAGGAAGACTACACAGTTGCAGAAAAATATCTTGCTTCTACATCCCACCAAGGTATAATTAAAAATCCCTCTGTTATCATTTCAGCACATTGTATGAAGAGATCTACATTTCTGTATGCTGCTGGGTTAGAGCAACAAAGTTGCACTGCGTTGTGCAAGAGCAGTAAGGAAGAAAGGAGGCACCATTCCTCATGGGGGCATTCAAATTTCAGCTTCATTCATGAAGCAATGGAGGAAGAAATGATGAATGGTAGACATCTTGGAGTGAGAAACCTTTTCTCCTTTCCAGATGCCTCTTTCTCAATGAGCACTCCCCAGCTCAAAGAGAAACTTCTACCTGCAGATCCAGAACCTCAATCATTTTGGAAGGACAAAGATGAGAGGTATTTTCTTGAATATCTCAAAGGGATTGCATTTCAAAATCCCTTGAAATGAAAATTGTGTAAAACCATGAGGACACAAAGAGGAGATGAGGAAGAGGGCCAACCTCATTCCTATCTATTGCAAAATGTTGAAACACCTAGGAAGGTGACTGGATTGCACAGTGGAAGCATGAAGGGTGTTCCCCACTTATGTATTCAGTCATCTCTCATTGAGGAGGTCTCATTATATGAATATTATGGCACCATCTATGGGCAGCATGTGCCATCACTATCAAGGGATGAGACCCTGAAGATTGCAGAAGGAAAAAAGGAGGGCAAGCTTCACATGGTAAGAAACATTTGTCCCTCTTTATCTCCGCATAATGATGCAAGAAGAAGGAAAAGAGATATATTCAAGCAAAGCAAGGACACATCAGTCCATACATCCTTCCATGATCTATGCCTTGATGTCTTCTTACTTGAATGGATTCCACCAAGGAGTTCCCATGATCAGCAGAATGGAAAAGTATTCCCTCAACTTTGTGCATCAATATCATCTCTATCTAAGAGGGACGCCAACACAACATTGGAGACTTGGGGAATTTCTTGACAAATTCTTCTCTTGAAAGTGTCTTATGATACAATTTCAATCTGTGTCCATTTACAAGAAAAGCTACCTTTCCTTCATCTATTGTTCTGATTTTTATTGCTCCATTTTCAAAGATTTTCACAATCTCATATGGCCCAAGCCAATGAGTTTGAAATTTACCTTGAAAATCCTTGAACTTTGAATCAAATAAGAGGGCCCAGTCACCTTCTTTAAATTTCTTTTCTTTGATATACTTATCATGCCATCTAGTCCTTTGTTGTTGGACTATGCTTCTTCTCTGGATTGCATATTGTCTGATCTAATCCAATTCATTAATCTGCTCCAGTCTGTGCTTTTGTGCTTATGTTTGATCAAGTCCTAACTAGACTACCATTTTGAAATTTTTCATATGAAACTCTATGGGAAACAAGACTTGTTTTCCATAAACAATTTCATAAGGGGTGTGTCCTATTGTGTTTGTCCATGTAGTTCTGTAGGCCCATAAGGCTTCAGGAAGCCTTTCTGCCCAATCTCTTCTATGTAAATGAACGGTCTTTGTCAGGATCCCTTCAATGACCTTATTGGTAGATTCCACTTAACCATATGCTTTTGGATGGTAGGGAGTAGATTTCCTGTGTATGATTTTTTAATTCTCTACCATTTTCTCCACCATCTTTGATGTGAATTGATTTCCTTGATCTGTAACAATTTCTCTTGGGACACAAAAATGAGTAAAAATATCCTCAAAAAGAAAATTAACTACAGATGCTTCAGTAGTATAAAGTAATGGTTTGGCCTCTACCCATTTGGTAACATAATCAATGAAAACTAATATATATATCTTTTGCTTTGATGGAGGATTAATAGGTCCTACAAAATCCAAGGCCCATTTCTCAAAAGGTTCAATATGTACTTGAGGTTGCAATGACATCTCACTTGAAGGGGAAGGTTTCCCTACCCTTTGGCAACTGTCACACCTTTTGACATATTCTTTAGCATCTTTAAAGAGGGATGGCCAATAATATCCTAGGTGAAGGATCTTATAAGTTGTCCTCTTATCAGCAAAGTGTCCACCACAAGGTTCGTCATGACATGTCTTGAGAATCTCGGGCATCTCATCTTCTGGAACACATCTTATGATAATAAACTTTGGACCTATTTTGTATAACTCATTAGAAATCCATGAATATTTTGCACTGTCAAAAAATATTTTTCTTTTGTCTCTTGCATTCATAATTGAAGGAAATTTCATTGAAACTAAATAATTGCCAATGTCAGAAAAATAGGGAGTTTGAGTAGTAATTGCAAAGAGATATTCATCAGGGAATTGATCTTCAACTGGAGTGTTATCTTTAATGTTTTGGAGTCTAAATAGGAAATCAGCTATTGTATTTTGCTTTCCAGGCCTATCTAGAATGGTGATGTTAAATTCTTGTAAAAGCATTAACCATCTTGTGACTCTGCCATTAGTAATTGATTTGTTCATTAAATACCTAATTGCAGAGTGATCTGTGTGGACAAAGGTTCCATAGCCTTTTTTATAGTTTCTGAATTTATTTATGGCAAGAACAACAGCTAAGAACTCTTTTTCAGCTACAGTATAATTCAACTCTGAAGGAGTCAAATTTTTACTTGTATAGTAGATGGCATAAGCAATCAGGTCTTTTTGTCCAAGTACAGCTCCTAAAGTTGTATCTGAGACATCTGTTGAGAGGTGAAAAGGTAATTTCCAGTTAGGTCCCCTTAAAATAGGTGCTTCAGAGAATTTTGTTTTCAGAGTTTCAAAGGCTAACTAGCAGTCAAGATTCCAATTGAATTCACAGTCCTTGGTAAGTAGTTTGAAAAGTGGAGATGCTATCTTGGTGAAGTTTTCTATAAATCTTCTGTAATATCCTGTAAATCCTAGAAAACTCCTAACATCTTTCTGACAACTTGGAACTGATATTCTAGAGATGACTTCAACCTTTGACTCATCAAATCTAATCCCATCTACTGAAATATGATGTCCTAAGACAATACCTTCAGTGAACATCATGAAAAAAATTTCATGACTTAATGAAAGGTTTTCCTCTTTGCATATTTTTAGAATTTTTTCCAAGTTTGCTAAGGCTTCTTCAAATGTGTTTCCATAGAATATGAAGTCATCCATGTATACTTCTACACAGTCATGAATTAGATCTAAAAAGATTCACAATATTGCCCTTTGGAATGTTACAGGTGCATTGCATAATCCAAAAGGTAATACTCAGTAGGCATAGGTACCCCAAGGATAGGTAAATGTGGTTTTATATTGATCCTCAAGTGCAACTTGAATTTGGTTGTAACCACTGAAACCATCCAAAAATGAAAATTACTTTTTGCCTGCTAATGTATCTAACACCTGATCTATGAAGGGTAATGGAAAATGGTCTTTAAGAGTAGCTTTGTTTAGTTCTCAATAGTCAATGCATACCCTCCATTTACCATTTTTCTTGGGTACAATCACCAAAGGAGAAACCCACTGACTATCTGAAATGGGATAAATAAAGTTGACATTTAACAATTTCTGCAACTCTTCTTTAACAATCTCCCTAAGGTTTGGATTCATCCTTCTCTGAGGTTGTCTGATTGGTTTACAATTTTCCTCTATATAGATATGATGAGTGCAAGTTTTAGGGTTTATCCCTTTCATGTCATTGTACTCCCATGCATATGCAGAAGAATGTCTCTGTAATATTTTGACTAGCTTTTCTTGTTGAAATTCCTCTAGGTTTTTGTTTATGTTTAAGGTTTTTCCTGGAAATATTTCAATTGTAGAGCTGCCAAATTATTTCATGGAGTAAAGAGACATTTTTCTTGATGATAGCAACTCAATGTTGGATTCTTCCTAGAATTGTTCATGTTTGTATTCTGAAGAAGATTCATCATTTTCCAAGGAATTTAGAATATGACTATCTTCACTAATTTCTGAAATAGTGAAGAGAGATTGTATATCTTCTTCATCATCAATCCATTAAGTATCATCTAATTTTGTGATTGTTCTTGCTGGAGGATACAAGGTGAATTTCTTGGTTGAACTTCCATCAGAGATGTACATATCACCAGATCTACAGCTAATGAAAGCATCAGTTGTACCTAACCAAGGTCTTCCTAGTATAATAGGATGTCCTCCTAGATCATTTTTAGGAGTTAGGATCATGAAATCCACGGGATACTCCCAAGAATATAAGGACACTAGAATTTCTTCTAATACCCCATCTGGTTTGATTATAGATCTATCTGCTAATTGTAATAGTGTGGGTGTAAAAAGAAGATTAGGAAACTTTAGTTTTTCCATGATTTTCCTACTCATGATATTGATTGTTACTCCTAGATCAATAAGTGTGTTTGAGATTTCTATTCCATTGATATGTATCTTAACAACTGGATTTACGGGATCTAGATATTTTTGAATGGAAATATTTCCCATCATTATGTCTGTTATTTTTCCTACCAGTTGTATTTTCTTTATCTCTTTTATTCTTTTTCCTGTTTTTTTCATACTCAACTCTTTTATTGTCTTTGCTAGAATTGGGATTTCCTTGATGGCTTGTAATAATGGAATCCTGATACAAATATTTCTTAACTCATCTAGGAAATCATAGTTAGGCATCATAATTTGTTTCTCTACACCCCTATCAATTTGTAATATTTCAGGAAAAGGAGGTGTAGTAGTAGATATTGATGGTTGTTCTAACATAGGAGTTGAAATTATTGGTTCTTTCTATTTTTCTTTTCCAGTGTTTTGGTCTTGAAGAGATGTCTTTTCTTCAAAACTTTTATTTACCTGTAGAGAATCTTCCTCGGAATTGTTTTGTTCTTGTATAACTACAGAAGGTTTCTTTCTTTCAAGTATTCTTCCATACCTAAGTTGAACATCATTAAGGTCTAAAGGAGTAATCAAATAGGTTGGAAATTGTTGACCTTCTATCATATATGTATTCTGAGGGTTTTTATTGTTGGGCTTTCGTATTGGTTGGGCAGGCAACTGATTTTCTTTTTGAGGAAATGATAATGGAAGTGGTGGATTTTGATTTTGATTTTGATGTTGGTTTTGATGTTGTGGATTCTACTAAGGATTTTTTTGAGGAGGAAAGTTTGAATATGTTGGATATGAGGGATAAGAGGGTGGATATTGATAATATTGGGAGAATCTTCCATAAGGATTTTGTGCTCCTTGAGCCCAAGGTTGAGGTTGATTTTGAAATTGGGGCCAAGGTTGCTACCAAGGGTTCCAATTAGGTGAGGGTTGATTATACATTTGATTACTAAACCCTTGTGTTTGAGGTCCCTGCCAAGGTCTTCTAGAGACAAAATTAAGAGATTCTATGGAATTTGTGGCTGTTTCTTCTTGAAAGAAAGCCTTAAGGCCAGGGATTGAGGGAAAATTCTTGGTCTCATGTTTTTCTGAACAAATTACACAAGTCTCTATTACTTTTGCATCCAAAGTACACTCTCTTAAGGCATGCTTCTTCCTACATTTGGGACAAAAGTTTGCTAAGGCATCAGTTTCAACTTTCTGCTTGTTTTGTAACTTAAGGGTGTCTATTTTCTCACTAAGACTCCCTAGAATGTCAGTTTTGAATTCATCAATCATATTACCTATCTCTGCCCTACTTATTGTTCCATCTGCAGATTTACTTTCCCTTGCAAGAGCAGGGTCTCTTGGTCCTTTTAGAATCTTAGATTTTCCTCTTGAAATATTAATACATAGTTATGCTATATCAAGTAATGAAAGTTGAGATATGTCTCATTTCCCCGTCATATTAAGAATATATATCCATTCATACCTAATTGTCTTCAAAAAAAGAGCTTTCAAAGTATCTTGGTCCAAGTTTTCCATTTTTTCCCTCTTAATGTTATAGTTAAATATTTCCAACAAATCTTCTAGATTTTCATCCTCTTTTTGCATCATCTTGAACACTTCCTCCTTATGGTTGAATGGTATACAGTAATCCAAATACCTGTCTAGAAATGATTTCCTCATTTCATCCCATGTCCAATAGACCGAGTGATTAAACTCATAAACCATTTTAATGCTTCTCCTTTCAATGTTGAAGGGAATAGTTTAAGTTTCTGAGCATCTTGTAGGTAATCATACGTTCTACATAGAACTTCAAATTCAAATAAGAAGGTCCCGGGATCCTCACCTTTTAGTCCATGAAAGTTTGGAAGAACAGAGGATGAGATATTTTCATAGTTTCATTAGTCTCTTCATCTATTATAGGGAATCCAAAAGGATTTCCAGTTTCCCTTCTACCTCTTTCTCCTTCTGCATTTCCTCTTCCTCTACCTTCTTATGTACCTCTACCTCTTCCTCTATCTCCTCCTCTTCCTCTACCTCATCCAAATAGTGTATGTTCTCCATTAAAGACTTCTCCTTCCCCTTCTTCTGCCATGATAGACTCCTCTGAACTTATATAGGGTTCAGTTGGAAGAGCTAGTTGTTATACTGGCTCTTCTATCAATGGTATATTGAAGAGTCCTCTTCTTCCTCTTCACTAGGGATTTTTAATTCTTCTGCTGGAATATATACCCCTGTGGAAGTGAAAAAGGTTATCCCTTCTCTAGGAGTCCTTGGATATTCTTTCTCTAGAATTGCTTCAATGGATGAAGTGGGGGATCTTCCTGATGGGATATCTTATCTTGAGACTTCTAGAAGCCTATGACCAGTATAGTATGGAATGTGGGTTTGAGTTGGAGGTGTGTTGCTTCTTGGTCTTGGTGGAGTGAGTGGAGTTGTGGGAATTAAGCTTCTGCCTCTTATAAATCTACCCCTAGAATATCTTTCTCTACGCATATCATTGTTTTTGAGAAATAGGAAATAAGGCTACCTAGTTACACTTTCCCGGCAATGGCGCCAAAATGTTTAGTCAATTTAGTGTCCTAAATTGATAGCATAAATTATCGACCAGGGCTAGTAAACTGATGAAGTGTACTTGCACTATATGTGCCTAAGTATCCTTTTTCTTATGATGTTTTTGGTTTTGTTATGTTTGAGTTTTAGTATGCTACTCTATGCTCAGAAGATGAAGTTAAATCTATGACAAAAAGGAAGAGAAAGGAAATCTTAGAATTAAAATAGAGTTTAGTTACAAGTTTTGTCCCTAATTAGGATATGATGAAAACAGAGAGTCCTAATCCATGGATATTATAGCTTGCAAGTGAACATTCATGAAAATGAAAGGTAACTCAAAACACTACAACTCAATCTGATTCATTTAGTTAGAGATTTGTTGGAATAGCTTGTGAAAGAGATTAAATTCTAATGCAATGAGGATCTTCCTAAAACATAAAAGAAGTATTAAACAAACAGTAACTTAGAACATTATAGTGAAATCTCATTCATATGATAGAGGTGTAATGGAATAGCTTGAGAAAAAAATTACTATAATGTAATAAGGATCTCCTATGAAATGATGAAACAACTTATGGCATTACAACTAGATCTCATTCATGAGTTAGATATTTGTTGGAAGAGTTTATTGAAAGAGATTAGGCATAATGTGATAAGGATATTCTATGAAACAAGAAATCATTAACTCATAGTATTACAACTAAGTCTTATTCGTGATTTAGAGGTTTATTGGAATAGCTTGAGAATAAGATTGTTTGTAATAAGATGAGGATCTTCTATCTAATTGTAGAACAGAAAATGTTAACAACTCAAAATAGTACAACCAAATCTCATTCATATAGTAGTGATATATTGGAAGAGCTTGAGAAAGAGAATAGCTATAAGATAATGAGGATCTTCTTAATCTAAATGACAGAAACTGAAATGCTAGTAACTCAGAATATTACAATTAAATCCCATTCATTTAATAGATATATTGGAAAAGCTTGAGAAAAATACTAACTGTAATATCATGAGGATCTTTTATCTAAGAAAATGACATGAAACATAATGCTAAGAGATGTAATTCCATAAAGCAGTCTGAGTAAGGAAATATGACAAAACAGAATTGAAAACTAATTATCTAGAAAACATGTAAAGCCTCCTCGAATAGCAGGGGCCCTCTGCTATCAATTCAGCATTAATCCTTTAACTCCTCAAGGTTGTATTCATAACAGAATCAAATTTTACTCCTTCTATTATCAAAATGCTCAAAAACAGAGTATCACAGGAATGATAAAATATGTATCAAAATTGTTCCTCTCGGAATTACCGAGCTGAATTTATATGCAATTACATAACTCACATTGAATAAAAGTAGGTACATGTGTAGTTTTAAAATTAAAATCAAAATAGAACTCTTTTAGGATTCCTAATTTGCTGCAAAGCAAATCAAGAGTCCTGATTCCTGTAGAAGATAGCTTGCTTGATTTTTTCTTTGACCACGTACATAGGCACCTCTAGCTATTGATCCAGTCTTCGTGGAAGGGAACGAATGATGTAGGAAAGATTTGGAATCCACCTATGTGTGCATTTTCTCCAAATGATACATGTAACATATGTAAACACCAAAACAGCTACGGAACGCTTGACTGGCTATAGAATGACTGCATTCTGTAGCTAAAACTATTCAAAAATCATTAAGACAGAAAAATCACAAAAGTACAATAAGTTAATCATTGTATGAAACCTTTAAGTAATCTTAGTCATTCTCATTAACTTTTAGGTTTATGAAATGATAAAAGAATGATGAAATGAAGTGAAGTTTGGAAAAAGAGAAGACAATTTCAGGGCTCAACAGTTCCAAATTTTTATTTTGCAGGTATAACATCATTACTTCCTTTCTACTATTGTTTTCCGTTCATTTACCTGAAGGTTTCAGCTCACAGCTCGGTGTAACTAATTTTTTGTGCTGTCCCCTTTGCAGGTACATCCAGGATGCTTCGAGTCCATCTCCTAGGAGCTTAACAGATTCCATGCCAATGGTTGACAGGTAGGCCTTCATTCCATTTGATCTGTCCTATATATTTCAAAAATATTTGATCATAGCAAAGTACCAAGCCATTTCATTTAGTTCTTGCAGGGTTTTACTCTGTCAATATTGAAGAATTTATCATGGCACCCTCACCACGACACTGGGCTTGTTGTAAAGTTAATTTTTTAGCTTAGCTGGGTTGGAAACCTCCGGTCCAAAATTGAGGGTTTTTTTATGACTGCCTCTGTTTACATTAGGTTTGATTGTAAGACCCTAAGTGCCAAAATTACGTCTATGTCGAGAGGTTGCAGTATTCTGGCCACACACTATGCAAGTTAAGTCTAGCCATGGTTTTTTATACACTACAGGTTTTCACCCTGACCTTTTAATGTATTTTTATCTCGTTTCCTTTCTATATAATTGTTAAACCACATGTAGTGTTGGCAATATACATTATGACTGTCTTTTCTATTTTTTTGTAATCAAATCCAAATTGGAATCTCATGGTAACAAGGTGGATTTTTTACCCAGAAGAAACGTTTAAGAGTTTGATTTCATTTAAACAGTGAATGAAGTTGATTATTAAATTATTGTATGGTCATTTACTGAAGAAATAATGTGCAAATATTAAGTTTCTGAAATATTTCTACTATCTATTTACTCATTCTGTAGCTATCGTTTCTTTGGATGCATGTTTGTTGTGTAAGTAAAAATACTTTTTTTTCCCCTATAGTACTTCTTTTATTTAACTCCATTTTCAATAGGGACAGGTAATCGTCTCGTTCTTAACTGGCATACAGCTAAACCCTATATAGATTTGTTGAATCTTGTTCAAATATGCCTTGATAACTAAGGATTTACTCTTCCTGTGTTTAAAATCACATTATTATTTGGTTCATGATTAGGACTAGACTGTTTTTGTTTTAGTGCCAACTAAAACTACTTTTACCAATTTACAATCTGCTCATTTAATTTATGCTTTGATATTTACTTTTAAATCTACCCATTTAATTCAAGTGGTTGTTCTTAGTTGATTTAACCTCAAGGGGACTAGACTTGCTCGGTTCCACTACTGGACTCATCCAAACCCCTCGGTAATATACCTTGCCGGAGCTTACTTTTTTCCAAACTCTGCCCTCTTCCAAATGGAGGTTTTATATTTATTTTTTCAGAACTCGACAGATTTAATTTAGTTTACTGAATGAGAACTATTATAGGCTTTTCCTTCTTTATTAGTGCTCTTAAACTGTTTATTCTTTCTGAGTTTCCCAATACTTGTCAGTTCGAAGATGAAACCTTGATCATTTAGAGGGTTCATGTACTTTTATCTATATCAAAAGCCTGGCTTATTGTTGATAGCTTAGCCATGGCTCTATTATTTGTTGCTTCTTGTTTGCTTTACTCTTTATTGTGCTTATGTATGATCCATCTTCTTTGGTTGAGTCATGAGCTTTATCTTCTTTCATGGAGGGAGGGAACCAATCTTGCTTCAAGTCTAGGGGAATTGCCACAAATGGGAGGGTAATGAATGTCCCAAAGATAGTACAATTCCTTCTTCATCTAAAATTTTCTTCTTTGGGCATCTTTTTTTTTGAGATGATCATAAAAACAAGGTACATAAAGTCGCAATTCCAACAACAAATAAATGAACTACAACAACAAATTAACAACATAAAAAAAGCTCCCAAAAGAGAGATTGAAGATATTAATAAAAAAAATTGTTGACTAAAGTTGATACAAATTTTCATTTGAGAAATCATAATAAATCTATACTAACGGAAATAAATAAGATAGAGAAAGAGAGAAGGCACAACAAAAATCCAAAAGCAAGGATAAGAGCATTGACACCTACACAATTGATGTGGAAAAACCTAATGTTGTTATCAATGAAGTTGTACCAGTGAAAGATCTTACAAAAGTTGAAACTCAAGTACATATTCTCATAATAAATAATTATTATTTAATATGGATTACTTTATATAATTCATAATATTCTTGTGAAGTAAATTGTTCACTTCACCAGCAATCTCATAGCAGAAACAGAAGTAGTTCTAAACATAATACAAATTACACTTAACAACTCAAGAACTAAGAGAAACAACAATAACATCGAACAAAACCAATTGAACCCTCTACATTGTTAGTTAAATACATCTCTCTAGGCTCATTAAGGTGATTATATAATATTATAGGTGAAATTGTGATCTAGCATTTGTAATCTATCGATATAAAAAGGGCTCTACACCTTTATGAAAAATGTGTAAAGGATCTAGGAGTCTTGCTCTAGGGGCATGCATTTTCCTTATCTACATCTACATACTTGGGCTTCAAGGATTTAGATCTCTTATGATCACCCTTATTTATTAACATCGGTTATGCATTCTATTTCCCTAGTCAAAAGATGGGCATACACAATGTTGGACCCTTCCTTTCAAATTGTCCCAAGTTCGTTGTGTCATCTCTTATTGAAAATGTAGTTATAGGAACTATTAAACAAGGTTATCTTGCAACAAGGTGAAGAACACTTGTAAAGAGGGAGTGTTAGATTTTTCATACCATGTTGCTCTGACAATGTTCATTTTCAGCAACAGAAGCACACTATCAATAGCAAAAATTTAGATTTTGTTAGAGGAGGTGTAACAATGTTAGATAATGGTGGCTTGTTGATGAAGTCTTCCCTGAACAAGGAATTCACACTTTGAAGATTCTAAAGAGATTTTAGAGTATAGAAGGGAGTAGTGATCTAAGGTTATATTTCTTTAGGTTCACAAATGGTCAATGTGATGATGTATCACTTAGCATATAGGAGGTTCAAGGTTTTGTAATAGTATATTGCCTTGGTGGAGAAAACTTGTAAAGTGGGAGTGTCAAAGTTTTATTACCTTGTTGCTCTGATAGTGTTCATGTTCAGCAATAGAGGTGCACCGGAAATAGCAACAATTTATATTCTGTTAGAACAGAGAAGGTGCAACAATGTTATAGAAGAGGTACAGTGAAGGGGATATTTGGCACATGCCTATGCCAGCATCAGTCTTCTACTGGTATAATTCTACAGACCTCAAAACAATTCCTTACACCTCAGACCAATCAATATTGGTTTCAGGACTATTCCATTTCAAAACTTGGATGTGTGTGAAGGATCACTACAACTCAGTTTAATGGATCTATAATATTCCTAGGCTCGGATCTGTGGAGGGATTCTACTAAAAATATGCAGTGACTTAATTCCAGACATAACTACTTAGCTCATCTCGGACAATAGACATTGGTATTTATCCTTTCGTGGCTCAAATATGTGGGAAATCTCAGTCTATACTCATATCCGATCATGTGGAGAGGCAGTGGGAAGTGACACTTGGGGAGTTTGGAAAAACTTAGTTTATTGAACAGTTAAAGATCTCGAATCCTTGACAACTTGCTTGTAACGAAAGGTGATCCTGCTAAAATTCTTATACATTATGAATTTCTATAAATAGGTGTCCCTAATGTTCTTATCCACCATGAAATTTAACTAACATACAAGGTACAATAGGGAGAAAACAAATATAATAACAAGGTAATTCTCATAAATAAATCACGAGTTATGCTCCCACATTGAAAAACTATATATCATTCATTCACCAAGTGGATCATTTACCAAACATAATTATACCGATAAAAGTGTTTCCAGAGCATTCACATTCCATCTTCATAAGCAATGATAAATTTCAATGATTAGTTTAAATAGTGATTTTTCTTTGACCAATTTACCGTATGAGTTCATTATGGATTAAGGGAAATGAAAAATGTTTTAGTAGCATACCCAAGAACAACACTTTCAACTGCAATATTTAAGAGCATATCTAGGAACAACATGTGGCAAGTATTATTGTGTGTCATGTCTTAGCATTGTGGATCCAGGTAATTGTTTCTCACATGAAAATATGACATATTGCCTTCTAAATTAAAACGGATTTTTCCCTGAACTGGGTCAATATAACTTCATCTAGCCTAGGCCTAGTTTCTTGTTCTTCCTGTTTTTCTGCTATATTTTTTCCTGATTAAAATTATTTTAGTCAAATTTTAAATAGGTCCACACCCAGCATTTTGGGACAAGTTACAACTTACTCCCACTCAATTTTGGTTTCTTTCTTCAAGGCTTCACCCACTTAGTTTATTGTTTCTTGTTGCTAGCTCTAGATCTGCTACATGATAACCAAGTCCTATGGTCATGTAAGAATTGTTGTTTCTTCTTTCTGATTTCTGGATCTTTTTTTCATGCTTAGTTATATCCGCTTCATATTTTATTCCTCTTATGTTGGAAAAGTATGTTTTTAAATACCCTTGATCTCCCTATGGTCAATTGAGTAGCTTAAAATTTCTTTGTTCTCCCTCATTTGAGAGACTTTGTTCCATGATCTTCCTAATTTAAATTGAGTAACCTAAGTTCCTTTATTTCACTGTAGTCGAAGGAGTAACTATGATATTCAGGCAGGTTGTTGTTTGACTAACAACCTTTTTCTTCATTTCAGGGCATTCCTATTTTTTTGTGCTCATTATCGTCACTTCATTTGCAGGATTTGAAAGTGGCTAAATCCTTTTACTTTTCTTTCTCTTTTTGAGATTTTTTAAATTATCAAGGAGAATTCCCTAGCATCCTGTATGGATTTATCTTCAACTGTTTCTCTGCAGAGACAATTGTAGAGCTTCTCGATGCTCTTTTTCCATTACATTTTTTTTCAATTCAATGATTAAAGCAGGCATTACAACCAAGGTGAATGGTTAGTCATTTTCTTGCATCTTAAGACACTAAAGATGGTTTTAGATTCAATGAATTGAATACAAATTGGTTTAGGCTATACCATTATTTTTAGCTTCTGAAATCTCGAACAGTTTCTTCAAGGTGTTGTTTTTGGTTCCATAAGTTGAATCTTCCCAAAGTTTTAAGTGTAATTTAAACAATAGTTACCCAAATTTGTGGTGTTGAATTATCCTCGTTCTCATTCATTTGCTTGGCATCATGATATGATCCAGGTGTTTTAGATTCGTTGATTTGAATCTATTACATTGAACTTTATTCCAGAATCTATTCCTTTGTTTTTTTTTAAATCTTCAGCCATTTATCTAAGGTAAATTCACCAATGCTACCCAAAGCATTATTGTCATTGGAGCATCCTCAAGGGTTGATTTTGTGGTGGGAGGGTGGGGTTGTGAAACTGGCTGTTTAATTTTGTGAACAATAAAAATTATTACAAAGTGACCTCTTGGAAAAAATTCCAATGAATTGAAGGTTCAAATTCTTTGTATCTAGGAAATTCAAAGGCTCAGTACGAGGGACGGACCTTTATTACTTGTACTGGATTCAAAATTTCTGTGGATTACCCCCTCTCATAAACGCTCCATTCTCCATAGATGCTAGGCCAAGTTTATTTTCCTCCTTGTACCATAAAATGTTTCTAATATTTTAAATCCTTTGGGTGGGACAAAGATCCTTCTCCCCCATTTTTTAATCTCTAAACAAACTCTACATTGGAGTTAAGATTGAAAACCATTAAAAATCTCTTCATTTTTTACATTACCATGATGTTAACTAATAAATATCCCTAGAAGTGTCTCTCTTCAACCTGCTGCAAATGGTTCTGGACCCCTTAAAGGTGGCATCCTGTTGGGTGTAGTGTGCGTTAGCGGAGGCCTGCCTTGGTGTCTTGGTTTGTTGGCATGGTTTAAGAACCTTGGTCGGTGTTTTTTGTTATTCATTGTGTGTTTGGACTCCCCTGGAGCTGTTCAAAACAGTAATTCATATGATGGAAATAATTGGACATGTTGTTGCAATTGAAGTGATCTATCAAGGTCCTTGCCTTTTCTTTTCATTTATAGTACAGTTATACCTTTTGAGCGAGACTCTTGACCTTGCTTATTTGATCTGGTTGTAGGTGATTATGATATTATTAAGACGGTCTCAGGAGATCAGTGAGCATCTGGGATGGTTAGGCCAAAGAATTGTCATTTTCTAACATTGTTCAATTTTTTTGAGAAGGTAGTGGAAAACTAGTGGGTAGAAATTCTCAGAGGCAATAGAGAGAGTTTAATTTATACTAGAGAGGCAAAGAAATCATTTGAAACTAGAATTTGGATTTTATTTTAGATTTATGTTCTATGTTTGGGAGTGTATTAAGTGTTGCACAATGTCGGGAAAAGGTTCCTCTCTACGCAATTTTCTCCTGTGAAAGATACTCTTTTTGATTTGATGCAAAATAATTGATTTAGATGTTAGAATACCACACCCTATTGTTTTAGGTCATTTATTTTTGAAGGAACTTATTCGTCTTGATGATGATTATTATGTTAAATCACAAAAATGATTTCTAAGTATTAGTTAGCACTACATTTGGGTTTACCTTTACCACTATCTAGAATATCACTGTCGTGAATGATTTATGGTCTTAAACGATTTAATGCTTCCTTATCTGAAAAGATACCTTATAATTGTTAATCTTGTTGGATATTATTGCCAATATTTTGGAAATTTCAAATGTGAAAGTGCATTACCTTATGTACAGTGATGTTACAAGGCGAGGATTAAATATTTCCACTTCAATTTGAAGAAGAAATGATAAAGATGTGATTCCAATTAAATTTTATATACTTTCACAGTAAAAAATTTATAGTGGTCAGATTTCTATTCTGAAAGTACTAGAAGGGTATACCAATGTTCAAGAAAATCTGGCAGTATTCCCTTGACAAATCTCAAAGCATGATCAAAGTGAATTTGTAGGTGTGTGTGTAAATCAAGAGTTAATGTCTTTAAGATTTGAAATACTTATGCCAACCAACCTCAAGGTGACACATTTGTCATTGGATCTTACATAGTGATGAAGAACAAAGTGTAAAATAAAACACCTAAATAGAGTTAAGGTCTATATATCACATGAGCAGGACCATATAAAATTTATCAAACCAATAGTATTCAAAAATTTGACGTTAATTTTTTTTTAAATAATATTTTTTTTCCATCGGTATTCTGACGTTAAATTTTTTTAATGAATATTTTCTTTCCATCAATATTCTGACATTAATTTTTTAAAATAATATTTTCTTTCTTTCGGTATTCCGAAGTTAATTTTTTTAAATAATATTTTCTTTCCATCGATATTCTGACATTTGTTTCCTTCAGTGTTACGACGTTAATTTTTTTAAATAATATTTTCTTTCCATCGGTATTAGGACGTTATTTTTTAAAAATAATAGTTTCTTTCTGTCAATATTTCGACATTTAGAAGCGTCGAACTAGTAATTCTTATTTTTGTCGAAAGAGTGACGCTCAAAACGTTGGTAATAGCTTTTGTTGGCATCGGTATAGCGACGCTTATAAACGTCAGAAGAGCAACGAATTGTGAAACGTCAAAAGAGCGATGACCAATTTGAAATGTCATAATTGCGACGCCACCAAAAATATTCTAGAATTACCATCGCTCTACTGACAGTTAATTCAAGGGTCGGAATTCCGACTTTAGGAGAACCCACGTTTTTCCCCACCTCAAAATGTCACTCTTGGGACACCTATGTGTCGTAAGAGCGAAAATTGGGCCAAATGTGCTAGTGTGTGATGAGGCTGGGATGAAGCTGGAGCTGGTGGCATCAAATTGATCATTGGTTGTAACCTCCCCCTTCTACTCTTTAATAATTATTGTTGTTCATTTTCCCATATATGTATCTGTTTATGTTTCTATTTCTCATGCAATGGACTCTTGAATGATATATATGTTTCACATCTAATCGATTTCAGTGATTAAGATAAGTAGGCATCTGTATATTGCAATATGTTTTATGTTATCTATTTCTTCTTATAGGAATCAATCTGGCAATCTGATTTGGATTGAAGGTGACAACAAAAGCGACAGAAGGAGAAGGAGAAGCACTTGGAGTGAAAGTATGTTCTTATATCATTCTGTGTATCTGCTTATTTTAGAGAAATTGTTAGTAAATTATTTCATATGTTGTTCTAAGGGCCTAGCACCACACCTAGGGAATTTGATTTATCCGTAGATCACAATTCCACATAACAGGAATCCCCTAGCATCATGTCAGATGTGATATTCCTTTTTCACCTTCGCAGCTACCTTCAGCTCATTGCTCTTCCCAAAACTAGCCATGGGATGAGGCCCCTTCTTGGGCAGGCCGGTGATCCAGTGGATCAGTGCGCCGTCGATTGGAATGCATCCCTGTATCTATAGGCATCCCACATGCACTAATTTCAGTAGCTGGCGTACACCAGTAGTGGTGATGGGGTACCTCCCAAAGTGAGTAATCCTCAGTAGATTGAGGATCACAGCGTTACTCAGCATGTGTGCCCACAGCATAGGCTCGACCTTCACCACATCATCATAGAGCACACACTCCAGGTAATATTTAGGCGCCAGCTCGAGCAACACTTCCTTGTTCGCCATATCATAATCATCGAATTTTACAAGAGGGATCTTTCCAAACATGTCTTCAATAAGGGGGACAGCATGTGGGATCAGCGGCATCTGAAGGTAGTCCCACACCACGTCTACATTCTTCGGCATACACATGGAGGGTCTGCGTAGCTTGACATAATGTGGCCGCTATGAGATTTGATCGACAAGCATAGCCTCCTTAGTGGCACTCATCGGTCTCTTCGTAGGATCACCCATAAGAGACCTATCCTTTGTAGCTTGGCGCGGGGATGTAACAGTCCTAGGGGAGGTTCCCAACTTGGAGGATGACCCCTTGGTCATCTTACCCTTCCCATTAGCCACGTAGACACGACTTCTTGAACCCCATGCACCACTTCATAGACATCATCTGATCCTGGCTCTATAGATGTTGTGAGTGGCATAGAGTGCTCCTCATATGGCCATCATCCTTGGGTGAAAAATAAATTATGGGTTACTTACATCGGATGCGGGGGTCTCTTGGCCAGACATAGAGTGCTCACAGAAAAATTTATGGTCAAATTTGTAGATAATATCAGGGTGCAATATACTCAGAAAGAAAAGGAACCAAATGTGACTCGCGCCCTTCCTTGTATAGGCGATGCAAGTTGAAAAAAGTCAGATATCCATTAAATAAAACTTACCTCTGTAAAAACGGTCAAAAATATCGTAATATCACCTCATTAAATGCATAAAACCCGCTCCATCCAACGGTAAAATCGCTTTTTCACCCAGTTTTATTGTTCCAACGACTAGTTTCCCCTGTTGCACACCACCTCTGCGCTCCTACCACACCTATCTGCACATTCTCTCTGCACTGCGCACAGAAAAATGGTTTCTTATGCTCCGACCATATAGTCATTTTTTCAACACAGGGTTGTCCCTATACAGCTTTAGACAACTTCCATTGAAATACCCGAGAAGATTATCACCATGCAATTTGGCCAAGCGCACTACACCTCCATCAGTGATTTCCTTCACAATTTATGGCCCCAACCAATGTTTTCTGAACTTCCTTGGGTGGCGTGCAAATTGATTGTCGTATAACAAGACGAATTCTTCCTCCTTAAACACCTTTTTACTAATGGTCCTATCATGTCAGGCATTTTCATGCTCCTTTTGCACTTTTTGATGGAAGTTAGCAATGACCCAATCCTCCTCTAAGGCAACCAGCTGCACAAGACATTCTTCCATGATGTCAGGCTCAGCCATATTATTGGCATGATTGCTTCTTTCTCATAGACCATCCTGAAAGGTGTTTTTCCAGTCAACTTCTTGCATGTGGTCCTATAATCCCTTAACACAGAAGGGATGTGCACGTCCCAATAATTCTTATTGGCATTACAGATATTCGCAAGCACATTCTCCATAATTTTGTTGAAAGTTTCTACTGCACCATTTTCTTAAGGGTCATAAGGGGTACTCTTCTAGTGATGGATCTGAAATTCGTTCATCAAAGCATCAATGGACTCATTAACAAACTGCGTACCCCCATCACACATCAATATCTTCAGACATCCAAACCTAGTCAAAATATGTTCAAAAATGAAATGTGCAGTAGTATCCGCAATACAATCCTTAACTGACTTAGCTTCTTCCCATCTAGTTAGATAATCTGTGGCAGTGATGATATAGTGCACGCCAGTCTTCTTCCCTGGAAGGTTGATAGGTCCAATAAAATCTATAGCCCATTTATCGAAGGCATCCAAGGCCATTTGTGGCTTCAGGGGAATTTCATCTATGCACGAGGGCTTCCCCATTCTCTGGCATGCATCAGAAGCTCAGAAGTATACATGTGCATAATTGTGCAGTGTGCGCCACCATAATCCATCACACAACACCTTCTGCGTAGTAGCCTTCCCTGCATAGTGGCCTCTTGCCACCCCCCCATGAGCCTCAGCCAAGATATCCTATCTCTCATGCTCCAAAACATACCTTTGTAATACTTCATATGCTCCTATCTTATATAATTGACCAGCGATCAGGGTAAAAACAGTTGCGCATGCAACCAAATCCTTCTTTTGTTGCACCAAATATTCAGTAGCCGCACTTCCAGTGGTCATAAAGTGAATAATATTAGTAAAGTTCTCATCAACCACTTTGATAAAAAAGAGTTGCACATCAGGTAATACCTCCTCCAGACTGGTTGGTTCTTCCCCATTTTCAATGTGTGACAAATGATCAGGTCCATCATTCAATCTACCCAGCTTCAAAATTATTTCAAAGTCATATTCCTGAAATAGTAGTAGCCATCTTCAAATATTCCCCCCGAACACAAGCTTATTGACCAGGTATTTCAAAGCAGAATGATCAGTGAACATTTTGAAGTGCCCTCCCAGTAGATATTCCCTGTATTTTTGGAGATCATAGACCATGGCCAATCCTTCCCTTTTTTTGGTTGAGTAATTGTGCTTTACACTAGAGAGCTTCCTACTGCTAAAAGCAACGGGTGGTCAATGTCTCCTTCTCGTGGCTACGCCAAAACAGCTCCAAGTGCTATACCAGATGCATCCACATGTACATGGAAAACATTGGACCAGTCTGGGAATATTAGAATAGGTTCAGTAACCATCTTCTCCTTCAACATCTCAAAGCTCTTTTAACATTACTCATCCCAGAAAAATGACACATCCTTCTTCAATAAATTCTCCATAGGTGCAGTGATCAGAGCGTAGTCCTGAATGAATTTCCTATAATATCCAGTGTGTCCTATGATGGAGCTCAACTTTTTTTCATTAGTGGGTAATTCTAGGTTGATGATAACTGCTATCTTGGTTGGATCTACCATCAATCCTTGCTGACACACTATATGGCCCAACAAAATTCCAAAAAGCACGCAGAATATACATTTCTTCAGGTTAAAAGAGCTCTGGTGCTTCCTACAAGTGTCAAGCATCATGCGCAGGTTTGACACATGCTTCTTTACCAACCCAAACACTATCCAGTCATCAAAATACACCTCCAATAACTTGTGCATGAATTCTTTGAACACAGTTACTACTATGCGTGAGAATATCGCAGGTGCATTCTTCAATCCGAGGCATGACAGTGTATTGGAAAGACCCCCATTCTGTTGCAAAGGTGGTCTTGCTTCGGTCTTCCGGGGAAATTCTGATCTGATGGTACCTTGAAAATACATCAGTAAAATAATAATCCTCTTATCCTCCCACATTATCCAAGATATCATCTGAAAATTGAGTAGGGAAGGGATCATGCACACATGCATTATTCAATTTGAGCAGATCTACACAAATCCTTATCTCTCCCTTGGTCTTCTTTTCTTGAACAACCATTGGGCTCACCCAATCATACTACTCTGCAAGTTCAATGATTCCTGCAGCAACCATTTTCTCTTATTCCTCTTTTACTTTCTTCTTATACTTGGGATTCAATCGGAATGGTCACTACTTGATAGGGCATGCATCTAGTTTCAGGGTGATTTTCATAACACCTAAGTCTCCTAAAATTCCTTTAAGCTCAAAGAAACTTGTGGGAAATAGGTCCTGATACTCTGTCAGCAGTTCCACAACCTTCCCTACTATGTCATCATCATAGTAATCCCTGATTTTGGCAAACTTGGGTTAATCCTCTGTCCCAATGTTGACTTCCTTTAACTTCAAAGGCTTATTTACATCTAACATTCCTAATGAGGGCCCTGCAACTACGCACTCCCCTTCAAACTCAGGGATGCTAATATTGCTTATATCATCTTCATTATCTTCTATTGACAGGCTCCTACAATTGACAATATCTTGCATTTGTGCTTCCCATGCCAGCGCAACACATTCTCTCTGAGGTCGGGAGTCATCGAAGACAAGGGCTTCTATATCTTGTAGAGCTTCATCCAATACCTCTGATCCCCACCAAGCCAAAGGTTGATAGAAATCTATCAGTCATTGTAATCCAATGGCGAGTCCCTCGGCGCAACTCATTTTCTAGATACCATGTAGTAGGTATCGGTCCCAATGAATGGACAAACATATTAAACCATTCATTCCAGGTCTTTTCATTCCAAACTTCCATCCACATGGCCAGGTGCTTTCCGGGTCTCCCTGACCATAGAAAATCTCAGTTGGTGGGGTAGCAGGTGGCTCAAAGAGCAACTTCATCATTTTTCTACATTCCTCCCAATCCTTAAAAACTCCCTTGTGTGTATCCCACCAATGCGTTGGGGTTGCGCGCATAGCCAGATCAAGTGCCCAGAACCTTCGTTCCTATGGGAAAGCCTTTTCAAATTTGTCCAAAAATATTACAGCATTACCAAAACCATCAAAATAGGGTAATTCTCTTACCTCTGAGGAGATGCATCAGAAATTTTTAGTGATCTTGAGGCAGTGCAACACAGAAACATCATGCAATCGATTTTGACAGTTCTCCATCTCCCCATATGAACCTGAGAAACATGAACTAACCTTCTCCCAATTCATATTTCCATCAGTTTTAGGATTGATCCAATCCTCGTCCCGTGCAGTCAGCTTGTAGATATGGTCAACATCATCTCCTTTGTGCACTGACTCTCTGTATCTTTCTCCTTCTGCTGGGTCCAGTGGTACTATCACCCGCATACCATCATTTTCAAATATCATGCTTCTACGCTTTAGGTTGATGATGCCTCCCATATCAATGGCAGAGTCCAGCCCTAGCAGCCCACTGTAGGGATCTGCATCATCCACAATTTGTATCACTTCAAAATCTGCGCGTACCTTTACTATTGCAATGTCTACCAGAACCTGTGGAATTCTTCCGAGTGGAATGATCTTTTGTTGATTGGCCATGCGTAGCTTAATGGTGGACCATTCCAGCTTTGGTTCTCCCATCTTCTGTCAGGTCTACTTAGGTAGAAAATTTTCATCAAACCCTAGGTCCAGGATGACCTAATCCATCTCGTACTCTCCAATTTGCATGTTCATGTGCATATCCCGACCAGCTCTCTTCTTTTTCTTATAGATCTTGTTCACAACCTTAATCTTAGTTTGAGGCACTTATTTTTCCATGCAGCTATCTATCAGGGCCTGAATATTTTCTACTGCTTTCTAATTGTGCAATAAATCAATACAGGCCTGTAGGAATGGTTTGATTTCATCATCAATATTTGATTCCATGATATACTTCAATGTGGATGCTCTTGCAGCAGCAAAATCCTTCCTGGCTTCAATAAAATTCTCCTTTTCCTTCTACAGGTTGAGTCCTTCCTTTTTGTCAGAGGCCCTTCTGATCAATGGCTTTGCATCAGCCTTCTTTCCCTCATCTCCTCCAGTGGCAGCACCACTGTGTGTAATTATGTTTACACTTGGGTCATTATCGTGCGGCTCAACTTTAACCATTTGTATATTTTGAGTAGGTGTTTTTTGTTTCTTTTCTTTCATTATGGAAATTAAAACAGGACAATCTTCAATTACATGATCAAATTATCTATAGTACCTACAGGATTGTCGTGCAGGGTTTGGACAGTCGTGTGCATAGTGTCCAGTTTCTCGACAGTTATAACAGATTAATTGTCCTATTCCCCAACCCACGCCTCCACCTATCCCCCCTCCCCTTCCTCTTGTTGGGGATCCTCCACGTCTAGAGGGAGATTTTGGTGAATATGGGTCATCCTGCACTCTATAGAGGTTAGCATTGTCCATCATTAGGTTGAATGTGTGGCAGTGATGCTCATCGTGACCAACTGAAGAGAAAAATATGCACCATTGCTACTTCAGCTCTGGCACATAGCTTCTCAATTGAGGGAAATGGTTTGTATCGTTTCATCCAGTTATCCTACAATCAGTACACCATAGTGTGGGAGTACCACTTGTCCAAGTAGCATCCCTGGGGCGCAATGGATTTGGTCTCCCTGCTTGCATGTAATCTGAGAAAAAAGTACATTGATATTTGGTGTAGCCGAAACCCTTACAACGTATGCATTAGATATATGCGCCAACTTCCTTTCCTCAGTCTCTGTGTAGGTTCTGAATCTCCAAGTGCATTTCCTCCAAATAATTTTGGATTTGCAGAGTTCCAAATTGATCATCTTCTCTGGGCGTAGCTTCCAGTTTCATAGCAAACTCGAGAGCTTCAACCTAAGAATTGATCTTCTGCTAATCCATAGGCCCGCATGCATATGTGGCAAGAGCATGGCAATAAACCATTCCTTATGTTGCTTATCGTCATAAATAAATCCTCCCTCGCTGATGGTGTGCTTCAGTTGTTGATCCACCTCCCAAACAGATTCATTTGGCTCTTATTTGATATCTTTTAATTCTGTTACACATTGTGAGTAGGACTTCGGCTTCCTGAATTTTTGTTTGAAAGCATCCTTAATCTGTGCAACAGTGGGATCTACGTACTGAGTCAGATATCCCATAAACCAATCTAACACATGACCTTCAAATGGCATAGCCAGCTGCGCTCTTTTGACAGCATCAGTACTAACATTTTTTGCAATCCATACTTCATTGGTAACAAACCAAAACATATCCATGTCCTCATATCCCACACCCTTAAAGGTGGGTATCTTCATATGAGCGACCATATCTCCTTCAGGTGGCAGTGGTGATGGGGTAGGCGATGTCTTACCCCTCCACGAGTTTGACTGTGGAGTAGCAGGAGGGCTACCTCTGCCGCACGTAGCCTCACCACTCTCCATTTCACTGTCAAGTGAGTTTCTCAGAGGCATGTATAAAGATCTGTCCCCTCTCTAATTTAACCCGATAATACTTTCCGCTACGCGTAGTGATTTCTAGCTTATATGGGGTCATTCACTCAGTGTGGCTGCACAAAACACCCTTTTCACACAATAGCATCTTAATCAAGAGAGGAAGACAGCATATGAATTTACCTCTCAGTCCCTTGAAGAACCTCCTTTCAGCTTCAAAATATGACATAAACTGATCTACTGCAAATTATGTCACAAACCCACCCAAGATATTGTTAACCCAGTGATCTATAGTCTGGGTGATGGAATTATCAGTCTGCTCTAACAGTTGGATTAATTCAGGTGTCCACTGAGTGACCTTATCGTCATTCCAGCACGTTTGGAACTCAGCTAATCTTGACAACCACTCCTTTAATTTGTGCACAAAGGTCACAAAGAATATCTCATGAACCTATGTGAAGACTCTACTTTTGTTTCCAATCTTTGGTAGACAATTTCTTACTTATGTTTTTATTAAGGGGAAATTCTTGAATTTTCTTCTCAAACCTATCTTTTAATTCAAGCTTTTATGATCGCCACATTGCCCAATTTATCTCAAAATGATACCGGTCCCGGCAACGGAACCATTTCTTGGCTTGAGAGGTCCTTACCCAAGTTCAAAGTTAAGGTTAATCAACAAAACCCTCTTACTACTGGCCCTTTCGGCAGTGACCTACTTGCACAGGTCAAATTTTCACCCAAAGCAGCATGGTGGGGTACTGGAACTAGGTTTCCACACCCTGAGAGAAAATTAAATGATAGGGGTGTCTTTAGATCTAAAACAACTGTATTTTGACCTTCGCAACAGAAGCCCTAACCTGAAACCCTAACTAGGAAGATTTAGGTCAAGTTACGCAGGTTATCCTATGCGCGTAGAGATAAAGGTCCCATAATCCCTTCAACAACCTAAATACATAATATTTAGGTTCAACAATAACAGATCTATTCATTTAACATTCATCTAAGGCAGAAGACAATTGTGAAATCTATCCAAACATAGTTAACACAGTAAATAGAAATAATATACAGAACATATCATAAAGCAGAATATAGATGCATTTGATACTCGTATTTCTCCCAAAACATTCCTTTATTCATTAACAATTCATATCATCCTTACAATACTTCCGTTCTACCCACGCACGTAGCTAGTGGGATCCGCACACAACAGGACTAAGGTCTCTGCACACACAGCCAGCAAGAGCCTTTTAAACCCAAAAAAGTCTGCCTTTCATCTCATAACATCATATCAAAACTTAGTTCAGACTTACTACTTCTCTCGACTCGATCTAGACTCATATTTATATCGTGTAGCGCTCATCAAAGGTCTGCAAATTGTGGTTTGTGGCCCCTAGTTCTACCCTTTTTCCCATTTCAACTCATGAGGGGATTTGACCCACCCCAAAGCCCCTTGACCTATGCTTTGATTAGCGTGCATGACTTAACTTTACAAAAAATACTATATTTTTATCCAAAATTTGGTCCTAAGGGACCCCGCTCCAACAAGGTTGATAGAAAGAAGGAGTATGATTACAATGTAAAATGTATGCCCATTACCTACTTAAAACCTAAGTGGCATAATATGGTGTTGTTTTTGCACTATTGTATAACCGTTGAAGTGCATTACAATTCAGTCTTCCTTTATCATATAAGGTTGTTGATGGTGTTTTTAGGTTATAAGTTGAACTTTCCTGATTTTTGGATAGGAGTTTGGCTAAAATGTTCTCCATTCACCAAAAGTAAATTCAAAATGCAAGGAATTCTCTTATTCATCATATTTTTATTTCTATTCTAGTTAAAAATCAATTGGCCAAGCTTGGGGATGATTGGGAAGATTTTCTGGCCCTGAATAATTTTGATAAAACTTTTTCCACCGAGGAGATTGATTCTCAGTTATCCTCTAAACCTAACCATGTTCCTAAAAATTCTCCACCTTCACCATTGAATAATACAATGCAATCTAATGACCAAGAATCTTTTCAAGAGACTAATCCTTGTCTCTCTGAATAATATAGGGCTTTGAAGCCCAAAACTATTTGTATTTGTTGAGAAGCTATTAAAAATACTCCTGTCAGTCAGGATGTGGTAAAACGAAAGCTCAACAATGAGGGTGATTCTGACCTTTCCGAAGTTAAACCACAATATGAATTTTCCTCCCTGGAAATTTCATGTCAACATACACCAAGTCAATGAAAACCAAATTTTGACTCCCATATTAAAGACAAACTGATAGAAAGAAATATTTCTAGGCTATGATGAAATAGACGTGGGGTTTCTCCTGATAAGAAATGTGTCAATATTGAGACCAATGTAGAGCCAGATTCTTAAAATACTAGGCCAAAATCTCCAAATAATTACAGTTTCCCTGATAATGTGAAAGGGACATCAAAAGTGGATCATGATTCTGATAAAATTGCTTCAGAGGCCCTATTGGTCTTTTCTGGCACTAGCATTTTTTGTTTCATATTTCATGATTGAATTTTCAAATTGGTCAAATCATTAATGGAAATGAACAACTTAGAGCTACCTATAATCTTAATCAAAATTATACTGGCTTGGTCAATAAGTCATAGGCCTCTTATACTCATATTGTTGTAAATTATTCAAAGGTCAAGGTCATAATCTCTCTAGATCCCGATGATGCTAAATAAAGGTTTTATTGTTCATTATCGCTCAGTTGTTGGAAAAGATAATGTATGGTTATATTTTGGTTTTATTTTCTAAAACTAAAAAGGCATTACAGAATCTCAGATTCTGTAACAACCTTTTTTACCTTGTTTGTATAAAAAAATCATGTTTTATTTATTTGTCACAGGTGATTTCGTTGGTTGCTTTCCTGCTCTCATTTCTTATGGAGCTATTACATGTGAAGTATATCCAACTCTTGAGGATGTTAGCGAAATATTTCATGTTAGATATTTTTTTGATTGTTTATTATCTGGTGAGATGGACGAGAAGCCTAAACAAAAAATCTTTTTTATTTTTGTAAAAAAATAGTCTTTATATCCTGATTTTTTTATGGACATTGGAGTTGGAATAATATTTATATATACTCCCTCATTTTTGTAATTAAAAAAAGTGTGGGAGGGGGGGGGGGGGGGGGGGGATGGGGGAAAGGAGAGGATCCGAGAGGGAGAAACTAGGAACAAAGGTATGTTATTTAGTTTTTTTACTATGGAATACTCATTTTACATAGTGAAACGATTTGGTTGAATTGAGTCCATTACTGGTGTTTATTTTATGTTCCATGGTCTTGTGTCTATCCTTTTATGTCTCTTTAATTGGATTTCTGAGACTTATAATATAGCAATTTATTTTGTTTAATGATTGAAATTCTTAAATAGGAGAATGTTAATTATCACATTTCTTTTTTTATTAAGTATTTTTCAAAAAAAATTTGCTTAAAACTAGATTGATAGATCTCTCTAGTTTCTTATTTCCTAAGAGTGTTATCTATCTAGGCATTTGAAATATTTGAGTGTTTGTCGGTGGGTCCCTGATGTTTAAATATATATAATGTCTTTCTCTTATTACAAATTGAATAAATGTTGTGGTTGTAGTTGATTGGCATATTATATCACTATTTCTGTCAAATTTTTATTGGATGTATCCATAAATCAAAACAATAGGAGTATATGAATTTTATAGACAAACACTTACAATTCTCTTTCTTTTCACCTAGCCAAGTGAAAATAAAGAGAATTGTAAGTGATTGTCTATAAAATTCATATATATATATATATATTTCTCAACCGATATGCTATCCAACAAAAAGCCCATATATATATATATATATATATATATTATTCAGATTTGCATATCTATAATTATATGTATTCTTAATATGAAATATTTAAATTAAGTAACTTGTATGTTGACAGTTATTGATTTGTTCATCATTCGCATTAAGAATTATCTAATAGCTCCTTGCATTTAGAAATAACATTATATTTCATTTTGTTGAATATTTTCTAATTTATCTACATATCATTTTAGTTTGAAGAAGTTTCATTTTGATCTAGTCTTTGACATATATGAGATCTATATAATATAAGTGTACACGTATTTTATTCTAATTATGTATTAATAGTAACTTGGTTGTTTTCTTAATTCTAATTTATTAATAGAGTATATAAATCAAAATTCTTTTAATTTGTTTTAATCAGTTAACGATGAAGCCATAGACATTTTATCATTATACTCATATCATATCTTGGTTGTTTCATTTCATTAGTTTAAATTTACCTTAATGGTAGTATAACTTAGGATAATAATAATTTAGTTTAACATAGGATAATTGTAGTTTAGATTGGGATTATGTTAGGTCCCTATAATACTAGTGTATCCCCCTTATTTTTATTATTATTGTATATCCCCCTATTGTTTTTTTGTGCCCATGTAGCCCCCATATTGTTATTGTTTTGCCCCATATAAGCCCACCATTTTTATTATTGTGCCCGTACATTATTATTTTTATGTAGGCTCTGACTATATTGTGACCCCTTAGAGTCCTATATATACCAAGAAGGTATTATCACTTGTATCATCCAAGAATTTTTCATTTATTTGATGTTAAGGAGGTTCCCCCTTCAAAGAGGATAATTTTAAATTCATTGATCTATCTTTTCGTCTCTTTTATGAGCTGGTTGCATAACATTTGGTATTAGAGATTTGGATTCTAGGGGTTCGCTTTTTCAAAGAGATCATCTTGGAATTTTTCTATAACTTGTTTTCTACTGAGCTTTAGAAGCTTAAATTTTGAACACGTGGAGAAGAAATCTTGGTTAAATTCGTTCAGATATTTGTTCATTATATTTTCTGAGATTGGTCTGAATAAGTTATATTTTTTGCATGCTCCAGAATCTAGTCTCAAATAGGATACTTAGGGAAAATCGTCCTAAATTTCTCTACGAGCATCAAATTTGAATTTCATAAAACTGAAAACACAATTAATGTAGTTGTTATTATATCATTTTCAGGGTCGAAGATTGAAATAGTGACATGTGGCATTCCATACAAGTTATCTCTACTGAACCAATCCATAACGAGGTCATTGTGGGATATTTGGCATAACTTTATCTCGAGGAATCCAATATATTTCTGACTTGTGGCATTGGAAATAAGACTCAAATTGCTACCATAAAATGAAATTTCAGACATTGGAGAGTCAAAATCGCAGAGTTACAATTGTTTCAAGATCGAGCTCCTAAAACTAAGAAAAAGGTGTGTATTTTTTTTTAAATTGCATAACATTTGTTTGAAAAATCAGTTTGAAGTAATTCCAAGGGAATATTGAAGCATAGATATCAGTATTGGGTTCTAAAAGTCCTCCCAAAGAAAAGAATTCTACGCCCATTAAACCCTCAAAAATCTCTATTATGATGCATGAAGAGGAAGAAATGCAACATGATATATCAAAATTATGTGACCAAGTGCAAAAACACTCTCTCTCACAAAGAGCAACCAAAGATGATTTAAAAGGGGACATGGATGGCTTAAAATAATACATGGAAGCTAATATGGATGGCTTGAAAGCATACATGGAATGTTTGAAGGAAGGTTTGACAAAGTTTCTACAATAAATTATTATTAATAGAGAAAAGGTATTCCATGAAACTCATGATGAGAAAAAAAATAATGTTCATTATGATTTTAGAGACTCTAAATTTCGATTGAAAACCAACCACATTCCAAATATTGATATGAGGAAGTTTTATGGAAAGGATCGGGTAACATGGATACTACAGATGGAGCAATATTTTGATCTACCAGATGTGCAACACACACAAAAGGTATGCATTGGATGATACAAGTGATAAGACCTTCTTGGTATATATAGGACCTTCATAAGACCTTCATGCAAAAATGCTAGAGGCTGGTATAATTCATGTAGAAATTATACAAGAAGTAAATTATATATCATGGATTCAATCCGATCTAAAAATGTGCTAAATCTAGATACTGAATCACTTCTACAAATTAAATGCGAAATTAAAAACACAATCGCCAATCACATGAAGCAAAGAAGAATCAATCAAACCACAACACAGATAATTTCCCGGGGAAATATTGTTGCTCAAAACCCCACTATCTTCTATTGTATATTCAACATGGATACATGAAATAATTACATACAACTCTTCTCACAAGAGCCCTTCTATACTCAGCTAGTTGTCTCACATTGTCCTAGATAAAACTCACAAATACTTAGCCAATTTTTTGCCTCCTGACAGCCTGCCTTGCTTGTGCAATTCATGTGGAATGAAATCCCTATTCCATAGGAATTTGGCCTTCCTTGACTGTGTAAGGATCATGATAAATCCAATGGGTGTTTGGTTTCATGGGTGCAACCCAATAATCCTACAACTGATAGTCAACTTCCCTTTCACCTAGAACTCAACTAGGTCTCCACTGGAACTGACATGCATGCAGCTAATAATAGTAAATCTTCAGTTACATGTGAGATGACTGATTTTGAATTAAATAATATTTAATTCACTTTATCTCTGACTAGTGTATCAAATAGTTACAACTATCACAACTTAGTTTAACTCACTTAACTGAGTTAAACTGATTACTACCTACATTAACTAATGCCACACTGCACTTCGAACTTTGTTACAAATAGAATTTCTCTGGATGCCTCACCAACTACCCTCAACTCGAAATTAATGAGTGAACTGAGTTTATCACACTCGGTTAACTATTACAGGTTATTTTGAGATTAAATTACATTTGATTGTCCATCTTAATTAAGGGATAACTAAAATATACATGCACCAAATTTTACCCACACCAGTGTAGGTGCTGCTAAGACCTGTGGTACTACACTAGTGTAGGTGTTGCTTGGACCTCCTAGTCCCACACTAGTGTAGGTGCTGAAATTTCTTTTTGAACTTCAACAATTCAACCTAGTCAAAGTTCTTTCTTTGCTCTAGTAGTATTGGTGTTAAAGAAGGATGGATCATGGCATATGTGTTTGGATTATAGGGAGCTCTAAAAGATCACTATAAAAGATAAATTTCCCATTCCTTTCATTGATGAATTATAGGATGAATTACATGGATAAATTTACTTCACCAAGTTGGATCTTCATTTAGGATATCATCAAATTAGAATGAAGATAGAATACATTCAGAACTCATGAAGGTCATTATGAATTTTTGGTCATGCCTTTTTTCCTTACTAATGCACCTTTCACATTTCAAGGATTGATGAATTCCATTTTCAAACCCTTCCATAGAATGTTTTGTTAGTATTTTTTTATGATATATTAATCTACAATAATTATTGGAAGGATAATGTTCAACATGTTGACAGGGTGCTCAAACTATTGAAAGAGAAACAATTATATTCAAAAACCCCCAAATGCTTTTTTGGAGTACACAAGGTAGAATATTTGGGCCATACTGTATCACATTAGGGTGTTAAGGTAGACCCTAAAAAAATTAAACCCATTAAGGAATGGAAAATCCCCACAACCCTAAAGCATATTCAAGGATTTCTCGGGTTGACAAGGTAGTATCACAAGTTTGTTAACAATTATGGGAGAATAACAACACCTCTAACAACATTATTAAATAAATATGCATTTTATTAGACTCCAGAAGCAAGTAAGGCCTTTGAACATCTTAAAAATACAATGTGCCAAGCACTAGTCTTAGTTACACCAGACTTCACAAAAACCATTATTATGGAATGTGATGCCTAAGGAAATGGAATTGGTGTTTTTTTAATGCAAGAAGGAAAACTCATTACTTTTTAAAGTCATCCAATCAAGGGAAGGTATTTACACAAACCTATTTATGATAAGGAAATGTTGGAAATACTACATGCACTAAAGCAATGGTCACCTTACCTAATGGGAAGACACTTCAATGTAAAAACAAACATGATAGTCTTAAATATTTTTTGGAAAAAATATTATCTTCATAAGAGCTGAAAAATTGGGTCACAAAGATGTTGGGTTATGACTTTGAAATCATCTACAAAAAAGGGACGCAAAATGTTGTTGCATATGCACTCTCAAGAAAGGATGAGGATGTGGAAGCATTTATCTATGTCATTTCTATTATCCAACCTGATTGGATAACTGAAGCAAGGGATGAATGAAATAATGATGAAGAGGTATGGGCACTCAGTCAAAATTTGCAGGAAGATCCCAATACATCTGATACATTTACCTAGAACAATGATTCATTATGGTACAAAGATCACTTATATATTTGTAACAATTCCCAACTCAAACAAAATATTCTTTTGGAATTTCACACCTCCCCCTTCGGAGGGCACTCATGATTTTTAAAAACTTACCACAGGGTCAAGAAGGAATTTTTTTTGGATGGCCTTAAATCTGATATTCATAATTTTGTGGTAGAATTTTTTCTTTTCCAACAAAATAAAGTTGGACAATTAAGACCTCGGGCCTGTTACAACCTTTAGCCATTCCAATTTATCATTGGTAGGAGGTCTCAATGGATTTTTTTCACAGGTTTACCCAAGTCTTAAGGAAAGAGTGGCATCATGGTGGTAGTTGATAGACTTACCAAGTATGAACACTTTTGTGCATTATCTCATCCTTTTAAAGCAAGTACAATTGCTACCGGATTTATGGAAACAATTCAAAAGCTACACATAAACCCAAAGATTATTGTAAGTGACAAAGATCCCATTTTCACTGGAAATTTTTGGACAGAATTATTTTTTTTCTTGGTACTCAATTAGCTCATAGCTCATCTTATCATCATCAATATGACGATAAAAATAATATAGTGAACAAATTTTTGGAAGGATAGATTCTTATCTTTGTATTTGATAAACAAACACAATGGGTCAAGTGATTACCTCTGGATGAATGGTGGTATAAAACTTCCATCCATTTTATAGCAAAAATGACCCCATTTATGGAACTTTATGGATATCATTCATCGTCCATCACATCGTATTTAAGAGAAAATTATAAGGTTCAAGCAGTGGAAGATCACGTCGATCATAAATAACAAGTTCTCTAACTTCTAAAGGATAACCTCACTTTGGCACAAAATCGAATGAAACAACATGCATATCAACATTGTAGTGAAATAAGTTTTGATGTAGGCGACTGGGTATTTTTAAGGCTACAACCATACAAACAAATTTCCCTCAAACAAACTAATAAGCATAATAAATTATCACCTAAGTATTATGGTCCTTATATTACAAAGTGTTGCAAAATATTGGTACTATGGCATACAAATTGGAGCTTCCTGCATCATCCCAAGTACACTCAGTTTTCCATGTTTCATGCTTAAAGAAGTTTATTGGTGAAAAGCTCCTAGTTCAAATAGTATTTCCAGAACTTGATGAAGAAGGAAAAATCATATTCGATCCTAAATAAGTCATGGAAATAAGAACCCGACAACTATGGAATTGATAAATTTCAGAGTATCTCATTAAGTGGAAGAACTTACCCAATGAATATTCTACAAGGGAAGACGAGAATTTTATACAGAAGCATCCATAACTACTCAAGCATTGAGGAAAAAAAAATTTTGAAGGATAGGGGCATGATAGGTCCCTATAATACTAGTGTATCCCCCTTATTTTTATTATTAGTGTAGCCCCCCTATTGTTATTGTTGTGCCCATGTAGCCCCCATATTGTTATTGTTGTGCCCCATAGAAGCCCACTATTATCATTGTTGTGCCCTTACATTATTATTCTTATGTAGGCTATGATTATATTGTGACCCCTTAGACTCCTATATATACCAAGGAGATATTATCACTTGTATCATCCTATAATTATTCATTTATGTGATGTAAAGGAGGTTTCCCCGCTAATTTTCAAATCTTTGGTATATATTTTATTTTGTTTTGTGAGCTAGTTGCATAACAAATTAGGACTATTTTTTTGGATTCAAACCCTCTTCAAAATAAAGGATCCTGAGCTAATGGAGCTGTAAAAATCATCGAGGGTAGATATACCAAATGATTTTGGTTATTAAGGAGCCTTGGTATGGTCTACGTTTCCCTTGTTGACTTAGGTGTGTTTAACTCTCACATCAACAGGTCCTTCTTGACTTGTGCCTTAGTCTATAAATACCATGAGGTGTCTTCCTTTTGTTAAGAATGAGTTCATGGAGATGAAAGAGTTATCATATTCATGCATGAAGTTGGAGGGTCATTTAACTGGGTCTCCAAGTGGCAGTTTGAATCTAGATAAGACGAGTTGAGAGCTTCAGTTTAGATTGAGGCAAGGATGAGTTATAAACTCCAAGTCATGACTGGAGAGAGTTTATTTTGAACTCAGTAAAATAAGTTAATCACAATTTCAGTTCCAAATTTGTAATTGTCTAATTATAATTTTTTCCAATTATAGCATGATTGAATAACATAAAGGGAGGACGGAGGCACATCCTTCATTCATTATTGTGCACGAGATTATGTGTGAGAATATTTCCTCATTTTGAGTTCTCATTAGAGGATATGTTTTGAAATATTGTAGAGAGTTTCCTTATTCAATTTTGCAATTTTATTCCAGTTGGAAAATCGTGCGGCTTTATGTTTAAATTATAATTTTCCTTTCCTTGATAACTGCTTGTGAAATTTGTTGGATTATTATTTATTTAATTATTTTGTTCATCAAACAATTATCAAAATGTAAACATGAGTATCACAAGAAAATAGAGAACACAAGATATAGGCTCCAAGCTAGGGAAAAACCCCTCCAAAGAGAAAACCCAAAAAAAAATCTTCTTATAGAATCAGATTAAATGAGATATCCAAGACCCATGACCACAAAAAACTTCACCCTCTAGATGCCAAGTCAAACCCTCTTTCCCAGAAGATCCATCAGCAAGAGAAAAGAAACAAGAGATGTATCAAGGCAGAACTTCCACAAACTTTAAGCTCAAGAAGAAACTCATTCTCTCATAATTTGTCCCTCCTCTTTATCTATGTTCTCTCTATGATATTTCAGACCAAAACATCCAAGTATGTGTGTGTGTGTGTCCAAATGAGCTCCATTTTCCCTCTCTTTATACAGTCAATAGGGGTGAGAATAGACATGTCCATTAGGGTGGGGGCGACTTTATAAGTAGGCTGACATGGCACCTAGAGGAGTTTTTGACCCAAAAATACATTTTAAAAAAAACAATTCCTTTACAGTAGGTCACAATAGGAATTTGACTCTTTGGCTCAAAAACCTAGAAACATGAAGGACGTGATTGTATAGAAAAATAATAATAAATTTTATTTTTATTTTCTTTTTCTTTTTACATAAAATACATAATGGTACAAATTATGAAGATTGAAACTAGATACATTTTGTTAGGTCCCTACAATACTAGTATAGCCTCTTATTGTTATTGTTAGTGTAGCCCCCTCATTTTTATTGTTGTGCCCATGTATTCCCCATATTTTTATTATTGTACCTCATAGAAGCCCACTATTGTTATTGTTGTGCCATTACAATATTATTGTTATGTAGGCTTTTATTATATTGTGACCCCTTAGACTCCTATATATAGAAAGTGGTTTTTTTCATTTGTATCATCCAATAATTGTTCATTTATGTAATATAAAGGAGTTTTCCCCCTTGAAGAGGTTCATTTATAAGTCATTGATCTATCTTTTATTTTATTTTTTGAGCTGGTTGCATAACATTTGGTATCAAATCTTTTGATTCCAGGGTTTCACTTCTTAAAACATGACATCTTGGATTTTTCGCTATAAATTTTTTTCTACGAAGCTTAAGAAGATTAAATTGAAACCACATGAGGTCCAAATCTTGGTGAACTTTGTAACAAATTTTCAGATCTTGTTTCGTTATAATTTCATAGATATGACCTGAGGAAGTTAGGGTTTTTGTAGGCTCCAGAATCCAATCTCAAACATGTGACCGAGGGAAAATCATCGTAACTTTCATTTCATGAATCAAATTTAAATTATATAGAAATTTGTTGAAAGTGATAGACTTTAGTTTCCTTTGTATCAATTTTAGAGCCAAAGGTTGAAACAGTGACACGTGGAACGCCGTAAAAATTCGCTCTATGGAACCAATCCATAATTAGGTCATTGTGGGAGATCGGACATAAATTTACCTTGAAGAATCTAAATTAGGTATGACCTGTGGAATTGGAAAGAAGACTCAGAGGGCTACTACAAAACCTAATTTTAGATCTCGGAGATTCTAAATCACAAAGATACAATATTTTAAATATCAAGCTCCCAAAAGCAAGAAAAAAGTGTGTATTGTTTTTTTTTCATTGCATAACTTTTGTTTGAAAAATCATTTTGAAATGATTCCAAAGGCATATTGGAGCATAGATATAAATATTGGGTTATAAAATTCCTCTAAAAAATAATTCCACACCTATTAGTCTCTTATAAATCTCTACTGTGATGCATGAAGAGGATGAATTGCAGCATGATATCTCAAAATTACGAGACCAAGTGCAACAAATTTCTCTCTCAAAAATAACAATGAAATATGATATAAAGGGGACATGGATGGTTTAAAAGATGACATGAATAGTTTAAAATCATACATGGAAGGTTTGAAGGCTAATAGGGATGGTATAGAAGAAAAAATTAAAGGAAACGTGGAATATTTGAAGAATGGTTTAAAAGTAGACATGGAAGGTTTGAAGGAAGGTTTGAAAAAGTTGCTACAAGAAATTATTCCTAATGGCGAAAAGGTATTGGATGAAACTCATGATGATAAAATATATATATATATATGTTAATCATGACTTCATAGACTCTAACGTTGGATTGAAGACCCACCATATTCCAAATATCGATATGAGGAAGTTTTATGGAAAGGATCCGGTAACATGGATACTACAGATGGAGCAATATTTTGATCTCCATAATGTGAAACACATACAAAAGATACACACTACAACTTTATGTTTAGAAACTAATCAGTTTGTATGGTATATATGGATTTGTTCTTGTAAACCACTTGTCACGTGGTTAATTTTTACGGAGGAAATGATAGCACATTATGAGGATACAAAGATCAACACCTTCTTTATCCAATTGATAAATCTCAAACAAATCGGATCAATGGCGGAGTACATTGATGACTTCCAAAAATTTAATATAAGGGTAAATGATATTCGAGAAAAGCATAGGGTTGATGTCTTCATAGGGACTTTAAAGGATAAAATCCAACATGATGTTTTCCTTTGGGAACCCGATTCATTGGAGAAGGCATTCAGGTTGGCCAGAAAAATTGAAAGCAAAATTATGACAACAAGGAATCCTACCACTCACAACTATAAAGATGGAAGTGTTGCCTCTGTTAGCCTTCCACAACCTGGAAAGTTGAAACCACAAAAATTGGAAGAAAAAAAAGTTAAATGGATTTTTAACAGTTTTGATAACAAATACACTAAAGTTCGTAAGTTTGCTGAGAAGAAATTATTTTACATATATTTTGAAGAGGAGGAAGAAAAGGAACAAGAAACTTCAAAAGAAGAGGATATACACCATGAATTGACCTTTGAGAAAGAAGAAATGAATCTGACCATATCTTGTAATGCATTGGCAGTAATTACCACTCCTCAAACTCTCAAGATAGAAGTACATATCAAGAAGAAAAATGTAATAGTGTTGATTGATTCAGCTAGTACCCATAATTTTATTCATTGTAAGATAGCCAAGGAATTGAATTACTTTCTATATCCAGCACCAGAGTGTCAAGTGATGGTTTCAAATGAAGGAACTATAAATTTCTCTGGAAGGTGCCATAATATCAAGCTAACCATGGGGAAACATGTATTGAATAGCCTAATGATTTCCATTCCAATGGGTGGTGTTGATGTTGTACTAGGAGTTCAATGGTTACAATCTTTGAGTACGATAGCTTTTAATTTTCATGATTTTTGTTGAAATTTTTTTGGGAAAGAAAGGAAGTTGAATTAAGGGGTATCGCAGGGAAACCAGGAAATATAATCAACTCTAATGGCATGAACAATCTTCTAAATAAAGAACAATGAGTTGTAATTTCACAATTATGCTCGCAAGAGTTTCAAACATCGAAATCATCTTTAAGAATAAATTCTAAGTTTAAAGCAGTGGAAAATCACATCTAGCATCAATAACAAGTTCTCCAACTCTAAAAGGATAACCTAACTTTGGTGCAAAATCAAAGGAAACAACAGGCAAATCAACATTGCAGTGAAAGAATTTTTTATGTAGGCGACTGGGTATTTTTATGGCTACAACCATACAAACAAATGTCCCTCAAGAAAGCTAAGAAGGATAATAAATTATCACCAAAGTATTATGGTCCTTACAAGGTGTTGCACAATATTGGTACTATGGAATACAAATTGGTGCTTCCTACATCTTCCCGAGTGTTACACAGCATTTTTTCACTGTCCCTGCAATCCCCATCTCGCACATTGGAGGGTCGTTTCCATGACTAATAAGAAGTTTAATGCCTTGAAAAGACCATCATTACATCCCTTTACATGAGAGAAATATTCCTTTTGTTAACAATTCCCTGAGCAGAGCTTCAGAAACCCCTGCTTTTTCCTTGGCGCGATTAGTTAGTTTTTCCCTCGCACCAATGAGGAAGATTAACACTGGGACCCATGCCAGTTAGAGCTTTGTCCCAATTAGCCTCCCGCGCCAAGTTGTTTATGGAATTTTTTTTAAAAATAGAGGCATAGATTCCACTCTAACAACTCCGAGGATGATTCATTGGGAGTGGTTGGACTGAATAACCACGGACTCCCTCCTTTAGCTTATGGTTTCCACCTCTTGTGGGAACCTCCTAAAGGATAGGCCTCCCTTCCACCTTTGTAGGGATTCCAACCTCCTCCTTTTCCTCTATAAAAAGAAGCTATCTCTCCTTGCATAAGCTAGCTGAACATGGAGAATTGAGTATACTATAGCTGAATTATTGAAGAGATAGAACAAGAAGGAACTTCATTGAGAGAGCTTAAGTCCATGCCCTCATCCTGTCTGAGTCCCCTGATGAGCATCTGAGATGTGCTTCGACTGAACCCCGCTGGAGGAGACCGCGACGTCAAAGCTTTGGTTGTAACTCTTCCTTCTATAAATACATATACATGAATATTGTTTGGTTCCCATTTTGTGTTATGTTATTTAATGCAATATGCTTAGCCCTCTTTAACTGGCTAGTAGTTATGAATGAAGTTATTATGTCGTATGTTGTTCTTATTTGTTGATCTATGTGCAGGTATCTGAGCATGACTGCAGAAGCATTGTGACTTGTCAAGGCAGGAAAGAGAGGCCACCACCAATAAATCCACGATGACAACATTGGATTCCAAGTAGGTCGATCTATTGTGTCCTCTTTTCATTCAGTAATTAGGAATCAACACTCTAGCATGTCTCTTTGTTTCTAGACCCACTCTAGGGCTAGATGGATCGTCTCTGTCCGCAGAGAGGATTTACCTACTTAACAAATTGGCGACTCCACTAGGGAATCAGTGTGAGTTTGTCATTTCATATTTTTGGGTCAACTTCGATCATTGATTTTCTTATATGTCTTTTTCTGGTTTGCTTTCTTATTTTATATCCTCTGTTTAGCTCCAGAGTGTCAAGATTTACCTCTACTCATTGATTTTTGGTTTTTCCTTTTTTCCATAGTTATGCGGCTTGGCGCACTTTTCATTTTGAACAGTCGCGCCAATTGGTGCACGTTGCTTTTGTTGCAAACGTGCCAACCCCGGTTTGGTGTGGATTACCGCCTTACAGTCGCGTCGACTCTTGTAGGATTTGGTTTGACCTCCTTGATGAGTCTTTTGGTCAGTGTTACTTGACTCTGGGTTTTTTTTTGTGTGTAATTGATCCTTTGGGACTGTTTTGACTGTTGTAGGCTTTTTTTCCTTAGTCGTTTGTCTGTTTCTTATCAGTGTAGTTTAAGGACTTAGGGTTTCTGAGTGTCTTGATGCACTGAGCCTTCTATTTGGAAATCAAGTCTTTTTTATTGTTTTCAGTCTCATTCCCAAGTTGATTGCGCTAAGTTTTTTTTATCATTTTGAGTGTTTTCTTTGGTGGAATGATCATTTCATTCTTTGTTTGATTCCTATCCTTGTTCCTCTGAGCATAGATTACATTTCTTGTTTGGGTCACTTTGAAAACTTTCTTTTGTTTCGGAAGATTGTAGCATTAGTTTGAGTGCTTTTTTGTGTTTGTTTTGCATTGATTGATTCATTCAATTTCGATTCCTACATTCGCAATACTTAGGCTAATGTCCATTATATTTTTCATCTAATTAGTGCATTGTGTACTTTATCTCATTGGAAAATTTAAAAATAAAAAAATTTTCATTCTTTCCTTTGTATCGAAAGTGAAACATTCTTTTGCATAACTAGCATTTGATAGTCTAGGAAAGAGTTTTTCATTTTCGTTTGATTGTGTTAGATGCATGAGTGGATATCTTCCCATATTCTCATTGTTTGTGATTGTTTGAAATATCTCTATCCTTATCATAATTAGCATTCATTGAATGAAATATGGTGTTCTTTTGCATATAGTTTGCATTTAGGAAATTTGAGATCCAAATTCGGTAGGGCATTGAAACTGCAACATAATCCAAGATCAACTTTAAAATTCATTTAATTAACCTAAGGAAGCATTGGAACCTAATGCAACATCTTTAGTGGTCTAGGCTAGAGACATGTTGTGAGGTCTTAAAACCTAGTAGATGTCGTTCACCATCTGGCTTTAGATAGCGCTAGTACGGACTTGTGCTCCCCGTACCGTCGAGTATATAAAGGGAGACCCCTCTAGGTTGCAATACTTTTATCCATAGGATGTTGAGTCTGCTGCCTTGTAACCATGATACACTGAACACAGCATTCGAGGAGACTACCTGAATGTACATTAAGTCCTTGGTGATTTCTCTTTCATTTGATCACCAAGGTGTATATGGCAGTTTACGGAAACTTGGTACACCCTCTTGCTTAGAGTACCTGAGTATTCATTTTGATCTTTTTGTGACTCCTTAAAAAGAGAAGATATCGTCGAGTGCTTGTCCTTTCACGCTCGTTCCGACCTAAAAGTGAAAGAGTCACCTTTTGCCTATTTCTTGACTCTTAAAATATGAAACGGCGGAGTTTTATTTTAATGTCTTAAAAATTAACTGCCCACGAAATATTCCTGTTTAAAGTTATCTTCCTTAGTATTTTTTTTTAAGGTTGTTTCCAATGGAAAATTTTCTGGGGTTTACCAACCAATAAATCCCTTTCGAGGGGAATCCTATTCCTTTTTCTGCTTTTGGGAACATTGGTGCTCCTTATATGGCGACATTGTCCCTACCTGGGTTAACTATTGGGTTGCCTGTTTGGTTGTTTTCAACCTCTGTGGTCTCAAGTGTTCAGCCCACTGTGCAACCATCCCCTCCACTTGAACAACATCATGTTGATTATAAGGTGGACCTCTCCCCTTCTTTGCATGTTTCTTCGTCCTCCTCTTCTACTTCGCCTGGTGAAAGTCTGGATTCTAGTAACTAGATGGCTAAGAAGAAGAAGAAGAAGACGAAAAATAAGAAGTCAGATAAAAGAGAGGCTAACTCTATGGCCATTACGCCTCAAACACCGTCCCTTAATAAACTATCCAACCTTCCTTAGAAATTCAAATTCCCTTGCATGTTGTGCAAAGGTAACCATCTTCTTCAAGACTTCCCTGGTATTCCTAAGGTACTCAAAGCATGGTCCAGCGATCTTCCGTCGTTGCCTTTGGCTTCTGGAAGTCATGTTGGTGGCACATCTACGAATATTCATGATAAGACTCATAAGAAACAGGGTAAGATTACCAATCCATGTAAGTTATTTGAAGGGAATCATCCCATTCACCTTTGTCTTTACATGGATGAATCCAAGAGAGTGTTGGACAACCCTACTATTTTTTCACCCTGCCTTCCAGCTAGTTACCGGAAGCTTTCTTCAAGTCCTCCGCTAGTTGATTCAACGATCGGTCAAGGGTCATCCTTGGTCAATAATGTTTCCTCGGAAATTCAAATTCATGGATCCATTCCCGACCAACCATTAGTCATGGAATCAGTTGATCTGATCCTACCCATGGTTCATCAGGTTTTTTCTGTCGAGAGTGGATCTCTTTCCCCCCATGTTCTTCTTGTTTCTTCATATTCCTCAGACTTGGAGAAATATCCTCCCATCCCTGTGACTCAAGAATTTTCTCCTCCTGCTCCCATGATGGAGGTCTAGGAGGATGCTCCTCTTGCTCCAGTAACACCAAGGGAAGACCATCTCAGTTTGATGGTACCCCCTCCAAATAGTTTGGTTGCTTCCTTCGATTGGAGTCGATTTGCAGGATACTGCCTTCCTTCTTATGTTCCTTTTGAGATCACGGTACAACTCTTCGATATGGTCGTACCTAGCACGATTATAGATGAAGGTGCGTCTGTTAGTATTCTTTATTTAACTACTTGGCAAGCTTTTGGTTCTCTACCGCTTGTGCCTGTTACGCAGAATCTGTTGGCTTTTAACAGAGGAACCAGTCAACCGTTAGGGATCCTTCCAAAGTTGCCTATTAATTTAGGAGGGAAAACCATCTATATAGATGTGATGGTGGTTCAAGGCCCCTTGGATTTTAATTTACTCTTGGGGCATGACTATGCTTATGCCATGGGTGCACTTGTCTCCTCTCTCTTTCGTGTGATTTGTTTTCCGCATAAAGGTCGGATCATGACCACTGATTAGCTTTCATTATTTGGTCCTGATGTGGCAGCTGGCCTACCATCGTCTCTTCCAGATCTTTATCCACCAGTTGTATCTTCCCCGCTGCAGGTTAATTATGTGGCTACCTGTCTTATGCCCGTATTCAGTGATAGTGCCATTGTGCATCATGTGCTCGGGGCATTGGGTCCTGATTTCCAAGATGTTGTGAAACTCTTGGAATTCATGAATTCTTATTCGACATGATGAGTTGTCTTCGGAGCATAGTTTGTTTTCTTGTATCAAACTCCTTAAAAAATGAAACAAGCTCGTCGGAGCATAGTTCCTTTCCTTGTGTCAAGCTCCCTAAAAAATGAAACAAGATGTCATGAGGATAGTTCTTTTAATGTGTCAACCTCGTTAAAGCAATGAAACATGTTCCTGTTCAATTTGAGGCTTTGATCAGATCTCGTAAAATCTCAGTCGAGTCTTTCTCTGATCTCGTAATTTGAACCTTCACTCCATATTCTCTTCATTCATTACAGTTGGACTGAAGCTTGGGGGGCATGTACCTTGATTTGAGTCACCATGCTGGGGGCATGCTCATGCCCGTCTTTCAAGCATAGTTTACCTTTGTTTCAAGCTTGTGTAAAAATGAAACCAATCTCAAGCATAGTTTACTTTTGTTTTCGAGCTTGCGTAAAAATGAAATATTTTGGCTTTATGTGCTTTGTGAACATTTTCCTGACTTTTGGGTCATTACTTATTATGCAGATTATTTAACTGATACATTAGCTAACATTATATTAGGCATTTGCGTAATATGTAAAATCATCATCGCATGAGAGACTCATATCAAGTAGGAAAATAGATGTATATATATATATATCGAATGTTTGCTTCAGTGTGCATCATAAAATCAAAAAATATGTGTGTTTATGTTACATCCTAAGACATCATGTCTCTCAAAATATGCAGATATAAAACCTAGGTGTCTAATTGGCGTGATGCTCATGGTAGCATGTCACTGCCCATACAAGCCACCTTAGCAAGCAATGAATTCGGTTTGGCACCCCTACAGTATGTCTCTAGTAGGCATGAGGAACATTTTCGAAATGTGCATAGTTCGGGACTCCACGTGTGATTCCCTCCAAGTTTCGCACGATCTCTTCTTCCTCGCCTCCCTCGCCATGAGGGTCAAAATCGCGAGGGATTTTCCTCGCTATCGGAGACATGTATGCGGGTCTCTCTGGGCCAACATCTACAAACACATGGGTTTAACGTCAGAACATACATAATTAAAAAAAATCATAACACTCATGAAAATTAAAAATGAGTCTTACCCAAATCTTCATCCCAATCCTCTCCCTCTGGGACTGGGAGGTCCATTTCACCAGTAAAATCTGTACCAGAGTAATATCGGTCCTCCACGATAATCAACTGTCGGCGGAGCAAATAAAATAACTCCAGTATCTAAGACATCTTTTGGCTGCCCCCTGCCCTTAGCATCAGAGCTGCCCATCGGGCCATCCATGGTTCCCTCGTTGGTGGTATCGGGACTATGACCTCCTGACGCCGTAAGATTGGTAGTCGTTCCAGGAAGAACGATACCAGGATAGACCCATAACCAAATTATTTCAATAATTTCTTCTTGCACTTTGTCAGCTGGCGTTTCATATTGATTGTCACAGCCTCTTCCCAATTGTAGATGGTCGGTGTCAAGTAGTCTACAGCAAGAATTAGCTGTGTCTTTGTTGCTTCGTGTGGTGCTTGTGATCTCGCAGCTTGTGTGATGGTATGTAGCACTACTTTTAGTGCCAAGTCTGGGATAGTCTAGATATCTATTTTCCCACTTCTTGATCCCTTTCGTGCCCCTGGACATACCCTTTCAATCACCATGGACATGTTCTCCATGCAAGGTCGGGTACCGGTTAGGATTGGTGATGCTCCCCTCCACGACAATCCTGTTATGAATTAGACGTCAGAAACATCAATCTCAAGTTCCTAATCTCGAAGGATGAACTTTTCCTGATTCTCATCCCATATGCTGGTAAAATACTTTAGTAGCTCCGGTTGAGCACGGAGACACGGTGTCAAGAAGAAATTTTTCAATCCACAGTCTCTTAGAGCTTCCATGCATCTCTCATTTTCCATGGCAAGCTCATCTTCTTCGCTATGTTCCCGTTCTTTCCATTCGATCACCATTATGTCACTTTATACCTGTAAGCATGTTCATATGAACGATATTAGCTGATTTAGAAGCTTGAATTTGTGGAAAATTGGGCTCTTAACTTGAATTTTTTAAATCAAACATGGTCTGCGAAGTTGGCGCGACTGTTTCTAAAACAATCGCGCCAATGGGCACGCCCCAGTTCAGAAAAATGGGCAATTGGTGCGAGTCCGTACCCAAAACTCACGCTGACCGTCGTGCCCTAAAATTTACATTTTCTTCCTCATAAATCAAAATTGAGGGTTGCAGGCAATAAAAAAGGACTTAAACTGAAGGGAACGATGTCGGCTCTTACCTGGAACTAACGGATTCGAGATTGGTCTGCCGGATCGCCCGCTATCGTCCCCGCAAGATCACACTGTAAAATGGGTAACTATTGCTCCACAAGAGGTAACAAGTGAAAAGTAATTATTTTTACCATTTTTGGAATTTTTATAACTTTTCACCACCCTAATTAGGTTTTACGACATGTTTTTTTATTATTTTATTATATTATTTCGAGAAATGGGTTTTACACGTATCTCTTGTGCAGCGACAGGTTTTCTTGCGATAGTGATGAAGTAATGAGTTCTATTTTATACTTTTTCAGACTCAATAAAAACACAAAAAATTCACTACTGGAGTCATCTTTCAGCTCTTTTCTGACTCTCTAAAATTGAAAATATTGTCGAGACTCTTGTCGTTTTTAACTCATTAAATGGTTGCGAAGAAATATCTACCAAGTATACGTTTACCCCTTTTTCATGCTGGGATGGATTATTTACGAAAAAGGAATACCTTAGCCTATCGTGACTAAGAGGTTCTTTTAGATATTTTTTTCTACCTTTTCGGATCCGAAAGACTATTTACAAAAAAGGGCCATGTTGGAGTTTTCTTTTTCGCCTTCTTTTCAAACTCTCTAAACATGAAAAGATGTTGAGTTCTCCCTTTGTCAGACTCGTTAAACCCTGATGACATCAGACTTCATCTCCATGACGTTACTCAAGTTCCTCCTTCCTAGGACTCGTAAAATGTACTAGGTTGGATTTTTCCGAAGGAAAAACTTACAGAATAATCATATGCTATCCCCTTCAAGCTTATTTTCAAAAATAAACGGGGTACTCACTAGAAATTGTGGGGGAAAATTGAACCAGATTTTAGTTGTGTCGGCAGTATGTCACTCTTGAACATGACACTCATCTGCATTCGTGTTGGGTTGGGGACATCTCATTTCTTCATTTTTTGCCTTCATGGGTTTGGGTAATCCGTTTTGACTTCTCATCTGCTCTTTTCCATGTCATCATGACCTCAAATCCCTTGATGTCAGATACTGTCAAATCCAGTGTTGTGTCGCTGATATGTTCAAGACAAGTTTGCCTCAGCATTTTTTAACCTCCCTCTGATTCTCTGTTGGTCCTGATTCACTATTATCATGTTCCTTTGTCTCGTGTCGATGATGTGGGAAACATTATGGCCCTCCTTCGACCAGGTCACTTCCTGTCGACTTCAGTTCATTATCCAGGAATCTGATCTAGAGACTCCCTTCTGGTACCTTGGAGCCTACATGCCTCAATGACAGGTTCTTCGCATTCAATGCAAGGTCCACATCATTGGCCTTCGATCGGGTGATTCTGCAGATGCTCGGCACCAGATCATTGTTCACATTTTGTGGATTGTACCTATTATACCTTGAGAGCCATTGTCATTATTAGTGGTTTCTCTCGTTCCTGTTAATAGCTTTCATCATTGGCTGGTAATCAGGTGATTTTCTTGCATATTCGACTTCAGCTCATATATTCGCATGCTTTAATTTGTACTTTTTTGGGTTGAGATGGAGCGCAAGACCCTGGGTTTTGTCTGATAAAATCCAAGCTGCGGGTTCTTGTGGATTATCATGACTTATTACATGATTCTTTTGATTGGATGGTTGAGACCATACCTGAGTATTTTTTGTTAATCCTTACTACTAGATGGTTTCGTCCATACTTCTAGTCTCAGTTTTTATATACTCTATTATGGATGGTTGTGCCCATACCACGTGTTCATGTATCATAGATATCAGTTGTATTTGTAATTGCAATTTTTTTGACAGCGGTGCTTAGTTCAAACGCGTTCTCATAAAGCATTTCGCCCCTCCCTCTCTCTCGGACCTCATGCTTTAGGGGGCATCTATTACACAAAAATTTTTCACTGTCCCTGCAATCCCCATCTTGCACATTGGAGGGTCATTTCCGTGACCAATAATAAGTGTCATGCCTTGCAAATACCATCATTGCATCCCTTTACATGAGAGCAATATTACTTCTGTTGACAATTCCCTGAGCAAAGCTTTAGAAACCCTTGTTTTTTCCTTGTCGCGAGTAGTCAGATCTGCCCTCGCCCCAATGAGGAAGATTAACACTAGGACTCACGTCAGTTGGCGCTCTGTCCCAGTAAGCCTCCCACACCAAGTTTTTTATGGAATGTTTTTTAAAAATATAGGCGGAGATTCCACTCTAACAACTCTAAGGATGAGTCATTGGGAGTGGTTGGACTGAATAACCATGGACTCCCTCCTTTAGTTTATGGTTTCCACATCTGGTGGGAACCTCCTAAGGGATAGGCCTCCCTTCCACCTTTGTAGGCATTCCAACCTCCTCCTTTTCCTCTATAAAAAGAAGCTATCTCTCCTTGCATAAGCTAGTCGAACATGGAGAATTGAGTATACTATGGCTGAACTATTGAAGAGATAGAACAAGAAGGAACTTCATTGAGAGAGCTTAAGTCCATGCCCTCATCCCTTCTGATTCCCCTGATGAGAATTTGAGATGCGCTTCGGCTAAACCCTGCTGGAGGAGACCATGACGTCAAAGCTTTGGTTATAACTCTTCCTTCTATCAATACATATACATGACTATTATTTGGTTCCCATTTTGTGTTATGTTATTTAATGCAATATGCTTAGCCCTCTTTGACTGGCTAGTAGTTATGAATGAAGTTATTATGTCGTATGTTATTCTTGTTTGATGATCTATGTGCAGGTATCCAAGCATGACTGCAGAAGTATTGTGACTTGTCGAGGCAGGAACGAGAGGCCACCACCACTACAGCCATGACGACAGCTTTGGATTCTAGGTAGGTCGATCTACCGTGTCCTCTTTTCCTTTAGTAATTAGGAATCAACACTCTAGCATGTCTCATTGTTTCTAGACCCACTCTAGGGCTAGAGGGATCGTCTCTGTCCGCAGAGAGGATTTACCTGCTTAACACCAAGTGCACGCAGTTTTCCATGTTTCATGCTTAAAGAAGGTCATAGGTGAAAAGTACTAGTTCAAACAATAATTCTAGAACTTGACGAGGAAGGAAAAATCATATTGGAATTTGAAGCAGTCACAGAAACAAGAACTCGACAACTACAAAATCAATAAATTTCAGAGTATTTGATCAAGTGGAAGAACTTACTAGCTGAATATTCCACATGGGAGGATGAGAATTTAATACATAAGCATCTAAAGCTACTCAAGCGTTGAGGACAACACTTTTTTTAAGGAGAGGGGCTTGTTAAGTCCCTATAATACTAGTATAGCCCCTTATTAATATTATTAGTGTAGCCCCCTTATTGTTATTGTTGTGCCCATGTAGTCCCCATATTGTTATTATTGTACCACATAGAAGCCCACTATTTTTATTTTTGTTCCTTTACATTATTATTGCTATGTAGTCTCTGATTATATTTTGACCCCTTAGACTCCTATATATAGAAAGTAGGTTTTGTCACTTGTATCATCCAAGAATTTTGCATTTATGTAATGTAAAGGAGGTTTCCCCCTCAAAGAGGTTGATTTCTAAGTCATTGATCTATCTTTTCTTATATTTTGTGAGCTGGTTACATAACACATTCTCCAACACTCCCTCTTAACTAGGGAGGTATTCATCATTGTACACCTGGTACAAGGATACTCTCAAACTGAAATATTCTCATAAGAAGAGTTGGATTGATAATCCATTTATAAGCATTAGCTTCATAACCAACACGGTCAACATAGTAACACCTTAACTTAAAATATCTACCTATATCATAGCATAATTTTTGGAGGCTTTACGTGAGACACCACACTACCTCTTAAGGCACATATCGCATCCATATTTTCACTAGGTATGTCTTTTTAGGACTATTCTTATATTGGATTAGCCATCCTTTAATAATATCAGTCCTCGTCAACCACTCTTATCTTGGATACTTATCCAATCCTCAGAGAGTGTCAATCCCTTTCCTAACTTTGATTCTCTATCCTCAAGGAGTATCAATCTTAGATGCTTATACAATCCCCCATTCTCCATTCTCCCTCCACGGCCTTCACTTGGCATAGTGCATGACACATGAATAAGAGAATAAAATGTCCATCATACTCCCTCTCTACTAGAGAGGAGATCATCGTTCCCTCTTGATAAGGGAATAGATCATTTCTCCTTTTCAAACATTTAAGGAGACTTCTTACTCCCTTTCAAGCATAGAGTATATTCCATACTTCCTGTTAATTGTAAGTCATAGCCACAAGTTATTTTAGTGTGTATTCACTGTATACATCAACGACTAGTTCTTCATGGATATTTTCAAGTAGTTGCATGACTCCTCCTTTCCTTTGCATCTCATCATATTGAGATTTTGTAATGGAGCCAAAAAATTTCTTCAATCTATGATAAGTTTCAAGTCATCAACCTTTAATATCACTTTCCTCTAGTCATCATCATTGATCCAATCAAAATAGAGCTAGACATAGATTCTTCTAATCATGAAAGTGATTTTAATTATCATTTAAACATAAACACCAGGTTATCCATTTGTACTTCTAACTTTCAATCCCAAGATGATGAATATATATTGACGACATAATCCTCCAAGGATTACCAAAGCTATCCACTCAATCCATCATTCATTGAATTAATTCAAAACAAATAATTGTAGATACATTTGCCTCAACTACCATTATGCATTTCTACAACATTCTTCTAGGTACCAAAATTGTTTCCTTTGAGATCAACATGCTTCCACATATTGTAGAAAAATCCTTCTCTGTGCTTTTCAATTTTCAATCAAAGTGCCCATGGAATGAACTAATTAACAAGATACAATATGTTCTTCCTTGGATTTGTCATTTTCAATTGTTCTCTCTTTCTTCAGGAGACCATATCTGATGTTGATAAATATCATCAAACAAGCTCTCCTTCTAGCCTCTTCACATGATTTTACAATATGTCCTAACAGAGAGCCAAGTCATATCCCAAGTAAATCATCATTATCAAAGTTGTTAAATTATAATATCCTCTTAGATAAGGTGTCAAATTTTACTATTTTCTCCCTCCAAAGTCAACATTTCTTTGCACCCTTTATCTTCATATTGAAACAAGATTCAACTTCATCTTTCAATCATCATTGTGTTCCCAAAATGAACTCATCAGCTAGAAGTTTCAAAATCATGTCCATTAGGGTCCTTACAATTCTCTGTTTCCATCATGCTCATCATTTTCATGGAGTCATCAACAAGCACGAGTGTGGCTTTGATTTGTTCTTCCATCCTTCTCATCTTGCTCCCATAATTTTGTGTTTGCAATTCTAGCAAATACAACCAAGAAAAATATACAAAGACAAAAGCATGACACCAATTCTATCAATCTAGGGTTTCCATGGTATCTTAGAGGGTGTACTTATAGGGTTTTAGATACAAACCCTAAATTTCTTAATTTAATCCTTTTTAGGGTTTTTGCGGAAATATCAGCCCTAGGGTTTTGATTCCAAGCCCTAGGTTTTATCCAATTCAACCCTTTTATGATTTTACCATATACCCTAGATTGTCCTTTTAAGATTTAAGTCTTCAAACCCTAGATGTTATTTTCCAAGTGCTAGGGTTTCCTTAGAGGGGAAAACCAATTATATTTATGGTTTTTCACTCCTAAGGTTAGTTCAATCTGAACTAGAGTTTAGAAACCATACCAAAAATCTTCAAGACTTCACAAGTACTACAAATCCTAGATTTTTCAAAACCCTAAAGACTTTATAGATCCTTTCTCAAATGAACATCATATCATGCACATAAAAAATTATACATAACTCACCATTTTAACTTATATCTTCAATGGTCTTATCCTTTTGCAGCTAATATTGTCATCTTATTTCAACATACTTGCTTTAGATCTTTGGTCATCCATTATTGTCAAATGGTAAATCAACCAACCATAAATTTCATATCATTTTCTTTCAAAGATTTAGATCAGCTTCATCGATATCATTATTTCTTGAATTGAGTCATTATACTTCCTGGAGATGATCCAAATGGTTTCCATTGACCATAATTTTCAAGCCATTGATGGCCATCTACGTCATTGTCATATACGTTACAGTAATACCTCTTAATGATGTATATAACATATGCCTCCATGTCATTGACTGTTCATACTTCAACTTTAAATGAACAAAATCAACCACAGGAATATTTATATGATCTATAAGGTGGCTCTTAAACAATATCAATATATGATGGACAAGGTAGCAATGCCATTCACTGTCATAAAAACAATTCGAACTTTGAGCTTTACAAGCCAAAGCCACAAGATGGGTCAACATTACACATTTTCTATGTATGTCAAATCATCTTTCATTATCATCAAGAATATCGAAGTCTCATGATCAAAGGTATCTGCATTGCAGTTTCAATGTCCATAACAGGATCACTGTCAAAGTTCCAAATTGCATAGCGAGACATAGCAATAGAAATCGGTAACGAACCGTAAGATGATACATCGTGTTAATTATAACGATTGAGCCAAGAGTTATGAGCAAATGCATCCTTCAGGAATGATTAAAACAAGCGACGTAGAAAAATCATGTCACATATGCGAACTTTCAAAAAAAAAAAAAAAGTGTGAGCCACAGAATGGAAATGCGATCCAGTGAAGTTTGAATGTGATCCATTAACTAATATGATCCTTAGATTTTTTTATATGACCCAGCAAGCCATAGCTACTAGCTCGATTTATTACAGATTATAGTACGAGCTTGTTCCGGAGATTAGAGTGAACGTATAAATGCATTACGATTATATTCCACTGTAATTTATGAACACCGAGAATCCATCATAGAAATCAAATGTTATCTCTATAGTGTAATTTTATGGTAAAATGAGCCCGAATTTTATCTTTCGAGCCATCGAATATAAAATCTGAGTCATAGTCATAATTAAATGCGAGCGAATAAGAAATGAAAGCGAGTCTCCGAGACACTCAGAAATATATGCGTGAGCCACTAATGTGAGATATGAGTTTTTGTGATATGCGAGTTATTCCAAATGGAATACGAGCCTTTATAGAATTAGTGTGAGCTTCTGAGATTGTAATACGAGCTTCATATGAACCATGCCACAAGGTACGAGCCATATAATACAAAGTGTGAAGCACAATGAAGTTATTGTATAGCTTCCTATAGAGAATAAGTTATACGATCTTATAATCTTGTTATCAAATGGAGGAGCAAGCCACTGAAATTCATTTAAAATTCCAACGGAGTAATCTTCATACAACCTTTTGTCATCACCTTAGATCTTACACCATGTTGGAAAATCATGAGGCTTTATGACTAGATTATATTTTCCTTTCCTTAATAATGTATTATGAAATTTGTTGGCGTCTAATTTATTTAATTATGTTTTTTTTCATCAAATAATTATCCAAACTTAAATATGAAGATCACAAGAGAACAGAGAATACAGGATGTAGGCTCCAAGCTAGGGAAAAAACCCTCCAAGGGGAAAAACTAGAAAAATATCTTCTTATAGAATCAGATTAAATGAGATATACATGACCCATGACCACATAAAACTTCATCTTCTAGATAACAAGTCAAACACTCCTTCCTAGCAAATCCATCAGCAAGAGACCAACAACAAGAAATGTATCAAGGCATAACTTCCACAAAATTTAGGTTGAAGACGAAATTCCTCTCATAATGCAGACCTCCTCTTCATCAATGTTCTCTCTACGATATTTCAGAGCAAAATCAGCCAAGTGTGTGTGTCCAAATGAGCTCCATCTTTCGTCTATTTATACAGTCTAGAGGGGTGAAAATAAACATGTCCATTGGTCCATTGGGTCAAGGTCGACTTGACAGGTAGGCCAACTTGGCACTTAGAGGGGTTTTAACCCAAAAATACATATTAAATTATTTTTTTCCTTTTTATTTATAATATGTCCAAATAGGACTTTGAGGCTTTGACTCAAAAACCTAGAAACATGAAGAACATTATTGTCTAGAGTAATAATAATAATTTTTCATTTTCATTTTCTTTACTTTTGTTGTTTACATAAAATACATAATGTTACAAATTATGAAGAACGAAACTAGTTACATTCTCCAAAAAATCCTAAGTAATAGGGAGCCCCCTACGCTGGGAAATTATAGGAAGCTTGTGCGTAAGGAAATCATACCTATCTCAACCTAAGGAAGCAAGTGAGCAAAGGTTGATAGTTTGCAGGATGTGTCCAACTAGTATATTGAGGACAAGTGTATTCTTTGGGTCACAGATTTCCTAGTAACAAATCAGATTGTTCATTCCTATCAATAAAGAATACTACAACGAAGAAGAGGGTTTTCTCAGTTGCGTTCTCTCAAAAATTATTGTCTCTTATGTAATTGTCTTTATCTATATGTTTAATTCCATTGATTTTAATGTTCAGAAGTTCAGTGTCTTGGTGAAAAGAAAAGTAGTTTCAGATTCTTCATTCAAGCAGTAAGAAAAATTTCAAGGAAATTCAACATCGTATCATAGTGCAGATTTGCATAAATACCAACACACATAGATGGGACAAAGGGGCTTGTGTGTAGATTTTTAGGGCCAGTTATAGGAGGGACGGTCCAACGTTGAAAGTAGATAAATTATGTGGAAGAAGAGGCTCAAAAGAGGGTTGAGTTTTATCTTTTTTCTACCAAGAGGGTCATAAGTCTGTGGTTGTAGGTGGAGGGCCAAAGCCCTAGTCTTCTAGGAAGAGGTAATGAAGCATGTATAGTTGCAGGGTAGAGGCCTAAATCGCCTCAAGTGTCTATACATGGATAAACGTTATGTTATAGGTAGTTTTGGGGGAAGTCTGAGCCTAGAAAGAGGCTATTAAAAGCCTCATATCATTTTCTAGGAGAGGCTGCAATAATTGTAGGTCTACGCAAAGAAGTTTAGAGAGGTCAAGAACTAAAAGGAGGAATTTTGTGACCTCAGATTCTAAACAGGACCAACGTATCACTTCAGAATAGTGTAGAGGTATGAAATAAGGTGGCTTGTGGATTTGAATCACTCCTTAGAAGGTTGCTTTTGTGTGCCCTAGTACTGTCAACAAGGAGCATGCTTGTGATAGTTAAGAGGGAATTTTTTTTTGAAGAACATAGTTGATTAGTTTGTGAAGGAAAGATTTATGGGTAAGCAGAATGGAATTCCAAGGGTTGAGATCAAACCACTATTTAGAGGGAGTCTCTATTGATTTATGGTAGCATCAGATGTTCTCTAAGTCTTTAAATTTGCAGGGAGGCTTAGACACATTTATTCCAAATAACCCAAAAATAGTTTTGGGATATTCCACCCATACTGTATTTTATAGAAAAAATTAATTATTTTAAAAGCACCCTAAGTCTAAACTTAAGAAAATAAAATAATTAAAGTGAATTAATAGAATATGGGTGTGAATATTCTAGAAAAAGCGAATCAATTCAAAATTTAATCTTAGTCGTTGATTAGATATTTAATATCAGCCATTGAATTTTCAACGAGAAAACTATAAAAAGGGCTTGAAGGGTCATTTGGAAAACACATAAAACATCGAAGGATCAAGAGATCGAATTTCTGAAGTAAGCAGTGCTCAGAGGAAACTTCGATCAAGAGATATTTTGCAGAGAGGGGTAGTAATTCCGGTTAGAAGCATTCTTGATCCAGAGAGTGCATAGCAGAGGAGACAGTGAGAGCCATAGAGGCAGTGATGAAGAGGCTATGCAGGTACTGCGCAGAGCCTAAGAGGGATTCGTTTTTTTTTCTAAGGAGAAAAAGTTGGGTTAGTGCCAAATCTCGAAGAGATTTTCTGGAGACCAGAAGGCCCCAGTTTCTAGCCAGCAGAGAGACCAACACATAGACAGAGGGAAGCCACAGTTTTGACGCAACGATTGTGCAGAGTGACGCAGTCACTGCGCAGAGGCAGTGTAGGGCAACTCATTTTGGGTGTTGATTAGTGTCGAGTTCCCATGGAGGAGTGAGGTTTGTCTCATAAGATATTTCTTGTCAGTTCCTTTGCATGATTTGACAGATCTGTCAATCGTAGACTTGTACTCATGAAATTTACTGCATAATACACAAACCCTTAGTTACTGCACTAGTTTTCCCACATTGGATTTTTCCAGGGACATTAGTCCAAAAACAACTGGGTCACATGTTTTTATGATTTATTCTTGTTCAATTTTGTTTCCACACTTGTAATTTTCTACATTTTATTTAGTGAAGGTTGCGATGTGTTTATTCAATGTTATTGTAGCAATAAATGAATAATTAATACCATTTGTTGCAATAAGATTCCAGATTTGAGGAATTTTCATAATCTCTAACTTCGTCTCATGGAAAGGATGGATCATGATAGTTGTGGAGGATAATGGGGTGGGAGAGTTTGTTAATAATGTTATACTACCACCACAAGATCCATGACTATTGACCCAACAGACTAAGAATGATATCAAGGCAAGGAGGAATATTCTGGAAGGAGTGAATGATTATATAGTTTCTCATATCCATGAGAAGAAGACAACTTTTGATATGTTCAAAACTATTTTAGAACTATATCAGATTACGAGTGATACCAAGAAGCTTTCTCTTAAGGAGAAGTTAAGGATTATCTAGATGAGAATTGGAGAGCCCATAGTTAAATATTTATCAAGGTACACTCAAGTATGAGATGAGTTGGGTGGTGTGGGCGTGATTGTACTAGAGCATGACCTCGTGAGTTTTGTTCTTATAGGACTTCACAAGTCTTGGTATGGTATCCAAGATGCATTAAGTGGAAAAGAAAATTTTCCTAGTTTTGAAAGGTTATGGATTGAGTATGTTCAAGAGGAAATATAGAGAGGTACTAGAGATGGTAGATCAACTACAACAGTGGATGAGGATGACTTTTGCATGGTAGGAAAAGGTATCAAGGAAAAATGAAAGAAGGGCCAAGGAGAGGCCAAGTCTAGTCAGAAGGGAGAGAAGAAGAAGAGGATCTAAGCAAGATCAAGTGCTTCCATTGCCATGAGTTTGGACACTATGCCACTAAGTGTCCTAATCAAAAAGAGGAGTCCAGGAAGGATCATGTAGCTATATTAGCAGATGTAGATACATTTTCTCCTCAGTTCAAGAAATATTTCTCATTGATTGACTGCATGGAAATATCAACAGACAACAATGTATGGTATATTTATTTAGGAGCATCATTCCACATGACTAGGAATAAAAGGAATTTTAGCCACTTGAAGGAGAAGGACATGGAGTTTCAAATTGAGCTAGGAGATGATGGCATGTATGTAGCTAGAGGAGTTGGCACTATCAGTGTTCATAAGGACTTAGGTAATCCTATTCATCTCAAATATGTGCCCTATGTTCCAGGATTAAAACAAAATCTTGTTTCGATAGCTACCCTTGAGGACAAGAGTTATGATGACAAATTCAACAAAGGTAAGTCTTACCTCCAACACTTAGCTTCTGGATGTAAGAAGCAGGTAGGAGTGAGGATGAATAATATCGACAAGTTGTAGGTAGTGACAAGCGCAGTCTTGAGAAACAAGGCAAGAAGTTCTCAGAATAGAGAAGTGGTGGTTTAGTGAGAGTAGGATAGAGATCTCAAGATGGAGCCTTAACCAATATCTCAGTTTGATTCTAAGCTAGTTGGAGGTTGCGCTGACCAGTAGGATTATGAGGAGCATAATCTGAGGCTGGTGGAGGTAGCCACTCAGTCATTGACTCCTATTATAGAGAGAGTTTGAGCCAAGTGGGAAGAATATTTTTTTAAGGGATATCAGGAGAGAGTTGGATCTTCTAGTATCACCTTCAACTAGAGTAAGCAACCACAGAGGTGCATAGAGTACATGGCACTTATGACTGAAGTGATGGACTCATAGAGCATGGTTGGAAAGAATAGGTTTTCAAATCAGATTTCGTAAAAGAAAGTAGGGAAGTCCTCTAGTTCGGAGGTAGCAACTGGATATAGATCCAGGTGGATAAGGTTCTTCCATAATCACATTCTTCATTAAGAGGGAATTTTGGAAAGAATGTTAATATTGACAGGGGCGTTAATCAGTATGCAGGATAATTTAAAATTTTATGCCAATTTATCTTTACTCATTCAAACTTGGCATCCATTACATAAGGGCAACCATTAACAAACCATAACAATAGTCATATGAAACAACACAAGCATACACACCATGAACAACATAGATATGAAATAGAGGTTTTACGTGGAAACCATTTCGGGGAAAAACCACCAAAACTTATTGTTGTTATTGATGTAAAAATAAGAGCACCTACACTATTACATCAATATGTTTGTGAGCCACCACTCACAGGAAGCACCAACTCCCTTTGATTGTTTTCCAGTACCCACAAGCAGGAAGAACCAACTCCCTCCTTTTGTAGACACCTGATCAACTTAGTGGAAGCACCATGTGAAGCACAAAATTCACATATTTGTTGCAAGAACCAACTTTCAACTCCTTGGATTTATGTAAACACCAACTTGTAGGAGGAACCAACCCCTAATCCTTATTAGACACCCACTAGATATGGAAGAACCAACTTCCTATATGCAAGCTCCAAGCCACACTCAATAAAGAAACTTACTACTCATTGTAATTCGTAGCCTCTCCACCTATTTTCAACTATATTATCCTCATCCCTTGGCCCGCGCAACATTCTTTGTCCTCTGCCCACTTTGCAGCATCCCACTTTTCTTCTCAAAAATATTCACTCATCACAACTCTATGTCCATACCAAAACATCATACTCTACTCGGCCCTCTTCTCTCAACAACATACATTCAACACTCGACCTTATTCTTCTACACATTCACTTATGGAATCTTCTCACACAACAACATACACTCATATCTCAACCTTGTTCTTTTTCTATGGCACTTTCAACCTTTCACACAACAACACGGGATCTCTCAGGGTCTCTTTTTTCTGCATAGGCACTCTCAACCTTTTCTGTACAGAACAAGCTCACTTGGCCTCACATAGAAACGCACACACACCCACATATATCCCCACTCATTATCTCAAAACAATGTTTCTTTCCCCCTTCCTTTCTTTGTTGCAATCCTAGGTTTTATTCCTCTGCTTCACATTGGTCGATGTTAACTTTGCTGCCATCCACACTGCCTAAGAGTGTACTCAAACATGGCTCTCCATTTTGTTGTTTCATCAAAAAATTGGTCATTCACATTTCCTGAGTGTACTACTACACTTGGCTTCTCCATCATGTTATTGCATCTCTTTCTTGAATTATGTTGCTACATATAACATGAGGATGGGCATCATTCACTCACCAATTATGGTTATAGTACAATTAATTCGAGGAATTGATCTCTGTGTGATTCTCCAGGTTGCGAATTAAATCTCAATCAACCTACACACTCCAACAAGGCCCTTGTTCTTTTTATGAACAAATCTCTTGTACTTGAGGCTTTGATTTTCATTTAATCCCCTACAGTGTGCTACCAATATTAGGGATGGCTTGTCTCAGCTCATGACAGACCCAACACTCTTCTCTTCAAATTGTGGTCCTCGTCATCTTGATTAAGGGATCTCTGCATTCTCCATTAATCATGCAAGAAACTCTACTACGCACATTTACTCTTTAGTTTCTGACCAATCCATCCTGCATACACCTTTGTACAAAAATTTCAAATTTCTCCATATCATAATTTTATTAAGGTATAATGTTATGAAATTGTGAGATCTCGGATTCCCAAGCCTAGCCTTTAGCCCCTTTTTCTTCGCCTCCTATTGTTTTTCACCATATGACGGGGTTTTTTGGCCACTGGTATAATGCTAAGCCCTTCAGGATTCTGTCAAGGGCCTATCTCCTTGTGTTATATCTCTATGCCCTTGGTTCTCTGGGCTCCACGACAAAACGCCAACACATTGGAGCTCCACATATCCGAACTTTCTCCAAAATGAAATTACAAAGGAGTTCCCAAAATTCCGACCTCTGAAATGTACCACCCACGTGGCATCTTCACAACACTTAGGTTCTAAGGCCTTCTCTATTCCCTTTGTTCTTTGGGTCTAGACGACTAAGTGCCAATCAACATTGGAGCTGCTGTTATCATAACTTTTCTCAAAGTGAAATTACACAAGAGTTACAAAAACTCCAACCTTCGATATTCTGGTCTCTGAGATGATGTCATGTTGTTGTCATCAACCCCATGTAGTATCTCCATAGTGGTGACACATGTCACCGGGATTCACCCCATTAGGCCACTCAATAATGCTAAAACTGAATTTCACGTGTTTGTAAGTCCATGTTATGCTGACATCATATTCCACCATTAGATCCTGAGGGCCAATCAAGTTCCCAAAAGTTTCGAAATTCGGCCTAATTTTGATTGACTTTTAAAATAAACCACCAAGGTCACGATTTTCTGACCTTCTGACGTCCCAAATAATCTGAGCCTCGATATTGTGACCTACTCCGATATTCATCCTGATCTAATATTCACATTGGTTTTGAGGTCCCGAAATTCAGCCTCCTCCTAAGGACTTCAAGGTCCTTAACTTCAACAATAAATATCTTTTTATCCTCGAATCCATTCATGGACTTCCACATACCGTTGGAAATCTTATTCGAATCACTTTCCAGTGGAGAAGTTCTGGTGCAATCCTTGAGCACATTAGCTACTTGAAACATGGCTTTAAACTCTTTGCCATTATTTTCACCTTGACTCTTCTTCTTATGCATGGAATCCTGGACTCCCAACTACCATAGTCATCATTTTATGGCTTGTGTAATAGGACTACTACTATTGTGATTCCATACCAAAGACTGCAACAATCATAGGACTCCCCCTAATCTTAACACATCAATCTCATTAAACTAGCCCAATTACCATCACAGCTAGACTAGGGGGAATAAAAACCAATATTTTCTCCCACAAACATCCATTCTAGTATGGTTGAAATCAATTCCAACACTCTTGTCAATAGTCAGACAATGCCAACTTCCCAACACATCTCCCATCATGATTGTTGAAATCAATTCGAACACACTTGCATCCACTATCCATCCATACAATGCCAACTATCTAAAAATCTCCCCCTTTGGCATTGATTGAAACATCTCAACACTTCTCCACTTTGATGGCCAATCCTCATGTTTCTTCCACACTTCTCCTAGTATGAGCCACCAATGAATTTCTCTCCTCTACATGGGCCATCACATATTTTCCAATAATTCTCTCCCCCTTTGACATCAATCGCAAAGGGCTTACAAGCTGCTACTTCTTCATGCAATCATGGACTGTCAATGACAGAGGATATGGCTGCTAATGTGCATTCTACTCTGCATAATTATCTTCAAGGACCGATCATTATTGTTGCTCTATAAATTTGACTTATGTGATATGCTCCCCCTGAACAAAGACTTCCTCCTTATTAATAAAACTTCAGCTTTGAACACCTTATGGTTGTTGGTTGAATACTCTCTTGCCAATTCATCTTTTGTATCAATTAAAAGGAAACTTATACCAATTAAAATTGCTCATGGTATTTCTATTGTTGCAAATACCACCCAATAGTGATGCATTTCGATTTCTCTTCACCAATGATGCTGCTTCATCCTCTATGCTCACTTCTCCTGAGAATTTTAACCACTGGTTCTCCCCCTAATATCATATTGCTCCAAATATGGATTGTTTCTTAAATAATACCAATTGCACCAAGAAATTGATACAAATTGGATGTTATACTAGGCAAACTCTAATACTTCCCTTCAAAAATAAATTCCCATTTGCACCAAAATGTTTCTCCACCTGAACCCAAGACTACCAATTAGCATAGCGATATCAATTGAAGGTTAAGGGGAAGGAAAATTTTGTACCAATTGGGTTTCATGAACACAATACTACTAGGAAAAATAAAATTTACAACTTAAATGAAATAAGGGTAATCTACCCAAGGTGAAATATTTCTTCCTGAGGTTGACAATTTTTTCGTGTTACTGCTAAATAAATAATATCCCCCTAAACCAATGCTCTTTGATCTCCTATATCTGCTTCCTTGATTTGGCATGGGGAATGATCCTATGGACATGACTTGATTGTGGACTTCCTGCCATTCCACACTTATTTTGCATCCCATATTCCTCTCTCATAATATAAAGTGTTGTTGTATATACCCCCTTAAACTTGGTTGGTTGCACTCCTCCTTTATCTTTCAAAGGTGATACATTGGAAATAAATAAATACATTATTTTAATCAACAAGGGGACATTACCATACGTTAAACAATGTTAGGTCCCTATGTTACTAGTATAGTCCCTTATTGTTGTTAGTGTAACCCCCTTATTGTTACTATTGTACCCCTATAACCCCCATATTGTTATTATTGTGCCCTTAAATTATTATTGTTAGGTCGGCTAGGATTACATTGTGGCCCCTCTAGGATTACATTATGGCCCCATGGACTCCTATATATAGAAAGGAGGTTTTTTAATTTGTATCATCCAAGAATTGTTCATTCATGTAATGTATTGGAGTTTTCCCCCTCGAATTGGCTTATTTTTAAGGCGTTGATATCTCTTTTCTTCTATTTTTGGAGCTGGCTTCACAACATTTGGTATCAGAGCTTTGGATTCTAGGGTTTTGCTACTCCAAACAGGTCATCGTGGAATTTTCACTATAAATTTTTTCTACGAAGTTTCAGAAGCTGAAATTTTTAGGGTGTGAAGCTGAAATTCTGAGGAACATCGTCGCAAAATTTCAGAGCTTGGTTCACAATATTTTCGGAGATATGATCTGTGGAAGTTAGGTCTTTTTGTAGGCTTCTCAATTTAATCTAAACATGTCATTATGGAATTTGCGCTATAACTTTTGTTCTACGAAGGTTCAGAATCTGAAATTTTTAGAGCGCGAAGCTGAAATCATGAGGAAAATCGTCGCAGAATTTCAGATCTTGGTTCACAATATTTTCGGAGATATGATCTGTGGAAGGTAGTGCTTTTTCAGGCTCCTGAATTTCATCTCAAAGAGGTGATCATGGGAAAATCTTCATAACTCTCTCTCTGAGCATCAGATTGGAGTGCCGTAAAAAGTGGTCACAATTGCACGGACTTTAGTTTCTTTGCTATCAATTTCAGAGCTAAAAGACGAAACAGTGACACATGGAAAGTCGTATAATTTTTCTCTACTGAACCAGTCCATAATTAGGTCATTGTGGGAGATTGGACATAAATTTGCCTTGGAGAATCCAAATCAAGTCAGACCTGTGGCATTCAAAAGATAATTCAGAAGGCTACCTCAGTGCAAAATTTCAGATATTGAAGAGCTGCAATCACAGATATAATCCAATTTCAATATCGAGCTCCTCAAAAGCAAGAAAAAGGTGTGTATTTTTTTCCAAATTGCATTAGTCTTGTTTTAAGAATCAATTTGAATTGATTCCAAGGGCATATTGTAGAATAGATATCAGTATTGGGTTCTAAAAAGTGCCCCGTAAAAATAATTCAACAACCATTAAGCCTTCAGAAGGCTCTACTATGACTCATGATGATGAATAATTGCAACATGATCTATCAAAATTACAAGAGCAAGTGCACCAAATGTCGCTCTCGCAAAGAGCAACAAAAAATGAAGATGGATGGTTTAAAGAATAATATGGATGGTTTGAAGAAAGGCGTGGAATCTAATATGGATGACATGGAAGCTAAGATCGATGAAAAAATGAAAGACAACATGGAAAACATGAAGAATGATCTAAAAGCAGACATGGAAGGTTTGACAAAGTTGATACAAGAAATTTTTCCTAATGGTGAAAACATAGTAGAGGAAACTCATGTTGAGAAAAAAATAAATGTTAATCATCACTTCATAAACTCTAATGTTGGAGGGAAGAACCACCATATTCCAAAAATGGATATGAGGAATTTTGGTGGAAAGGATCATGTAACATGGATACTACAGATGGAGCAATATTTTGATCTCCATAATGTGCAAAACACACAAAAGGTACGCATTGCCACTTTACATTTAGAACAAAATACATTTGTATGGTATCGATGGCTTTTCTCCCATAAAAAAATTGTCACTTGGTCAATTTTTACGGAGGAAATGATAGCACATTATGAGGATACAAAGAGCAACACCTTCTTTAGCCAATTGATAAATCTCAAACAAAAGGGTGTAGTGGGGGAGCACATTGAGGACTTCCAAAAATTGAATATAAGGGTAACTGATATTCCAGAGGAACACAGGATTGATCTCTTCATAGGCACTTTAAAGGATAACATCCAACATGAAGTTCGTGTTTTGGAACCTAATTCATTGGAGAAGGCATTCAGGTTGGCAAGAAAAGTTGAATGTAAAATTATGGCGACAAGGAAGCCTACCACTCAATTCTATAAAGAAGGAAGTGTTGCTACGCCTAGATTTCCACAACCTACAAGGTCGACACCACAAAAATTGGAAGAAAAAAGAGCAAAAGGGCTTTGCTACAGTTGTGATAGCAAATACACTAAAGGTCATAAGTGTGCTGAGAAGAAATTATTTACATAGATTGTGAAGAGGAAGAAGAAAATGAACAAGAAGAGGATATACACCAGGAACCAACCCAAGAAGAGGAAGAAATGAGTCCGACCATATCGTGTAATGCATTGGCAGAAATTACCACTCCTCAAACTCTCAAGATAGAAGGACATATCAAGAAGAAAAAGGTAATAGTGTTGATTGATTCAGGTAGTACCCATAATTTTATTCATTGTAAGGTAGCCAAGGAATTGAATTGTTTCCTATACCCAGCACCAGAACGTCAAGTGATGGTTGCAAATGGAGGAACTATAAATTTCTCTGGAAAATGCCATAATATCAAGCTAACCATGGGGGAATATGTATTGACTAGTCCAATGCTTTCCATTCCTATGGGAGGTGCTGATGTTGTACTAGGAGTACAATGGTTACAATCTTTGGGGATGGTAGTTTTTAATTTTCAAGAACTTTTCTTGAAATTTTTTTCAGAAGGAAAGGAAGTCGAATTACGGGGTATTGCAGGGAAGCCGGGAAAGATAATAAGCTCTAATGTCATGACAAATATTCTAAAGAAAGAACAACGAGGTGTAATTGCACAATTATGCTCACTAGAAGTTCCAACATCAAAATCATCTATTTCTGCAGATCTCCAACAAGTCTTGGACAATCATTCCAAGGTGTTTGAAACTCCCAAAGGACTCCCACATATTCGTGATCATGGTCATGCTATTCATTTGATTCCAGGAAGTGTTCCTCCAAACATCAGGCCTTATAGATATCCTTATGTCCAAAAGAGCGAATTGAACGTATGATTGCAGAAATGTTAGAGGCGGGTATAATTCAACCTAGTCAAAGTTCTTTCTCTGCTTCTGTAGTATTGGTACACAAGAAGGATGGATCATGGCGCATGTATCCGGATTATAGGGAGCTCAATAAGCTCACCATTAAAGATAAATTTCCCATTCCTGTGATTGATGAATTACATGGAGCAATTTATTTTACCAAGTTGGATCTTCGTTCAGGATATCATCAAATTAGAATGAAGATTGAAGATATTCCAAAAAAAGCATTTCGAACTCATGAGGGTCATTATGAATTTTTGTTCATGCCTTTTGGCCTTACTAATGCACCTTCTACATTTCAAGGGTTGATGAATTCCATTTTCAAACCCTTCCTTATAAAATTTGTGCTAGTATTTTTTGATGATATACTAATCTACAGCAGGTCTTGGAAAGATCATGTTGAACATGTTGACAGGGTGCTCAAACTATTGCAAGAGAAACAATTATATGCAAAAACATCCAAATGTTTCTTTGGAGTACAAGAGGTGGAATATCTGGGTCATATTGTATCTCACGAGGGTTTTAAGGTAGACATTAACAAAATTAAAGCCATTAAGGAATGGAAAGTCCCCACAACCATAAAGCAGTTACGAGGATTTCTCGGGTTGGGTATTATCGCAAGTTTGTTAAGAATTATGGGAGAATAGCAGCACCTCTAACAACATTATTGAAGAAAGATGCATTTTCATGGACTCTTGAAGCAACTAAGGCCTTTGAACATCTGAAAGAGGCAATCTTCCTAGCACCAGTCTTAGCTACGCCAGACTATAAAAAAACCTTTATTGTGGAATGTGATGCCTCAGGAAATGGAATTGGTGTTGTTTTAATGTAGGAAGGAAGACCCATTGCTTTTTAAAGTCATCCAATCAAAGGAAAGTATTTACAGAAACCTATTTATGGTAAGCAAATGTTAGCAATACTGCATGCACTAAATAAATGGCGAACTTACCTAATGGGAAGACACTTCAAGGTAAAAACTGATCATGATAGTATTAAACACTTTTTGGAACAAAGAATATCTTCAGAAGAGCAGCAAAAATAGGTCACAAAGATGTTGGGTTATGACTTTGAAATAATCTACAAAAAAGGGAAGCTTGATGTTGTTGTAGATGCACTCTCAAGAAAGAATGAAGAGGTGGAATCATTGCTTTGTGAAACTTCTATTATCCAACCAGATTGGATAACCGAAGCAAGAGATAAATGGAAGAAGGACAAAGAAGTATAGACACTCATTCAAAAGTTGCAGCAAGATCCTAGTACATCTGATACATTTAGTTGGAAAAATGATTCTTTATGGTACAAAGATCACTTATATCTTTGTAAGAATTCCCAACTAAAACAAAAGGTTATTTTGGAATTGCACACTTCTCCTTTAGGAGGACACTCAGGATTTTTAAAAACTTACCACAGTGTGAATTTTTGGGATGGCCTTAAATATGATATTCAAAATTTTGTGGCGGAATGTTTGGTTTTCCAGCAGAATAAAGTGGAGACAATTAAGACCCTGGGACTTCTACAACCTTTATCCATTCCAAGTCAACATTGGGAAGAGCTTTCAATGGATTTTATCACAAGTTTATCTAAGTCCGAAGGAAAGAGTGTCATTATGGTGGTAGTTGATAGACTTACCCAGTATGCACACTTTTGTGCATTATCTCATCCATTTAAAGCAAGTACAGTTGCTACTACATTTATGGACACAATTCAAAAGCTACATGGAAACCCAAGGGTTATTGTGAGCGATAGAGATCCCATTTTTAATGGAAAGTCTTTGACAGAGTTATTTTCTTGTTTGGGTACTCAATTAGCTCATAGCTCATCTTATCATCCTCAATCTGATGGTCAAACTTAGATAGTAAATAAATGTTTGGAAGGATATCTTCGTTGTTTTGTATCTGATAAAAAAACACAATGGGTTAAGTAGTTACCTCTCGCTGAATGGTGGTATAACACTTCCTTCCATATTGCAGCAAAAATGACCTCATTTATGGCACTTTATGGATATCATCCACCATCCATCACATCATCTTTAAGAGAAAATTTGAAGGTTCAAGCAGTGGAAGATCACATCGAGCATCAACAAGAATTTCTCCAACTCTTAAAGGATAACCTGAATTTGGCACAAAATCGAATGAAACAATAGGCAGATCAACATCGCAATGAGAGAAGTTTTGATGTAGGAGATTGGGTATTTTTACGGCTACAACCATACAAACAAATGTCCCTCAAGCAAGCTAAGAAGGATAATAAATTATCGCCAAAGTACTATGGTCTTTACAAGGTGTTGCAAAAGATTGGTACTATGGCATACAAATTGGAGCTTCCTGCTTCTTCACGAGTGCATCCAATTTTCCATGTTTCATGCTTAAAGAAGGTTATAGGTGAAAATTTTCCAGTTCAAACAATATTGCCAGAACTTGATGAGGAAGGAAAAGTCATATTGGAACCTGAAGCGGTCACGGAAACAAGAACTCGACAACTACGGAATCGATCAATTTCAGAGTATCTCATCAAGTGGAAGAACTTACCCACTGAAGATTCTACATGGGAGGATGAGAATTTTATACAGAAGCACGCAGAGCTACTCAAGCATTGAGGACACCACTTTTTTGAAGGAGAGGGGCATGTTAGGTCCCTATATTACTAGTATAGTCCCTTATTGTTGTTAGTGTAACCCCCTTATTGTTATTATTGTACCCTTGTAACCCCCATTTTGTTATTATTGTGCCCTTAAATTATTATTGTTAGGTCGGCTAGGATTACATTGTGGCCCACTAGGATTACATTATGGCCCCATGGACTCCTATATATAGAAAGGAGGTTTTGTAATTTGTATCATCCAAGAATTTTTCATTCATGTAATGTATTGGAGGTTGCCCCCTCGAACTGGCTTATTTCTAAGGCATTGATATCTCTTTTCCTCTATTTTTGGAGATGGCTTCACCACAAAAAATCAAATGCACCTATCTATCTTTGCCTTCTAGCTTCCTACATCTGACTTATTGAGCCTCCCTTGAGGCCATTCTCTTCCTTTATTGAAGAGAAATAAAGGTTTTACTCCTCCTCAGCAAATCATCCTCCTTCTTCATCCAAACCTTCTTTGGCTTAGCCCTAATGGAGGGACTGCCATCTAGATTCCTCTTTGCCCACGTTTGGTTTTTTTCTTGGCTATGCATGGTTGGAGGGAACTCCACCTCTTGTTCCTCTTTCTTCAACCAAATCCTCTTGCTGCCTTTTTGCTTTGTTAAGGTTGGATTTACTAGGTTGTTGTTGCTCCCTTTCCTTACCTGAAGCTTGTGTTCATTACAACTTGTTATTACAAAGGGTTTTCTTCGCCCTTTATTTTTCAATTCCTTTTGATACTAAGTGTTGTAGACAAACTCATATTTCTTTTCTATTTTGTTCATTTTCGTCTTCAAATCCCAAGCTGAAATATTTGCATGCATATGCTGAGAAGCATGATTTTTCTTCTCATAATTGCAGCTTTCTTTCTTGTGCCCACAATTTCCACAATTGTGGAATTTGACATAGCACAATAATGGGGAAAAGGAGATACTATTCTAGGCAACGCCCCTGTCAAGCATTTTATTACTGCCAACATACATTTTCTAGACCTCTTTTTGCATTCTTGGGTTGCATCTCACCAACACATCTTGTTTCCTTGCATTCCATCTACAGTCCATGGCTTTATGTCCAAAATTTTTGCAAGAAAAACAATACCCATAAAATGGCTTTTAAGAACTAAAGAAACCTTTACCTTGAGGGATTTTTCCTTGAGGGGGAAAGGACCTATGTTGGTTCTTCATATACCTTCCATGGTATTTTGCATTGCTGCCTTGCACTCTTTCTTTATTTTGGCTATCTCTCTTTTGATGTTGACTTCGTTTTTGTTTCTTACCAATCTGTTTCTACCTTCTCTTTCCTTATCGCTACTTTCCAACAACTTATTTCCCTTTTTTTTTGTTGGAACCTTGAAATGCATTTCCCTTGGAAGTTGGCCTTTCAGCCTTTTCCTTCCTTCTTCAAAACCAAACCAGCCCTGATGAGCGGAGATCTCTACTTAACAAGAATTTCATCCAAGACCTTTTTAATATCCTCAAACTTTTGATATCGAGAAAACTTTTTATTTGTCCTTTCTATGTCTTGTCTCAATGAGCCTACTTCACTTTTTCGTCTCTCATAGTAAGCTTCTCTATAATTTCGCTGATTGGTCAACATGCTAGCATATTCTTGTTGAGCATTAAGATTGGCTATTTTTTTTCTCAACTTTTCATTCTCAAGCTCATAAATTTTCAATTGCTCCTCTTGCTTGATATTTTCCTTTGATAAGTACTTAACCTCTGTTAGAGAAGAGATCAACTTATTCCTCAAATAGATCCTTTCATCTAGATCAGTTTCTTCACTATCAAAGGTGTTGGATGAACGACCACAAAGATATAAAATAACCTCTGTGTCCATGGAGCCTTCCACAAGTCTAAGGGGTATCCCTTCTTCATCACTACCAGGAGTACTCTTATTTTCTCCTACTGATGAGCACACCTAGGATATATCTTCTTCCTCTAAGATACCCTCATTGTCTATTGCTACAAGTATAGGTCTCTCTTCATAACCACTAGATGTATGACTATATTTATCTTCAGAAAGGGAATCTATACATCCAATTTCTAAGTGACCTATCTCTTCGCAATTATTACAAAGTGATATCTTACCTTCAGAGTATCATGGTCTCACTTTAGAGTCTTGATCATCGTCTCAAGAATGATGAGAAATAACGTCCTTATTGGAAGAAGGATCTTCAATATTTTGAGCATATTTCCTTTGGGATGCCTTCTTCTTATTCTTCTTCTTCTTCTTCTTCTTCCTTATTTTCTTCTCATTATTAGCAGCCTTCACATATTCATGTTCACTACTTGAGTAGCAAGGTTCTTCGACCTCCTCTTAAGATTCTTGAGCTTTCTACTTCTCCCTTTTATTTTTATCACCAATAAAAACTTATGCATGTTATGGTTCATTTCAAGAGAAACAGGGTTCCTCAACGTCTTCTTGAGCCACATGGATATCTCCTCCATAGAGACATTGAATTTTGTCTAGCATTTCCCTTGTTGTCACAAAATTCCATACTTTATTAGCATCTAGCTTAGATAGCCCTTTCATGATGATTTCCTTGGATTTTGTATTGAACTCATTCCTCTCTCCATATATCACAAACAATCAAATGTCTTCACTAACTACCATCAAGCAGGCTTCCATTTTGATCTTCTGGAGCTCATACTTTTATCCATTTAAAAATGGAACTCCTTCTGTTGTTAGCCAACCTTGATTAGCCATTATTTCCCTTTGATCTACCTTCTAGTGATTAAGCTATTCCTGAAGGAACCAAGGAATAGGAACCAAGGCTCTGATACCAATTGTTGGGAACAATTTTAATAATGAGAGGGGGGTGAATTAGTATTACGGCTAAACTAAATTTGTATGCCAATGTATCTTTACGCATTCAAACATGTCATCCATTACATGAGGGAAACCATTAACAAACCATAACAACAGGCATATGAACCAACACTAGAGAACTTTTGAGGTCTAAAATGGGCCACCTAAGAAAAATGTACAACCAAAATAAAATTTATAAGAAGAAGTAGGATTCAATATGATGATTTCAACCATGAGTGATGATACATCATTTTTGGAGTAAAAAAGTAAAAATATTAAAAAATAATAAAACATTAGGAATTTGCCCTTTCTTGATGTCCTTATTTCTAGAAATGTAGAAGGTTCTTTCTCTCACCAAGTCTTTAGAAAGAAGATGCACATTGAGCAGTATTTATATGTTGGTTCTCATCATTTCCCTTCTCAGAAGTTAGGGCTTCTCAGTACCCTAGCCACCAGAGCCTTTAGAATCGATGATGAACACCACCTTGAAGAAGAGAAATCTCATCTCCTCAAATTTTTCCTTAAGAATGGTTATAGCAAGGTTCAGTTTCTTAGACCTTTTCAAAATGCTGAAAAAGGTCCTAGGGTTAAGAATGAACACTATGATAGGTTATCTGGAGTTCACCTTCCTTTTATCCAAGGAACCACTGATAAAATCGCTAGATCCTAAGGAGACATAATGTTTCCTCAACCTTCAAGCCCCTCTGTACCATTTGGAGTTCACTTAGATCGGTTAAGGACCTGATTTGACCTAATGATGGTAGGGTGTTTACTTGATTCTGTGCTCTTGTGGGACTCCCTACATTGGCGAAACTGGTCAATCCATCAGTCGAAGAATTCATGAACATGTCGCTGACCCAAAACATAATAGATCTCGCTCCTCTGCCTTAGCAGAGCATGTTGAAAAGACAAAGACAAAGCATCACATTTGCATTGAATATGCTAAGTTTATTGCGAGGATTGACCATTTCCACCTCCAAAAATTGAGGGAGGCCTTAGAAATTGAAAAGAGGTCGGTCAACCTTAACAGGGATAATGGCTGGAGTATTAGCAGATGTTGGATCCCTGCCCTTCATTCTTAGTTGTTGGTTTTCTTCTCGTCGGTTCTCCCTCTTGTCTTTTCCTCTCCTCTCATCCCCAGTTTCTTTCTCCCTCTCTATTCTTTACTAATTTCTTTATTTTTATTTATTTGATTATTATTATTTTTAATATTTTTTTTTTTTTTTTTTATTTATTTATTTATTATTTTTATTGATTTATTTATTTAATTATTTTTATTTTTATTATTATTATTATTTATTCATTTTATTATTATTATTATTATTTTATTTTATATTTTTATTTTTATTATTTATTTATTTATTTATTTTTATTGTTATTTTTTATTATTTATTTTTATTTTTATTTTTATTTATTCATTATTATTTTATTTTTTTTATTATTTATATATATATATATATATATATATATATATATATATATAAGAGTTTACCAAAATCATAAATTTTATAATTAATTCATTATTAATTACCAATATAAAATATTATACTGAAATCTTTAATTATTAAAGAAATAACAAATAAATAAATAAATAATAACAATAATTCAACTGTTAATTTGTTTTATATTAGATTGCTTATCTAGTCAAATTAGCCATTATTCTACAATGGCTAGTTGGAGCTTCATTATCTATTTAAACCGGTTCTTAGATCACATCTCTCATCTTGTCTTGGTGATGAACCACATTGGCTGGTTCAAAACGCGTCGACAAATTCTTCTTGAATGTGGTTTTCACCGAAAAATTTTATACATGATTTATGGATCACAGAAGCCAAATTCCTAATATAAATAATATATTGATTTAAAAAATAAATAAATAAATATTGATACAACTGTTATTGTGTTTTATATTAAATTTCTTTTTTCAGCCAAATTAGTCATTATTCTACAACGGCTAGTTGGAGCTTCCTTATCTATTTAAACTAGGTCCTAGATGAGATTTCTCATCTTGTCCTGATGATGAACCACACTAGCTGGTTCAAAACGATTTGACAAATTCTTCTTGAATGTGATTTTCACCGAAAAAATTTTAAAATAATAAAACAATAAAACTACTTTTTCAACTCGTATTTTCAACTTATATCCTTAAGGTTTTACTCAAATTTCGAGCGGGAACACTCGTTGGATACAGAATTTGGTTCCTTGTCCAATGAGTACCAATATTGCATACTTTCGATGGACCCTACTACACGAAAAATGAGAAATACATGAAAAAACATTATTGTATTCACATTTTTCATGTATTTCTCATTTTTCGTGGAGCAAGGTCCATAAAAATTATGCAACAAGGTTACTCTTTGGATGAGGAATCAAATTTTGTAATCAATGAGTGTTCCCGCTTGAAATTTGAGTAAACCCACAGGGAGATAAGATGAAAATACGAGTTGAAAAAATAGTTTTTTCATTTTTCCTTCTAAAATTTGATGATGTAATCTAATATTATTTTATTATTTCCACTATTGTTTTATAATTTCCTTAGGAGGCCCATTTTATACCTCAAAATTCCTCTAATGCAAGCATACACATCATGAGCAGTATAGATATGACACATAGGTTTTACGTGGAAACCCTTTCGGGAAAAACCCACCAAATCTTATTGTTGTTATTGATGTAAAAATAAGAGCACCTACTCTATTACATCAATCTGTTTGTGCGCCACCACTCACATGAAACACCAACTCCCTTTGATTGTTTGTTAGCACCCACTAGCAGGAAGCACCAACTCCCTCCTTTTGTAGACACCTGATCAGCTTACCAAAAGCACCATGTAAAGCACCAACTTCACGGATTTGTTGCAAGCACCAACTTGCAACTCCTTGGATCTATGCAAGCACCATATTGTAGGAGGAACCAACCTCCAAGCCTTCTCAGACACCCACTAGAGATAGAAGCACCAACTTCTTGTATGTGGGCTCCAACCCACACTCAATAAGGAAACTTACTACTCACTATTATTGGCAGCCTCTCTGGTTGTTTTCAGTTATGTTCTCCTCATCCCTTGGCCCATACAACATTCTCTACCCTCTGCTCACTCTACAGTAGCCCATTATTCTTCTCCACATAATTCACTCATCACAACTATTTGTCCATACCACAGCATCATACCCTACTCGTACCTCTTCTCTAAACTACATGCATTTAAAATTCGACCTTCTTCTTTTGCACAGACACTTTCGGCCTCTTCTCACATAGAAAAATACACTCAACTCTTGGCCTTATTCTTCTGTTCTGGAACTTTCATCCTTTCGCACAACAGCATGGGCTCTCTCGAGGTCTCTTTCCTCTGCATAGGCATTCTCATCCTTTTCTTTGTAGAACAAGCTCACTTTGCCTCACACAACAACACACACACACCCACAAAATTATCCACTCATCTCTCTCGAAACAATGTTGCTTTCCCCCTTCCTTACTCTAGTGAAATCCTGGGTTTTCTTCGTTTGCTGCACACTAGTCAATTCTGACTTTGCTGCTATCCACACTTCCCGAGAGTGTACTCTAGCATGGCTCTCCATTATGTTGTTGCATCAAAAACTTGTTCATTCACACTGCCCGAGTATACTCCTGCACATGGCTTCTCCATATTGTTATTACATCTCTTGCTTGTGTTATGTTGTTGCATTTAACATGAGGATGGGAATCGTTCACTTGTCAACTATGGCTACAATACAATTAATTCGAAGAATGGGTCTCTATCTGATTCTCCAGGCTATGAATTAAATCTCAATTATCCTACACACTCCAACAAGGATCTTGTCATTTCAATGAACAAATCTCTTGTACCCTAGGCTTTGATTTTCATTTAATCCCGTGTAGCGTGCACGTAATATCAGGGATGGATTGTCTCAGCTCATGACAGACCTAACACTCTTCTTTGCAAATCGTGGTCCTCGTCGTCTTGAACCAGTGATCTCTGCAGTCACCATTACTCCCACAACCAACTCTACTACACACACTTACTCTTTAGCTTCCAACTCATCCATCCTGCATACACATTTGTACCGCAATTTCATAGCTCCCCATATCGTAACTTTATTAAGGTTTAATGTTACAAAATTGTGATATCATGAAATCTCAAGCCTGGCCTTTAGCCCCTTTTGCTTCACCCTCTATTTTTTTCACCATATGACCAGGTGTTGTGACTACTGACATATAACTTTGGTGCTAATCCCTTCAGGATTTTTTTGGGGCCCTATCTCCTTGTGTTATTGCTCTACGTCCATGGTTCTTTAGGCTCCATGACAAAACTCCAACACATTGAAGCTCCACATATTGGAACTTTCTCCAAAAGGAAATTACAAAGGAGTTCCTAAAATTATGACCTATGAAATGTACCTCCCACATGGCATCTTCACAACACTTAGGTGCTAATTCCTGCTCTATGTCGTTGGTTCTTTGGGTCTCCATGAACAAGTGCCAATAAACATCAAAGCTCCTAGTATCAAAACTTTCTCAAAGTGAAATTAGACAAGATTTATGAAAACTCCAACCTCTGATATTTTGACCTCTGAGATGATGTCGTGGTGTTTTCATCAACCCCGTGTGGAGTCTCCATAATGGTGACCCGTGTCACCGGTATTTTATCCATTAGACCACTCAATAATGTTGAAACTGACTACCACATGTCCTTCGTACGACCATGTCATGTTGACGGCATCTGCCACCATCAGCTCCTTAAGGCCAATCAATGGTTTCCATGTGTCTTGTTCGAGGAGAGAGAAAGGGTCCCTCGGTCCTTGGTTTCGCAAGCAAATTCCTATGTAAATATTTCTCCCTGCAACCTCGCACCGACAAAACACCAATAAATATCGGAAGTGCCCTATTTTCGGAACTCTTGAGAGAATTAATTAATAAATAGTTGTGAAACTCCGAAGTTTCGAAATTTCTAACCTATAATATTCCAACCTTCTAAAGTCCCAAGCCTACGACACTCTAAGGTTCCTAGGTTTCGAAATTTGGGATCTAAAATTCGGCCTGCTTCTAATTGACTTTTAAAATAAACCTGTGAGGTCACGATGTTCTGACCTTGTGACTTCCCAAATAATTAGACCCTTTTTTGTGACCTGCTCTGAGATTCACCCTGGTTCTGAGGCCCTAAAATTCAGCCTCCTCCTAAGGACTTCAAGTTCCTTAACTTCGGAAATCAATGTATTTTGATCCCAAGATCCATTCATAGACTTCCACATACCGTGGGAAAGCTTATTCAAAGAAATTTCCAGTGGAGAAGGTTCAATGCAGTCCTTTAGCACATTTTCTACCTGAAACATGGCTTCAAACTCTCTACCATTTTCACCTTGACTCTTCTTCTTGTGCCTAGAATCCTAGACTCCCAACCACCATAGTCATCATCTTATGGCTTCTCCAATAGGCCTGCTACTATAGTGATTCTCTACTAGAGATTGCAGTAGCCATAGGACTCCCCCTAATCTTGAAACATCAAGCACATAAAACTATCCCAATTGCCATCAAAGCTAGACTAGGGGACATGAAAGTCAATATCTTCTGCCACAAACATCCATTCTAGTCTGGTTGACATCAATTCCAACACTCTTTCCAGCTATCAGGCAATGTCAGTTGCCCAACACATCTTCCAGCATGATTTTTGGCATCAATGCGAACACACTTGCAGCCACTAGTCATCCATAAAATGTCATTTTTCCAACGATCTCCCCCTTTGGTATTGATGGTAACACCTCAACACTTCTCCACTTTAATGGGAAATCCTCATGCTTCTTCCACAGTTCTCCTAGCATAAGCCACCAATGGCTTTCTCTCGTCTGCATGGGCCATCACAACTTTTCCAATTATTCTCTCCTCTTTTTACATTAATGGAAAAGGGCTTACAAGATGCTTCTTCTTCATACAATCACTAACTGTCAATGACATAGGGTATGGATGCAAATGTGCATTTTTCTATGCAGACTTCTCTTCAAGGATTGATCGTTGTTGCTTCTTTAGAAACTGGACATGTGTGATATGATCCCCCTAAACATATACTTCCTCCTTATTAATAAACCTCTAGTTTTGAACACCTTATAGTTTTTGGTTGAATACTCTCTTTCCAATTCATATTTTGTATTAGTTAAAAGGAAATTGATACCAATTAAAATTTATCATGGTTTTGCTACTGTTGCAAATACCACCCAATGGTGATGCATTTCGGTTGCTCTTCACCTATATTGTTGCTTCATCATCTATGCTCACTTATCCTGAGCATTTTAACCACTTATTCTCCCCCTGGGATCATACTTCTCCAAATATGGACTACTGCTTAAATAATGACAATTGCACCAAGAAATTGATACAAATTGGATGATATACTAGGCAAAATCTAATACTTCCCTTCAAAAAGAAATTCCCATTTGCACAAAAGGTTTCTCCACTTGAAACCAAGACTACAAATTGACATAGCGATATAAATTGAAGGTTAAGGGATATGAAAAGCATGTACCAATTGTGTTTCATGAACACAAGACTGCTAGGAAAATTCAAATTCACAACTTAAATGAAATAAGGGTATTCCACCCAAGGTGAAAACCTTTCATTTACTCAAAAATATTTCTTCCTAAGGCTGACTATTGTTGCCTTCTACTACTAAATAAAGTAGGTCCCCCTAAGCCAATGTTCTTTGACCTCTTGCATCTTCTTCCTTTATTTTGCGTGGGGACTGATCTTGTGGACCTGACTTAATTGTGAGCTTCTTGTCATTCCACACTTCTACTGCAACATGTCTTATTCTCTCACAACATAAAGTGTTGTTTTGTATTCCCCCTGAAACTTGGTTGGTTTCACTCCTCCTTTCTCTTTCAATGCCGATACATTTGAAATAAATAAATAAATTATTGTAATCGGCAAGGGGACACGACCATACCTTCAAAATTTAGATGCACCTCTTTGTCTTTTCCTTCTAGCTTCCTGCATATGACTTATTTAGCCTCGCTTGATGCCATTCGCTTCCTTTACTGAAGAGAAATAAAGGCTCTACTCCTCCTGAGCATATCATCCTCCTTCTTCATCCAAACCTTCTTTGGTTGAGCCCTAATGGAGGAATTACCATCTAGCTTCTTATCTTCCCATGTTTGGAATTTTTCTTGGTTGTGCATGGCAAGAAGGCTGATGTGAAACCAGCTCCAAAAGTAGAAGAAAAGAGATATCAACGCCTTAGAAATAAGCCACTTCGAGGGGGAAACCTCCAATACAATACATGAATGAAAAATTCTTGGATGATACAAATTACAAAACCTCATTTCTATATATAGGAGTCCATGGGGCCACAATGTAATCTTAGTGGGGCCACAATGTAATCCTAGCCGACCTAAAAATAATAATTTAAGGGAACTATAATAACAACATGGGGGTTACAAGGGTACAATAATAACAATAAGGGGGTTACACTAACAACAATAAGGGCCTATACTAGTAATATAGGGACCTAACATGCCACTCTCCTTCAAAAAAGTGTTTTCCTCAATGCTTGAGTAGCTTTGGGTGCTTTTGTATAAAATTCTCATCCTCCCATGTAGAATCTTCGGTGGGTAAGTTCTTCCACTTGATGAGATACTCTGAAATTGATCGATTTCGTAGCTGTCGAGTTCTTGTTTCTGTGACCTCTTCAGGTTCCAATATGATTTTTTCTTCCTCATCAAGTTCTGGCAATATTTTTTGAATTGGAATATTCGCCTATAACCTTCTTTAAGCATGAAACATGGAAAATTGGATGCACTCATGAAGAAGCAGGAAGCTCCAATTTGTATGCCATAGTACCAATATTTTGCAACACCTTGTAAGGACCATAGTACTTTGGTGATAATTTATTATCTTTATTAGCTTGCTTGAGGGACATTTGTTTGTATGGTTGTAGCCGTAAAAATAACCAGTCTCCTACATCAAAAATTCTCTTGCTGCGAAGTTGATCTACTTGTTGTTTCATTCAATTTTTTTCCAAATTCAGGTTATCCTTTAAGAGCCGGAGAAATTCTTGTTGATGCTCGATGTGATCTTCCACTGCTTGAACCTTCGAATTTCCTCCTAAAGATGATGTGATGGATGGTGGATGATATCCATAAAGTGCCATAAATGGGGTCATTTTTGTTGCAGTATGGAAGGCAGTGTTATACCACCATTCAGCGAGAGGTAACCACTTGACCCATTTTGTTTATTTATCAGATACAAAACAACAAAGATATCCTTCCAAACATTTATTTACTATCTCAATTTTACCATCGGATTGAGGATGATAAGATGAGCTATGAGCTAATTGAGTACCCAAACAAGAAAATAAATCCGTCCAAAAATTTCCAGTAAAAATGGGATCTCTGTCTCTCACAATAACCCTTGGGTTTCCATGTAGCTTTTGAATTGTGTCCATAAATGTAGTAGCAATTGTACTTGATTTAAATGGATGAGATAATGCACAAGTGTGCATACTTGATAATTCTATCAACTACCACCATAATGACACTCTTTCCTTCGGACTTAGGTAAACTTGTGATAAAATCCATTGAAATCTCCTCCCAACGTTGACTTGGAATGGATAAAGGTTTTAGAAGACCTGGGGTCTTAATTGTCTCAACTTTATTCTGCTGGCAAATCAAACATTCCACCACAAACTTTTGAATATCATATTTAAGGCCATCCCCAAAAAATTCTTTCTTCACCCTCTGGTAAGTTTTTAAAAATCCTGAGTGTCCTCCTAAAGGAGAAGTGTGCAATTCCAACAGAATATTTTGTTTTAGTTGGGAATTCTTACAAAGATATAAGTGATCTTTGTACCATAAGGAATCATTTTTCCAACTAAATGTATCAGATGTACTAGGATCTTATTGCAACTTTTGAATGAGTGTCCACACTTCTTCTTCCTTCTTCGATTCATCCCTTGCTTCGGTTATCCAATCTGGTTGGATAATAGAAATGGCACAAAGCAATTCTTCCACCTCTTCATTCTTTCTTGAGAATGCATCTGCAACAACATTTAGCTTCCCCTTTTTGTAGATTATTTCAAAGTCATAACCCAACATCTTTGTGACCCATTTTTGCTGCTCTTCTGAAAACAGTCTTTGTTCCAAAAAGTGTTTAAGACTATCATGATCAGTTTTTACCTTGAAGTGTCTTCCCATTAGGTAAGTTCACCATTTATTTAGTGTGTGAAGTATTGCTAACATTTCCTTCTCATAAATAGCTTTTTGTAAATGTTTTCCTTTGATTGGACGACTTTCAAAAGTAATGGGTCTTCCTTCTTGCATTAAAACAGCACCAATTCCATTTCCTGAGGCATCACATTCCACAATAAAGGTTTTTGTGAAGTCTGGCGTAGCTAATACCAGTGCTAGGCACATTGACTCTTTAAGATGTTCAAAGGCCTTAGTTGCTTCAGGAGTCCATGAAAATGCATCTTTCTTCAATAATGTTGTTAGAGGTGCTGTTATTCTCCCATAATTCTTAACAAACTTTCAATAATACCTTGTTAACCCGAGAAATCCTCGCAACTGCTTTATGGTTGTGGGGACTTTCCATTATTTAATGGCTTTAATTTTGTTATGGTCTACCTTAACACCCTCGTGAGATACAATATGACCCAGATATTACACCTCTTGTACTCCAAAGAAACATTTGGATGTTTTTTCATATAATTGTTTCTCCTGCAATAGTTTGAGCACCCTGTCAACAAGTTGAACATGATCTTTCCAAGACCTGTTGTAGATTAGTATATCATCAAAAAATACTAGCACAAATTTTCTAAGGAAGGGTTTGAAAATAGAATTCATCAACCCTTGAAATGTAGAAGGTGCATTGGTTAGGCCAAAAGGCATGACCAAAAATTCATAGTGACCCTCATGGTTTCGAAATGTTGTTTTCAGAATATCTTCAGTCTTCATTCTAATTTGATGATATCCTGAACGAAGATCCAACTTGATACAATAAATTTCTCCATGTAATTCATCCAAAAATTCATCAATCACAGGAATGGGAAATTTATCTTTAATGGTGAGCTTATTGAGCTCCCTATAATCTGAACACATGTGCCATGATCCATCCTTCTTGTGTACCAACACTACAGGATCAGAGAAAGAACTTTGACTAGGTTGAATTATACCAGCCTCTAACATTTCTGCAATCATACATTCAATTTTGCTCTATTGGACGTAAGGATATCTATAAGGCCTGATGTTTGGAGGAACACTTCCTGGAACCAAATGAATAGCATGATCATGATCACAAATAGGTGGGAGTCCTTTGGTTGTTTCAAAAACCTTGGAATGATTGTCCAAGACTTTTTGGAGATCTACAGAAATATATGATTTTGATGTTGGAACTTCTAGTGAGCATAATTGTGCAATTACGCCTCGTTGTTCTTTCTTTATAAGCTTTGTCATGACATTAGAGCTTATTATCTTTCCCGGCTTCCCTGTAATACCTCGTAATTCGACTTTCTTTTCTTCTGAAAAAAATTTCAAGAAAATTTCATGAAAATTAAAAGCTACCATCCCCAAAGATTGTAACCATTGTATTCCTAGTACAACATCAGCACCTCCCATAGGAATGGAAAGCATTGGAATATTCAATACATATTCCCCCATGGTTAGCTTGATATTATGGCATTTTCCAGAGCAATTTATAGTTCCTCCATTTGCAACCATCACTTGACATTCTGGTGCCGGGTATAGGAAACAATTTAATTCCTTGGCTACCTTATAATGAATAAAATTATGGGTGCTACCTGAATCAATCAACACTATTACCTTTTTCTTCTTGATTTGTCCTTCTATCTTGAGAGTTTGAGGAGTGGTAATTCCTTCCAGTGCATTACACGATATGGTCGGATTCATTTCTTCCTCTTCTAGAGTTGGTTCCTAGTGTATATCCTCTTCTTGTTCATTTTCTTCTTCCTCTTCACAATCTATGTAAAATAATTTCTTCTCAGCACACTTATGACCTTTAGTGTATTTTCTATCACAACTTTAGCAAAGCCCTTTTGCTCTTTTTTCTTCCAATTGTTGTGGTGTCAACCTTGTAGGTTGTGGAAATCTAGGAGTAGCAACACTTCCCTCTTTATAGAAGTGAGTTGTAGGCTTCCTTGTCGCCATAATTTTACATTCAATTTTTCTTGCCAACCTGAATGCCTTCTCCAATGAATCAGGTTCCAAAACGCGAACTTTATGTTGGATGTTATCCTTTAAAGTGCCTATGAAGAGATCAATCCTGTGTTCCTCTGGAATATCAGTTACCCTTATATTCAATTTTTGGAAGTCCTCAATGTGCTGCCACACTAAACCCTTTTGTTTGAGATTATCAATTGGCTAAAGAAGGTGTTGCTCTTTGTATCCTCATAATGTGCTATCATTTCCTCCGTAAAAATTGACCAAGTGACAATTTTTTTACGGGAGCAAAGCCATCGATGCCATACAAATGTATTTTGTTCTAAATGTAAAGTTGCAATGTGTACCTTTTGTGTGTTTTGCACATTATGGAGATCAAAATATTGCTCCATCTGTAGTATCCATGTTACAAGATCCTTCCCATCAAACTTCCTCATATCCATTTTTGGAATATGGTGGTTCTTCCCGCCAACATTAGAGTTTATGAAATCACGATTAACATTTATTTTGTTCTCATCATGAGTTTCCTCTACTATGTTTTCACCATTAGGAAACATTTCTTGTATCAACTTTGTCAAACCTTCCATGTCTGCTCTTAGATCATTCTTCATGTTTTCCATTTTTTCATTGATCTTAGCTTCCATGTCATCCATCTTAGATTCCATGCTAGCTTCCATGCCATCTATCTTAGATTCCATGCCATTCTTCAAACCATCCATCTTAGATTCCATGCCTTTCTTCGAACCATCCATCTTAGTTTCCATGCCTTTCTTCAAAACTTCCATGTCATTTTTTGTTGCTCTTTGCGAGAGGGAAATTTGTTGCACTTGCTCTTGTAATTTTGATATGTCAGGTTGACATTCTTCGTCTTCATGAGTCATAGTGGAGCCTTATAAAGGCCTAATGGGTGTTGAATTATTTTTAGAGTCCATTTTAGAATCCAATACGGATATATATTCTACAATATGCCCTTGGAATCAATTCAACTTGATTCTTCAAACAAGACTTATGCAATTCGGGAAAAAAAATACACACCGTTTACTTGCTTTTGAGGAGCTCTATATTGAAATTGAATTATATCTATAATTGCAGATCCTCAATATCTAAAATTTGGCCTTGTAGTAGCCCTATGGAGCGTCTTTCAAATGTCACAGGTCTCACCTGATTTGGATTCTTCAAGGCAAAGTTATGTCCAATCTCCCACAATGACCCAATTATGGACTGGTTGAGTAGAGTGAACTTGTACGACTTGACACATGTCAGTGTTTCCTCCTTTGGCTCTGAAATTGATAGAAATGAAACTACATTCCATGTACTTGCGGTCACTTTTTACAGCATTCCAATCCAGTGCTCAGAGAGAGAGTTATGAAGATTTTCCCACGATAACCTCTTTGAGATGAAATTCGGGAGCCTGAAAAAGACCTAATTTCCACATATCATATCTCCGAAAATATTTCAAACCAAGCTCTAAAATTTTGCGACGATGTTCCTTAGGATTTTGGCTTCACTCTCTAAAACTTCCAGCTTCTGAATCTTCGTAAGAAAAATTTATAGCGAAAATGCCACGATGACCTGTTTAGGTTAAATTCAGAAACCTATAAAAATCCCTAACTTCCACAGATCATATCTCCGAAAATATTGTGAACCAAGCTCTGAAATGTTGCGACGATGTTCCTCGGGATTTTAGCTTTGCACTCTAAAAATTTCAGCTTATGAACCTTCGTATAAAAAAAATTATAGCGAAAATGCCACAATGAGCAGTTTGGAGCATCGAAAACCATAGAATCCAAAGCTCTGATACCAAATGATGTGAAACCAACTCCAAAAATAGAAGAAAAGAGATATCAACGCCTTAGAAGTAAGCCACTTCGAGGGGGAAACCTCCAATACATTACATGAATGAACAATTCTTGGATGATACAAATTACAAAACCTCCTTTCTATATATAGGAGTCCATGGGGCCACAATGTAATCATAGTCGACCTAACAATAATAATTTAAGGGCACAACAATAACTATATGGGGGTTATAGGGGTACAATAATAACAATAAGGGAGTTACACTAACAACAATAAGGGACTATGCTAGTAATATAGGGACCTAACAAAGGCACTCCACCTTGTGTTCCTCTTTCTTCACCCAAATCCTCTTATTTCCTTTTTGCTTTGTTTGCAAGGATGGATTTACTGGGTTGTTGTTGCTCCCTTTCCTTACCTGAAGCTTACACTCATTACAAATTGTGATTACAGAGGGCTTTCTTCCTCCTTTATTTTGAAATTCCTTTTGATACTAAGCACTCAAGAAAAACTCATATTTCTTTGCTCTATTGTTCATTTGCATCTTCAAAGCCCAACCTGCAATATTTTCATGCATATGATGAGAAGCACGTTTTATCTTGTGCCCACAATTGCCACAATTGTGTCATTTTACATAACACAGGAATGGGGTAGAGGAGATACTATTCTTGACAACACTCTTGTTAAGCCTTCTATTACTACCAACACATATTTTCCATGCCTCTTTGTGCATTCTTAGGTTGCATCTCCCAAACTCATCTCGTTTCCTTACATGCCATCTACAATCCATGGCTTTATGTCCAAAATTATTCAAAAGAAAAACAACACCCATAAAAGGGATTTTCATAATTGAAGAAACCTTTACCTTGAGTGCTTTTTCCTTGAGAGCGAAAGGACCTCTGTAGGTTCTTCATCTACATTCCATGGCAGTTTGCATTGCTTCCTTGCACTCTTTCTTTTTGCTGGCTGGCTCTCTTTTTTGTTGACTTCGTTGTTGTTTCTTACCAATCTATTTTTTCCTTCTCTTCCCTTTTTGTTTCTGCACAAAAACTTCTTTCCCTTTGTTGTTATTGTAACCTGGAACTGTATTTATCTTCAAAGCTGACCTTTCATCCTTTTCCTTCTTGGAGCTTGGTTCTTCTTCGAAACCCAAACCAACCTTGATGGGCGGGGATATTTTCTTAACAAGCATATCATCCAAGGCCTTTCTGCTCTCCTCAAGATTTTTATATCGAGACATCTCTTTATTTTTACTTTCTATGTCTTGTCTCAATGAGGTGACTTCACTTTGTAGACTCTCACAGTAAGATTATCTATCATTTAGCTGATTGGTCAACATGCCACTCTGCCTACTAGCCTCTTCTTGTTGAGCATTAAGATTGACTATTTTTTTGCTCAACTTTTCATTCTCAAGATCATAAATTTTCAATTTCTCCTCTTACTTGATATTTTCCTCGGATAGGCCCTTGACCTATCTTAGAGACGATATCAACTTATTTTTCAAATAGATCCTTTCATCTAGATCCTTTTTTTCACTATCATAGGTGTTGGATGAGCCACCATAGAGATATAAAACCATATCTCTGCCCATGGAGTCTTCCACAGGTCTAAGGGGTACCCCTTCTTCATCACTACCAAGAGTACACTTATTTTCTACTATGGATGATCACACCTTCGATATATCTTCTTCCTTTGAGATACCCTCATTGGATATTGCTACAAGTATAGGTATTTCTTCATAGCCACTATATGTATGACTATATTTATCTTCAAAAAAGGAATATGTACATCTAATTTCTAAGTGCCCTATATCTTCACAATTATCACAAAGTGATAGCTTACCTTCAAAGCAACATGGTCTCTCTTCAGAGTCTTCATCATCCTCTCGAGAATGATGAGTAATAGCTTCCTTACTGGAAGATGGATCTTCAATATTTTGATCATATTTCCTTTGGTGTGCCTACTTTTTATTCCTTCTCTTATTCTCATTATTAGCAGCCTTCACAAATTCAGGTTCGTTGCTTGAGAAACAAGGTTCTTTGACATCCTCTTGAGCTTCTTGAGCTTCCTTCTTCTCCCTTTTCTTTTTATCACTAGCAACAACTTCTGCATGTTCTGCTTCATTGCAATAGCAACAGGGTTCCTCAACCTCTTCTTGAGCCACATGGATATCTCCTCCATAAATACATTGCAATGTGTCCAACATTTCCCTTGTTGTCACACAATTCCTTACTTTATCAGCATCTGCCTTAGATAGCCCTTTCATGATGATTTCCTTGGCTTATGTATCAAACTCATTCCTCTCTCCATATATCACAAACAACCAAATGTCTTCATTGACTACCATAAAGCAGGCTTCCATTCTAATATTCCATAGCTCATACTTTGATCCATTTAAAAATCGAACTCCTTCTGTTGTTAGCCTACCTTCTAGCGATTAAGTTATTCCTGAAGGAATCAAGGCTCTGATAATTGCTAGAAACAATGTTAATATTGAGAGGGGTGGTGAATTAGTATTATGGCTAGTTTAAACTTTTATGCCAATTTATCTTTACTCACTCAAACTTGGCATCCATTACATGAGGGAAACCATTAACAAACCATAACAACAGCCATATGAACCAACATAGCATACACAAAGGGTTTACGTGGAAACCCTTTCGGAAAAAAACCACCAAAGCTTGTTGTTGTTATTGATGTAAAAATAAGAACACCTACTCTATTACATCAATTTTTTTGTGAGCCACCACTCACATGAATCACCAACTCCCTTTAATTTTTTGCTAGCACCCACCAGAAGAAAGCACCGACTCCCTCCTTTTGTAGACACCTGATCAGCTTACCAGAAGCGCCATGTGAAGCACCAAGTTCACGGAATTGTTGTGAGCACCAACTTGAAGCTCCTTGGATTTATGCAACCCCCAACTTGCAAGAGGCACCAACCCCCAAGCCTTCTCATAAAACCACTAGAAATGGAAGCACCAACTTCCTGTATGCAGGCTCCAACCCACACTAAATAAGGAAACTTACTACTCATTGTAATTGGCAGCATCTCTACCTATTTTCAGCTATGTTCTCCGCAGCCCTTGGCCCATGCAACATTCTCTATCCTCTGCTAACTCTGCAAAAACCCATTTTTCTTCTCAACAAGAGTCACTCATCACAACTCTTTGTCCATACCACATCATCATACTTTACTTGGCCCTCTTCTCTCAACAACATACATTTAGCACTCAACCTTCTTCTTCTACATAGACACTTTCTACATCTTCTCACACAATAGCATACACTCAACTCTCAGGCTTCTTCTTCTTCTATGTAACTTTTAGCCTTTCGCACATCAACACAGGGTCTCTCAGGGTCTCTTTTGTGTGCATAGGCACCCTCATCCTTTTATCTCCTGAACAGACTCACTGTTCCTCACACAGCAGCACACACACACCCACAGAGCTCTCCACTCAGCACTGCCACTCTCAAAACAATGTTGCTTTCCCCCTTCTTTGATCTACTGCAATCATGGGTTTTGTTCCTATGTTGAACACTGGTCGATGTTGACTTTGCTGCCATCCACACTATCTGAGAGTGTACTCTAGCATGGCTCGCCATTGTTTTGTTTCATCAAAAACTTGGTCATTCACACTGCCCGAGTGTACTCTTGCGCTTGGCTTCTCCATCCTGTTGTTGGGTCTCTTTCTTGAATTTTGTTGCTGCATTTAACATGAGTATGGGCATCGTTCACTCACCAACTGTGGTTGTAGTACAATTAATTCGAAGAATGGGTTTCTGTTTGATTCTCCTGGCTGCGAATTAAATCTTAGTCAATATGCACACTCCAACAAGGCTCTTGTTCTTTCTATGAACAAATATCCTGTACCTAAGGCTTTGATTTTCATTTAATCCCCTAAAGTGTGCACGCGAGATCAGTGATGGCTTGTCTCAGCTCATGGTAGACCCAACACTCTTCTCTGCAAATCGTGGTCCTCATCGTCTTGACCCAATGATCTCTGCAGTTGCCATTACTCCTGTGACCAACTCTACTATGCACATTTACTCTTTAGCTTCCAACTCATCCATCCTGCGTACACCTTTGTACCGCAATTTCAGAGCTCCCCATATCGTAACTTTATTAAGGTAGAATGTTACGAAATTACGAGATCTCAAAATCTTGAGCCTGGCCTTAAGCCCCTTTTTCTTCGCCCCCTATTGTTTTTCACCATATGACCAGGTGTTGTGACCAATGCAATAGCACTTAGGTGCTAAGCTCTTCAGGATTCTATCGGGGGTCTATCTCCTTGTGTTATTTCTCTATGCCCTTGGTTCTCTAGGCTTCCCGTCCAAACGCCAACACATCAGAGCTCCACATATCAAAAATTTCTCCAAAATGAAATTACAAAGGAGTTCCTGAAATTTAGACCTCTGAAATGTACCTCCCATGTGACGTGTTCACAACACTTAGATGCTAAGTCTTGCTATATTCCCTTGGTTCTTTGGGTCTCCATGACCAAGTGCCAATCAACATCAAAGCTCCTAGTATCATAACATTTCTCAGTGTAATTACACAGGAGTTACAAAAACTCCATCCTCCGATATTCCGACCTTCGAGATGCATCATGTTGTTGTCATCAACCCGACATGACGTCTCCATAGTGGTGACACGTGTCACCAGCATTTTCCCCATTAGGCCACTTGATAATATTGAAACTGACTGCCAAGTGTCCTTCATATAGCCATGTCATGCTGACATCATCTGCCACCGTCAGCTCCTAAGGGCCAATCTACAACTTCCATGTGTCTTGTCTGAGGAGAGAGAAAGGGTCCCTCAGTCCTTGGTATCACAAGTGAATTCGTTTGTAAATCTTGCTCCCTGCAGCCTCGGCGCCGACCAAACACCAATCAATATCGGCAAAACCCTTTTTTCGGAACTCTTAAAAGAATTCATTAATAAGGAGTTACGAAACTCCGAGGTTCCAAAATCTCTAGGCTCTGATATTCCAACCTTCCGAAGTCCCAGGCCCCTGACACTCCGAGGTCTCGAAGTTCCGAAATTCGGGATCCAAAATTCGGCCTACTTCTGATTGAATTTTAAAATAAACCGTCGAGGTCACGATGTTCTAACCTTTCGACATCCTGAAGAATCTGACCCCCAATATTGCGACCTGCTCCGATATTCGCCCTGGTTTTGAGGTTCCGCAATTTGGCCTCCTCCTAAGGAATTCAAGGTCCTTAACTTCAAAAATCAATATCTTTTGAACCCAAGATCCGTTCATGGACTTCCACGTACCGTTTGAAATCTTATTCAAAGAACTTTCCAGTGGAGAAGTTTTGATGCAATCCTTGAGCACATTTTCTAACTACAACATGGATGCAAACTCTTTGCCATTCTTTGCACCTTAACTCTTATTCTTGTGCCTAGAATATTGGATTCCCAACCACCATAGTCATCATTTTATGGTTTCTCCAATAGGCCTGCTACTATGGTGATTCTCTACCAAAGACTACAGCGAACATAGGACTCCCCCTGAGCTTGACACATCAAGCACATCAAACTAGCCGAATTACCATCACAAGTAGACTAGGGTACATCAAAGCCAATATTTGCTGCCACAAACATCTATTCTAGTCTAGTTCACATCAGTTCCAACACTCTTGCCAACTGTCAGGCAATTCCAACTGCCCAACACATCTCCCAGCATGATTGTTGACATCAATGCCAACACACTTGTAGCCACTAGCCATTTAGACAATGCCAATTGTCCAACAGGGAATGTTGAAAATAGTAGCGATAGAAAGTCCTTCTTGACTTACACATTAGTCAAGAAATACCACAAGGTGTCTTCCTTTTGTCAAGAACAAGTCCATGGAGATGAATGAGTGAGAAAATTCGTGCATGGATTTGGAGGGTTAGTTAACTGGATCTCCAAGTCACAGTTTTAATTTGGATAAGATGAGTTGAGATCTTAAATTTAGATTGAGGAAAGGATGATTTATAAACTCCAAGTCATGATTGGAGAGTTCAGTTCGAACTTAGTTAACTAAGTCAATCACAATTGCAGTTCCAAATTTGCAATTGTCTAATTATAATTTTTGTAATTATAGCATGATTGAATAGCATAAAGGGAGGACGAAGGCATGTCCTTGATTCATTATTGTCTTGCATGAGTTTGTGTGTGATCAGAGTTCCTTGTTGTGAGTGCACATTAGAGGAGTTTTTGTGCAGTATTGTAGAGAGTTTTCTTCTTGTAGTTTTGTGCTAGGAAATAGGAGTCTAGTCCTAAGTAATAGGAATCCTCTTGCACTAGGAAATAGGTAGCACATGTGCAAGGAAATTAGGCATATCTCAGTGCAAGGAAGCAAGTGAGCAGAGATTAATAGTTTGCAGGATGTGTCCAGCTAATATAGTGAGGAAAAGTGTGTTCTCTGGGTCACCATTTTCCTTGTCACAAATCAGATTGCTCAGTCCCTATCAATAAAGAATACTACAACAAAGAAGAGGGTTTTCCCAATTGGATTCCCTGGAAAATTAGTGTCTCTTGTGTAATTGTGTCTTTATATTTGTGTTTAATTTTGTTGCTTTTATTGTTGAGAAGTTTTGTGTCTTGGTGAAAAGAAAAGTAGTTTCAGATTGTTCATTCAAGAAGCAAGAAAAATTTCAAGGAAATTCAATAGAATTGTTGTCATTAATGGCAAAGGAGCATCATGTATACTTGTTATATCTAAGTGCAATGATATGTTTGTGTTTCTTAGTATGTGTGATATGTTATTGAGCTGGCATGTTACAGAGAACAAAGATATGGAATTGGAGAGTGAATGTTTTGCGGGTCGATTTTCCATTGTGTTGTAAGGTTGATTGACGTATGTTGTTGATAACTTGGTATGCTTGATAGCTTGTATGCTTGTGAGCAGGGTAAAGAAGAAGCAAAGGATGATGGCACAATTAATATATGCACAGTTGAACAGATATTGTTGATGGCATTCTTGTGTTGATGTAGGTATTTTTATGCCTTCGGGTGAAGGAGAACAACTTGTTAGAGCTTGCTTTCATATGTTGTTATTACATGTTGAGCTAATTGCATGTTGATGATGTTACATATATTGTTATGGCAAAGGAGCAACAAAGTAGGATGTTAAAGGGTTCCATATGCTTGTTGGTTGTTGATAACAGAATGTTGCAAATATTGGTATGTTGTAGAGATTGTTGTGATGCAAAGAAAAGACATGAAGAATGTTGTTATGCTTGTGATTTTGTGATGTTATAGTTGTTGATGTATTGCTAATGTACGATGCAAAGGCTATGGCTGCTATGCATGCTAATTTAATCATTACATGTGGTTGAAAATAATATTTTATGATACATTTATTTTATTTCAATATTCAAAATCTTAAAATGTGTGAAACGAATTAGTGAAATGCAAAGAGACCAGTATTTTCACTTCATGTTCATGTTTGGAATACCAACAACCATCAAATTTTTCTTATAAAAATGTGCGAGATTGGAAGGTTTTATTGTTAGAGAGTTACGGAATGTGAGAGCTGATTGAGTTGTTATTCATTAGTTACCTGACACATATATAACAGATGTGATACATATTTAAGGAGAAGAAGAAGAAAAATCATAGATGGAGATATGCAAAGTTATTTTTATGAAACTAGCTCACAAAATAGAAGAAAATATAGATCAACGACTTAGAAATCAGTCTCTTCGAGGGGGAAACCTCTTTTATATCACATAAATGAACAATTCTTGGATGCTACAAATGACAAAACCTTCTTTCTATATAAAGGAGTCCAAGGGGTCACAATATAATCCTAGCCGACATAGCAATAACAATGTAAGGGCACAACAATAACAATAATGGGCTTCTATGGGGCACAATAATAACAATATGGGAGCTACACGAGCACAACAATAACAATAAGGGGGCTACACTAACAATAAAAATAAGGGGATACACTAGTATTTTAGGGACATAGCATGCCCTTCTCATTCAAAAAAGTGTTGTCTTCAACGCTTGAGTAGTTCAGGATGCTTCTATATGAAATTCTCATCCTCCCATGTCGAATCTTCAGCTGGTAAGTGCTCTGAAATTGATCGATTTCGTAGCTGTTGAGCTCTTGTTTCCGTGACTGCTTTAGGTTCCAATATGATTTTTCCTTTTTCGTCAAGTTCTATCAATATTGTTTGAACTGAGATTTTGTCACCTATAACCTTATTTAAGCATGAAACATGGAAAACTGGGTGCACTCTGGAAGATGCAGGAAGTTCCAATTTGTATGCCATAGTAAAAATATTTTACAACACTTTGTAAGGACCATAATACTTTGGTGATAATTTATTATCCTTCTTAGCTTGCTTGAGGAACATTTGTTTGTATGGTTGTAGCCATAAAAATACCAAGTCGCCTACATCAAAACTTCTTTCGTTGCGATGTTGATCTGCCTATTGTTTCATTCAATTTTGCGCCAATGTGAGGTTATCATCTAAGAGTTGGAGAACTTGTTGTTAATACTCGATGTGATATTCCACTGCTTGAACGTTAAAAGTTTCTCTTAAAGATGATGTGATGGAGGGTGGATGATATCCATAAAATGCCATAAATGGGGTCATTTTTGTTGTAGTATGGAAGTAAGTGTTATACCACCATTCAACCATAGGTAACCACTTAACCCATTGTGTCTGTTTATCAGATACAAAGCAGCGAATGTATCCTTCCAAACATTTGTTCACTATATCATTTTTTCCATCAGCTTGAGGATGATATGATGAGCTATGAGCTAATTGAGTACCCAAACAAGAAAATAATTTTGTCCAAAAATTTCCTGTAAAAATGCGATCTTTGTCACTTCCTATAATCGTTGGGTTTCCATGTAGTTTTTGAATTGTTTCCATAAATGCAGTAGCAACTGCACTGACTTTAAATGGATGAGATAATGCACAAAAGTGTGCATACTTGGTAAGTCTATCAAATACCACCATGATGATAGTGTTTCCTTCGGACTTGGGTAAACATGTGATAAATCCATTGAAACCTCCTCCCAACATTGACTTGGAATGGATAAAGGTTGTAACAGAACTGGGGTCTTAATTTTCTTAACTTTATGTTTTTGGCAAACCAAACATTCTACCACAAGCTTTTGAATATCAGATTTAAGGTCATCCCAAAAAAATTCCTTCTTGACCATGTGGTAAGTTTGTAAATATCCCGAGTGCCCTCCTAAGGGAGAGGTGTGCAATTCCAAAAGAATCTTTTGTTTGAGCTGGGAATTCTTACAAAGATATAAGCGATCTTTGTACCATAATGAATCATTTTTCCAACTAAATGTTTCAGATGTACTGGGATCTTGCTACAACTTTTTAATTAGTGTCCACACCTCTTCATCATTCTTCCATTCATCCCTTACTTTGATTATCCACTCAGGTTGGATAATAGAAATGGCACAAAGCAATGCTTCCACATCCTCATCATTTCTTGAGAGTGCATTTGCAACAACATTTTGCTTCCCTTTTTTGTAGATGATTTCAAAGTCATAACCCAACATCTTTGTGACCCATTTTTGCTGCTCTTCTGAAAATAATCTTTGCTCCAAAAAATATTTAAGACTATCATGATTTGTTTTTACCTTGAAGTGTCTTCCCATTAGGTAAAGTCGTCATTGTTTTAATGCATGTAGTATTGCAACATTTCCTTCTCATAAATAGGTTTCAGTAAATACTTTTTTTTTATTAGATGACTTTCAAAAGCAATAGATATTTTTTATTGCATTAAAACCGCAACAATTCCATTTGTTGAGGCATCACATTTCACAATAAATATTTTAGTGAAGTCTGACGTAGCTAAGACCGGTGATTGGCACATTGCCTCTTTAAGATGTTCAAACGCCTTAGTTTCTTCTGGAGTCCAAGGAAATGTATCTTTCTTCAATAATGAAGTTAAAGGTGCCAGTATTTTCCCATAATTCTTAATAAACTTGCGATAATACCCCATTAACCCTAGAAATCCTCGAAGATGCTTTATGGTTGTAGGGATTTTCCATTTCTTAATGGATTTAATTTTGCTAGGGTCTACCTTAACACCCTCGTGAGATAAAATATAACCCAAATATTCCACCTTCTGTACTAAAAAAAACATTTGGAGGTTTTTTCATATAATTGTTTCTCCTCCAATAGTTTGAGCACCATGTCAACATGTTGAACATGATCCTTCCAAGACTTGTTGTAGATTAGTATATCATAAAAAATACTAACACAAATCTTCTAAGGAAGGGTTTTAAAATGGAATTCATCAAACCTTGAAATGTGGAAGGTGCAATAGTAAGGCTAAAAGGCATGACAAAAAAATCATAATAACCCTCATAAGTTCTGAATGTTGTTTTCGGAATGTCTTCAGTCTTCATTCTAATTTGATGATATCCAGAATGAAGATCCAGCTTGGTTAAGTAAATTGCTCCATGTAATTCATCCAATAATTCATCAATGACGGGGATGGGAAATTTATCTTTAATAGTAAGCTTGTTGAGCTCCCTATAATCCGGACACATACGCCATGATCCATCCTTCTTGTGCACCAATACTACTGAAGCAGAGAAATAAATTTGACTAGGTTGAATTATACCAGCCTCTAGCATTTCTACAACCATACATTCAATCTCACTCTTTTGAGCATAAGGATATTTGTAAGGCCTGATGTTTGGAGGAACACTTCCTGGAATCAAATGAATAACCTGATCATAATCACGAATAAGTGGGAGTCCTTTGGAAGTCTCAAATACCTTGGAATGATTGTCCACGACTTTTAGGAGATCTGGAGAAATAGATGATTTTGATGTTGGAACCTATAGTGAGCATAATTGTGCAATTACGCCTCGTTCTTATTTCTTTAGAAGCTTTGTCATGAAAATAGATTTGATTATATTTCCTGGCTCCCCTGTGATACCTCGTAATTCAACTTCCTTTCCTTCAGAAAAAATTTCAATAAAAATTATTGAAAATTAAAAGCTATCGTCCCCAAAGATTGTAACCATTGTACTCCTAGTAGAACATCATCACCACCCATTGGGATGGAGAGCATTGGACTATTCAATACATATTCCCCCATGGTTAGTTTGATATTATGGCAATTTCCAGCACAATTTATAGTTTCTCCATTTGCAACCATCACTTGACACTCTAGTGCTAGGTATAGGAAGCAATTCAACTCCTTGGCTACCTTACAATGAATATAATTATGGGTACTACTCGAATCAATCAGCACTATTACATTTTTCTTCTTGATATGTCCTTCTATCATGAGAGTTTGAGGAGTGGTAATTCCTACCAATGCATTACAGGATATGGTCGGATTCATTTATTCTTCCTCTAGGGTTGATTCCTGGTGTATATCCTCTTCTTTTGAAGTTTCTCGTTCATTTTCTTCCTCCTCTTCACAATCTATGTAAAATAATTTCTTCTCGGCACACTTATGACCTTTAGTGTATTTTCTATCACAATTGTAGCAAAGCCCTTTTTCTCTTTTTTCTTCCAATTTTTATGGTGTCAACCTTGTAGGTTGTGGAAGTCTAGGAATAGCAACACTTCCATCTTTATAGTTGTGAGTGGTAGGCTTCCTTATCACCATAATTTAGCTTTCAATTTTTCTTGCCAACTTGAATGCCTTCTCCAATGAACCAGGTTCCCAAATGCAAATCTCATGTTGGATCGTATCCTTTAAATTCGCTATGAAGACATCAATCATGTGTTCCTCTGGAATATCAGTTACCCTTATATTCAAATTTTGGAAGTCCTCAATGTGCTCCACCATCGAACCCTTTTGTTTGAGATTTATCAATTGGCTAAAAAAGGTGTTACTCTTTGTATCCTCATAATGTGCTATCATTTCCTCCATAAAAATTGACCAAATGACAACTTTTTTACGAGAAAAGAGTCGTCGATACCATACAAATGTATTTTGTTCTAAATATAAAGTTACAATGCGTACCTTTTGTGTGTTTTGCACATTATGGAGATCAAAATATTGCTCCATCGGTAGTATCCATGTTACCAGATCCTTACCATCAAACTTCCTCATATCGATCTTTGGAATATGGTGGGTCTTGAATCCAACATTAGATGCTATGAAATCATGATTAACATTTTTTTGTTTTCATCATGAGTTTCATCTATTACTGTTTGGCCATTAGGAATCCTTTCTTGTAACAGCTTTGTCAAACCTTCCTTCAAACTTTCCATGTCCTCTTTTAGACCATCAATCTTAGCTTCTGTTAGCCCCCCTATAAATTTTTGACAAGAAAATAGGGGGCTAAATTGTTTTTGAGTCTTCAAGGAATGCATTTCCTCTGAAAACACAGTCTCCTTGAAGCCTCTTCGTGTCTTTTATCCTTTGACAAGTCCCCTCTGCTGATTCCCCTTTTAAAGCCTCTGTCATGTGAAGAAATGCCCAAAGGCCCCTTTTTTCCCTCTTATTTATCCTCCTTGTCTTCCCCTTCTATTCCCTTCTTACCCTTCAAATCCCCCCAAAATCCCCTTTAGTTTCCTCCCCTAACCGTTGTTGGCCTCTTCTCTCCTTTATTCCTCTATCGTTCCCTTTCAAACCCTTTACAATCCATTTAAATGGGCAAAAAACCCATATTCCGACCTTGTAATAGGGCTTAGCCCCTTTCCCGCCGGCCCCTTAACCACTTCCCCACATATGCCCGTCACCCAAGACCAAGCGCTTAAGCCCCGGGGCCAATCGCAATCGGAAGATCGGCGGGAGGCAAATTCCTTTGTAATACTCTAAAACCCCGATGCGATTGTTTTATTACGTTAAGTCCCGCGATCTGTTCCGCACCATTGATCTGTTTCAATCGAACGGCTGAGCGCTAATCGCAGGCCCCCTGCCCATCGCAATCGGAACATGTTAAGTCCGCCCCCCGATTGAAACCTTCCGATTTGATCACGGCCATCCATATGTTTCACGATCCAACGGTCCCGCGCTGATCGCACTGCTCCTCCGATCCACTTCTCCACCGTTGATCTGTCCCGCGATCCTACGGCTATCGCTCAATCGCAACCCCCCTTCCGATCGCAATCGCAAATCACATTGGAACAGCTCCGATTGCGATCCCCCGATTTAATCGCAGCCGTCCATTCTCCCGCGATCCGACGGTCAGCGCCTAATCGCTCCATTCCTCCGATCGCTGATCGCAAGCCTTTCTGCCTCTGCCCCGATTAAATCTCGGCCATCTGTTTCCTCCCAGATCAACGGTCAGCGCTCAATCGCTTGTTCCCTTCCCTCCATCTCCGATTCAATCCTGATCGTCCATCCTTCCCGCGATCCGACGACCAGCGCTCAATCGCACCCCTGCCCGATCGCTGATCGCAAGTCCTTCTCCCGACGCTCCGATTAAATCGCAGTCGTTCATCCCCTGCTGATCCTATGGCTCAGCGTTAATCGCATGCTCCTCCCTTCATCCCCCGATTCAATCCTGTCCGTCCGTTCAATCCGCGATCCGACGGTTGTCGCTCAATCGCGTCCTCCCTCTCAATCGCAATCAGAACTTCTGTGTTGTGCGTTGCGATTGCCGATCGCTCCGACCTCCGATTGCGATGGTGCGATTGGATCGTGACCGTTCGTTTCCTCCGTGATCGGACGGTTCAGGTTCAATCTCCCTTCGCCTCCGCTGGGTCCCACTCCATTCGTTCGTTCCCTTGTTTCTGCGTGTAATCCCGTGTAATTCACCCGAACGCTAAAACTTTGGGTTTTACACTGCGCGTTCATTTCTCCGCCGCTATGTGTTCTTTCCACCGATTCTCCACTGCTCCGCCACCTCTCCTCCTGCCTCCACAGCATTTCTCCGCCACCACCGCCTGGTTTTACAGTTCTTTCCACTGTGTGGATTAGCACGGAGAGGCCATTTCAGCCGGCCAGCGAAGCAGCAGAGCAGGATTTGAGGAGGGTTTGAGCCTGTAATTGAAGATTAACGTGTTAATCCTGCGGTCAAAGGCTTAAGGCACTGTTTGAAGACTAAGAGCGCACCAGTAATGCCATAACTGCGCTACCTAACAGCAGAGTTTTTCTCTCTCCAAAAGTACACCTCCTACAGCAATCTCCATGCTTCCTCGAGCCCATAAGCAGTAAATTGCGCCGACAGAACTTCTCAAGAGCCTGTCAAGCAGCATTAAAGAAGCATGGAGGGACTTGCAGTTTTCCATCCAGTTCATTTATTCCGGAGTGGCAGCGCAAAGCTCCAGACACCGTAAGGATTTAAAGAATGTATCAGAGGTCAAAATCGACCTGACAGAGATCTCCGAACCAGTCTCAGAGTACCTACAGCGCTACAGAAAGCCATTAAGCAGCATGGGCGTAGAGACTTCGCCGATTCTGTCTTAATGAGATTCATTTATTGTATTTCCTACCGCTGCTTCTTCCTTTTCTCCTATAAAAATCCCAGAGAACGAATTGTAAAGGTTGTTGTTGTTGTTGCCTTGCTGGGCATCTGCTGTTAGAGGGATTCATTCCGACTGTTAGAACAGTCTTGGGAAGAAGTTGCAGAGTAGTTTGTATGTAATACGCTGGGAGGAGAAGTCTGGACTGTAACAGCCATTGAGCTTATTGTACATGACTGGTTTTGCATCAATTAATCAAAGCACATTTCACAGGATCCTGGTCTATTGCTATTGGTGATGTTCTTCTTTACTATGTTTATTACATTTCCATATTGTTTCATGTTCTTCTGGTAGGCATCAGAATAATGGTATAGGATTCACCCTTGTTAGGTGCCCTATGCTGTCTGCTCTCCCTACCTTTATGTTTTCTGCTCTATGTGCCATCTAAGAGTTAATTCATGGGTTTAACCAGTGCAGCGGATGTTATTGCCTGCTCGCTGATGTATGAATGGGTTGAGTTAGTTCTTAGAAGTTCTTGTTGGGTTTAAGCTGGAAGGTTTAGGAACACTGGGGATAAGTGTTAGCCCTGTCCACTAGAATCCTTGCATGACCAGTTTACCTTTCTGAGATCCCTTTGTTTATCTTATCTCTGTTTTCCCCTTGGAGCTGCTAAAGCAGACCTCTGGTCTGATCTATAAGCTGCCCCTTTGTCCACCTTTGAGAGCTGCCTTTGAGTATGTCCAAGCAGGTCTGGAGTTAAATGACCTCTGACCTGATCTATAGACAGAAAATTGGTTGCTTTCCTTCTTTCACTTTCCTCCTTAATGTTCCATCCCATCATCTATTTAAAAAGATCCTTTAGTATAGATGACTTGCCCTTTGGAAGCCTTGGCTAGTGGATGCAAGTAATTTTCCTATCATGACTCCATAGCCCAATGGATGGCACTGTCTCGGTCTATCCTCTTTGTTGAAACAGCCTGATGTTTTGTTCCTTTCTTTCCATTGCTTTCCCAGTCCATGATCTCTTAACCAACTCAGCAACCCTTCAACCAAACCATTTAAAACCCCCCTCTGTGCTCCATAACTAGCCTAACATCTTATTTTTGAGCTTCAAAGATACATCATTCTTTGCTCTATTTGGAGAGATCCCTCTCCGGGTCCAGGAGGGCTAGATCCTAGGGCCCCAAAGTGGTTTGATGTTGTCTCATCTTTTGGTATTGCCAAATCTGCCAAAACAGCTTCCACGTCATTCTTCAAACCATCCATCTTAGCTTCCACGTCATTCTTCAATCCATCCATGTCTTTCTTCAAACCATTCATCTTAGCTTCCATTTCATTTTTTGTTACTCTTTGCGAGAGTGAAATTTGTTGCACTTGGTCTCGTAAATTTGATATATCATGTTGCACTTCTTCCTCTTCATGAGTCATAGTAAAGCCTTCTCGGGGCTTAATGGGTGTGGAATTTTTTTTAGGGGGGCATTTTAGAACCCAATACTGATATATATGCTTCAATATGCCCTTGGAATCACATCAACTAATTTTTAAAACAAGACTTATGCAATTTGTTTTTAAAATACACACATTTTTTTTCTTTTGGGGAGCTCGATATTGAAATTGATGTATCTCTAAAATTTCGGATCTCCAAGGTTTTCTCTTCGTTCCTGTAGTAGCCCTATGAGTCTTCCTTCCAATGCCACATGTCAGACCTAATTTGGATTCTTCAAGATAAAGTTATGCTCGATCTCCCACAATGACCTGATAATTATAGACTAGTTCAGTAGAGCGAACTTGTATAGCGTGCCACGTGTCACTATTTCGACCTTCGGCTTTGAAATTGATACACAAGAAACTACAGTCAGTGCACTTTTGGGTACTTTTTATAGAATTCCAATCCGATATCTGAAACGAAATTATGATGATTTTCCCTCGGCCACATGTTTGAGATGAAACTCTGGAGCCTGTAAAAACCCTAACTTCCTCAGATCATATCTCTGAAAATATAGCGAAACAAGATCTGAAATTTTTACACGACATTCATCGGGATTTCGGCTCAAATGGGTTTTTTTCAGCTTCTGAACCTTCGTAGAAACAAAGTTATAGCGAAAATGCCAAGATGGTCTGTTTGCAGCAACGAAACCCTAGAATCCAAAGCTCTTATACCAAATGTTAAGAATCCAGCTCACAAAATAGAAGAAAAGATAGATCAACGACTTAGAAATGAACCTCTTCAAGGGGGAAACCTCATTTACATTACATAAATGAACAATTCTTAGATGATACAAATGACAAAACCTCATTTCTATATATAGGAGTCTAAGGGGTCACAATATAATCCTAGCCGACATAACGATAGCAATGCAAGGGAACAACAAAAACAATAGTGGGCTTCTATGGGGCACAATAATAACAATATGGGGACTACATGGGCACAACAATAACAATAAGGGGGATACACTAACAATAACAATAAGGGGATACACTAATATTATAAGGACCTAGCAGTTATTGACCAGGTAAACCAACACATTGTTTTCTTTATGTATGAGGAAATTGTAGTCTCCTTTCAAGTTATAGTTTGATTAAAAAACAAGTTGTAGGTTGTTGAGGTAAGAGCCTCTTGTGGGTTGAATCCTGTAGAAAAATTGTGGAAATTGGAGCTTCCTTGCAAGTTGAAGCTTGCAAAAGAATTGAGGTAGCAACCTCTTGTAGGTTGGAGCCTACAGAAAATCTGATGTAATAGAGGAAGTAAGAACTTAATTTTGCATCACAACAACAACGAAATCGTGGTTTTCTTTTTTTTATGGGTTTCCACTTATATCAAGTGTCTACATGTGATGTTTATGTGTGTTGATTTTATGTTGTCATGAAAGATGTTATATTGTAGTTTACTTATTAAATGTCGGTAATATATTAAATCTATTGTTCATAAGGTGTATCTTCCTCATTTAATAGTTTAGTTAATCAATGAAAATTAATCAAAATTTAATGTCCATTAATGTACCAAAGTGATTCACCGCCACCCCCTCCCATGTTTAGTCAAGTTTCCAACACTTCTAAGTGCATTTCGAAACAGGCACAAAACATGCAAGAGTTGTGGCTATTCTCAAAGGCTAACCTTCACTTGATTTTGTACTAGCGTTATTTAAATTCCACTTTATACTTTTCTTACGAAACACCTTCAATGAGCTAACCTTGTAAGGAAATGGGAGTTGTCAAGTTGATGACACTTGACCTTTGTCTGTGTAGCACTTGACCTTTGTCTATGTAGCATTAGATGACATTCTACATTAAGATGAATCTATAATTTCTTCATATCATTATTTTCTTAAAAATATGCAGCATTACTATGATTCTGACATAATTTTCATACAGGGATGTCATGCATACAATTGATCTTATAATTGACAAACACATAAGCAATGCATATTGTTTTGTACTCACATGGAGTGAATCAATGAGCTTACCATGAATTCAAATTGCACACGAGGTGTCTCTGCAAAGAGATGTCCAAAGATATTAACATTTCAATGAATTGTTTATGATTTTATATGCATTCTTGTTGTGAAAATTCCAAAACCAGAATCATGTTGCAACAACTGGAAATTATTCTCCTAATTGCTAATTTTATTTAATAATTTATTTGTTGTTTTCTACAGCAAATACTGAACAAATCACACTGCAATCTACACAAATAAAACTGCGGAAGAATAAACGCGAGAAGGAATGTTAGCTCACACACATAAAATTAACACAATTATTTTTGGACAAATGTCCCCGAAAAAACCCAACTCGGGAAAACCGATGCAACAGTTGAGGGTTTTATTATTAAGCAGCAATGAGAAAATCTGACTACAACTGAATGCCGAAATAATGACAATCCTACAGAGAAAAAAATCTGGCAGAAATCTACTGAGGAATTTTTCTCACCCCACAAGGAATCTCCTGGCAAGACTTGCCTTCATAAGTCTAGGACTCCTGCATTGCCCCAACGTAAGTCTCTCTGTGACTCTTCTGCCTCTTTGCAAATGCACTCGTTGGATCTGGAATGCCTCCTCCAGCCTCACTGTCTTGCCCCTCTCTCACTGCGTCGATCTCTCTGACTCTAACTTCGGCAACTCACTGTTGCTATTCTGGAAATCGATATGGCAATGAAAACGAACTCTACAAGGGTCTTCTCCATCACCACATTGACCTCCTCTTATAATCCTCTGTTGGAGCACCAACGACCAAGATTAAAACATAATCGATGGCTAGAATCATCTTGGAATCGTTCCGTGTGGGTTTCTAGACTATTTTCGCTTTATCTCAATTAAAACTGATTAATTAACCATATTCCTTAAGTTTAAACTAAGGAAATATTTAAAATTTTGTTAATAATCTAATTGAGATACTTCTAGGCAGAATTTCCATAAACTATTTCTGGGTTTTGGAGAACTCATGTATTCTAGCCTCTCTACAAAATTTCATGGCTAGAACACATCTGATGCTACAAAAACTAACAATGGTGTCTATTGTTTATTATCTCCTTGTATGTTCCTTTCTCGATAATCGTTTTGACTCTCATCTGCCAAAGAGCATATTTTCAATGACTTATCCCTAAAATTTCAATGACAAAACCATTCCCTCTGATATTTTTCTGAAATTGTCAATGCCTGAATTGAGACAAAGGAATCCTTCCTTTTCAGTTTGCAGATCCTTTCAAAATGCAATTTGTTCTGATAAAGCATTCCTCCCACCGTTAACATTCGAATCTGGGTCTAACATCCACAATTCTGCTGTCTTCATTGACAGCAGTGACTTCCTTGTAGGATTGTCACAATGTTTGTATGACTTACTGAGATACCTGTTCAAAATCTTCATCATCAAGGGCTTCAGGGTCACATTCCTCAACCAGTTCAACACTACTTTCAAACTTTCACCCATTCTTACTGCCATTATAAATATTTGTGACAATTTTACCAAGAGTCAAACTGACACTGAAAATGGAAGCACTCCCAAGTCCTAATAAAAGTAGGGACAAAATGCCTATTTTGCCCAGGAAACAACTTTCTTTACTGCTGTAGAACAGAGCAAATATAGAACTCAACTCAGACCTCAGTATGCCTTTTGTATTAGTGCTGTCTGCATTATGATGTATTACTCTCTAACGGATAGTCTTGGATCAGCAACGTCAGATTCCACTCTGTTATATCTTGCAGAATTGTATGATTCAATATCTGATGATTATTACATTGTTATCTTCTACTAAACCCCGAGTAATTAGCCAACCATGATGACCAGAAAAACACCAATCCAGACATGCTCTGGTAAGATCCAATAAGGATCTCATAAAGCTAGCATTTGAAAAAAAAAGCAAGATTTAGCATCTGCTGTGCTTTGCGTGTCCACATAATAGCCCATTGGACGTGAAACAATGGTTGATGCTTCAGTTTGTTGGCACAGTGTCATTTCCCAGGGATAATTTCTGTCTAAGCTGGTATACTTGAAAGCTGAGAGGATTGCCTGTAATTTACCAAGTTAACCATAGACAAAGCATAAAAATCCCAAAGCACTAAATTGCACCAAAATTGAAAAATCCTGGCCCATGCAAGGCCAATGATATGAAGTTGTAATGGACTTTTTTGCAAGCATCACCAATAATCACTGCATGAACACAACCCATCCTTGAAATGATGGAAGCGACTGGCATCTCTAACAACAATTTCACGTCCAACAACCTTGGAAATAAACTTTATGGCTGTATGGCAATCTCCACATATACGAAGGTTCTTGACAACTCTAATAAGTATCCCAGGAGGTGTGCTAATAAGCCCAAATGCAACTGCAAGTTTCTCACTATGGAAGGAAAGAATTTGTTCTTTCCGCTCCTCATTCACATCATGTAAAACAAACTTTGTGTTAGGCACATATCCTACCTCTTTCATTTGGCTACCCAGTCTTACTAAAAATGCATAAATTTCCTCTGATTGTGGGTGTGATGTGTCTTCTGCCATGAATATATGCACTTTGCTGTTGACCTCAATCCAGCTGCATCCAGGTTTCTTTTGTACTCCCCTGTCTTTCATCAATTTTCTCACCCCATCTACATCACTCCACTTGCCTGCATCTGCATAGATGTTTGAAAGTAGTACATACGGCCCAGAATTCTGTGGATCCAGCTCAAAAATGTGCTCTGCGGCCCACTTTCCTAGCTCCACATTGCCATGAATTCTGCATGCACCAAGCATTGCTCCCCACATGATGGCATCCGGTTTGAATGGCATGCTGTTGATGAAGTTCTTTGCTTCATCCAGGTACCCTGCACGCCCAAGAATGTCTATCATACAGGCATAGTGGTCGGGTAATGGTGTGATGAAATGATCCTGACTCATCGAATTAAAATAATGACGGCCTTCATTCACCAGACCTGCATGACTGCATGCAGAAAGGACACCAATCATTGTAATGTGATCTGGATTCATGCCTTCCTGAAGCATTTGTTCAAAGAGTTTTAAAGCTTCGTTGCCATACCCATTCTGGGCATAGCCTACAAGCATAGCATTCCAAGAAACTTCGTCTCGTTCAACTATCTTGTCAAATGCAAGACGTGCATCATCTATATTCCCACATTTGGCATACATGTCAACAAGGGAATTCCCCACAAAAACATCTGAATCCAATCCACTTTTAAACTGAAACCCTGCTTTAACAACATGGACATGGACCTGTTTGCCATGTTGTAAAGTCGCTAGGTTAGCACAAGCACTGAGAACATTACCAAAAGTATAGTGGGTTGGATAAACGCCTTCCTGCTTCATTTGCCTGAAAAGTCTTATTGCCTCCTCACTGTGCCCATTCTGGGCACATCCAGAAATAATGGCATTCCACGAAACCACATTCCGTTCTGGCATCTGCTCAAACACACTGCGTGCCTCCCTGAAACTGGCAGACTTAGCATATCCTGCGATCAATGCAGTCCATGAGACCACATCACGTTCAGGCATTTTATCAAACACTTTGTGTGCATCTTCTACTTTCCCACATTTTGAATACATATCTACCACGGCGTTTCCCAGAAAGATATCTGGATTGACAACAGTCCTAATTACATGGGCATGTAACTGCTTACCTTGTTCCAAAGCCAGCAGGGTCGCACATGCACTGACAACAGTAGCAAAAGTAAATTGGTCAGGTATAACATCATCATCCGCCTTTTGCATTTGACAAAATAACTCCAACGCTTCGTTCCCGTGCGCATTCTGGTCATAACCAGATAGCATACCATTCCAAGATACAACATTTCGTTCAGGCATTTCATTAAACACTCGGCGTGCACAGTCCACATTCCCACATTTCGCATACATGTCTACAAGGGCACTTCCCAAATAAACATTTGAATATAACCCCCGTCTGATAACATCTGCCTGGACTTGTTTTCCCTGTTCCAGAGCTGTCGAACAAGCACATGCACGCAGCACACTGGCATATGCGAACTGATTCGCTTCAATGCCTTCACACTGCATTGCACAAAAATACTTCAAAGCCTCCTCGCCATCTCCCTGTTGGGCATATCCTGCAATCATTGAATTCCATGACACGGCATCGCGATCAGGCATTTTTTCAAATAGCCATTGTGCGTCTTCCATGCTACCACATTTTGCATAGCCTGCAATCATTATATTCCAAGAAAAAGAATTTCGTGTAGGCATTTTGTCAAACATATGGCGTGCATTTCTCAAACTTCCACACTTAGCATACATCTCTATAAGACGGTTGCTCATAAATATTTCTGCTGGATTTAACCAATTCTTGATTATGTGGGAATGGACCTTCATGCCATATTTCAAGGATTTTGAGTTTATACACTCCTGCAGAATACTAGAATAGGTGTTAGAATTTGTGAGAGGTATTTCCTTTTCCATGGATGATTTCTCCAATGCCATGTCAATTTTTTGCTCCTGAAATGCTCTAAATATACCAAGAGCTCTGTTACCCCACAAGAAATAGCTTGAGGTCCATCTGAATGTGATTCCATGCTTGTACAGCGACAGCCCTGAAAATGCGTGAGCAACTGCGAGCATGAGGTGAAGAATTTCTTCACCCAGTTAATTTCAGAAACCTTGGAGATCATAAAAATTAGGTTCATCTCCATGAGAATTCAAATAACCCATTGAAAAATGGCTTTCATATACAATTAAAATTCAAAAATACAAAACCTGAAATTTACTAAAATAAAATTGGTTATTTATCTAACAAGGAAATGGTAAATAAAATTTGTTATTTAACGAATACAAAGAGATTAAACTAATTGTGAAGATTAAATTTTAATGATGATTATAAGGGATACTTTTTAGTTATGAATATTATTTAAGGTGGAGTAGTTTTTTAATTTTAAAATAAGATTTAAAATTATTTTAATTGGTTAAGAATTTAATTTTTTTAATGTAAAGACATGAATATAAAAATATATATATTTACACTACAACATAAATGATTGACTTTGAAATAAATATTAAATAAAACATTTATCCTACTTCTAAAATTATGTATATAAATTTAATATAATTTGTTATTTAGACCAAGTCTAAAAATTTCCTTTAATCAAAACTATTAATATTGAAAAACCACACATTTAAAGGTTTTATATTCCAACTTAATTATCTCAGGAATAGTGCCAACATAATCAAATTGGTTGCTTTTATATTGAGATAAAACCTCTTAACCTTGCACATCTGTTTTTATCAAATGCAATAGGCACTGCATAATCACATGTTTATTTGTAATGATCACATGTTTTTATTTGTTATGATTTGCACTCTCCAGTTTAAAAATATGATCATATACACATGTCAAATGATATATTCTCAATTTTATATATAAACAAATTTACATATTAAAATCAATAGTTATACTTAACCTTGAGACAATACACAAATATGTTGAATTTAAATTTATGTAATCAATTTCATGGTCCTTCCATACCATTCTTTGACATCCACTTTCTATATTCAATGGTCTAATATGATTTCCTTATTGGTTAGTCCTACTTTATCCTACTTTATGAATTTTCTATAATTTCCTTATGGGTTAGTCGTATTTTATTAATTATTTCCTTATGGGTTAGTCGTACTTTATTAATTTTCTTCTTCATCCCACTGTTTGTGCGGTTTATAAAATAATGTAAATTTTGAAGGATTTAGATATGAGGATTTAATTTGTTAAATAATTGTATATATTTTTATTACTTTTTGTGCATCTTGTCATACCACCGATTTCTCAAATTATTTCTTTTTCATTCATCCTCTTTTACAAAAATACATTATTATCATTTTTCACAAGGATAAATCATGGAATTCATACTCTATTTCCCCTTAAAGATGAATTAGTTAATTTCATGTGATTATTAAATTTGTAAATCAAATATTTATTCCTAATTAATGTAATTATAAGATATTAGATATTGACCACTTAAGTGATTACTTATGCATAAACCCATATTAAATGAACATGTTATAATCTTCATGTATAATTGGAAAATGGCTTTTTTTTAAATGAAAATGTCTAGAGGTAACTATCGTATTTAAGAATAATTTATTTATATTATAATATACATATTTAATCATTTAAGAATATATATTTTTTATAATGTAATATTGAAAATTGATTTTTTTGGGATAGAAATTTTTAATAATAACGTTTTTTACTTTATTTGAAAAACCATTTATTTTATCTTATATTAAAGTTATCTACAGTTAAATAAATTTTCTCAAAACAATATAGCTATACTAAACACAGTATTTTTAACAAAATTATAACATATCTATATTGGTTGGTATTGTAATAAATCAAAATATCAACTTTATTGGTCATTTTCTTGTTAGGGACTATAGCATTTATTTCAGGGTCAAGTTGAGTTGAGTTGATTGTGCATTATTTGGCTATGTTTTTGCAATTTAAACCAAAGTTTCGAAAAAATGTTTATAATTTCTATTTTTGCATAAATTTCAATAATAATTTTCGAATTTTCAGTAAATGTTATTTCTACTTTCTAATTGGTTCAGGAAGATCTGATGGGACATAATTCCCCTAGTGGAGAGCATTTTATTTTCATTTTTTTCCAATGGCTAACAATTCATTTTAAAATTAAAATAATAGTAATTTTGTGAGTGCCCATTGCATTAGTGAGTGCCCTAACATTGTCAATATTATGTTAGCACTCTACTCAATGATGCGAGGATTGATGCGGTTGTAGGACATTGTTATATTAGTGCTCTATTCAATGATGCGAGAATTGATGTGGTTGTAGATTGTTTGCATGGGGGGATGAACAAATGTCAAATCAATATTATTATGTTTCCTTGTGCAGAGGATAGAGTATGTGCAGGAGAACTGGGGTCATTTGCATAGTGAGTTGTGAAACTAATGAACAATGCAGTAATTAGTGCAGTTTTATTGTCTGAAACTTCTACTGTGCAAAGAACGGAATATGTGTAGGAGAACCAGGGTCTTTTGCATAAATAGGGGTGCAGAGGGAGCTAATATATATATATATATATATATATATATATATATATATATATATATATATATATATATATTGTAGTCATTGTACTATAAAAGCTACTCTTATTATGCAATATTAAATAAATTGTGTTTTCAATCAGTATGACATGCATTTGCGGGGCATTGTTATGTTAGTGCTTTGGTCAATGATTCGAGAATTGATGTGGTTTTAGAATTTTTAGCATAGGGCTAAACAAATTTGCAATTGAAATTATTAAGGAGTATGTGTAGGAGAACTGGGGCTCTTTTGCATAGACGGGGGTGCTAAATAAACTTTGTTTTCAATCTGTGTGAAGAAAAATTGTTGTGTTGTAAAATGAATGTGCAGAAGGCTTTGTGCAAGGCTTATTAAAAATAATAAATATACAAGTCAATTTTTCTAATTATTATTTAGGAATGTTTTCCGCAAATATGAAAGTAGTTATGCAACGTTGATTGTTCACAAATAGCTTGTGAGGATTTTTGAATGGAAATGATGATTAAAGGGTGTTATTGAGTGTGGAAGTAGTTGTGTGGACAAAGTTGTGCGGAGGTGGTTGTGCGTGTGCAAATGTTATACGAAATTTTTGTGCAAAGTTTATTAAAATAATAAATATACAAATCTATTTTTTAATTCTTATTTAGGGACGTATTTCAAAATATATGATCATTAATTAATATCAGTTTCAAATGTCAATGAATGAGGGTGTTACTGAGTGCAGAAGTAGTTGTGTAGATGAAGTTATGTGTGTGGGAAAGTAATGCAGAGAATAAATGCATGTGCAAAATTTATGCAGAATAACGGAAGTGCACAAAGATCTTTTAATTGTAATGTGTTTTTATATTAGTAGATTGCGGAGAAGAGTTATGCTTATTTTATTATTAATAGAGTTTTTGAAATGCATAAGTGGATACAATGAAAGCTTGAGATATTTTTGCACACAATGGACTGTGTTGTTCGGAGGTAGCGTGTGCAGAGAAAAAATGTTTTTTCCAACGTTTATTTTAGAACCTATACTTTCTGCCCATGATATTTGGGACCCATGTTTATTAATATCAATTTTAAATGTCAATGAGTGATGGAAGGGCATTGTTGAGTTCGGAAGTGGTTGTGTAGATGAAGTTGTGTTGAGATGGTTGTGCGTGAGATAATTTTGCACATAAATAGATTCTTTTGTGGTTCTGCACATATGCATTTGTGTTATGTTGAAAGTATATGAAAATCATGTTTCTAGATTTGATGTTTTGGTGTTTGTGTGGTTTTTTGAATGCGTGAGGAAGTGTGCAATTAGTGAATTGAATGTTAAGATGACTTGTTGATTCGGACTTATGCAAGAACGCAATAAAATATAGAAATACACATAAATGCCAAGATGCATTAGAAATAAGACTTCATTTCATTAATATTACATAACTTAAATATGCTTACAGACAAAATGGAAATAAACTAGCAAGGGCGTTGGTAGCTTATCTCTAAGAAGAAATGTGGTGGCTACATGCCTCTGAATTGTGTTACAATGAGGCTCGAAGGCCTATTTATTATTGAGAAACAATGGAAAACCCTAAACACCCAAAATCTTAACCCTAGGAGATGAAACACCAAACCATAGGCCCCGTTGGGGTAAATTAGTACATCAATTTCCCGAGGTCGTAAATTTGGCATACGATCTTCATTTGACGCAAATGATTCCTTGCTAGAAATATCTATCCGAGGACTACAACTGCTGAAAAAAAATATTGAGTCGAAGACTCATATTCTTCTAGAGGTGATTTTCCCAAAAAACATCGTTTAACGCCTCAAAACGGCTTCGAAATTTTAGGACCCGAAAAACTACCAAAAATAGTAAATTGTGCTACACTTAAGGAAACTGAAAAACTGAAAGAAACAATGGTGGGAGTCCAAGTGGAATAGGCAGGTGGCTACTACACAATAATTTTTCACCATGCTCACTTCCCATCCCTGATCCTGAAGTGCTCCATAATAGATCATGTGCAATGTTTCCACTATGAAGAAATATGTAAAGACATCCCCTGAAGACTCAAAGAAAACTGCCCTAGAAGATTACTGAAGGAAATTGGTTAAAACCCTTCTTTTCTGGGTTAGTGTGTTTCCTAGTTTCATGCTCACGTTGATGTCATATTGGCAGTTCTGGATTAGCTCTGCCAGCACCCATATTTCTTGGAAAATTGCATTGATCCCTTTCTAGCAGTGTTTCCTCAAATGGAGGAGAAGCTTCGGCCTCTAGAAGCTCCAAGATGGCGAATTAGTTGTTAAAAGGTGGTGATAGAGTCGAGCTCTCTAATTTTAGAGCTTTGATATCATCCATGGGGGTTTATCCCTTAGAAAGTGGACCTTCCTCCTCCTTTCATGGGCTCCCAACCTTTTCTCCCTTCCTATAAATTGGTCCCCATCCTTCCACTACTGGTTGGTCATTGTTGGGCTAGTCTAAACTCTCATTCCCTTTACATTCTTGTGTTCTGATAACACCTAATTTTTTCGGGAGAAGGAATGATTTAAAGCTTTGTTACGTGGATTTATCCCTCTTGCAGACAGAGCGATCTCCCTAGTACTCCAACGAGTAACTAGAAACAAACAGACAAAACAATGGTGCTTTCCTTAGCCTATAACTGAAACATGAAACATGTAGTATGCAAAAGATCACTTACATATTAATGAAGTGCTTGTCGAAGTCCTTTTAGCGTTTTCCATAACCAGCTTTTCCTCAATGCTTTATAGTCTCTCCAAATTCTTTCCATAGCTTCTCTATGACGCGCCAAAAGAGATCTGCATAGAAAAAAACATTCAAAGGGATCAAAGCATCTCACATATAAAATCAAAAGTAAATGAAATCCTTAGTCTAGCATACAACATATAAATGAATCAATAATCAATTATAAACCATTTGAGTGATCATGATCCCACAAATAACATTGAAATAGACACAATTAGGAAAGAACAATTACTTTGTATTAAAATAAAAAGGGAAAAGAAGCTTACAACCTAGTGCCTTGATGTCACAAGCCTCTTCCAATGGTCTCCTTTCCTTCCCTTGAAGACAAGTTCTTCAGACCCAAAACCAACAGCATGAATTTACCAATCCAAGTATCCTCCATCTCTCATTCCTATGCTGAATTTATAGGACGGATGAGGAGGTTTCTAGTTCCACTTCTCAAGGGATATGATCCTTAAGAAAAGGAGTTTAGTTCCATATACCAAGGGATGAGGCGCAGGTATGTAGTAGTTTGAGGTTTCTAATTTGGATAAGTTTCCTCAAACAAATATTCTATAACTTACTTTTTTATTTTCACGTGCGTGAATGGACCTGCGCATTTTTTGTTTAGGAAAATTGCGCAGATCTGCACAGTTTTTGTACAGAAAAACTGCGCAAGCGTAGGTTTTGTTCAGGAAAACTGCGCAGGTGCTCAAAAATGGTTTTTAAGCAATGAAAACCAAAATTCCTCTTGTCCCTAGTATTATGTTACTTCAAGCTTCATAGGGGATTCACTTGAGACACTCCATCGGATGGCGAATCGAAAGTCATGGTGATAATTTTTAATGTAACAGATTGCCCCCTAAAGTGAAAAGCCAGAAAAAATGTTTGATGAATGAAGCGTTTTATCATGTCAAAGGTTTGGATTAGAGACCAATTGATTGAAGACCCGAAACAAACAATCAAGGATTACCATATTATGCTTTCATATAAACATCACTGAGGTAGGCATTCCCATACTTAGATTAAACATAACTCAATGAACTAGTAGGGAAATACACAAATATCCATGTTAACAATAGACATAGTATGGACGCAACCATTAATGGATCTATATTTACAATCATGAATATTTAATAACTCCACGCAACCTAGATGGATGAAACTAGATCCAGGGTCTTGATTGTCATCTCTATTGATGCACGAATCTAACCATGAGAATGAATGTCTTGAAGTCAAACACGGTAGAAATCACTTGATTATTGTTCAATGTTGTGAACCATTAACAGGTGCGAGAGAAACCACCAATAATTTCAATGGTCCTCAAGGTACTCCCAGTATAGTCTATGGAGTGCGATTAAATGTCTTGAAGTCGAACAGTCATAGAATCATTTGAACGAAGGTCAATGAAGAGAACCTATCGTCGAAAGCGAGAAACCTACATTTGAGGCATGCAAGCTCCAAGGTACCAAAAGGTTCCTAAATCAACTTCCTAGATAGTGAGATGAAGTCGATAGGAAGTGATTCGTAGCAGGATTGGCCTACGACACGAAACTCATGTCAATTTTTGAAGAACAAATTGAAGTAATTCAGGGCTAACTCGGGGATGACCGATGCGATTGAAGGTTATGAATAGCAAGGTAATTTTTACTGAGGTTGGACTTCTCTTGAACATATTGGCGACACGACATGTGACTTGGCAGCATTTGACTCAATGATAATACCCAAAACCAGTTGAAGACTTTCAATGAGGTTTGATTAACTGTGAGGCAAATGGATTTCCCAACCCGGACACAGATGTGACGAAATGTCATGTTCAAGAGCGACATATTGCCTTTAATAATACAAAAATGAATGTTATTTCCCAATTTCCCCCCACCATTACTAGAAAGTACTTCTTTATTTTTTTCAAGCTTGAGGAGGATAACATTTTCTTGTTTTTATAATCTCATTCTTCGGACGAGTCCTCCGAAGTATTTTTAACGAACCCTAGGAAGGAGTGGTTCGGTCCCATTGTAATCGACGGGTCCTATAATGTTTAAGTTTTACGAGTCCAGTGTAGGGTTAATTCGATGTTATTTTCATGTTTAGAGAGTCTGAAAACACACAAAAAGGAAAATCATTCATCTCTTTCAACGTAAATTTTTAACGATCCCGGAGAAAGTAAAACTCGGTGTTTTTCATTTTTAGGGAATCAGAAGAAAAACAAGTAACTCCAAATGTTATTTTTCGTGAATTTAGTACCTCAAGCCCAAAAAAGGACTCTATTGACCATGACTAGTCAATGTATACCTTTTTCATAAATTGTCTAATTCAGTCTAGAAAAGGGGTAAACTTACACTGAATAAACAACTATTCATTTACTTTTATGAGTTCGAATAGTCAAGTGCTTGGCAATATTTTCATGTTTAAAGAGTCTAAAAATGGATTTAAAAGAGAACTCTATGGTTTCTCTTTTTCGTAAGTTTTAACGAGTTCAAAAAAGTGATAAAAAATGTACTCATATGGTCGGCTTTCAATTTAATTTAAGAGCAGGAAAAGAAGGAAAGAACTCAACATTTTCATGTGTTTTACAAGAATGAAAGATAGCAAAATAATCTTAGGATTTTCATGAGTTTAACGAGTCTTGAAAATAATAACTGAAATGGACTCGAGATAGGTTTCATTTTTATGCAAGCTTGAAACGGAGGAAAACTATGCTTGAAAGTGGGTTTGTTTCATTTTTACACAAGCTTGAAACAAAGGAAAAATCATGCTTGAGATAAATTTCAATGCCCCCCAAGCGTAACCGGCAAGAGCAAATGCCCCCCAAGCTTCAATTCATTCACTATTAAACTACAGGTTACTAATAGTTGGATGGAATTAATGTTCATTTACGAGATCATATGAAAGACTCGACTTAATTAGGAGAGGATATGTTTCATTTTTTAACGAGCTTGACACTGGAAAAGAACTATGATCATGGAACCTTGTTTCATTTTTTAACGAGCTTGACACAAGAAAAGGAACTATGCTCATGATGAACTGATTCATTTTTCCTGAGGTTGACACAGTAAAAGGAACTATCCTCGTGGGAACTTGTTTCATTTTTTAATGAGGTTGACACAGGAAAAGAACTCTCCTCATGTGAACTGGTTCATTTTTTAACGAGGTTGACATGGTAAAATAATTTTCCTCGTAAAGACATGTTTCATTTTTTAACGAGGTTGACAAAGGAAAAGAACCATCCTCATGATGAATTGATTCATTTTTTAACGAGGTTTCACATTAAAAGTAACTATCCTCAAGATGATATGTTTCATTTTTTAATGAGGTTGACACAGTAACATGAACTATCCTCATGATGAACCTTGATCATGGCTTCCAACTGGAAGAAACACATGTCAAGGGACACACCTCGATCATGGCCTTCAAGAGGTCTTCATCAGAAGGAAAAACAATTCTATGGTAGGAACCCATGTCAAAGGACTCAATAGGTATAGGAACATCGTGTTCAAATACCCCCTTAGGGTTCACCATGTCAATTACCGGATCTAAGTCAAAGGAAGTCTATCAAACAGTGAGAGGCTCGCTTGCATCGATAACTGAAAACATGGGACTGGCTGCCACATAATTAACCTGTGTCGGGGTAGATACCACTTCCATATAAGGAAAATTTATGGGTGTCAGATTATTGGTAGTCGAATCAAGACTAACAAATGAAAGTTGCTCAATGGTCACAATGTTTCCATTGTGAGAGAAAGACATCACGCGAAAGAGTGTCGATACGACAACTTTCATTGCATAGACATAGTCTCTCCCATGGATTAAATTGAAATCCAAGGGGCCTCGGACTACCATTAGATCAATACAAATAGTTTTACCTTCCAAGGTTATAGGAAACTTAGGAAGGATCCCTAAAGGTTCACTAATGGTTATGTTAAAAGTGGACAGATTTTGTGTAACAGGCACAAGCTGAGGGGAACCCAAAGTTTTCCAAGCAGTTGAGGATAAAATACTAACAGAAGCACCTTCATCTACATTTGTGCGACACACATTCTTACCAGAAGCATTCACAATGATTTGGAAAGGGATGGAGGAAGGAATACGAGGTTTTTTCAGTCTACTCCAATCAAAAGAAAATACCTGAATACTTAGAGGGGGTTCTACAGGAACAGGTGAAATTCCCCCTAGTGTAGAATAATCAGATGTAACAAGAAGAACCTGAGGAATATGAATTTAATCTCTACAGGGAGAGTGGGATCGACCGAATGTGAAATCAAGTCAACCACTTGATCAACTAATGGATCTTCAACCTGAGTGATATGAGTTTCACCCTCGAATGGAAGAGTGGGATTGACTATACTTGGAATTAGATCAATCACTTCATCAATAGACGGTAGGTTGGGAGAAAGTTTACAGTAACCAATTGGAAGTTGTTGATGTGGAACAATAAGGTTTTCCAACATTTTTTAGGCTTCATCCATGTGAGGGAAAATGTGAGTTTGATGACTCCCTTTGCATAACCTACAAGGAAACCTAACTTTACCCTTTTTCCCAGGAACTTGACAATCACTGGTTGATGGATCGACGATAAGTTGATAAGATCTTTCTGACCATACTTCTAAGACCTTAGGAATACCAAGACAATTGATAAGGAAGTGGTCACCCTTACAAATTTTGCAAGGGTATTTGGGTTTGCGATGCATGTTGTAGGTTTCCTCAACATTACTAACACTTACAACCATGGTTGGTTGGTTGAATTCTTTCTTATCTTGCTTCTTCTTCTTCTTCCCTTTCTTCTTCTTCACCTAGTTACTAGCATTAAGGATTTTACCAAGAGAAGAAGAAGAAAGGAAGGAAGACATGTTGGGTGAAGAAGGTAAAGGGTCAACATGAGGTTGGTGATGTTGAGATGGTGAACTCTGTTGATGTGAAGCATCCATTTGAGGTGGAAAAAATTGAGTAGTGGAGGCCAACGAAGTTGAACATAACCATACCGGTAAATCTATGGTAAATCCAGGTAATTACAATGTATCCATATAAGGAGGACCAACATTTCCAAAGCAAGGAAAAGTACTAGGATTCTCATTGAGAGGGGTTCTTGGTTGGTAAATTCTGGAATAGTTGCCATTAGATTCAACTTCAGTGAATTTTATTAACAATTTAAAAATATTAACAATTCAAATTCACAATCCACACCTAAGGTCTCTAAAAATTAAAAACAAACAAATGAACACGCACTATAAAATATAGGATTCAAACCACACACAAACAGTATGTTTCCACAATAAAACCACTAGTTGGTGATGAAATCCAACGTCGAGGAAATTAATGTGGAAAACTAGCAATTGGAACAGTTACCCTGACAACCTGCTTAATGAAACAATCTAGTGCAAGTAACTTCATTATGCCATCTTGAAGTGAAGAGTACCCTCCGGAAAGTCCAAGTGATTCTAGCCAACATCTATTCAAGGTACAGTGGAACCTTCCCTCCACTGTCACCTTGGGAAAAATCCTAAATATTATGGCCACTAAGGTCACCAACTGAGACAATTGCACTTGGGGGAACAGTCTACAATTCGATATACACGCAAGGGTAGAGTATCAAGCTCAATCCCCTTGAAGGTTCCTCAACATGGATATCTGAGGTTTTCTAACAAGTGACCCTAGGCTCCTCGACAATGGTTAATCCGAGGTTTACCGTTTGTATTACGGCACATCTTCTATATTTTCCAATGAAGTAAGTACGATTACTTCACTGGATCCGATATGGCCTCGTGTTTGACTCTTTTAAGAAGAGCTTCTCAGGATACAAATGTAACAATTGGAAATTTTCCTTACCGCAAGATGCTACTTGTTTGTTTTTACTGCTTTGGAATGTTTATTACAACCTATTCCAAAACACTAGCCTAAGCTAAATTGGTGGAATGAGCCCTAGAAAATGTAAAAAATTCTAAATGAATTTTATTAAGCATTGTTTTATTTTGGTTGTTTTTTACTCAAAGGGTAAATGGATATGAAACTAGTGGTGTTATGACCTGACCCAAAACTGAATGCAATCAAATATGATAATGTAATCTTTCACTTTTATGAATCCTAACTAAAGTAAGGAGGAGGTTCCATTCAATTCCAACAGTGCAAAAATTGATAAATAAGAGAAAATATAACAAATTCTCTAATGTACTAATTTAAGCAAGAAAAACTGATGCTAATCAATTCAAAACAATTTTTTTATTTTTATGTTTTAAAACAAGCATAAAAACATGTAAATTCAAATCAGGGCCAATTTTCGTTCATATTCTGAAGATAAGAATTCTAATTATGAAAATGTAATTTTTGCAAGAGAATTCTCAAACACAAGATGATTCCAAATCACCGAAAGAACAACAACACTATTTTCCTTTACTAATGTATTGTAAGGAACCAATCAAGTGTAAGTGAAGAAAATTGGGTGATAATTCCAAAGGTCAAAAGTAAAAACACTCAAGGGAAATTAACACTCAAACACAATTTAGACACAAAGGAAATTTTTTTGCAAAAACAAAAGAAAAAAGATGCAACATTTGTTAAGAAACTGAGACAAACCTCGAAGTAATTACCAAAGGAAATAAAATTAAGAATTTCTCAAAAAAGAAAATTCAAAACAACCAATTAACTGAACAGAGACTTAATGAGACTGTAAACAAGCTAATAGGATCATAAAAACCAAAAATCTGGACTTAAATCATAGAAACCTTAACTTTTTCAAAATTTAAAGGGTTGCGCAGGTAGACAATAGAGTTCAGTGCGCATGCGCATTGTTTCTAAAGAAAAACTGGGAAGATACGTGCTCTGTTTTCTGAACAAAAACCGCACAGGGCGAGAAAATTAAGAAAAATAAAAAACAAAGGTTTCAAACCAGAAATTTCAATTCTTGAAAGGGTTGAAAAGGCATAAAAGGAAACAAAGGAGAACTCGCCCCCATTATGGTCGCCAATTTGTTACATGGATTAATCCCTCTTGCGGACAAGAGAGATCTCCCTAGTACTCCAATGAGTAACTAGAAACAAACAGAAAAAACAAAGGCGCTTTCCTTAGCCTATAACTGAAACATGAAACATGTAGTATACAAAAGATCACTTACCTATTATGGAAGTGCTTGTATAAGTCCTTTCAGCACTTTCCACAACCAACTTTTCCTCAATTCTTTACAGTCCCTCCAAATGTTTTCCACGACTTCTCTATGACACGCCAAAAGAGATTTGCATAGACAAAAAAATTCAAAGGGATCAAAGCATCTTGCATATAAAATAAAAATTAAATGAAAACTTTATTCTAGCATACAACATATAAATGATTCAATAATCAATTATAAACCATGTGAGTGATCAAGGAATCCCACAAATAGCATTGAAATAGATGAAATTAGGAAAGAACAATTACTTTGTATTAAAATAAAAAGGGAAAAGAAGCTTAAAACCTAATTCCTTGATGTCACAAGCCCCTTCCAATGGTCTCCTTTCATTCCCTTGATGACAAGCTCTTCAAACCCAAAAGCAACAACATGAATTTACCAATCCAAGTCTCCTCCATCTCTCATTCCTATGTTGAATTTATAGGAAGGATGAGGAGGTTTCTAGTTCCACTTCTCAAGGGATATGATTTTTAAGAAAAGGATTTTAGTTCCATATACCAAGGGATGAGGTGTAGGTATGTAGTAGTTCAAGGTTTCTAATTTGGATAAGATTCCTCAAACAAAGCTTCTAGAACTTACTTTTTATTTTTACATGCGTGAACGGACCTCCACACTTTTTGTTCAGGAAAACTACATAGATCTGCGCAGTTTTTGTACAAAAAACTGCGCTTGCACGGGTTTTGTTCAGGAAAACCGCGCAGGTGCTCAAAAATGGTTTTTAAGCAATGAAAACCAAAATTCCTCTTGTCCCTAGTATTATGTTACTTCAAGCTTCATTGGGGATTCACTTGAAGACACTACATTGGATGGCAAGATATCTGAATCGACAGTCATGGTGACAAATTTTAGTGTAACAAGCTTTGGTGAAGGACTCTGATTTTCATCAAAGGCAGGCCTCCAACATCAAGGCTTGGGTTGAGCTCTTCATTTCATATTTATCAATAAAACATCTGATGTTTGCTTTCTATATTTGTCTAATATTTTATGCAAATATTTTGGTACTCCTTGATATGCTAGAGAGCTAATGTTTAATGATTATTATGTATTGGATTACGTTTGATGTTTCCTCTTGATCATACGCAAGTATTCGTGTGCCATCAATAGCAAGGAGCGAGCCTAAAAGGATTGTGGATCAAGGTCATCACCAACAGGTTTGAACATAGCATCAGGAAAAATGTACCTTTATCTATTTTCTTGTCGCATTTTGAATATTAACTAAGAAAGCTTTGCATTATAAATTATCTCAAGTTGCTAGACCCACTCTATGTCTAGATAGATCATCTTTGTCCGCGGAGTGGATTTATATTGACAACAGAATTGGCGACTCCGCTGGGGAAATTTAGCCTCTTAGCCTTCCTTTCCTACGTTGATCTTTGATCAGTTTGACCAACCACTAAGATCTGAGTTTGCTTAGGTCTCTATAGGTTTGCATAGGGTTTGATTTTTGGTTTAGAGTACCAAGTCTAGGTTCCTATTTCAATTTGGATTGTGTTTCCTAAGCATTCCTCGACCAACGTGTCTTTGTTCAGAAACAGTCGTGCTGCCAGCACAAATATTTATAAGTACAGTCGCGCTGAAAACCCTATTTTCCACTATCTCCTCGCGTTGGTACAGTTTTGTATACCAACACTATTTTGGGGGTCTAAAGTAGCGTCGAAGGCCATGTCAACACGGTTTTTGCTATGTAAAGTAGAGTTGGTCCTTAAATTTGAGAATTTTTTTGGTTTTTGCTAAAAGGCCTAGTATGTCCTGATCTTTGAATTCATCCTCCTGCTCTGTATGCATCAAGTTTTATCATTTTGGTGTTAGTTTCTTTGTGGTGTGCAAAAATCAATCTGATACTTGAAGTGGTAAAAGTGAATTTTGGTAGAGTCTTTGATTATTTGAGTCAATTAAAATTATTTTTTGTTGCTCGTGTGTTTTGAAGGAACACTGATTTGTTGTTGATTAAGTATTATTGGTTCTTTTGATACCATAAAATAAATTTATTTTTCATTCATTTAGTTTTCATCTCGAGGTTTACTTTTCATTAAAGTGCATTAGACCAGATTGCATTGAAAATTCATTTTTTGAGAACTATCATTGAACTCAGATTACATTGTTTAATGATTGAAAGATAAAAGGTCCATTGAGTGCATTCCCATTCATTTGAAGTTACATTAATTAAGGAGATTCTCATTTCTTCGAAAAGTGCATTGAATGCATTCTCATTCATCAAAAAGAAAAAAGGAAAGTGTGCATAGATTACGGTTGCATAGTTTTCAAAAAAGAAAATTTGCATTGATTACATCGCATAATTTGCATCTTTGAAAGTTTTTTACTTGAATTGGGATAGTGAAAGTAATCTGGTTTAGGAAAAGCTTCGTTTGCTACACTATTTTTGTTGCATCACTATTTGAAACTCTTCCCTAAATTAAATAGCATTCATTGAATTGAAAGGATCATTTTCTTATGCTAGTTGCATTATACGTATTCAGGTGACATCATTTTGAGCCTTTAAATTGAAACTTTAATCAAGATCAACTTAAAATGAACTCTAATTGACCTAATGAGCATTTGAAATTAACGCAAGCATTTAGAGGTCTAGGCTAGAGACATGTTCTGACATCGTTAAACGTAGGATTTGTTGCTAACATTCTGTGTTACAATCCAGGGGTGATATCTCGTCCCACGTATGGAAGTATATTGATTTATGATAAGTATATTTGGGATGCTCGCATCGAACAGTTAAACATTAGAAAACACTACTACGGACTGGACTCCCACATACCATCGCATATATTTTCGGAGACACCATTACGTTGCAAGCATGCCATAGGTAACTAAGTCAATCGCCTTGTAAACGTGATACATTGAACACAGCATTCAGGGAGATTGCCTACCCATATTTCTTGGTTATCCAAGAGGTATTCTGCAATTCACGGATACCTAGTAATCATTTCTAACTAGATTACCCCTTTTTTTTTGTGTTTGATTTCTAAAATTTACTGCCCACGGAATAACATCTTACTCGTGCACAACTCCTTAGCAGATCTTAGGTTGAGACTAATGGAAACAGTTCCTGAGTTTAACAATCAAGGAATCCCCTCATATGGGAATCCTGGTCCTTTTCCTTCTTTTGGAAATGTTGGTACTCCCTATATGGCAATGTTGTCCCTCCCGAGATTTACCATTGGTTTTCCTGTTTGGTTTTTTGCGACCCCCATGGTTCCGAATGTCCAACCTACTTCTCAACCAAGATCGCCTCCGCCTGAACAATTTTGACCTCATGTTGATCCTAAATTTGACCCCTCGCCTTCTTCTCCTATTTCTTCACCCCATTCTTCCTCTTCGCCTGATGAAAGTCTAGATTCTAGTAATGAGGAAGGTAAGAAGAAGAAGTAGAGAACGAAGAAGAATAATCAAAATAAGCAAGGGAGAAACCAAGCGACCACTACTACTAATGCAACTGCTATTGAAAAACCTTCCAATCCATCCCACAAAGTCATATTCCCTTGCAAGATATGTAAGCATGACCACCTTCTTAGAGATTTCCCTGGTATTCCCAAGGTTTTAGAAGTGTGGTCCACTGGCCAAAATCGGCCTCTGGAGATCATGTTGGTGATAAGTCTTCAGCTAGTGATAATAAGGCCCATGGGAAAAAGGGGAAAGTAAAAATTCTTTGTAATTTATGTGAATGGAATCATCCCATTCACCTTTTTCCTTATATGGATGAAGCCTCCAAAGTCTTTGATAACCTTACGACTTCTCATACGTGACTTCCAACTGGTTACCAGAATCTTTTCCTTGATCCTCTGCTATTTGACTAAGAGATTGATCTGAAATAATCTCTGTTCAATCCCACTCTCTCTGAAAGTGGATCACATGAGTCTGTTCCCGACCAACCATTGGTTCAAAAAACGGTTGACCTGATTCCACCCTCAATGGATCGTGCTTTTCATGAGTCTGTTCCCGACCAACCATTGGTTCAAAAAACGGTTGACCTGATTCCACCCTCAATGGATCGTGCTTTTCCCGTAGAGAATGAACATCATACCTCTCATGTTATTTTTTCTTCAGATTACCATTAATTGGAGGGAAACCCTCCCATTCCCATGGTACAGGAGGGTGATCCTCCCGTTCTCCTGTTCCCATGGCACCCCCTCCAAGTAGTTTGGTCACTTCCCTTGATTGGAGTCGACTGACAGGATATCGTCTTCCTTATTACATGCCCTTTGAGATCATGGTACAGGCTTATAATGTGGCCATACCCAGCACAATAATTTATGAAGGTGCATCGGTTAGTATTTTTTCCTCGAATACTTGGCAAGCTTTCAGTTCTCCGTAGCTTGTGCCTGTTACCTAGAATTTGTTAGCGTTTAACAGAGGAACCAGCCGACCGTTAGGGATCCTTCCTAAGTTTCCTATTACTTTGGGAGGAAATAATGTCTATATAGACGTGATGGTTGTCCAAGGCCCTTTGGACTTTAACTTACTCCTTGGGCGTGACTATAATTATGTCATGGGAGCTCTTGCCTCTTCTCTCTTTCGTATGATATGTTTCCCACATGAAGGAAGAATTGTGACCATTGTTCAGTTGTCGTTCATTGATCCTAATTTAGCTCCCAGTCAACCATCATCCCTACATGGTCCTTACATAGAAGTGCTATCTTCCCCGCCATAGGTTAATTATGTGGAAACATGCTCCATGCCTGTATCTACTGATGATTTGGTCAGTGATACAGTGCGTCATGTACTAGGGGCATTGGACCCTGATTTCCAAAGTGTTTTTCTCCCATCTGATGAGAACCACTTGGAATCCATGACCTCTTATGGGTTGCGATCAAGTTTTCGGAGCATAGTTCCTTTTCTTGTGTCAAGCTCCTTAAAAAATGAATCAAGCTCTTCAAAGTAGAGTTCCTTTTATTGTGTCAAGCTCGTTAAAAATGAAAGAAGGTGTCATGAGGATAGTTCTTTTACTGTGTCGACCTCATTAAAAAATGAAACAAATCCCCTTTCAATTCGAGTCTTTTATTAGATATCGTAAATTATTGGTCAAGTCTTTCACTTGATCTCGTAAATGAACCTTCGTTGAATCCACCTGTTAGTAACCAATCATCTACTTAGGTGAATGAACTAAAGCATGGGGGCATGTACCTCGAATTGAGTCACCATGATGGGGACATGCAAAATTATTTCAAGCATAGTTTGACTCTGTTTCAATCTTGTGAAAAAATGAAACCAATTTCAAGCATAGTTTTTCTTTGTTTCAAGCTTGTGTAAAAATGAAACAAATTTCAAGCAAAGTTTCCCATGTTTCAAGCTTGTGTAAAAATGAAACCATCCACATCTCACCTCTTGTGATTTACCTTTATCATCTTTTTTTTGCCATATGAGCCTTGTTTTTTTCATTCCATTGTCACCATATGTTTGGCTGATCATACACTCTCACTTGATTTTTTTTACCCTTTCCTAAGGAATCATTGCGACGAGTGGTCTTGTTAGCCAGCCTCTTAACCTTTTACGTTTTTTGAGTAGTTCCATCATGATCGGAACCATTTGCTACCCCTTATACCACTTGTTCCTCTAGGAGGAGTCAAATTTAATCTCTTTTATGATTCTTGAAGAATGAAAATATTGCTAAGTACTTGTCATTTAAAACTCATTAAAGTAAATGAATTGACGCAATCTCAGTTACGTTTACCCCTTTTTCGGGATGAGAATCACTATTTACGAAAAAGGAATACCTTGATCGAACATGGTCAAGAGGTTCTCTCGGATATTATTTTCTACCTTTTTAGATTTGGGAGATGAGTTATGAAAAGGGACACGATGGAGTTTTCTTTTTGTTTCTTTTTAAAGTCCTTAAGCATGAAAAGTTACCGAGTTACCCTTTCATTGGACTCGTTAAAGATTAAACAATGAAATACTTGTCACCATGACGAGACTGAGTTTCTCCTTCCTAGGGCTCGTTAAAATTACTAGGATGGATTCATTCGAAGAATGAATTTACACACTCAGCATATGTCATCCTCTTCACGTTGGCTATCAAAAATAAAGAGTTACTCATTAGAAATAATGGGGGGGAAATGAAACTAAACATCCTATTTATATTTTGGGCATCTTATCACTCTTGAACATGACACTCATCTGTAGTTTGTGTCAGGTTGGGGATATCCTTCATTTGTTATTTTTCCTCCGTGGGTTTGGGAAATCCATTTGCCTCCTATTCGATCACCATTTTTTTCATCATGACCTCTGATCCCATTTGAGTTAAATGTTTCCACACTCTGGAGTTGTGTCACCAATATGTTCAAGTGAAATCCTTTTTGTGTTATAGTCAAAAATCCTTTGCCTATTTGAACTCCTCTGTTACAATCCAGAATCACTCTTATCATCTTGAGATATATTTTTTTTCGTGTCGATGAGTTGGGAATCATTATGGCCCTCCTTAAACGAATCACTTTCTGTCGACTTCAGCCATTATCCAAGATAGTGGTTTAGGAACTTCTTTTCAGTACCATAGAGCTTGCATGCCTCAATGGAAAGTTCTTCGTGTTCGAAAACATGTTCACATCATTGAACTTCGATCAAATGATTCTACAAGTGTTCGAATTCAACACATTCATTCACACTTGTAGTTTTTGTTGTTGTACCTTGAGGATCACCGTCATTATTGGTGGTTTCTCTAATGCATGTTAACGATTTTCATGATCATTGACTAGTAATCAAGTGGTTTCTACCATGTTCGACACCAACACATCTATTCGCATGGCTATATTTTTACATTGGGTTGGTTGAGATCGTGGTGAAGACCCTAGGTCACGTCTAATTTTGATCTAGGTTGTGGGGAATTATTGAGTATTCATGATTGTATACATGATCCCATCTATACGGATGGTTGCGTACATACCGCGGATCCATTTCTATGATCTCTTTAGATGGATGGTTGCGACCATGTTGTGGGTTCATGTGTTATTTTATGCCTAGTGAAAAGATATGTGATTAGGCATATTCATACCAGAGATGCCATATATTGTAATATGTTTGATTTGGCAGGTTTCCTGGAAATGATATGAATTATTTGCCTTGGTTTCTAAAGCATTTCAGACATCACTCCTTGTTCTACCTTCATGCTTTAGGGAGCATCTGTTACACATTACTTTGTCACCAAGCTCACTTCCCGTCCCTGATCCTGAAGTGCCTCGCGACATATCCTGTGCAATGTTTCCACTGTGAATAAATATGTAAACCCATGAAGACTCAAAGAAAACTGCCTTGGAAGATTACTGAAGGAACTTGGTAAAAACCCTAGTTTTCTAGGTCAACGCGTTTCCTAGTTTAATTCTCGCACTAATGTCATATTGACAGTTCTGCCTTATCGCTTCCAGCACTCTTATTTGTTGGAAAACCATGTTGATCCCTTTCTAGCAGTGTTTCCTCAAATGGAGGAGAAGATTCGACCTCTATAAGTTCCAGGGCGATGAGTTGGTTGTTAAACGATGGTGATAGAGTCGAGCTCTCTAATTTTAGAGCTTTGATCTCATCCATGGGGGTTTATCCCTTATAAAGTGGACCTTCCTGCTCTTTTTATGGGCTCCCAACCTATTCTCCCTTCTTATAAATTGGTCCCCATCCTTCCACTACTGGTTGGTCATTGTTGGGCAAGTCTAAACTCTTATTCCCTTTACATTCATGTATTGTGATAAAACCTAAGTTATTCGAGAGAAGGAATGCTTTTAAGATTCGGTGAAGGACTTAGATTTTGACCAAAGGGAGGCCTCCAACATCAAGGCCTGGGTTGTAATCTCTTCCTTCATATTTATCAATAAAAAATCTGATGTTTTCTTTCTATATTTGTCTAATCTCTTATGAAAATATTCTCGTACTCCTTGATTTTCTAGATAGCTAATGTTTAATGATTATTATGTATTATATTATGTTTTTTGTTTCCTCTTGATCATCCGCAGGTATTCGCGTGCCACCTGTAGCAAGGATCGAGCCTAAAAGGATCGTGGATAAAGGTCATCACCAATGGGTTCGAACATAGCATCAGGAAAAAGGTACCTCTATCTATTTTCTTGTCGCATTTTGAATATTAGCTAAGAAATATTTGCATTAGAAAGTATCTCAAGTTGCTAGACCCACTCTAGGGCTAGAGAGACCTACTTTGTCCGCAAAGGGGATTTATCTTGAAAAAAGTGGCCACCAATATCCACCTGGATCATTCCTCCCCCCTTAGGAAGCAATGGTCCCCATTGCATTGAGTTCCTCCATGAGATGAGGAATTTTTTTTTTAACTTGGTCCCTCGTGAGACACTTGCCCTGGTGAAGGATTTGGCCTTCTTTGACAACTCGATATAGTTGGATCCTCTGCTGGCAGGTGTTCTTGATTTGTGTGTCCATGATCCGATCATTTGTGGCTATTTCCATGCATTTTGGGTTTAATTATGTTGTTGTGATTTTCTCTTCCATGTCGAATGTGTCTAGTAGAGGTGGAAAGTAGGATCGAAGGCGGTCCACATTGAACACTAGGTGAAAACAAAGGAATGGTGGAATACTGAGCTCAAAGGTAGTGTCTCCTACAACCTTGGTGATGGTGTATGGCCCATATCGGAGCAGGAGAATCTTGCGGTGGGGTATAGCGAGGCACTCCTTCTGCAAATGTAGCCACACTTTGTCGCCCACCTGGAAGTTGTGTGGCACCCAACGCTGATCATGTCGATGCTTGTACTTAGCATTGGCTCCATCCAATATGTCATAAACCTATTGGTGAATGTGTTGAATGTGCTCAATGATGTTTCTCCTTGTCATCTTTAGACTGGACATGAGCCGAATAGGCCTGAGTAGCTGCAAATTGCATGGCTACGTCAATGGGACATAGTGTCTGGAATCCCAAGCCCACCTGAAAGGGGATGTGGCCGGTTGAGCTATGGAGGGATCTGTTATAGATGTGATGTACATAAGGGAGGCTCTCATCCCATGTGCATGGATTCTTTGACTTGTACATGCACAAAATGTGTATGATCATCTTGTTAATGACCTCTATCTGATCTCCATCAATTTTGGGATGGAAAGTTGTGGATTTGGTGAGCTTGGTGTCCAGCATTGACCAGATGCTAGACCAAAATGTGCTAAGGAACCTTTTGTCCCAATTTGAGATGATAGATTGTGGGATCCCAAAGTGTACCCACACTCATTCAAAGAATAGTTTAGCAGTGGATTCTGTTGTGATATTCTTCTTGCAAGTCGCCTTAATGGCCATCTTCGAGAATTTGTCGACGACCATGAAAAAAAATCGTTGTCATGCTTAGTAGAAGGAAGGCCCGACATGTAATCCATGGATATGGATTCCCAAGGTCGACTAGGGGTAGGCAGTGGAGTATAGAGGCCCTTTTTATTGATGGTTGGTTTGGAAATGGCGTAGGCAGTGCAGGATTTTATGTACTTCCTAATGTCCTATCAAAGGTTCGGCCAATAGAAATAATTTTGTTGTACTGCCACTATTTTTTCAACCTCGAAATTCCCAGTGGCCAGACTATAGTGAACTTCCCAAATCATCTTGGCATGCTCTATTGAAGGAACACAAAGGTGTCCCAGGTGACATAACAGTGCATCCTGGAGGTGAAAATTTGGAACTTGTTTACCCTCCAAGAGTGTATTGTATGTGTGGCCAAATTCTAGATCGCTCTTGTAAAGAAGCATCCAATCAGAAGTCTGGTGCCACAATATTTGAGCACAATGGTTATTCCCATGATCGGTGGTCAACTGAGGAAGCTTGCAACATTATTGGTGTTTCCCTTCTTGTACTTGATGTTAAAATGAAACTGTTACAGATATGTGGACCACTTCTGATGGTGATCATTCTGCAACTTCCATTGTGTCTGTATGAACTACAGGGGTCGGTGGTCTGTGTGGATGACCATTTACTTCCCTAAAATGTAATGCTTCCATTTTCAACAAGCCTACACAATGGAATACATCTCTTTGTCATAAGTGGGATACTTTTGGAATGTGTCAAACAATGTCTCACTGTGATATAAAATTGGATTCCCCTGTTGAGTAAGAACTGCCCCAATTGCATAGTTAGAGGCATTTGTCTCAATCTCAAATGGTTTTTTCAAGCCTGGTAATGTGAGAACTAGGGCAAAGCAGAGGCAATGTTTCAACTCTACGAATGCCTTCTGTCGAGATTCATACCAAAAAAAAAAATTATTTCACTCCTCCCTTGGTGACTTGACTCAAGGGCCAAGTGAAATGAGAGAATCCCAACACGAACTTGCAGTAGAAATTAGCAAGACCCAAAAGATGTGGAGCTCCGTTAGAGTGGTTGGGGCTGGGAAATCCCGAATGACTTGGATCTTGGTTGGATCCACATGCACCACTCGCTCATCAATAAAATATTCCATATACTAAACATGGGTCATGCCAAAAGTTCACTTCTCCAAATTGGCACACAACTTGTGTTGCCACAGTGTTTGGAGGACCTATCGAATGTGGTGGAGGTGCTCTTCCCAAGTATGGATGAAGATCAGGATGTCATCCAAGTACACTACTACAAATGAGTTGGTGAATGGGCACAAGATGTCATCCATCAGCCTCATGAAGGTTGCAGGAGAATTTGTCAAATCGGAAGGCACGACCAACCATTCAAACAGGTCCTCCTTGGTTTTGAAGGAAGTTTTCCACACTTGAGTTGGTCCAGAAGGTCATCAATTTGTGGGATAGGGTACCTATTCTGAACAATAATCGTGTTCAATGTCTGATATTCAATACAGAGTCTCCAAGTCCCATCCTTATTCTCCACCAACACAATCGGTCTCTCACAGGGTGATGAACTCATCCGGATGTGAAGTTTCTGTAGAAACTCCTGAATCTGCCCCTTGATTTCATCGTTCTCTAGAACAGAGTGCATATAGATTGGTCCATTGGGAAGCAGCGCACCTAGGGTTAAATCGATGAGGTGCTTGACCTAGCAGTGCAGACGCACCCTTGTGGGTGAGGTGAAGATGTCCCTACACTCTTCCACAACCATGTCCATTTATTGTTGTCATGTGGAGGATCCATGTCTGGAGGTCGTGGCAACAGTCTTCTTCTTGCCCTAAGGGCGGATCATTAGGAAAACAAATTTCCCAGTTTTGGAAATGATCTTACTGCATTTTTTTGTAGTAACCAAAGAGATTGCGGCAATCGGTGATACCTCTGGTATCTGGAACAACTTATTGCCCAAAGTAACAATAAAAATGCAAGGTCGAGACTCATACACATCATGTCGCTTCCACACGTATGGTTGGCCTAATAATACATCACAAACATCAAGAGGGGAAATGTCCCATAATACCTCATTCGTGAAGGGATTTATTATGTAGAGAAGGTGACATTGTTGGCTGATGTGGAGATCTCGTCCATGGTGAAGCCACCTGATGGTGTACGGTTGTGGGTGTGTTGTGGTCGGCAGGCCCAGCCACTTTACAACCTCTGCTGAAATGAATTTCTTTTGGCTCCCACCATCAATAATGAACTGCAGCGGGGAACCCTTTATCCACATCTAGGAATGGAAGAGGCACTCCTCCTCCTCTGGATCTTCCAATTCCTCATTCCGGATCTTTGTGGTGGAAACAGTGGCATTGGGCTCTACGTCAATAATTTTCTTCCTTTTGTCACTCCCCTTGATGAGTTATAATTCAGAGTCGCAACACACATCTGATTCAAAAGCCTTCAAATCGGCCTCTAGTGACTGCTTGGCATCCTTAATGTATATATATTATCGAGACCCCACATTTTTTCCTTGTGGAATTTATCAAGGAGAAGGCTCGACCCTTTAAGTGTAGCCCCATTCATTTTGATTTATTGTATTTTCCCGCCAATATATTAGTGTTCATTGTGGATTTCCAACATTCATCATTGTGGCATTATGGAGAATGTAAGCAATTCCTCGTTGGCTTTGGAGCGGGATAGCACTCACCAGTTGTTGGGGGCAGTATATCAAGCTTACGAATGATTGTTGGTCTCCTTGAACCATCACTGTGAGGTGGAAGAATCAAAACGCTTGTCATTCCTCTTTTTTATCGATACACAAATCAAGTCCCTCCAAAGCCAGGCTGAAAGGATGCAGAGGAAAATTTGAACTGAGTTGGCCGTAATTCACTTTCAAAATAAATAATTAAGGGACAACTTCTCAGATGGATTCAAGTTTACTTTAGATGCGGCAGTGACCATTTCTGGCGCAGCACGAAATAGAGGAGTGTGTGGTTCAGAAGAGGGGAGACAGCCCTGACATTAGGGGAATTTTGAGGTCTAAAATGGGCCTCCTAAGGAAAATGTGCAATCAAAATTCACTTTATGAGAACCAATCACATTTTAGGAAATGACATCATCCCTAATGGTTGAGGTGGCATTGTTTGAGTTAAAGGTACTTACTTGTCACCTTCTCAATGGTGGATAAAAACTCATGGTTAACCATGGTAGTGCTCTAAGTACTTTTAAAGTCATAAAGTAAAATATTCATAGTAAATGTCATTTCACATTTTTTTAAATAAAATATTATTATTTTCATTTCATATTTTTTGAAAGAAACAATGCATATCTCTACACAATCTTCATGTATTTACACACTTTTCAATAAATATTATATTTGTATATTTTCAAATATTTATTTATATTTCAAATCAATTCAATATGTAATATAAAATTCATAAATAAAACAATATATTATATTATATTATTTTATTTTATTTTTATATAGTATATGAATTACATGTCATTATATAATTTAAACAATATAAATTTTAATTAATAGTAGATTATTTAATTAATAATTTATGAATTTATATTTATATTTAATTTTAAGATAGTTAAGTACAAACGACAAATGCATTAGTTGTGCAATGATAATGATTTTTTCTTGAAAATCTCATTCTTATTTATAGTCACATCAATACAATTTTTTTATTATTTTTATTTTGGTACAACTTTTGAATTGAATTTAACCAAGGTTACATTGGTTTTGGTGCAAAAAGTGAATTGCAAATTCATAAATATTATTTTATTGGTTTAGCTACTATTTTATTATTTCCTTAGGAGGTCCATTTTAGACCTCAAAATTCCCCTAATGAAAATGGAGTTATTTTTAAACAAGGCACCCATTCGGCTAGTGATCAAACTTAAAATGTCTAAGAATTACCTCTTGCTTATTTTCTATCAATGTACTACATATTTTCTCTGTTTCTAGGTGTATTGGTTAGAATATATATAGTATTCATCCTTTTTGTATTGTGGGTAAGCAAGGTCATGTGAAAATTTCAACTTGAAATCCTACTGCAATATCTCATATTATTTCTCCTACTTATTATTCAGAAATAAGTTATTTATGAAATTCTCTTCTGTAAATATTGAAATAAATTCAAATTTAGAATTCACTATACAACTACTAAGAAAATAAATACTAGCACAAGAATGACACAAATATTTTTGGACAATTTTCCCCAGAAAAACCCAATGCGGAAAAACTAGTGCAGCAGATGAGTGTTTCTATTATTATTGAGCAAAAATCTTCTTGTACAATTTACAATCAACAGTAATGAAGAGAAATTCTCTATGACAACACTAGAGAATTTTCTCACAAAAATTTCTGATGAGAAACAACCCCGGAAGGACCCTCCTAGGCCTCCTACGTCACCATTGTGTTGGCTCTGCGCGGGGACTGCGTCACCTCTACGTTGTTCCCTTCCTGCCTCTGCAATGTCTCTTCTTGCCACTGTGTCACCTGCTCCTGCACCCCGGGTTGATGTTGAACCCTCTTTGTCTCTCCTCCACCTGCAACTCTCCCTCTAGATCGATTTTCTCTTTCTGAAATTCAGCCACTGATAAAATCAATTTACTTGGGCAACTGAGTATCTGCACTAGTGTGATTTCCAAATGACCTTCAAGCCTTCCTTTATAATCTTTTCATTGATATATTAGCGGCCGAGATTAGATCTCTAATCAAAAGCTAAGATCATAATTTGACTTGATCCATGTTCTCTAGAGGATTCACACTATGTTTTATTAATACCCTTTAATTATTTAATTTCCCTAAGTTTAGACTTAGGGTCTCCATTAAAATAATTAATTATTTAATAAAACATATTCCGAATGAAATTTCCACAAACATTTTCTGAGTTCTTTGGAATACATGTGCCTAAGCCTCTCCACAAAATTTGAGACTTAGAGCACTTTCGATGCTACCAAAAATCAACAGGTCATAGTCAAAGCTCTATGTTTTGTGGATAGTTGAAAGCAGTCCCATTTTGTGGAGAGTAGAGTGCAACATCCTTTTGTGACTATGAAGTTGAATGTAAGGGTTTTGGTATAGAATCTAACATGTTTTATAATATTAATTCTACATGTTCCTTTGAAAAACAATGGCCCAAGGTACAATATAGATTGCTCATTAACTTTATCCTAACCATCCAATGAACCACTTGGAAAGGTTTTCACCTTTTGTACCCAAAAAGGTTTGCAAGATCTTAAACCATAGATCTAAACATATCTCCACCATTGAGTGGAATCCTTGGGAAGATGATGGAATTGGAGTTCCTAGTAACTTCGTAATGATCTAGGTCATTTAGCAAGGCCACAATTCCTTTTGACTCATAAATATTCCAAACTACTTCATAAGATCATTAACCACATGATCTAAGAGAGATCAAATAGGCACAAAAGCTTTGTAAAACTATAATATGGCTTGATACAAGAAGCCATTTAAATGTAAAATTAACATTTGAAAGAAATGCCAACCTGATAAAAAGGGAGGATACTACTCCACCCTAGCACAAAGCACCAATGAACACAAAAAAAAACTCAAAAATTTTCAGAAGGAGGTTGTGTTCATTTGGACGCGGCCTCTTTCAAGTGTGGCTACATTTGTAGAAGAAGCGCCTCGTTGGACCCCACCGCAAGCTACGCCCGCTCCGATACGGGTCATACACCATCACCAAGGCTGTAGGGGACAATGCCTTCAAGCTCATTATTCCACCATTCCTTGGTATGCACTCAATGTTCAATGTGGACCGCCTTCGACCCTACTTTCCACCTCTACAGGACACATCTGACATGGAAGAACAACTCACACCAATATAGTTAAACCCAGACTGCATGGAATAAGCCACAACTAATCGAATCATGGACACACAGATCAAGAACACCCACCAATAGAGGATCCAGCTATATCGAGTTGTCAAAGTAGGCCAACTCCTTCACCAGGGCAAGTGGTTCAGTAGGGACCAGATTCAACAGGAATTTCCTCACCTCATGGAGGCTTTGCACGCAATGGGGACCATTGCTTCCTAAGTGGGGGGGGGACGATCAAGGTGGATATTCATAGCCACACACCTATTCCACCTATACCTCTAATTAGTTTCATCAGTTTCTTTTTTTATAGCATCATTTACTATTTTTAGCAGTTTTTCGGGTCCTGAACTTTCGGAGCAGTTTTGACCCCCTAAACGACATTTTTTTGAGGTCCCATAAACCTGTAGTACTCGAAGAGATCTTTCTGATGATATATCGTATGCGCCAAACAGAGATAATATGACCAAGTTACGATCCCAGGAAGTTGGCTACCCAACTAACCCCAACGGGGCCCACAAACTCTCAGTGTTTCATCTCCTGGGGTTAGGGTTTTGGTTGTTTAGGGTTTTCCTATGTTGCTCAATAATAAAAAGGCCTTTGAGCCTCATTGTAACACAGTTTAGAGGCCTGTATCCGCCACATCTCTTCTTAGAGATAAGCTACCAACGCCCTAGCTAATTTATTTCCATTTTGTCTATAAGCATATTATAATATTTTATATTAATGAAATGAAGTTTTATTTCTGCTGCATCTTTGTGTTTATGGGTATTTATGTATTTCATTGTGTTCCTGCATACTATCCGGATCACTTTGTGTGCCTTTGATTTAGGTGTTAGACGATATAAATGACCTCTGCCATCGGATTGAAAACTGGTATTAATCAGTTACAATTCATTATGTGATAGTATGAAGTACCAAGATTAACCAGTGTTCATTGGGCATCCTTGGATAGATGATAAACACTCTCAGTGTGGAAAAAAATCTCTTTTTTTAGCAGCAATGGTTGTATCAGTCTTTGGTTTGTAGTCTGACCAATGGCCGGAAATGCAGCGATAATTATTGGGCCTGCGTCGAATTCAGGCTCTGCTCTGAGGCTTGAAGGGTCAATTCTTCAATAGTCCTAGCCAAGAAGTGTTCCTCGATTCGAATTCTGATATTTATTGCAAAGATGGCCATGGGGATCATCATTGTGATAATTCTAGTATGTGTCATTGTCATCTTGGTTCAGTTCAAGATCAAGGCCGACCCATTGGAAACCATGACAACCACCTGCAAGATCAAGTCTACATCCATGGAAATGACGGCATCCAAGTGTCTGAGAACCACCAGCGAGATCAAGATACGCCAACCATAGGTCTTCAGCTACGAGGATCTCCAAAGAGCCACGGGCGAGTTCCAGAAAGACATCGAGGTAGGCCACAGAACCTACTCTTGCATTTTAAAATGGGTGCTATCCGACGGTCGTGTTGTTGTTGTGAAGCGCGCAATATTGTGGCTACGAATATGCAGAAAGACTCTAAGGAATTAGGTTTTTGTGGAACAAAGTGGATTTTGTAGACTCCTTTTGCCCTAGGATAAGAATGTGTAACCCTGATTGTCTACAATGTGTCTTCATTTATCACAAAAGTGTAACCCTATATTACCAAAGACGATGAACATGGTGGCCCATTCCCATGTGCATATTGTAAATTGAAAAACTTGGTGGTTCATTCCCATGTACACGCAAAAGGCTTAGTGTTCCAATCCTAGTTGCACTCAAAAGGCTCAAGGTTTTGAAGGATTTGTAGGGAAATCCTAAAGAGGAATATTATATCTACTTGTCCCCCAAATCCGGCCCACATTTTCTTTATCGACATACCAGAACCGAGACCCAAGGATGAATATAGCTTGCAAATTTATTCTTGGGATCAAGCAAGTCTTCTAAATGGTAGGTTGCTTCAAATTATGCTCATCACTTTTAGGTTGCAATATGGCTATATGTATTTGTCCTCAAAATTGTCGCATGCTTGGGGGTTACTGATGTAGACGTGTATCAAGTACTGTGGGAGTTTGAAATTGTTGTTCAAAAAGTGTAGGTTTTCACAACTCCCAAAGCCAAAGTGACATAATTCTTCTTCATCACTGATAACAGGTAAGGATTTTGTTTTTGTTCACATTATTTGACTAGTTGTCATCTGCAATCAGATTTCATTGAGGCAGAAGGAAAGCCCAACTTTGGTTCTAGTTGCTCTTTAATTGGTGAGAACCATACAATATGTACTTTGATGGATTTTCCATCTATCATGGCTACATTTGAGCAAATTTTCGTTCTCTACAATATTACAAAATTTGTGTTCACTCTGTTATTCAACAAGTTTAGCCATATTCTTGAACCCCTCTCCAGCTAGGAAGCTGCAATCCTTAACTTAAATGCTTTGCAAATATGGCATGGAATTATCCTGGGCATTCTTCTTCAATCCTCGATACGAGTGAATCCCATAATCAAGTGCATTTGGCCCTCAAACTCCTTCCTAGTTCCAGGAGAAAGAAAAAATAACTTTATCCAATTGCGACCATAGATTACATTATAGACTGGAATTTAAAAATAAATCAGAAATTGCTCTGCAAGTACAGCTCCTGCTGAGGAGAAATCGGGTCAATCTCGGGTGCCTTTTCTTTCTCTGGTTTCCTCTACCCGCCCTCTAGGCAACACAGGCACATGTGCTTGTTATTTTTATCTTCGAACATCGATGACTTTCTTTTCTGAGAAGAATCAATGCCGGGAAACACGATCCACTTTAAACGTTCGCAGGGTACTTTGAAAAAAAATTAACAGAATTCATCCACAGAACCAGAAGCCCTTTCTTAGGACTTGTTGGTACATTTCTTATTCTTCAACAGTAAGCAAAGAAATCTAATTCCACCCAAATCTAAGCTGGTCATTAAAAAATGTTACTTTCTTCTAATTGTACTCTGCCCAATGTTTTAAAATCCATTGGAAGGTATTGTGCAAAGGGAAACAAACTAAACACCGAAGGATTTTAATCTACCTTTTTCTTGCCATACTCTTGATTATTAAAGAGAAAAAAATCATATATCTGATCCATATTTGCGATGAATTCAATTTCCCCCTCTCTCGCTTGCCCTGTGCGCATGTTCATTCCATTCTCAGAGCCCACTTCTGAAAAACCAGATAAAGATTGAATGATCATTCAACTCATGCACAACCTCTTGACAATTAACGGTTTCTCGCTGAGTTTTGTCCCTATTTTTAGAAGTCATGTTTTATAAGAAGTTGGATATTCTCTTCATTCCTTCCTTTTCCAATTTGGTAGTATCTTTACTCTTCCACTTCTTAGTTGTCTAAACCCATTGGTAGGATTATCTCGTGTAAATTATAAATTATTTTGTTTAATATTTTTAATTTAGTTTTGATTTACACAGTGAAATTTTAAAATATATATTTTTTAATTAATTTGAAATTTGAAATAATATATATATATATATATATATATATATATATATATATATATATATAATTTTAAATTTAGTTTTGTCTCGATAATTTTAAAATATATCTTAAGTTTGCATTCATATAAAATTATGATAGCCATTATATCTTTGAAATTTCTAAGACTTCTATTAGTAAAAGGTTCCTAAAATTATCAAACAATTAGTAAATCTTACTTTATACTAGTGCATAATATATTTTTTTAAATACTTAAGACCAAAAAATTGTTATAGAAAAGTATATATTGTGTATCTATTATTAATTTTATTATATTTTTTAATATTATTAAATTTTTTTGTACTTATGTATTTTTGTCATATTTGGATTTTGGATTTTCAAAAAATTTAGCAAATCTAGATCTTCAAAAAATTAGTGAATCTGGATCCGTATCTGTATCTTGGTAACTAACAATATAGAGAGTCAACTCAAACTCAAACTCAAAAAAAAATTCTCAAATAAATAAAATATGGTGTGGTATAATTTGTGGATAAAGTGGGTAGGTTTATGTGCAAGAAATAATCCATTTAGATTGAACTGATATTTGTTATTTGCTTTTGCTTTTAACTTGTATATTTTAAATTGTATACAAAAATTTATTGCATCTCTTACAGTGTTGGTCGGTTTATGTGTTCAATCTCAGAGATCCATTATTATAATTGATATGGAGTAAAGCTGAGGTATTGCCCTCTATGACTGATTTCGAATCAAGGATTTAGTCATGGTTCCAATTTGGCTTGCAAAGGGTAATTTTATATTTAAACACGATGCCTGGAATGATACATATTGCCCTTTTTCAAGATGCCGTATCAAGAACTTCTTAATTTCTGTATATATGGAGAATATGAATAAATTTCATCATGATAATTTCTTGAAATTAATATGGGAAGAAATGAAAGCACCACATCAAATGTTGGGCACTTTTTAAATTGCAAATGGATTGGTTCGATACTCGGTAATATCTTTATTATAAAACATGTAACGTCGAACGTCAAATGTTCCACTAAAGGGCAGATAGATAATGTTTCTAAGCAAGGTGGTGATATCATTTATTATTGAAGATACGTTTTTCCTTTTATATTGGTTTATTATGTGATTTTATATTGGTTTTTAATATGTAATCATAAACAATAAAGTATTGTGTTAATGTGACTTAAATCATTCTACTTTGTTGAATATGTATTAATTTTTTTAATAATAAAGATAATTAAGTTTGAAATATTAAATATTTAAACGTGTTTTTTATTTTTTAAATTATTTTTACAATATTTTTGGATTTCTACCTTCTCCAATTTATTTATGGTTGTTCTTGCAATATGTCTTTTTGCAAATCTTCACTTATTCCAATGTTCATTTCTATCTTTATTTTTCTTTTGACACCTATTTTGGTTCCTTTCTCATCTTGTCACCTTGGAATGTGATGAGATTTCTAATAATAATTTGGAGAAAATCTCATAAATATGACAACAATAGGATTTGTTGCTAAATTGATTGCATCTAATCCTAATGTGGAGTTATTGCATCTTATTTTGTTGTGATTGAATTTATGATTCAGTTTCTACTCCAAGCTATAAAATGTAAGCTCGTAGAGGTTTCTGAGCATGAGGGATGTGAGGTGAGTGGAAGATAAGTGCAGATGAGAAACTTTGTTGTTGTAAATCTCTTGTTTAGAAATGAGATTGTCGATGTCTCTGTTTGGTGGACGTAGCCCAGATTGGTTGGGTGAACCACGTTAAATCTATTGTTTTAATGTTTGATTGTTGTGTGTGTTTATTTGTTTTTCCATTGCTTGACTCTAACAGAATGTTGATAAGAGAATTGAGAAATAAATGTTGTTTCAATGTTGAAAGTTTCTAAACATTTTTTTAATTGAAAAAGGAAAAAGTATACATAAAATTATCATGGCTTGGTTACCCAAAAAAGGTAGTTTTATTAGATAAAAAGATATAAAACCATGAATTAGTACTGATATACTAGTTGAACCAGATCAAAGAAGTCTAAAAAATAAATCTCAAAACTAAAGTACAACGAAAAAGGAAAAATTGTAAGGCTTATCCAAAATATTGTAACTTAGCACCAAAAGAAAGTTTGAGAGATAAAATTAAAGGAAGAACAACCCCATGTCAAACATTTTGATTCCAAGTCCCATTGTTTTTTCAAGAGTCCATCTTAAGCCTTTTATTCAACTTCTTATTCTCATGTTGGGTTCTCTAATATTTTGTTCACATTATTTGACTGGTGGTCATCTTCAATTAGATTTTATTGAGACAGGAGGAAAGCCCAACTTTGGTTGCTCTTCAATTGGCGAGAACCATACAGTATGTACTTTGATGGAGTGGTCATTATCATTACTACATTTGAGCAAATTTTCATTCTCTACAATATTACAAGATTTATTTTCACTTTGTTCTTCAACAAGTTTATAGTCATATTCTTGAACCCCTCACTAGCTATGAAGTTCCAATCCTTGAGTTAAATGCTTTGAGAATCATCCATTTGATTCATTTTACTATTTTTGTTGTTTCACTTTGGATAATTCATTCTCCAATATTGGGTTCTAGCTCTAGCTTAGAGAGAAAAACCAGGAAGCATAAATATTGTGACACCAAAAATCTTGAAAATCTAAGGTTTGGATGAGATGTGATTGCATGACAAAAAAACGTCTCAGTATAGAAAGCATTCTTAATAAAATAAAATTTAAATAGATCGAATATGGTGTGGTATAGTTTATCAAGATCAAATGGGTAGGTTTCTGTGACAGAAATAATCCATTTAGATTGAACTGATGCTTTATTATTTGCATTTAATTTGTATATTTTAAATTGTATACAAGAATTTATTGCAAATCTTACAATGTATGTTGGTTTATGTGTTCAATATCAGGGATCCATTACTATAATTGACATGGAGTAAAGCTGAGGTATTTCCCGATATCACTGATTTCAAATCAAGGATTTTGTCATGGTTGAATGAATGCAATACGATTTGGCTTGCAGAGGGTTATTTTATATTTGAACATGTTGCCTGGAATGATGCATATTTCCCTTTTTCCTGCAAGGACCCTAAAAATGCATCAGTTGGATTTGAGGCTTCGTCAAGATGCCCTATCAAGAACTTATTAGTTTCTGTATATCTGGAGAAACAACACAAATATGAATAAGTTTTCAGGCAGTTTGGAGACATGACCAAATCTTTCCCATAAGCAGATCTAGGTCTCCATATCATTCTCATTTTGTCAAACAAGAATAAACCATAAGAAGAATTTGTATACCTTAATCCAAGTGAAATTTAATCAAGATTTCTACTTATCCCTCAAACTCACGTGTATAGGATTTGTTTTGAGAAGTTTTGTAGGAAGATTGTCTCCTCTGTGCGAAGATCCATTATACTAAACCTACAAGGTTGTTGAATTCATCTTACCAGAAGGAATTACTGGTTTATAGAATAATTTGAGTAGAAACAACAAAGGTGAAATGCATGCCTAATAATTCTGGTTAATATGAGTGGGTCAGATGCCTCCAAGGTTCAAACACAAGTCTTCTCCAATACCCCCTTCTCCTCTTACCAGAGAGATATTACAGGAGTATTAATCGTCCTATTACCTTCATCACTTTAGCAGGACCAATGAGAGAATTTAAGCCCACTATATTTTGTTCTAACATAACACCCGACACTGTGCATCCATCCATTCTGACACTGATTCATGGCTTTTTGGCTCAGAATAACTTTGGGTCATTGTTGGAAGTGGATGTCAGAGGCTATATCTTTTTGTCAAAAGAAGAATTTTTCAAGATGCTGCTTTAATTGTTATGCTTTGTTTCCCGCACAGGGTAATGCTCTAGATTTTACGAAGTGATAATCTTATTTTAAACATTTTTTTCTGCTTTGTTGATGATTTAAATCGAAGGCATAGGTGATGGTTTAGTTTACAATCATATAATATTTTCAAAATATCAGGGTGGTTCCTCGGGTCACGCAACGGTTGAAATAGTCGGTTGGGCGGTTTCTGAGTGGATTCCTTTTGTCTGGCATCTGGTTTTCTTGGCTCAAATTGTTATTTTTTTAATCGTTTGTCCAACTTGCTTTTGTTGGACTCGGAAGTCTGATGTGAGGGGAGTTCAGATCCATGTGGAAGGAAGCCCAAATCGGTCACTTCAGCATCTCAATTGTGTAGGTTGTGTTAACATTAAAAAGGTTGTAATACCTGCTTCAGCTTACTATATGAGCTTGTATTCTTTGACCTTGTCCCTTTCTGCAAATATCCACGAAGTGAATTTGGCATGTTTAAATCTAGCAAGGTTGAATTTAAGGCGAGTTTTATTATATTTTAACCATAGATTTACTTAATCTTCAAATGTACTTGGAGAGGTTTCGTTTCTGGGAGACAACAATGGTTCATGAGAGAATTTTTTCTTCATCAACTGCACTACTTTGGAGATACTCCAACTAGATTCCCCTCCCTTGACAAGTCTTGCTTCAAGTATGTGCTATTTTCCAAAGATGTAGTTTGATTTGTCTTTAGGATATCTTCCAGTCCTTGCACTAGAAATAAATTATTGCCATGGAAGAGTCAATGTCTTCTTTAAATTAGCTACAATCTCTTCCAACCCTGTAGAATGATGACAAGAAAAGAAAATAAATGTTGAAGCAATATGAAATTTTCAAATTTAGCCATTAGTATATATTTCCAGATTAAGGGGTTAAGTTTATTGTTTTGACACTTGCACCAAATCTTAATGGAGAGCATTTTCATAAATCTATTGGAGTTAAGGTGCTATGTACTATTTTTATTTTGAACATATTCTGGAATATAATGTATATCTTTAGAGAGGTAGAGAGGATTTCAAAAAAATGGATATCTAGATTATTGTATAGAGATTTAGATCTTTAGAGATTATCGATCTAGATGGGTACATTATAACAATTCAATTTTATAAGAGGTTTAGAGATTATCGATCTAGATGGGTACATTATAACAATTCAATTTTATAAGAGGTATATCAAAGCACCTATTGCCTTAATCCATATAGTTGAGTTGTAGAGAGTGTAAGCTTTAGCTAAGGAAAGACTATTGGCTATCATTCCCCTGATTGGCAGCACAATTCAAAAGAGAAAGACCCAAGTTGTTATTTTAAGTTGTAGTATCAGAAAATAGTTTAGGCTACTTGCCTTAGTCCTATAGCGTAAGTGCTAAGCCTTAAAAGAGTGCTAGCCTTTTCCGCGTTCTCCCTGACAAATAACAGGACATCAAAATCTAGGCAATTGTAAGTTACAACTAACCATGGAAAATAATTAATTTCGTAGACATTATCTCTTAAGCATTTGGGGAGAACGCCAGGAAGAGAGTACTGTTAAATTTCATATTTCATGTTTTTCATGACCTTTTGACATGACAGGAAGAACCCTTGACAGCAGAATGGATAAATCAGTTTAGGATTATTTTGGCTCTGCATCTTTGTTGATGATTGATGTAAATTTACAGTTTTTGGTTTAGTGTTTGTTTTTGTGATTCGACTATTAAATTATTCAATGGAGGATTCATGTGTTACCGTCTTATAGTGTTTTTTTTGCAATATTTGGTGCAATTGCTAGTATATATTTTTATCAAGAGAAAATATAGAATTTGAATCCCACAAAAGAAAACTTGAATTCCACTAATAAGGTAGTGAAATATTTCCTTGTAGTATTTGATTTGATAGTACCATAACTTATAAAATATCCTTTATCATTCAAAATATACATAAAGAATATATATGGATTGCATAGTCACAGAAAAAAGAATAATAATAATAATAATAATATTTTTAAAACTAAGATGCACCAAAAGACTTTAAAATTTTGAAAAAAGGAAATACATTAATGAAATTATCTTTTGGTTGGAGATTAATATTTCGCATAGTCTAACTTATAGATGAAATAGTCTTTTTTTTCAATGGAATCTGGCCATACAATTTCAAGCAAGACTATAATTTTTTGTTGCTCAAAGTACATTTTTGAATGCATAAATGGATTCAGATCCCTAAAATCCGGTAGGACACTAGAATTTTATAGATTAACAACTTAAACTCAAGTTTTTAAAAATATGTGTAGGATTTTGGTTAAAATTAACCAGAAAAAATGTCGTGAAAAAAAGTCATTTCGATGCCTTAGTATTTAAATTACAAAAAAAAAAACAAACAAACAAACAAACAATTTCTTTTAAGTATTTATTATTACAATGACTACTAATTGAAATTGTCTTTTTTAGAAATTTTCTTGATCATTTTTTCCCAAACTCTAATATATACTTTTAAAATGTATAGGTTTAAGTTGTTTAATTTGCAAAAATCTAGTTTTTTAGGCATTTTTTAGGGTGTTGAATCAATTTATGCATTCAAAAGTGCAATTTAAACAACAAGAAATCACAATCTCACAAATTCCGACAAAAAAATACCATTTTCGAATATGGAATACTACAATATAATTTCTAAGGAGATTATGATTTCTTGTTGTTTGAAACTCACTTTTGAATGCATAAATGAATTCAATGCCCTAAAAACGCTTGAGGTGCTAGATCTTTGCAAATTAAACAACTTTCGGATTTTGAGAAAAAATTGTCGTGAAAAAAAAAACATTCCACTAACACAACTAGTTGAGGATGAGCCTCGTTAGCAACGCGACCTAGGATCAAACTTCACAGGGGTGGTTGTGCTTGTACTAGGGGGAGCAGATATGCTAAGAAATCTATTCAGCTAGGGCTGGTGTGGCTCGGGCCGGGTGCGATCCCCAAGTGACTTTGATGGATTAGATGCCCATGGGTCGCAGTTTCTCAAGCCACAGTTCAAGATAATGAAACTTTAATACAATATTTTGCATAGAGATTAATGTAACTTATAAAAAATAGTTGTTTTTAATATATATATATATATAGCATAGTTTGGGGTTGCAATATTTCTAGAGAGTCATAGTGGAAGATTGACCAAATCCAAAAACAATTTATAACCTACAACCTCAAGATTAAAGGAAATACTCTCTACCTTATCCTCAATTAAAGTTATCCTTTCTCCCATTGAAAGCATGTTTATGACTAGGTATTTCATGTGTAAGAAGAATTTATTCAATATGTAAGCCTAGAGGTTTCCCAAAATTTCCTCTAACTATATCCAAAACCCCTACCTTCGGCTCAAGAGGATGGCATAAGGATTCCCACTCTTGACTAGAAAATTGGGGGATAAAGGAGGAGATCATCTTGAAGCATAAGGATAATATTAAAAATATTACTACTTCCAAATTTAAGGATAGTTGTGGGTCTATAAAGAGATAGAGGTAAAAAGGAAACTAAATATTATAAGGAGGTGATCAACCCCAATCTTGAAAACTAGAATTATCTATCTGTCTTAACTAGTGTGAAGAGGAAAATGTACATTTATAAGATAAGAATTAATTCTCATGAGCTTGAAAGTGAAACTTGATGTTGGTCAGTTCCCAAAATTTCATGGGATGAAAGAGTCTATCACCCATGTGATACTAAGGGAGTTGAAGATGAAAGACACTTTCTCTTGGATTGTCCAGCTTTTACTCGCGTCCATTCTAAATTTCGAAATTTTTGTCATACTACCAACCTTCTTGACTTGTTAAGTCAACATAACTATGGTGATTTGGGAATACTTCTCTCTCTTCTTTTCGAGCATAGAAATAAAACACTACAGAATCTCAATTAATTACACCGATCAACAGGGCATTGGCAGTCTTTATTAATTCAAACAGGAGATTACAATTCTCACACACTCTCTCCAAAACAAACGTATGGAGACCTGTTATATAGCAGGAGAATCTAACAGCCATCAACTCAAATTTAGGATGCATTAACTCCCTCCCAAACAAACTGGAGCTAATCTAGGAACTAATTCCTAATTTTTGTCACCTACTGAGATTTTGCCTATTTTATCCAAAACAGAAAATCTCAACAATCTCCACCTTGACAACAATTAGCCTGATGCCTTGTTATTATTATTTTATCTCTTCTGCAAGCCAAGAGAAGCCAAACACCAACGCAGCTTCTCCAACAAAACTGGTTTCGTGAACATGTCTGCACAGTTTTCCTTTGTATGCACATTTTCAAGAGAGACTCCCCTTTCAGTAATAACCTGTCTTACAAAATGGTACTTAATTGGAATATGCTTTGATTTACTATGATAGGCCGGATTCTTAGCGAAATGTATTGCACTTTGACTATCACAAAGTAACCTGATGTTGTCCTGTAACCTACCAAATTCACCAAGCAAACCTTTCAACCAAACCGCCTCTTTGCAAGCATGCGAAGCAGCAATGTATTCTGCTTCAGTAGTGGATAAAGCAATAATATTCTGTAGCTTTGACATCCAGCTAATAGCTCCACCTGCAAGAGTAAAGACGTACCCTGAAGTTGACCTTCTCTTATCCAAATCACCTGCAAAATCAGAATCAACATACCCGCAAACAAATTCACTACTCTTATTGTAAGTAATACAATAACTACTTGTGCCTCTCAAGTACCGAAGCACCCATTTCACTGCTGACTAGTGTTCTTTACCCGGATTTGCCATGTACCTGCTGACAACCCCAACTGCATGTGAAATATCTGGTCGAGTACAAACCATCGCATACATCAAACATCCTACTACATTAGCATATGGAATTTGAGACATATAATCCTTTTCTTCATCTGTATTAGGACATAAACCCGAAGAAAGCTTGAAATGGGAAGCGAAAGGGACTGAAACAGGCTTCACATTATTCATACCAAACCTCAAAAGTATCTTCTCAACATACTTCTGTTGTGATAGCCACAGCTTACCATTGCTCCTGTCTCTTAAAATCTCCATGCCAAAAATCTGTCTTGCTGCTCCTAGATCTTTCATATCGAATGTCCTTGCCATCTGAGTCTTCAACCTGTTGATTTCATCAATGCTTTTGCTTGCTAAAAGCATATCGTCAACATACAACACTAAGATAATGAACATGCCATTTTCCAATTGCTTGAAATACACACAATGATCATATTCACTTCTAACATATTTCTGACTCAACATGAAAGAATCAAACTTCTTATACCACTGCCGAGGCGACTGCTTCAGACCATATAATGACTTCTTGAGCCTGCAGACAAATTTCTTATTGCGATGCTGAACAAACCCTTCCGGTTGTTCCATATAAATTTCCTCATCTAGATCTCCATGTAGAAAAGCAGTCTTAACATCTAGTTGCTATAACTCTAAATCAAACAAAGCAACTAAAGCTAACACAATTCTAATTGAAACAATTTTAACCACTGGTGAAAAAATCTCATGAAAGTCAATACCGGCTTTCTGAGAAAACCCTTTTGCAACCAGTCGCGCTTTGTACCTGTCCTCAGTATCATTCACACCCCGTTTCAGCTTGTAAACCCATTTACACCCCACAGTTTTCCTGTCTTTCGGAAGCTCAACCAGATCCCATGTGCCATTCTTACTCAAGGCCATCATTTCTTCCTTCATGGCTGCTTTCCACTTGTCACTTTTCGAACCTTCTATTGCTTCCTGATAGCACAGAGGTTCATCATCGTTAGCGGTCAAAGCAACTGAAGTAACATAATCATCATACCTTTTCGGAACACGTTTTATCCTTGTAGACCTCCTTAAAGCTATTTCTGGTTGACTACCATCGGTAGGAACTTCTTGTCGATCAGTATCTGAGACCTGTTCATGATCTAAACCGGAACCATGTTCATGTTCTGAAACCTGTTCATGACTAGTATCTGAACTATGGTCATCATGACTATCATTAGAAGTGCTATCAAACTGAATGTGCTGAAAGTCAGATACATCATCCTGTTTCAATCTACTATCTACATCTAACTGTACAAGAGAGGATTCATTAAACTTTACATCTCTGTTGATGATGATTTTGCGGGTAATAGGATCCCACAATCTATATCCCTTTGTTCCAACACCATACCCAACAAAGATATACCTTTTAGACTTTGGATCTAATTTAGTTCGCTGATGTTTAGGCACTAGAGCATATGCATCACAACCAAACACTCTGAGTTTAGAATAGTCACAAGGGTGTCCTTTCCATACCTCTTGCGGAATCTTGCAGTCTATGGCCGTTGATGGAGATCGGTTTATCACATAACAAGCTGTTGCCACCGCTTCTGTCCACAACTCCTTCTGCAAACCAGCGTTACTCAGCATACTCCTTTCTCTCTCTAGAAGAGTCTTGTTCATGCGTTCAGCAACTCCATTTTGCTGAGGAGTATAAACCGTGGTCTTATGTCTCTCGATCCCTGCATCCTTGCAATAGCTGTCAAACTCCTTGGAAGTAAACTCACCACCATTGTCAGTTCTTAAACATTTTATTGTTCTACCAGTGCTGTTTTCTACCAATGCTCTAAACTGGTTGAAAACTGAAAAAACATTAGACTTCCTTTTCAACATGTAGACCCACACCTTCCTAGAAAAGTCATCAATAAATGATACAAAATACGACGAACCACCATATGACGCTGTAGGAGTTGGTCGCCAAACATCTGAATGAATATAATCAAGTATCCCTTTACTAGTATGTTTGCCTGTTTTAAATTTTTGTTTACTTTGTTTTCCAAACAAGCAATGTTTACAGAAATCTAACTTTCCAGACCTTAGATTAGGAAGTAACTTGCGATCAGCCAAAATTTTCAACCCTCTTATGGCCCAACCTTTGATGCCATAGGCGAATGGAACTACTGTCATGTTCAGACACCGTAGACACATGAACTGACCCTGTTCTTCCTTCTAACTGAAACAGATTTCCTACTTTCTTAGCTTTCATTACTAGTAAAATACCTTTATAGATTTTCATAACTCCACCTTGAATTACAGTTTTATATCCATTCGTGTCAAGTGCTCCCAGTGAAATTAGATTTTTTCTTAAGCCTGGAACATGTCTCACATCTGTTAACAATTTAGTTGTGCCATCAAACATTTGCAGTTGTATACTTCCTATCCCAACAATATTAGATGTGACATCATTACCCAGGTACACGACTCCATCATTAACTGATCTATATGTCTTAAACCATTCTCTATGAATACACATGTGGTTTGATGCACCGGAATCTAACAACCAATGTTGATCATGATTTGACATATTAACGGACAACACTTCGTCGCTCATACCTGAACCAGATGCGGAACCTGTATCTGTCGCATTTGCCTCCTTCTTCTCTGTCGAAGAATCTCCTTTCTTCTCTGTTTGCTGTCTCTTCCAGCAGTCTTTCTTCAAGTGCCCCGATTTGCCACAAAACCAGCACTTCACTTTGCTCTTCTTCCCTTTCGACTTTGAACGCGAATCGTTGCGCTTACCAGAGCGTCTTTCTCTAGAACGACCTCTAGCCATCATTGCCTCTGATGTAGAGGTGTCAGCATTCGACTTCTTCCTCGTCTCCTCAGACAACATGGCTCCAACCACATCGTCAAACTCAAGGAAAGCTGCATTACTGAAGCTTATGGAAGTAACAAAGTGATCCCACGATTCAGGTAATGTACACAATAGAGTTATTGCCTTATCCTCTAATTCAAATTTTACATCTAGACTTTGTAATTGTACCAATAGAGTATTGAAAACATTCAGATGGTCAGTAACCGAGGTACCTTCCTTCATCCGCAAACTGTACAGCTGCCGCTTCAGGAGAATCCGATTTGTCAAGGACTTCGTCATGTAGAGCTTCTCGAGCTTGATCCACAAGCCTGCAGCGGTCTTCTCTGACACAATGTTGAACAGAACGTCATCTGCCAGACATAACCGAATTGCGCTCAGAGCTCTGTTATCCAACTCATCCCATTCATCCTCCGTCATGGAAGAAGGCCTTTTTCTCCTCCCCAACAGCGCTTTCGCCACGCCTTGTTGTACCAAGAGATCATGCATCTTTACCTTCCAGATCTCGAAGTTGTTTTTGCCATTGAACTTCTCAATTTCAAACCGGGCATTTTGAGTTTTCGCCATCTTGTTTCAGCAAAAAGCACAGTAATCTCGAGAACCAATTTTCAAATAAAGAATGCCCTTTTAATTAAAAAATGCCTTTTAAAAAAAATTGCCCTTGCCTTCCTTTAAGTGCCTCTTACTGCCTTTTTTTTAAAAAAAAAATTATCCTTGACCTTTGCCTTTAAAAAAAATGCCTTTCACTTCAAATAATAAAGTGCCACCACTCAAATATATGCAAAAAGCATATGAATAAATCGATTTGAATTTCAATAGATTTTCTGTTTTGGATAAAATAGGCAAAATCTCAGTAGGTGACAAAAATTAGGAATTAGTTCCTAGATTAGCTCCAGTTTGTTTGGGAGGGAGTTAATGCATCCTAAATTTGAGAGGATTTATGAGGCTGTTAGATTCTCCTGCTATATAACAGGTCTCCATACGTTTGTTTTGGAGAGAGTGTGTGAGAATTGTAATCTCCTGTTTGAATTAATAAAGACTGCCAATGCCCTGTTGTGTGGACGTAGCCCAGGAGGTTTGGGTGAACCACGTTAAAGCTGTGTGTCTTTCCTGTGCATGATTAATTTGCTGTTGTTGTGTTTTATAAATTGCTGCGCTCCAACAATTGGTATCAGAGCCATGCCCCAAAGTTAGCGAAGTGGATGAATCCTCGAATTCCGAACGAAGGTGGTGGGCCCTGGTAATATCACGATGGGATCCGTGGATGAGCTCGGTTAGACAGGCGGTATGCTCCGGATTCTTCATGGACGTGTCCTGGTCCCAACACGGTGAAGAGGAGTTGACCTGGGATAGAGCAAGCTCTCGAGGCAGGTGGTGCACCATGTAAGGCGTGTGCTTCCAACGCATTGGAGCGGAGAATCCTGGTTGGTAGAGAGTGGACGGATGGATAATCGTTTGAGGGGAGGCTCGATGGTCCTTTGTTCGAGGGGAGGATTGTTGGGTATACGACCAAAGTCCCACATTGACTAGAAGGGGGGAGGATCATGGGTATATAAGGATGGACAAATATCTCCATTGGTATGAGGCCTTTTGGGGTAAAGCCCATAAGCAAAGCCATGAGGGCTTAGGCCCAAAGTGGACAATATCATACCATTGTGGAGATATGTGGTGTCCAGAATCCTTACAACCGATAGGCGTTCCTCTAAGAGGTTGGACTGGGAAGATCCAACCAATTAGAAGCATTTATTTTCATCGTCCTCCTTCCAACGAAAAATTGGCACGTAGCGCCCCAACACACGTCATTGCACGCCCCAAGCAATGCCTTAACCCTCGTTCTCGTCACATTCGGGTGCTTCATTGCAAGATCCCCTGTAATCTCTACATGTGTTCGTTTGTGTGAGTTCCCCGATCCACCTGCATGAGTCCAAGGCCTCCACCACCGGTGAAAACCGTTAATGATAAGGATGTGCGAAGTCCATGCCCACTGCCGGCAAAAATCATTGCGAACAAACAGGCCTTCATCAATGCCCTGTTTCTCATTTTGGTGGGATGCTTTGCACATGTGTGGTCAATCACTACTTAACTCAACATAACATGGTGAGTGTGTCTTTGTCTCAACTCATGCACATTTTTAATTATGAGTTTTTTGTCCATATTTTTGCATCATAGTACCTTCAATCCAAAGGCAGTGGAAATTGAAGGGTGTCTATTATGTAATGCATATGAAAATTTATGGATATTTCCGAAGTCTTATATTTTTGGTATGCATTTTTTCTTCAGCAAGAAATCCAAGCAATCAAAACACCTCCTTCTGAAAGACAATTGTCAAGAACTTCAACATTTAGTTATATTTATAGCATCGTAAAACCAGGTAAATTGTCACAATTCTCCACAGGAATTAGCATCATAGAATTCAGTTTGGGGTTTAGGCTTTTGGCTCCAAAATTATATCATGCAGGTTCTTTGGGAAATGTCCTTAGATTTGATGGTTGACTTTGGGTGAAGTATTTTCCTGAGTGCTTCAATTTTTCTCCACAAGTTTTTTTTTTCTTATTTTTTTAGGAAAAGGAAGTGCCATAAGGATAAGTGGTAGCAAACATGAGCCCTTTCTAGACCTCACAAATGATTCCCATATTTATGTCCTTTCTCTTGATAGGGATTATGAGCCAAAAACTCCTACACCTAATATTGCATGTCACTACCTTCCTCGTTGTGTGTAGACACCTAGCACAGGTGATTCATTGCTCTGACACCAAGTTAGGTCCCTTTGCAATGGGTTGAAGCAGATACCCTTAAAACTTTTTCAAACCTTCGAAGCCTATGCCATCTGAACAGTTATACACCCTCTCCAAGAATACTTTTGGCCCCCACACTTGTAAATAAACCTGACTCTGTCATTTTACCTAATCCTTTTGCAACTGGAAATTATGGCTTGCTCTCAAATGAATCTAATGAATCCATTGAGTCCATAAAGGAATCCTCAGTTAATTGTTCCAAGGAAATAACTCCTCCCCCAGTGGTAAGTATAATTTTTAATGTCAAGGACATCTATGATTTTCTATGAAGTTTGATTTGTTACCATATCTTGGAAAATAGTACTTGCATCATACATTTTCCAACAAAATCTATTCTATCTGATGTCTTTGCAATTAATTGATGTAGTGGAGTTGAATGTTACATTTCCTGAAAAACCCCTTCCTCATACATTAATGTTTGATTCCACGAAGGAGATTTATGTTGAAACATCAATTGCATTCCAAGCTCATTTATCTCATATGAATATGGCCAGAAATTGAGAAAATTGGAAGTTGATGATGTTTTAGAATGGTCCATGCATGTGAATATAAGCTCATCGTTTCTAGAGCAAGCTGATGACAATGCTACCTGAGAGAATTATGGGGACTCCCAAGCTAATGAATTTTCTGAAAAATAGGTTAATGAAAATGATGAAGAAAATGAGCCTATTGAAAATCAAGAATGTGTAGAGCTTTGTGAAGAATTAAGCGGGGTTTCAGTGCATGATGATGGTGTCATATAAATCCATAACAAAGACATTTTCTATCCCTCCCCCTAAATATCATTTTTAGGAATCCAAAAAACCATAATGAGGTAAGTAGCCTCTCTAGAATATCATGCATTAGATTGCCTCGTGAATTTAAACTTAAGGGATATGAGAGGAAGGCATTACCAAGAAGGAGATAACACAATAACTCTTTTCAACTTTCCTTTATACATCTGATGAATGATCACATCAAAATGATTTGTTTTTACAACTCCAATAGATCCTTTGACACATTGTAGGAATTACAGTCTTTGAAGGGAATTGAACTCTAATAATTCTTTTACAACATTAGAATATGCAAAATTACAGTATTTATGGTCAAAATCATGGTTTTTCATAGCCATATTCTCTCAAGGTCTTGCATTGAGCTTTGTGCATTTGCAAAGTTTCACCTAGGACCCTTGTCACTTCAACATGGTCGCATGAAAATGTCTTACCTGAAGGGTGGACTATATTTTATTTTAGAAAAGTTCAACCTCATTACAAATTTACATACAGGTTTATTTCCTAGCTCCTTTAAATCTTGGAGAACAATTTTACGTGGAATAGAATAGGTAAGTAGCCTCTTTGTAAGATCAAGCATTATATTGGCTCATTAATTTAAACTAAGCGATATGAGGGGAAGGAATAACCGAGAAGGAGATAACAACTCTTTTCAACTTTTGTTTATACATCTGATAAATGAACACATCAAAATCAGGTCTAAAAATATCCATGCAGACCTATTATTGTAGATTATTGATGCTTCACGAAGAATGACTTCTAGGCCATGTAACAACCATCTAGAAGTTTTGAATGTTGAAGTCTATCTGAATATATTTTCTAGGGTATTCTTGAGAATCAACCACCCAATCATACTTTCCCCTATTTGACTTTTGAATAAGCTAATTGATTTGATAAACCTTTAAAGCAATTTTTTGTTACTTTGTTAAGCTAACAGACTTGCTACTCTGTTCAACTACTAATTGATTTATCATACTTAATTTTATTATTAGGTGCATACTGTAGATTATTTACAGGATAACATTGAAATCACTGCTTTGTGTTGGTGATTTTTTTTAAATATTTTCAGAGAATCTTACTTTATTGCTAGGTTTTAATTTTTGGATTTCTATTGGTTTTATTATTTCCACTTTATTTCCTATGGTAAATAGTGTTGGGAGAAAATTAATTTTTTCAATTCATCATTTATTTATTATGTTGAGGATGTAAATCATTTTGTATTGATGGGCTTGTTCCTTTCTTTAATCATGCTTGAAGACCTCGATAAGGTCCTTCGATCATTGAAATCACTAATCTGTGTTGGTGATTTTTGATTAAATATTTCACGAGAGTTATTGTCATATCCCAAGGCAGTTGAGTATGTAATAGCATACCTAAACATGGTAAGGATAATTAGATTTTTTCTTGTTTTCATAGAAACGACTTATGCCCCTCAAACTATTACACATTTACATCGTCAATGTGTTAATGTGTCCCCACTCCAACAGAGTCTTTGACACACTTTAGGAATTACAATCTTTGATGGGAATGGAACCCTAATAATTCCTTTACAACATCACAATATGAAAATTTTCATTATTTATGGTCAAAATCATGGTTTTTCATAGCCATATTCTCTCAAGGTCCTGCACTGAGATTTTTACATTTGCAAAGTTTCACACAGGTCCCTTGTTACTTCAATGTGGTCGTGAGAAAAATTATTACCTGGAGGCTGGACTATATTTTATTTTAGCAAAGTTCAACCTCATTACAATTTTACCTGTAGGTTTATTTCCTAACTCCTTTAAAGTCTGGATCACAAGTTTACATGGATAAAAATAGGTAAATAGCCTCAATATAAGATCAAGCATTAGATTGGATCATGAATTTAAACTAAGTTATATGAGAGGAAGGCATAGCCAAGAATGAGATAACAACTATTTTTAACTTTCCTTTATAATTCTGATGAATGATCACATCAAAATCAAGTCTGAAAATATCCATACAGAACCATTACTACAGATTATTGATGTTTCACGAAGAATTCCTTCCAGGTCATGTCACGACTCACAACCATCTAAAATTTTTGCATGTTGAAGTCTATATGTCTATATGTGCTAGGGTATTCTTGAGAATCAACCACCCAATCATACTTTCCCCTTTTTTATTGTTAAATAAGCTAACTAATCTGATGAACCCTTGAAGCAATTTGTTGTTACTCTGTTAAGTTAACAGACTTGTTTCTCTATTCAATTGATAATTGGATAATTGATTTATCATAATTACTTTTATTATCAGATTCATACCATAGATTCCTTATAGGAGGTCATTGAAATCATTGCTCTTTGTTGGTGACTTTTTTTAAATATTTTCAAAGAATCTTACTTTATTGCTAGGTTTTAATTTTTGGTTTGTTACTGGTTTTATTATTTCCACTTTGTTTCCTATGGTAAATAGTGTTGGGAGAAAATCAATTTATGCAATGCATTAATTATTTATTATGTTGAGCGCGTAAACATTTTGTAGTGATGGACTTGTTCCTTGATTTAATCATGCTTGAAGATCTAGAAAGTTCCTTTGACCATTGAAATCACTACTCTGTGTTGGTGATCCTTGATTAAATATTTCATGAGTGTCATTTTCATATCCCATGGCAGTTGAGCATGCAATAACATACCTAAACATGGTAAGGATAATTTGTTTTTTTCTTATTTTCATAGAAATGATTTATGGCCCTCAAACTATTACACATTTACATTGTCAATGTGTTAATGTGTCCCCACTCCAACATATTCTTTGACATAGTATTGGTTTTATAGGATTTAATGGGAATGGATCCCTAAGAATTCTTTTACAACGTCGTTTATGCAAAATTGCATTACTTATGGTCAAAATCATGGTTTTTCATAGCCATATTCTCTCAAGGTTCTGCACCAAGATTTGTATATTTGCAAAGTTTCACGCAGGTCCCTTGTCACTTCAATGTGGTCATGTGAAAAAATCTTATATAGAGGCTGGACTATATTTTATTTTAGCAAATTTCAACCTCATTATAGTTTTACCTATAGGTTTATTTCCTAGCTCCTTTAAATCTTGGAGCAGAAGTCTAAGTGGAATAGAATAGGTAAGTAGCCTCTTTAGAAGATCAAGCATTAGAGTGGCTCATGAATTTAAACTAAGTGATATGAGAGGAAGGCATAACCAAGAAGGAGATAACAACTATTTTCAAATTTCCTATATACATCTGATGAATGATCACATCAAAATCAGGTCTGAAAATATCCATGCATAACCATTACTGTAGATTATTGATGCTTCACGAAGAATGCCTTCTAGGTCATGTAACATCCATCTAAAAATTTTGTATGTTGAAGTCTATCTATCTATATGTGTTAGGGTATTCTTTAGAATTGTCCACCCAATCATACTTTCCCCTATTTGAATGTTGAATTAAGCTAACTAATTTGATGAACCTTTGAAGCAAAGTTTATGTTACTTAGTTAAGCTAACAGATTTGCTACTCTATTCAACTGATAATTTGTTTATCATACTTAATTTTATTATTAGGTTCATACAGTAGATTCTTTACGGGAGATCATTGAAATCACTACTCTGTGTTGGTGATTTTTTTTAAATATTTTCAGAGAATCTTACTTTATTGCTAGTTTTTAATTTTTGGTTTTCTATTGATTTTATTATTTCCACTTTGTTTCCTATGGTAAATAGTGTTTGGAGAAAATCAATTTTTTGAATTCATCATTTATTTATTGTGTTGAGCACATAAAGCCTTTTGCAATGATGGACTTTTTCCTTGCTTTAATCATGTTTGAAGATCTATATAAGGTCCTTCGATCATTGAAATCAATACTCTGTGTTGGTTATATTTGATTAAATATTTCATGAGTTTTATTGTTATATCCCACCTCAGTTGAGCATGTAATAACACACCTAGACATGGTAAGGATAATTCGAATTTTTCTTCTTTTCATAGAAACGACTTATGGCCCTCAAACTATTACACATTTACCTCATCAATGTGTTAATGTGTCCCCATCGAGACCTAAATCATTGTATCATCTACTAAGGTTGCCAAGGAGGGATGTGAATTAGAAGCTTGGTACAACCATTGGAAAAATATAGGTGGATTCATGAGTCTTCTTTGCCGTGTCATTGTCCAACAAAGATTGAAAATGTTCCTCAATATTTGTCCCCATTAAATGGCCAAATTCCAATGAAGAGGAGGAACAAATAGAATGTGACAATCTACATAAATTTAATGTCAGAAGGTCTAGCTTATCTTTAAATTCCATGAAGAATACCTTCTCTGGATTGTGAACTTGATGTAACTTATTTGATGAAATTTTCAAGGAATTTTTTGTTACTATGTTAAGCTATCAGACTTTCTTCTCTGTTAACCAATAATTGATTTACCGTACTTTAATTTTATTATCGTGTTAATTTCATGCATTCTTTGTAGGAGATTATTTTCCCCTTGGCATCTACACTTGTTTTGAAAAAAAAATCATCATAAACGATCTTACAGAGTTGCATAAAAGTTTCATTGTCTTTTGCATAAAGCCTTAAGGGATGCCTAAATGTTCTCTACAATAACTAATTGCTTGAACTTTTATTTTAAACCTCAATAGATCAGGCATCACCTTGTATCACTTCGCATAGTCTCTGCAAGACATCAAGTGGCCACGTTAAATAATAGGTTGAGAACCCCAAATCGAGCTTGAAGGGATACTATTAGGTCCCTATAATACTAGTGTATCCCCTTATTGTTATTGTTAGTGTAGCCCCCTTATTATTATTTTTGTGCCCATGTATCCCCCATAATGTTATTACTGCGCCTCATAGAAGCCCACTATTGTTTGTTGTGCCCTTACATTGTTATTTTTATGTCGGCTACGATTATGTTGTGACCCCTGGGACTCCTATATATATAAAGGAGGTTTTTTCATTTGTATAATCCAAGAAGTGTTCATTTATGTAATGTAAAGTAGATTTCTGCCTCGAAGAGGTTGATTTCTAAGTCGTTTATCTATATTTTCTTCTATTTTTTAAGCTAGTTGCATAACATTTGGTATCAGAGCTTGGGATTCTAGGGTTTCACTTCTTCAAAAAGGTCATCGTGGAATTTTTACTATAACTTTTGTTATACGAGGCTTCGGAAGCTGAAATTTTTACCACGTGGAGTCGAAATATTGATGAACCTTGTGTAAAAAGTCCATATCTTCATTCTCTATATTTTCGTAGATATGATCTGCGTAATTTAGGGTTTTTGCAGGCTCCAGAATTTCATCTCAAACAGGTGACCGAAGGAAAATCGTCAAAAATTTCGTTTCAGGAATCAGATTGGAATTCTCTAAAAATTGGCCGAAATAAAACGGAATATAGTTTTTTTTGTATCGATTTTAGAGCCGAAGGTCAAAACGGTGACACTTGGCACACTGTAAAATTTCGCTCTACTAAACGAGTCCATAATTAGGACATTGTGGGATATCGGGCATAACTTTATCTTGAATAATCCAAATTAGGTCATACCTGTGGCATTGGAAAGAAGACTTGGAGGGATACTACAAGACCAAATTTCAAATATTTGGGATCCAAAATCACATAGATACAACAGTTTCTATTTCAAGCTCCTCAAAAGCAAGAAAAATGGTGTGTAAACTTTTTTAAAATTACATAACTTTTGTTTGAAAAATCAGTTTGAAGTGATTCCAAGGGAAAATTGAAGCATTGATATCAATATTGGGTTCTAAAATCCCTCCCAAAAATAATTCCATGCCCATTAAGCCCTCAGAAAACTCTACTATGACACATGAAGAGGAAGAAGTGCGACATGATATATCAAAATTACGGGACCAAGTGTAACAAATTTTTCTCTCACAAAGAGCAACCAAAGAATAACTAAAAGTTGACATGGATGGTTTAAAAGGTGAAATGAATGGTTTAAAATCAGACATGGATGGGTTTAATAAAGACATGGAAGGTTTGAAGGGAGGTTTGACAAAGTTGCTACAAGACAAGCTTCCTAATGGCGAAACTATAGTAGAGGAAACTCATGATGAGAAAAAAATAAATGTTAATCATGATTTCATAGACTCTAACTTTGGATTTAAGACCCACCATATTCCAAAGATCGATATGAGGAAGTTTGATGGCAAGGATCTCGTAACATGGATACTACAGATGGAGCAATATTTTGATCTCCACAATGTGCAAAACACACAGAATGTACGCATTGCAACTTTCTATTTAGAACCAAATACATTTGAATGTTATCAATGGCTTTAATCTCATAAACAAATTTTCACTTGGTCAATTTTTACAGAGGAAATTATAGCACATTATGAGGATACAAAGAGAAACACCTCCTTTATTCAATTGATAAATCTCAAGCAAAAGGGTTCAATGGTGGAACACATTAAGGACTTCCAAAAATTGAATATAACGGTAATTGATATTCCAAAGGAACAAAGGAATGATGTATTCATAGGTAATTTAAAGGATAACATCCAACATGAGGTTCGCCTTTAGGAACTTGATTCATTGAAGAAGACATTCAAGTTGGAAAGAAAAATTGAAAGCAAAATTATGGCAACAAGGAAGCTTACTACTCACAACTATAAAGATGGAAGTGTTCCTATTCCTAGACTTCCACAACCTACAAGGTTGACACCACAAAAATTGGAATAAAAAGGAGAAAAAGTGCTTTGCTACAGTTGTGATAGAAAATATACTATAGGTCATAAGTGTGCCGAGAATAAATTATTTTACATAGATTGTGAAGAGGAGGAAGAAAATGAACAAAAAACTTTAAAAGAAGAGGATATACACTAGGAAAAAACCCTAGAGAAAGAAGAAATGAATCCAACCATATTTTGTAATGAATTGGCAGGAGTTACCACTCCTCAAACTATCAATATAGAAGGACATATCAAGAATAAAAATGTAATAGTATTGATTAATTCAGGTAGTATCCATAATTTTATTCATTATGAGGTAGCCAAGGAATTGAATTTCTTCCTATACCCAACACCAAAGTATCAAATGATGGTTGAAAATGGAGGAACTATAAATTGCTCTGGAAAGTGCCATAATATCAAGCTAACCATGGGGGAATATGTATTGAATAGTCCAATGCTCTCCATTCCAATGGGTGGTGTTGATGTTGTACTAGGAGTCCAATGGTTACAATCTTTGGGGTCGATATCTTTTAATTTTCAAGAACTTTTCTTGAAATTTTTCTGGGAAGGAAAGGAAGTTGAATTATGGGGTATTGCAGGGAAACCGGGAAAGATAATCAGCTCTAATGTCATGAAAAATATTTTGAATAAAGAACAACGAGGCGTAATTGCACAATTATTCTCACTAGAGGTTCAAACATCAAAGTCATATATTTTTCCAGATCTCCAAAAAGTCTTGGACAATCATTCCAAGGTGTTTGAGACTCCTAAAGGCCTCCAACCTATTTATGATCATGATCATGCTATAAATTTTATTCTAGGAAGTGTTCCTCCAAACATCGGGCCTTACATATATCCTTATGGCCAAAAGAGTTATATTGAATGTATGGTTGCAGTAATGCTAGAGGTTGGTATAATTCAACCTAGTCAAAGTTATTTCTCTACTCCAGTAGTATTGGTGCACAATAAGGATGGATCATAGTGTATGTGTATCGATTATAGGGAGCTCAACAAGATCACTATTAAAGATAAATTCCCCATCTGCATCATTGATGAATTATTGGATGAATTACATGGAGCAATTTACTTCACCAAGTTAGATATCATCAAATTAGAATGAAGATTGGAGACATTTCAAAAACAACATTCAAAACTCATGAGGGTCATTATGAATTTTTGGTCATGCCTTTTTTCCTTAATAACGCACCTTCCACATTTCAAGGTTTGATGAATTCCATTTTCAAACCCTTCCTTAGGAAATTTGTGTTAGTATTTTTTGATGATATAATAATCTACATCAAGTCTTGGAAGGATCATGTTCGAAAAGTTGACAGTGTGCTCAAACTATTGGAGGAGAAACAATTATATGCAAAAACCTCCAAATGTTTCTTTGGAATACAGGAGGTGGAATATTTGGGTCATATTGTATCTCATGAGGGTTTTAAGGTAGACCCTAACAAAATTAAATCCATTAAGGAATGGAAACTCCCCACAATCATAAAGCATCTTCGAGGATTTCTGGTATTAACAGGGTATTATCGCAAGTTTTTTAAGAATTATGGGAGAATATCGACACCTATAACATCATTACTGAAGAAAGATACAATTTCTTGGACTCTAGAAGCAACTAAGGCCTTTGAACATATTGTTGGCCTTCGTTTTTTATCTCCTTTTGTTTATGAAAATACACTTTATTTACCATGTTATCCATCCATAAACCATCATATTCACCCTATTTTTCCCAATAAATGCATATCCACGTATTTAAATTAAGTTTTTCAATTCTTGGAATTTTTTATAAAAATTGAATTTTAAGTGCATTTTTGGACCAGATCAGAAATTCCCGTAATAGTTTCATGGTTGTCATATTTGCAGGACACTTGGGCTCGAGCTGGATAAATTTTTAGAGAGCTTGTGAACTAAGATTAAATGTACACATGTTGGTTCATTCAAACCGAGCTTAGACAGGCCCGGTCAAAGGCGGTCAAACATGACCTGTTTTTATAGAGATCCCTAGGAAATAGGTCAAATTTCTTATTTTATGGGATTTTCCAATTTTTGATGGATGAGATGGATGAGATCGACCTGATTAGATAGGATAAGGATATCCATGGCTATAGGAGACATTTTAGATTATTTTGTTCCATATTTTATCTATTTAAGCCCAAGACTTTGAAGGCATTCATATGTAGAAATTGTGTAACTTAACTTTGATATTTCTGAGAATTTGGAGAGTTAATTGAAAGGCCTGTTATATTTCATTTGTTGTTGTTATATGGTGAATTCTTGACTGAATTTTTAGTAGCTGAAAGCACTTTCAGTGTGTGAGGCAAGGGTGGATGGCCCCCACACCGAGCTAAGTGCACTTTCTAGTTATTTTAAGTTGCAGTTTCTGAACTAGTTTGTTTTATGCTTAATTTGTTAATTAGGTATATGTTGATGTTTTATGAGTGCTGATGAATCTAATTCTAAATCCTATTCTACATATGAAAGGACAATCCAATGTTTAAGTTAAACATTCTTTGTATATGATTAAGAGCTAGAGCTAGAATTCATATTTTCCTGTTTTTTAATGATTTTCTGAAGTTCCTGTTTTCTAACAATATTATTAATGATGAATGAATCTGTAATGAAGGACAACCAGGATATATTTATTTAAGAGCCTCTTCAGTTATTGTTTTATGCATCTTGACCTATTTCTCATTAGTGGTTTTGGTTTCTAATTCATCAAGTAGTTTTGTAAGAGAAGGACAAACAAGTTCTCCTAAGTTAGGAGCTTCTTCTGTTGTTGATTACATATTGAATTTAGAAATTATTTAGTTGAAATTTGTATTTGTAATATGAATTTCCTTTATTATTCATAAATCATCTTCTAACTTTATCATAACTGAAACCCATATATCTTGGAGATGCTTCTAAGTCCTACAAGCCCAGATTGATAATAAATACTTATGTTTGATTACCCAGTAAACAACCCAACATTTTTGCGTCGTTGCCGGGGAAGCATATTTCGAAGTGGTCATTAGAAAGATAAAAAAATATATATAAACATCAAAAACAACAGAAACATAGTTTTTCTTTTAAGTTATGTTTCTATATGCCTAGAGATAGAGATAAGAAAGGTAGATTCGTGAAACAAAACCCCCCCAACAACTCATCCATCAACGGGACTAATAACACCAGTTTTAGGAAGACCTAATCTAGAAGAGTTAGAGGTAAAAACAGAGATCAGGACAAAGATTAACTTTGGTTGAAAGACAGATCTTGTTAGCCTTAGAGGTAAAAATAAAAAAATCACCAAAAGAACCTCCTTCCTTAGGGAAACAAAAGGAAACAAGAAAACCAGTTGTTGAACAATTAGAGGAACCTGTCCTTGAAAAAATCAAAGTGGTTGAAGAAACACAAAATCAACCTCATATTGAAACACTACAAATCTTTGAACAAGAAATGATTGACGAAGGAGAAGGATCAAATAGGACAATCATGACTCTTGAACAAAGAATTGAATATGAAAGACAACAAAAGGAATGGAGAAGAAAAAGAGAGGAAGAAAGAAAGAGAGAGGAAGATAGGAGAATAGAAGCACTGAGAAATATAGAAGAAGATGCAAGAAGAGAAAATCAAAACATACAACTACATGATAATGAACAAGAAAATAACAATGATCAGGAAGCTACTTTTGGCTTTCCAATATTAGATGCAAGAGCAATATTAGGAGAAGAAGTGAAAATGAAAAACATTCCACCTTCTGTATTGCCTAAATTTTATGGAACGTCAACAGAAGATCTTGATGCATTCATGTTAGATTTTGATATCTTATGTAGAACTTATGGATACACGAATGATACGCACAAGCTTCAACTCTTTCCTGCTACTCTAAAAGCAGTAGCATTGAAATGGTTTATGGGTTTAGGAGAACATACAATAGCTTCTTGGGATGATATGAAGAAATTTTTTCTTAAAAAGTATCAAGCTTACTGCAGGGCTAGAGACTCAAAAGAAGACATTTTTAGAATGACACAACAAGAAAATGAAAGTTTGGAGGAATATTTGGAAAGATTTCTTTACAATTTGCAAAAATCCAAACAACATTCTCTAAATCCCGATACCATTCGTACAACCTTTCTTCGGGGTATCAGAGATGAATATTTATATATCCTTAATGTGATGGGAAAAAGAGATATCTCCAATTTACCATTTGAAGAAATTGTTGAACTTTGTTAGAAATACTCTAGGGGAAGAGAAAAGGGTGGAAAGAGAGATATTACATCTAGGGCTTCCAAATCTGCAGCAAGTGCAGTAACAAGAAGAGAGATAGGAAGTTTATTAGAAAATTTCAAAACATATCTCTTGAGCACTTTGGGAACACAAGTAGATGTCTTAAAAGCTAAGAAGAAGAAGGAAGAACAAGATGAAATCTTAGCAATCTTCTATCCAAAGTGTAGGAAAAAGCATCCACTTAGGGAATGTCCATTGCAAGTTATACAAGTGTGTGGACTTTGCACAGAAAATCATGCAACAGAAAATTGTCCTAAATTAAAAGAGTTGCAAATGGAAGAAGTGCAAGGGGTAGATTCTCTCGACTATATGGCACTAAGGAGACCTTGGCAGCCAAGGATGCCTCAACAGTTCCCTCAACAAAACCCCCAGAATTTTCAATATCCTCAAAATTCATGGAACACTCCAATGCCATTGCAGGCTTGGCCTCCACAACAATATCAAAACTAACCTGCACAAGGTTGGAGGGGATATGGTTATGGAAACTAGCCACCTCAGCATATGTACCCTCAACAGTATCAATATAAACAACCATACCCTCCACAACCATTTCCTCAATACCAACAATTCCAATAACATTAACCAATGCCATTTCCGCCCCAAAATCAACCAATGTTAACTCAACCTCAGCAGCTTCAGCTGCCTACTAACCAACCACCTCCTAGACCAACACAATTTCTAGCTCAGCCAGTAGCTAATCCAAGTAACAAAGTGTATAGACCAGCATACAATGTGGAAGAGGCAACATATTATCCTACCTATTCTATTCTTCCTATACAATATGTCCACTTAAGGTCTAGGAAGGTGTTACATAAAGATTCTCCTCCAATAATAGAAGAACAAACTGAACAAGGAGAACAAAGTCAACAATCTCAACCAGAACAACAAATTCATAAGGGTAAATCTATTATGACTCAAACTCCACCATATCCAAAGAGGTTAGTACAACAGAAAATCCCAATATCTCTTCTTGAATTTGATATTCTGGATGAATTGAAGAACACATATGTCAAAATTCCTTTATTGCAGGAAATTAAAGATATTTTGATATATGCAAAGACAATAAAGAAATTATGCATCAAGAAATCTAGCAGAAGAAAAAGCGATCCACCTACAATCCAAGTAATTGGAAGTATAACTAGTCTCATGTCTACAAATACAACCATTGAAAAATATGTTGATCTAGGGATCCCTATGGTTACCATTTCGATCAACAAATTTTCAGTGCCAAACACTTAAGTAGACTTGGGAGCAGCTATAATGTTATGACTACAGAGACTATGAAACATTTGAACTTAAACAACATTAGACCTACTACTACAGTTTTAGAACTTGAAGATAGATCTAAAGTTGTACCAGAAGGTATATTAGAAGATATCATTGTCTCACTGGATTCATGGGAGTATCCTGTAGACTTCCTGATTTTGCAGCCAAAAAAAAATCTAGGAGGGCATCCATTAATTTTAGGCAGACCATGGTTAGCCACTGCAGATGCTTACATTGGATGCAGGTCATGAAGTATGATTTTTGCACATCAAGATTAAATAAAACATGTTACATTGTATCCTCTCGCTCAATCTCTTTATTTATTATCATGGTTTGATGGAGAAGAACAACAAGAACTTCAATCTGTTCTTAGTATTAATCAAGTTTATAATTTTAGAGAGGAGGAAGAAAACGATGACATATTAGATCTTTTCATCTCAGAACCAAACATTTCAGAGCAGCTTAGAATAACACAATATGAAGCTGCAAGTCACCTTTTAAATCATTGTTTTCAGAAAAATTGTACTATACAATCACTGCAAAATACATTTGAAAGTATTTTCCCTGTTAACTCAATTGCCAATTCAAAGATGAAAATCATTGAGATCAGTCTTGGGAGAAATTTGAATATCGGTAATAACTTACAATCATCACAAGAGCAAGAGGTAATAGCACTGCTACAAAAATACTCAAAATCTTTTGCCTGGGATTACATAGACATGCGGGGGAATCATCCAAAGACATGTATCCATCACATTTAAACTGATGATCAAATTAAACTTGTAAGGAAAACACAAAGAAGGATGAATCCTATGATGAAGGAAATAGTGAAAGAAGAATTACAGAAACTGTTACAAGTCGGATTTATCTATCCTATTTCTGATAGTCAATGGGTTTCACCCTTAGTTGTGGTACCTAAGAAAAATGGAAAGTGGAGAATTTGTGTAGATTACAGAGAGCTCAATAAGGCTACATTAAAAGATCATTTTCCTTTACCATTTATTAATCAAGTATTAGATTCATTAGCTAGGAAGAAATTCTTTTCATTTCTTGATGGATTTAGTGGGTACAATCAGATAAAGATAGCATTGGAAGACCAAGATAGGACAAAATTTACATGCCCATGGGGAACATATACATACAATGTCTTACCCTTTGGTTTATGTAATGCACCTACTACTTTTCAGAGAGTAGTCCTTGCAATATTGGTTGATCTGATCCATGGGTGTGTAGAGGTCTACATGGATGATTTCACTGTGTATGGCAGAATATTTGAAGATTGTTTACAAAATCTGAATTTTTTTTTGAAAATATGCATAGAGACAAAATTATCACTCAGTAATGAAAAATTATTTATGATGTTAACTAAGGGAATAGTGTTGGGACACCATATTTCTTCTTCAATAATTAAGGTGGACCCAGCAAAAATTCAAGTCATTGTGAATTTAATACCACCCACAACACAAAAAGAAGTAAGAAGTTTCTTGGGTTATGCAGGCTACTATAGGAGATTTATTGAAAATTTCATTAAAATAGCTTTGCCATTATTCAAGTTACTTGCGAAAAATGTGGAATTCCAATGGACAAATAACTGTCAAAATGCATTTGAAAAATTAAAAGAAAAATTGTCAATTGCACCCATTCTTCAGGGACCTAATTGGTCATACCATTTCATATATCAACCGATGCATCTGACACTGTTATAGGAGCATCACTTGGACAGAAAGAGAATCATTTTAATTATGCCATATATTTCATAAGTAAAAACTTAGCACAGGCAAAATTAAACTATACTGTTACAGAGAAATAAATGTTAGTTGTAGTACATGCAGTTAATAAATCTAGACATTACATAACAAGTTATCAAGTATTCATCCACACGGATCATTTGGCCATAAAATACTTAATGAACAAATCAATTACAAATGGCAGAATAAATAGATGGTTGTTATTGATGCAAGAATTCAACATCATTGTACAAGATAGACCAGGTAAGGATAATCAAGTTGCAGACTTTCTTTGAAGGCTTCATTCACCTGGTGATCCAAATCCAATTTCAGATAATCTTCCAGATGAACATCTATTTGCTATAATTATCAAAATTCCATGGTTTGCAAATATAGCCAACTATTTATCATTTGGAATCCTACCATCTCATTACACAAATAAACAGAAACGAAAGGTAATTAGAGAAAGTGCTAGATATAGTTGGGTCAATGGTGACCTATTTTATACTGGTGCTGATCTAATAATAAGAAAATGTGTTAGAGAAGATGAGATTATTGATATTTTGAAAGGATGTCATGACGAGCCATGTGGTGGTCATTTTGCAGACAAGCAGACGGCATACAAAGTGATGAAACTTGGCTACTACTGGTCGGCCATCTTCAAAGACTCCAAGGCCTATGTGAAGAGATGTGACAGTTGCCAAAGAATTGGAAGACTAGTGGCATCAGATGAAATGCCACTAAAGCCACAAGTACTGATTGAACCATTTGAGCAGTGGGTTCTAGACTTTGTGGGACCAATCAACCCTCCATCCGACGGAAAGAAGTACATCCTGGTATGTACAGATTATGTAACTAAGTGGGTGGAGGCAAAGGCAGTAGCACGGGAAATAGAATATACAGTTGTATCTTTTCTATTTGAAGAGATATTTGTAAGGTATGGAGTTCCGTGATAGATTGTAACTGACCAAGGCACACAGTTCACATCAAAGCTTGTTCGAGATCTTACGGAGAAGTACAAGATCAAACATAGAAAATCAACTCCGTAACATCCTCAAGCAAACAGACAAGTGGAATCAACAAACAAAGACCTAGAGAATATCATGACAAACACTGTACAAATGAATAGAAAGGACTGGTTAGAGAAATTGAGAGATGCACTATGGGCATATAGAATAACATGGAAAAACAGAACTGGGTTCAGTCCATATCAGTTGGTGTATGGAAAATAAGTCCTATTACCCATAGAATTTCAAATACTTACATTCAAGTTAGCAGCAGAGTTGGGGATGGAATTATCTAAGTCACAACAAAAAAGAGTCATGGAATTAAATCAACTAGATGAGATACAAAAACAAGCAATAGAGCACACATCTCTTGTGCAAGAACAAAGAATTAAATGCCATGATCGATTCATCAAGAATAAAGTGTTTCAAAAGGGTACTGGGCACTATCGTTCGACTCCAAGTTTAAAGATTTCAAGGCAAAGTTTACAACTCATTGGCTTGGGCCATATGAGATCGAAGAAATATTTGACAATGGAGTTGTAAAGATAAAAACAATTGACGAAGCATCTATTTCATTTGTCGTTAATGGACATACGATTAAAATTTACAATAAGCCTATAAATAAAGAAGACTTTATGTGAAAATTTTCAACAGATACTAATATGGAACTAATGGTATAGCATAGCAATATGCCTTCCATAATTATAGAAGAAGAAGAAGAATTAAAAAAATATATAAAATATAAAAATAAAAATAAAAGAGTTTGGTTGTGAAAATAAAGGAAACTCGCACAATACAAACTCGAATTCATATCGGAAAACCAACTTGTTTTGCCAATATGAATTATGTTTTTGTTTTGATATTACTTCAGTAGGATTTTTGCATATTTACCCACCGAGACATGTAAGACTTGAGGACAAGTCTTAACATCAGTAAGGGGGGAACGTGTAATAAAACTATGTAAATAGTTTGAGCAGCTGAATTAAAGAAGAAATTTGAATTACAAGTAAAAAGGGACCTGACACATCATTGAACATACTATGCATAAGGGACCTGATACATGACTGAAAATATTGAACAGAAGGGACCTGATACATCATTGAACATATGTAGAAGGGACCTAAGATATCATTGAGAATATTATCTAGAAGGGACCTGTATCATATGACAGAAGAAACTTCAAGCATTGTTGAAAATTATTCCAGAAGGGACCTGAAATAATAAAATGTCAGAAGGGACCTGAACTGCATTGCTGAAGAACATGACAGAAGGGACTTGAAATTTCAAAATTAAACCTGTAGAAGGGACCTAAACAACATCATTCTGAATAAATAATCAGATGCAAAGAAAAAATAAGTCTCTACATTTCTACATACTCTGGAAGAACCATCGTTATAAAAAAAAAAACAATGTCAACCATCATTTGACCAAAGGACATCATGGACATCAAACAATTTGTGGGAATACAAGAACAATAAGTGAAGTGTTGCTCTTAAAATTTCAATTTTTAAAAAAATTCTAGAGATTGTTAAAGCTAATTTAGTACTATTTATGCATATTCTACCTACATTTCATCACCTACATTCCTATTCCTATTTATTATTTTACCCATCATATCCATATCCATTATCCTAACCATTTAATAAGCATTCTATAAACCATATATTATTCCTTATCCGTAGCACATTAACCCTACTTTTCTTAAACAAAAAGATCATAAACAAAAGGCTCAATTATCGAACCCTTGTTGGACCTACAAAAAGAAAGCAAAAGGTTAGTTTCATGGTAAACATTTAAGTTTAAAATATGACCATTCCATTGTTCATTTTTTTAAATTAAATAAAGGTCAAAACCTAAGTTAAAATCATATGATAGTGCTTATGCAAATCTCAACATAAAACAAATATGAAAACTACATTATTTGAGAGCGCAATCATATATATGATTACAAGCTAAGGTAATGGGTGGAAATGAAATTATGATACAAACAAAATGAAAATGAAATGAACTAACCTAAGTGTTAAAACGATGTGATGAAATGAACGAAAATATGAAGAGCAATGATACATGTGCAATGGGTTGAACGGAAGTACGATGAGGGATGGTGCATGTTCGATGGGGCATAATGCATTTTGATGGAGAGATGAATGCGAACATGGTGGTCAGCATATGCCATGAATACAAAACGAAGGGTAGGATGTGTAATGAATAGCCGAGAATGTGGATAATGGAGAGTACACCGCAAAGCCAGCCCAACAAGCCAATCAGAAAAGTTGAGCCACAAAGGCATCAGTCAAGCGGTCGACGGATAAGAACGGTCAAACAAATTCAAAATCACAGTGTTGCAAACAGTGTGTAAACTGGTAAGAGAGAGCCTCTGCCATTCTCAGATCTCAGACCACTGAAAAACCGTGTGTTCTTCACCATCATAGCCCTTTGCAGGCTCATTAAGGGAGTGGAATGTCATGCAAACCATCAGCACGCATTCAAGAAACCCTGTGAAGAACAAATTGACAGAGGAAGATGAAGGAGAGCTGTGAAGGAAAAGAGGAAACTAAACACAGCAAAGTGAGCAGAAGATATAGCAATAAGAAGGACAGAGAAATAAGAAGATTTGACTAAGATTTCGAGCCAAGAAATCTGGAAGTTATGTCAATCAAAGCACGTTGTCAAGGTGCAGAGATCCCGTGAAGCATGAGGTAAGAGAAAAACCGGATTTTTCTCGTTAAAAAAATGGTTATTCATATGAACAAATCTCGGGATTTTTGTGTGAACTATGAGTTATAAATGAAGTGCTTCTGCCACTGTTTTAACTTTTCATTACCATACAATGTGTCACTGCCACCATTCACATAAACTCTGCCATCAGTCAGCACGTATTCTTCATTGGTTTAATGAGTGAATATTTGAGATATTAAGGGAGATTTTTTATTGAGATGTCGTTGTTCAAAACACGGAAACTCTAGTCAAACTCAAAGAAATCACGAAGATCACTGCCAGAACAGGTAAATTCAAATTTTCTTCATGTGTGGTTGCATATAAAATCTTCAATTTTGATTTGAATACAAAAAGAGAACAGAGTGTTCGATTTGTAACACACAGTGGCTTCATTTGTTGCATTTTTTAATGGTTTTTGTAAACAAATTTCCATTTACACACACAGTGAGAAATTTTGAACCAAGAGAAAAGATTTATGGTGAATGTTTGCAATGACAGAGATCGAATTATGGGTTAAGAGTCAGTAAAAACATAGTCAAAATATTTTTGCATAACAGAGAGCAAATTTTTGTGAATTTTGAAGACACAATGAACCCATTTTTTATGAGATTTTTGATGAAACAGTGAACCATTATCCAAATTTTCTTGCACACAGTGAGCTTAGGACATTTCAGATTGAATGTATATTGCTTTTGCCTTAGAAGAGAAGGGATTTTGTGTCAAATTGAAGGATAAAAAGGAACTGTGGTATAAAAAATAAAAATAAAAAAATTACACAGTCAACAAAAGACAGAGAATTCTACAATTAGAGGCAGAGGATTTTTTTTATTTTTTTATTTTTGATGAGACAAAGGATCAAATAAGAAGAGTAGATTAATAAAAACATGATTGTTATGTTTTTATAATCTTTTCTACATCAAATATTTGTGTTTGTAGAAGCAGTGTGTTCATTTATTTCAAGAGAACAAAGGATTGGTTTCACTTCCTTGTCAAGGCATCAAAAAGAGGTAAGATTCACTACCATGATGTATATATCGACAGAGATCTAGTGCATGAATTTTTATTTTTCAAAAATGAGAATGATGATAGTAGAGGGATATATTAAATGGTTTTTAGAAAACATGGCAACAAGGATAGAGCCTAAAGACTTTCAGATCGAGGGTTGCATTTTAATGATAAGGGATGGACCTTCTTCCTAGAAAAAAATAGAAAGGGATCCTTTGACAGAACTAAGGGGATTCCTAGAGAATGGTTCAATCAGCCTTGGGCTGAGTTAATATTGATCATCCAAAAATTATTCACCTGTGATAGTAGACACAGCAGAGTGCACCTATAACACATTAGGTTGCTACAACACATCAAGGGAGATGTAAGAATCAACTTGCCATACTTTTTTTATAGAAATTTGATAAGGATGATTGAAAATGTGAAGTCTAAAACCAAACCTAAGGAGGCAAAAATCCATCATCAAGGGCTCATTAAAATCCTTTTTTATTATCAGTTGAGAACTAAGGGTGTGATGTGGAGATATTTCCTAATTCAGAATCAATTTGTAGAACAAGCCATAGAAGACAAATTCAAACTAGTGCAGGAAACAAGGAGTATAATGAATTCACCCCTCTATCCAAGAACAAGATCTAAGAAGCAACAAGAAACAGTCATGATAGAAAGAGAGACATCATTCCTATCCATTCCTAGGAGGCAAATAAGAAAGAATTCAGCAGACATAAGCAGTAAGGAAAGAGAACCAGAAGTGTAAATCATTGAGACATCTACCTTGACCAAATGAGCTAATGAAATTCTTGAAAGATTGCAGAAGGAGATTTATGAAAACCCAGTAGAAATAGACTCATATTTTGACAATGATGAGGTTGAGGCCACTTCAATTTCCAAAGACACCAAGGAAGAAGAAAAAGACCAAAACCTTAGCAGAATCAAAGAATTGACTCATAATTTGGAGGTAAGTAGGATATTGGAGAGGCACTTGAAGAGAGAAAATGAAACATAAAAGAAAAATAATGAAAATTGATCAAATAGAATGGGAGACTCAATGAAGAAGTGGGAAAAATGAAAGAAAAGAATAATATTTTTACCATGCAAGCATTCAGATGGCTTAAGGATAAAAATTCTTGGAAGATCAAATATGAGAAGCAGAAGGTCAAAGCCTCAATCTACAAAGAGGAACAGTACAAAGGTATAGACTATATTTTGCAAGAAACACAGCAGGAAGCTTCAAGGTCAAGTACAGGATTAGCATCAGAACTCAGGCGGTCTAAAAGGAAGAAGCAATCATGAGGACATGCTTGAACATCAGCTTGGGGGAGATGTTGGCCCTCATTTTTTATCTCTTTTTGTTTATGAAAATACACTTTATTTATCATGTTATCCATCCATACACCATCATATTCACCCTATTTTTCCCAATAAATGAATATCCAGGTATTTAAATTAATTTTTTCAATTCTTAGAAGTTTTTATAAAAATTGAATTCTAAGTGCATTTTTGGATAAGCTCATAAATTCCCGTAATAGCTTTATGGTTGTCATATTTTCAGGACACTTGGGCTTGAGCTGGATACATTTCTAGAAATATTGGGAACTAAGATTAAATTTACACCTGTTGGTTCAGTCAAACCGAGCTTAAACAGGCCCAGTCAAAGGCAGTCAAACAGGACCTGTTTTTATGGAGATCCCTAGGAAATAGGTCAAATTTCTTATTTTATGGGATTTTCCAGATTTTGATGGATTAGATGGATGAGCTCGACATGATTAGATAGGATAAGGAGAGCCATGGATATAGGAGACATTTTAGATGATTTTTTTCCATATTTTATCTATTTAAGCCTAAGACTTTGAAGGCATTCATATGTAGAAATTGTGTAACTTAACTTTGATATTTTTGAGACTTTGGAGTTTTAATTGAAAGACCTATTTTATTTCATTGTTGTTGTTATATGGTGAATGCTTGACTGAATTTTTAGTAGCTGAAAGAACTTTCAGTGTGCGAGGCAAGGGTGGAGGGCCCCCACACCGAGCTAAGTGCACTTTCTAGTTATTTTAAGTTGCAGTTTCTGAACTAGTTTGTTTTATGATTAATTTGTTAATCAGATATATGCTGATGTTTTATGAGTGCTAATGAATCTAATTCTAAATCCTATTCTGCATATGAAAGGACAATCTAATGTTTAAGTTAACATTCTTTCTATCTGATTAAGAGCTAGAGCTAGAATTCATATTTTCCTGTTTTTTAATGAATTTTTGAAGTTCCTGTTTTCTAACAATAGTATTAATGATGAATGAATCTGTAATGAAGGACAACCAGGATCTCTTTAGTTATTGTTTCATGCATTTTGATCTATTTCTCATTAGTGGTATGGGTTTCTAATTCATGAAGTAGTTTTGTAAGAGAAGGACAAACAAGTTCTCCTAAGTTAGGAGCTTCTTCTGTTGCTGATTACATAATTGAAATTAGAAATTATTTAGTTTAATTTTATATTTGTAATATGAATTCCCTTTATTATTCATAAATCATCTTCTAACTTGATCATAGTTGAGACCCATATATCTTGGAGATGCTTCTAAGTCCTAGAAGCCTGGATTGATAATAAATACTTGTGTTTGTTTACCTAGTAAACAACCCAACACATATTAAAGAGGCAATGTTCCAAGCAGTACAGGTCTTAGCTATGCCAGACTTCACAAAAACCTTTATTATGCAATGTGATGCCTCATGAAATGGAATTGGTGTGGTTTTAATGCAAGAAGGAAGACCCATTTCTTGTGAAAGTCGTCCAATCAAAGGAAAGTATTTACAGAAACCTATTTATGAGAAGGAAATGTTGGCAATACTACATGCACTAAAGCAATGGCGACCTTACCTAATGGGAAGACACTTAAAGTTAAAAACATATCATGATAACCATAAATACTTTTTGGAACAAATATTGTCTTCAAAAGAACAACAAAAATGGGTTATAAAGATGTTGGGTTATGACCTTGAAATCATCTACAAAAAAGGGAAGCAAAATATTGTTGCAGATGCACTCCCAAGAACGGATGAGGATGTGGAAGCATTGCTTTGTTCCATTTCTATTATCCAACCTGAGTGGATAACCGAGGAAAGGGACGAGTGGAGATTATTATGGAGATTATTTTATAAGAGTTGTGTTTTAATTGTTCAATTTATCTATTACATCACATATCTATCAGACCGATCCTTAATTCTGATCACAAGAATTTTTTTTCTCTGTTGAATGCTCAACAAATGAAGGAGCCTCACAATGAATTGGCGAGAAGTGTTAGTTATTTTAGAGAATATTTGGGCATCCCTAAAGGCTTTATGCAAAAGGTAGTGAAACTTTAATTATGCAACTCTATAAGATCGTTTCTGATGACAATTCTTTCAAAAAAAATGTAGATGCCAAGGGGAAAATGATCTCCTCTAAAGAATCTAAGAAATTAACGTGATAATAAAATTAAAGTATGATAAATCAATTATTGGTTGAACATAGAAGTAAGTCTACTAGCTTAACAAAGTAACAAAAATTCCTTCAAAAATTCATCAAATCAGTTACATCAAGTACACAATCTAGAGAAGGTATGGATCTCCATTAGTTGGAGCTTATCCCAATAAGCTCCACAATAATCTCCATTCATCCCTTGCCTCGGTTATCCACTCAGGTTGGATAATAGAAATGAAATAAATCAATGCTTCCACATCCTCATCCTTTCTAGAGAGTGCATCTGCAACAACATTTTGCATATTACTTATACTTGCATATTGACAAAATCGATAACAATAGAGGAGTCAGGATCGAGTGAAAAAAATTTGAATACTAAGTTGGCAAAGACAACTTCTAAGTTGGAAAAAGTAGGAGACCAAGTGCCATATGTTGATGAGGCTATCATTGGCCAAGGGGCTAGGAAGAGGCTAGTACTGTAGAGCGTTCGCGACCATGAAGGATAGGGAAATTTTAATTAGAATCACATGCGATAAAGAATGATAGGGAGGGAATACAAAAGGCAAGGGTTAACCTAGTTAGAGTTACAGGAAAGCTCAGAAGAGGTAGACTTTAAGGTGGAAAGGGCTAGGCACACAATACAATGAATCAAATCAAGGACACAAACTTGATGCATATGCTTAGAAAAGGAGTTCATCAACAAGAAAACATAGGATACTAGAAATAAAATGATACAACCATACCAATAAAGGGAATATAAACCCAAACAACAACAAAACCAAAGGTAAAAAAACTTTACGATTGGAAATAACATTGAAACAAAGCCTTGTAGAGAATAATTTTACCACCATGCACAGAGTTACCACCACTAAGAGGTCGAACCCTTGAGCACTAAAGGACCCTAACAAGGAGGAACTATGTATATTCACAACGCCAAAGAACCTCAACATGGTTGGCTCTGACTGTCATGCATGCTTTAAAATGTGGACCATTACTAATACTAAGATCCAAAATGTGGAAAGATTGATAATTTAGTATCCTAAAGAAGTAATTAGCTCTGGGAAAAGGATAATTAAACATATATGTGAGTAGGAAGAGCCAAAAATTTGGTGCTTTATGAAATCCCTGGGAGCCATTTAAGTTGCAAGTGGTAATGCCCATGTCAAACCTCTTGTGAAAGCAATGATGTCACAAATACAATGTGAATTATCTCCCAATTATGGTTCTAGCATGGTATGTGACCACATACATATACATATATATATATATTTTTTAATAATCAATATATATATATATATATATATATATATATATATATATATATATATATATATTTTAATAATCAAAATCACTTTATAAAAGTTGGTCCTTTTATCCAATAAAGAAGAAAATATTATACACTAATTTGATATATATATATATAATCTTTTTGTTTGTGGGACAAAGGGACCTACTTTTATGAAGTGATTTAGATTATAAAAATATTAAGAAAAAAATAAAAAATAATATACACACACACACACACACACACACACACATATATATATATATATATATTATTGATCATGGGTTGTAGAGTAGGTGATGATAGGGTGTTAACTTAAGGCACTTAGTGGTGTAAAGTTCACTAGTTCAAAACTCTGCGGGAAAAAAATCAGTCATGCTAAGAGTTGGTGTGGCCTAGGCTAGGCGCAATCCCCAAGTGATTTTGACGGCTTAGATGCCTGTGGGTCCTCGTTACTGAAGCCACAAGTTAGGTGTGTCATTCATGTCAAGACTCATATAACCTACCAATCAAAATCATATGATAAGTAATATTCTAAAAAATAGTGTGTGTGTGTGTGTGTGAGTGTGTGTGTGTGTGTGTGTGTGTCAGTTGGGTTTATTTCAGGTGGTTAGAAGGAATGATTGGATCCTCCCCACCTAGGTTTAATTCTCACTAATAACATGATTAGTTTTGACATAGTGACATAGAAATTTATTGTTGAGCAAGAATAATCTCTCAAAAATGGAACATGTATATTCCCCATATGGAATATAAAGGGAGCAAGATCGTATTCAACCCATTGGGCTACCCAGAATAGTGGACGTACCGTACCAGAAGGAATTTTCCAACTAAATTAGGGGCCCTGCCTAGGGTTGAAAACTCTATTTACGTATCTATCGAGGCTTGTGGAAGGTTGCACTAAGCCAAAGAGTATAGTGGGAGTCCCAGTGACTTAATCCTACGTCTTCTTGGTGATGGACAACAATTCTATTTGGACAAATGACAAGTTTATCAATTCTTACACATATATATAATTTTTTTAATTATATATAAATCTTAAAGTAAATATTATTTATAAAAAATAAAAATAAAAATCTTAACTACAAAATTTCACTAACTTATTTTATTTTTTTAATTTTTAAAAATTTGATTAGATTTACTTTGAAAAAGAGTGAGTTTTTATTTTTATTTTACTGAAACTCAAACTATGAATAAATAATATTAACACATATTTTAAAAGTTAATGTAACCATCATAAAAAGTTTGACTAACTTTTTTTTTCACATTTTTAAAGTTTTGAGTGGATTTAAAAAGTTCTTACTTTTATTATGTCGATAGGCATTATATGGTGAGGTTGGTCTTAGCAACACTGTTCAAGATTCGTCGTCCTCGACACAATCTTGAACATGTGTCATTTCTTTGGAGTTTGCCACGTGTTACTACTGGCACACACAAATGTCCCCAAACCAACAATATTTATTCTTGGTGCAGTGTTTGGAATTGAGAGGAATAATAAGACTTTGTCCTCTGGCCAAAATTTAATATATCTATGTTAGCTCATGCGAAAATCTGAAGGCCCTGCATGGTGTGGAACAACAATTGATATCCTTCGAGGAGTTGGATGACACTAATCACGAGTTTCTAAAGTGCTTGGAAAAGGAAAAACACATTAATTTTATTCAATAAATGTCATGGGATATTAAAACTGGATGGTTTGTATTATTTGAATCTAAAGTTGAGATATGGGACTAGGTCCATGATTTGAATTTTATGATATCACGAATTTACCGCTCACCAAAGACTACGAACGGAGAGGAGGATCAACATAGGAATTTGTACTCTTTTTAGCAACTTGACTTTCAATTTTTTGCCGCAAATTGTACGCTAACTCTTTGAATTATTATATGGTATTTTCTTTTATTTCCACATATGGGATTTTTGGATGTTTTATCACAAAAATCATACTCTTTGAATTATTGTATGGTATTTTCTTTTATTTTTACATATGGTATTTTTAGACGTTTTATCACAAAAAAAACATAGTGTTTGATCATTCTCAACTAAAATTAATTTTCTTTTATTTGATCTCAACGAATATTATTTTTGTTATTAAAGAAAAATTTTTTTAACTAGGCTAGTGTTTTTCTTTAAAGTTGAAGAGGAGTTAGGTAGCTATAAAGGAAAACATATTATGTCATATAGATAATTGCATAATATGTTTTTTCCTATAACTTTTTGGATTTTATGTGATAATTTTTCGGATATGGTTGAGATAATTATCTATGATTTTAAAATAGTTGTGTGGTAATTTTTTATCTTTATACTTTGCAAGAAATCCATAAAAAATTAAATTCCTTAAAAATAGTTCATGCTTAGGCATATACAATATTTACCATCAGTTACTTCCCATCGTAGTTTAAACAAGTCTTTACATAAAAAAAATGGATGGAAATAAGCTGTAAATAAATATACTTATCAAGAATTACTTCCCACCATTATTTATGTTTTCCTCACCACTTGTGTAGGATTAAAATTGTAAATGTGTAGACTTACTAATGGTTACTACCCACCACAGTTATGTGATCCACTTCACATTTCAATTTATGAGTTCCTCTCAAAGAAAGACTATAATATTCAATTTTTCTATTAACCACTATTAAATTAAAATGGACGAGTTATAATGTTTATGCAATTTTTTTGGAGCATAATTTCTAAGTTGAGTGGCATGTACTAACCTACACTACACCACTTGTTTTAAATGAATTGTTATTTTTACATTCAAAAAATTTACATATAATCAAAATTTAACCTTTCCCTGCCTCCACCTTAGTTGCTCCCAAGTAATCCAAAATATAAAACATAACAACAAGCCCTCGCTCATGATATCTTTCATCAAAATGATTCTTCCACAAAGATTCATATCAAGATAACTCTACCCACTCGTCAACAAAAATTAGGAATAATGGAGTAAGTATAAGATTCAATGTAATCTCCAAGAAATCAACAACCGCTAATGAATTTACAATCTATCATATTGAATGTCAGCTACTCATCATCTCCTCATCTCCTCCATGGTGTAAACACGTAGGGCGTTGCTTATAGACTTTAGAGGCGGTAATGGCCCGAATGATTCCTGAATCAACATATATATATATATATATATATATATATATATATATATATATATATATATATATATATATATATATATATATATATATATATAGTCGAATCTAAACATTCTAGTGGCACTTTTCAAGCCAACAAATTTAGTGGGGAATTGTGAAGATATTTTAAATATTTTGAATTCATTTAAAAAAATAATTTAAATAAAAAATTATAATATTAATTTTTTTGTTTTTCAAATCTTCATCTTTATTATTTACATTGGGTTTTTTATAGTTTAAATTATGTTTTTGATTGCATTTATGAATTCAACACCTTTAAAATTATTGGTCACTCATTTGTGGAGAGTTCACAACTCAAATTTGTAATTATATAAAATCCTTAGCAGCAATTCTGACCCCAAAAAATGCATGAAAACCTTCCAAAACATCTAAGAGATAGAGTCTGCCCCACCAAATCCATAAAATACATAACATCCAAATTGAAGATTTCAAACCCTATCATCCATGCTTATTTGAAAGTCATATCACTAAACGACATGTTATCCAAAGCAACCAAAGTTTTCGGAAATAAACATTACACATAATTTGCACACGACGATGTGGCATATCTCAATAGATGATGCTAGGTGCGAATATTGGTTAAGTTAAGCATAGTAGATCCCACTTGTAGCATCTACCACATGTAAGACAAATTCCATTCTATTAGCAAAGGTACTTGTCAACTAAAACAATTTAATTTGTGTATTGTCTTTTTTTTCCACACACAACCCTCTATTTTACCAATTCCTTCCCATTCCTCGCACCCCTCGCCCACTAATTCCTCGCACATTCCACGTGCACATCCTTGTTTCTTGCAACGCTACCTCTTACCCACTCTACATGCATCTACACTTCTATCGGCATGTCTTTGCACCCTTTTGGTGCAAATACTAGTTTTAGTATAACTCGATGGCTATTCACTAGGGTCGTTCAACCCATATCTTTTTTAAAAAGAAAGAATCATCTTTACGCTTTGTAAAATGTAAGGCGCCATCATAGGGTTCTATATATACTTTTAAAATGATAATAGTATAGTGTTATATATATATATATATATACATATATTACTATTTTTTTAAATTTCTCTTAGTGATGATGATAATTACATTCACTAAAATTAATATGGACTATCATACCTTAAGAAAGTAAGGGATTAATTGAGATTCTTTAACATTTTATTTCTATTCTTGAAAAGAAGTGAGAGAAGTATTCCCAGATCACCATAGTGATGCTGACTTAACAAGTCAAGAAGGTTGGTAGTATGACAAATATTTTGAAATTTAGAACGGACATGAGTTAAACTAGACAATCCAAGAGAAAGTGCTTTTCATCTTCAAATCTCTTAGTATCACATAAGTGACAAACTCTTCCATCCCATGGTGTTTTCGAATTGACCAATGTTCAGTTTCACTTTGAAGCTCATGAGAATTAGTTCTTATCTTAGCAATGTTCATTTTCTTCTTGACACTAGTCAAGACAGATAGATAATTCTCGTTTTCAAGATTTTGGTTGATCACCTCCTTATAATATCATAGTTTCCCTTTTCCCTATAACTCTTTATTGCCCCACAACTTATCCTTAAATTTGGAAGTAGTAATATTTTTAATATTATCCTTTGTTTCAAGATGATCTCCTCCTTTATCCCCCAACGGTCTACCCAAGAGTTGGCATCCTCATGCCATCCTCACTTGAGCCAAAGCTGGGGATTTTTGTTAGAGTTAGAAGCAATTTTGGGAAACCTCTTGGTGTCCATGTTGAATAAATTCTTCTTATACATGATACCTAGTCATAACCATGCTTTGAATTGGAGAAAGGATAACTCTAATCGAGGATAGGGTAGGGAACATTTCCTTTAATCTTGAGGTTGTAGGTTATAAATTGTTTTTGGATTTTCTTAATCTCCCTCCATTACTCTCTAGATATATTACAACCCCATACTATATATATATATATATATACATATATATATATATACATATATATATATATAAGAAAATATATTCAAAACAACTATTTTTTATAAGTTACAATAATCTCTACCCAAAATATGTAAAAAAATTTCAGTAATTTATTTTTAATTTTTAATATTATAAGTAGGTTTACTAATTTTTATTTCAATAAAATGATTTATTTTTATTTTTTTCAGGATATTTTTTTGGTCAATTTTTTCTCAAAATCGATAAATATTTTTAAAACCATAATTTTAAGTTGTTTAATTTGTAAATATCAAGTGCCTTAGGCATTTTTAGGGTGCTAAATTCATTTACGCATTCAAAAGTGCATTTTAAACAACAAGAAATCAAAGGAACTGCAAGCTTGAGCTTGGGCTCAAGGCTGTGAAGAGGAGGCGACATGACTATCCATTAGAGAAAAGGTAGTGGTTCGACCATGTGTGCCACCCGTACTTTTAGGAACCAACTTGCAACGAGGCATATTGAAAAAATGGAAAACAACATAGGAGTCAAGATCAAGTGAAAACACTTTGAATAATGAGTTAGCAAAGACAACTTCCAAGTTGGAAAAAGTAGGAGACTGAGTGGAAAAATGGCATATGTCAATGAGAATATCACTGCCCAAGGGGCTAGGAAGAGGCTAGTACTATAGAGTGTTCACAGCCATGAAGGATATGAAAATTTTAGTTAGAATGGCAGGTGATAAAGAGTGACAGGGAGGGCATATGGACAGGCAAGGGTTCACCCAACTAGAGTTATAGGAAGCCCAAAAGAGGTAGACTTTTAGGTGGAAAGGGATATGCACACTATGAAATGAATTAAATCAAGGCACAAACTCGAAGCATATCATTAGAAAAGGAGTTTTTTCAACAAGACAACATAGGATACCAGAAATAGAATGATACAATGATACCTTGAAAGGAAATACAAACCCAAGCATCAACAAAAGCAAAGGAAAAAGGAAAATTTGTGATGAGCCTACAACAATAAAAAAAAGCCTTGCAGAGAAGAATGTTACTACCATGCCCAAAGTGACCACCACTAAGAGGTTGAACCCTTGAGCTTTAAAAGATCTTGACAAGGAGGAACTGTGTATAATCACAATGCCAAAAAAACTCATCCTGGTTACCTCTGGCTACTGTGCATGCTTTAAATTATGGGTCGTTACCAATACCGAGATCCCAAATGTGGATATTTATAATTTAGTATCCAAAAGGAGGAATTAGCCATGGGCAAAGGATAATTAAATAGATATGTGAGTCGAAAGAGAAAAAAATGTGGTGCTTTATGAAATTCCTGAGAGCCATTTAAGTTGCAAGTGGTAATCCCCATGGTAAGCCTCTTGTGTGTGCAATGGTGTCACAAACACAATGCGAAATATCTCCAAATTATGATTTGGGCATGGTATGTGACCACAATAAGCTCCAACTAGTCTCACTTGTACTCTCCCCTACCTCGCTTTTGCTGGAATTATGTTTCCCCTCATGCATATCATCTGCTACTACATTTGAAGTGACATGTATACATGCATTGCGACAAGTGTGGGATGCACTACACCCTCCTTTTAATTACCTCACCATCATATCAAGGCAAAGGTGTTAGGCCTGCTCCTAGATACCCTCCCTAGAGAATTAAGTTAATTTATTTTAAAATGTAAAAATTCTTACTTCTCTTTTAACATAATTTAAAGTATACATATATAATTTTTTTTAATATTTTAATAATCAAAATCACTATATATATTATCTCTCCCACCCTAATTAAAAAAATATTATAAATCATTTTATACATATTATCTATATTATCTTACTAAAGTAAAAGTAAGAACTCTTACTTTAAATCCACTCATAACTTTAAAAATGAGGGAAAATGAAATAAGTTTGTGAATTCTTTTTATGATATTTAGTTAAAAATTCACACAATTTAAAAAATTAATATATATCAATTTTTTTAATATTTTGTTGAAAATTTATATAATTAAAAAAATGATATATATCTAGTTTATTAAAATATTCTTATGGCATGGTTTGGGTTACTCCGATTTAAAAATGAGGGTAAATGAAATAAGTTAGTGTAACTTTTTATGATATTTAAGTAAAAATTCATATAAGTAAATAATTTTTTTATATAATATTTTATTGAAAATTTATATAATTAAAAATTTTAGTGTTATATATATAAAAAGGCAAGTTGAGAGGATATGATATGTATATTATTTTCCAAAGCATATATATATATATATCCTATATATAACATTTTTTAATTATATATATGCTATGTATATTATTTTCCAAAGCATATATATAATTAAAAAATGTTATATATAGGATATATATATATGCTTTGGAAAATAATATACATATCATATCCTCTCAACTTGCTTTTTTATATATATAACACTAAAATTTTTAATTATATAAATTTTCAATAAAATATTATATAAAAAAAATATTTACTTATATGAATTTTTACTTAAACATCATAAAAAGTTACACTAACTTATTTCATTTACCCTCATTTTTAAATCGGAGTAACCCAAACCATGCCATAAGAATATTTTAATAAACTAGATATATATCATTTTTTTAATTATATAAATTTTCAACAAAATATTAAAAAAATTGATATATATTAATTTTTTAAATTGTGTGAATTTTTAACTAAATATCATAAAAGAATTCACAAACTTATTTCATTTTCCCTCATTTTTAAAGTTATGAGTGGATTTAAAGTAAGAGTTCTTACTTTTACTTTAGTATAACTCAGTGGCTATTCACTATACCGGCCCACCCTTCTCTCAAATAAGAAAGGATCATCTTTACGCGGAACACCTTTACGCTTTGTAAAATATAAGTTGCTATCTTAGGGTTGTATATATATTTTAAATATGATAAAAGTAATTAATGTAAATAAGTAATAATAATAATTTGTTAGTGAATATTAATAAAAAATTATTATTTTTTTTCAAAATTTCAATTTTTTTTTAAGTGATAATGATGATTAAGTTTCACTAACATCAATATTGAATATCAGATTTTAGGAAGGTAATAGATTAGTGATTACTCCAAAAAAGTGTAAAGGTACGTCAATAGGATTGTTAAATTGGAAAAAGCTCATAACAAGCATAAATCACTTGAAAATCGGGCCAAATATGTCATACTATAGCTGAAAGCTTTGTATATTTGGAAAGGAGAAGGTCACACATACAAAAGACAAGTGAGTACAATTCAAATTTAAGCTATGGAGGTAACATATTTCTCTACTAAATGCGCCTTCATTTTCTTGCAAGTAGAGACTGAGCACTTCTCGCCGATTCATTGTGAGGCTCCTTCATTTATTGAGCATTCAAAAGAGCAAGAAAATTCTTGTGATCGGAATTAATGATTGGTCTAATAGATCTGTGATGCAATAGATAAATTGAACAATTAAAACATGACTCTTATAAAATGTACTCACCACAAATATGACCGGCTAGTAGGGCCTAGAGCCACTAAGATATTCAGGACTCTTATAATATAAAGACATAACAAATATGACCATCTAGTAGAGCCTCTAAATTATTGGCTAAGTACGATGTTTATGGAAATCATAATCCATGATTATTAATGAGAAACTGGGTGCAAGTTTTGCATCATTGCTAATGAACGAGATATAAAACATTTGTTGCAAATCATTTCATGTTGAAACGTGCATTCGAGATGGGTGGGAACCCCAGATCGAGCTTGAAGGGATACCACCCATCTGGAAGGCAATTTTCAACATGAAATTATTTGCACCAAATGTTTTATATCTCGTTCATTAGCAGTGATACAAAACTTGCACCCAGTTTCTCATTAATAATCATGGATTATGATTTCCATAAACATTGTACTTAGCCAATAAGAGTCATGAATAGCTTAGTAGCTCTAGGCCCTACTAGCTGGTCATATTTGTGGTGAGTACATTTTATAGGAGTCGTGTTTTAATTGTTCAATTTATCTATTGCATCACAGATCTATCATACCAATCCTTAATTCTGATCACAAGAATTTTCTTACTATGTTGAATGCTCAACAAACGAATGAGCCTCACAATGAATTGGCAAGAAGTGCTCAGTCTCTACTTGCAAGAAAATGAAGTCATATTTAGTAGAGAAATATGTTACCTCTATTGTTTAAATTTGAATTGTACTCACTTGTCTTTTATCTGTGTGACCTTCCCCTTTCGAAATGTGCAAAGCTTTCAGCTATAGTATGGCATATTTGGCTCGGTTTTCAAGTTATTTATGCTTGTTATGAACTTTTTCCAATTTAACAATCCTATCAGCGTACCTTTACACCTTTTTGAAGTAATTGCTAGTCTATTATCTTCTTAAGATCTCATAGTCCATATTGATTTTCATCATTTTTTTTTGTTAATTTCGTAGAGCCTTACCATTTTCTATTTATCAAAAAAGGAGCATATTGTTATACATATCCATAAGCAATTAGTGGCCTCAACCTGCCCGAAGTAAACCAAGTTTGTTGGCCACTTTAATGAGTTAAAAGCCAACCAGTATTGGAACTCTTTCTTCCTTCTACTTGCCGTTATATCTACTTTACTATGTCCATCAAAATTTAACAAAAAACAGTAAAAACATGCCGCAAAATTCATTGAAAACTATTAATATCTAGTGTCATCCATCATCCATCAGAAGAGTCGATTGGAGCCGAGTCCTTTGCAGTAGAACCTGGCATATCTACTTGCTACATAGCTTGAAGCTGACATTCAATTCTGCCAATTCTGGTCGTTGCATGGTACTGAAATACTCTGATTTGTTGAATTTCCTGTTTGATTTCTTGCAATACTGAAACCACATTTGAGTTTCCTTCCATTTCATACATACTAGTCATAACCTTCGCCAAACACATTTGAAAAACTAAATCATCATTATCCCTTTATTAAAAACAGATAAATTAATTAATTAATATTATTAAAAATTTTGAAAATATAATAATAATTTTTTTATAATATTCATTAACAAATTATTATTATTACTTAATTACATTAAGTACTTTTATCATATTTAAAATATATATACAACCCTAAGATGGCAACTTATATTTTACAAAGCGTAAAGATGATCCGTGTAAAGATGATCCTTTCTATTTTGAGAGAAGGGTGGGCCAGTATAGTGAATAGCCACTCAGTTATACTAATATAAAAAGTAAGAACTTTTACTTTAAATCCACTCATAACTTTAAAAATGAGGGAAAATGAAATAAGTTTTACTTTAAATCCACTCATAACTTTAAAAATGAGGGAAAATGAAATAAGTTAGTGAAATTTTTCATGATATTTAGTTAAAAATTCACACAATTTAATATATATATATTTATTGTTTATTTAATGTTTTTATGAAAATATATATATATATAATTTTTAAAAGAGATTGTTTGTTTAAATATTTTTATAGTACGGTTTGGGTTACATTTAAAAAAAAATTCTTGCTTCTTGTTCTTTTCTTTTAAAGTAGATCCACTTCGAATTTAAAATGAGGGTAAATGAAATAAAATAGTGAAAAATTTTATGATATTTAACTAAAAACTTATATAACTAAATATATATGTATATAGTTTTTTATATAATATTTTATTGAAAAATTATATAATTAAAAATTGTTTGTGTTATATATATATAAGAGAGTAAGATAAAGAGAAATGATAGATATATAATATTCTCATCTTTATCCTATAATATATATATATATATATATATATATATATATATATATATATATATATATATATATAATTCTAAAAATGTTATATATATATATATATATATATATATATATATATATATAATTCTAAAAATGTTATATATATATATATAATATTTTCTTTAATCAGGGTGGAGGAGATAATATGTATAAAATAATTTATAATGTTTTTTTAATTAAAATGGGAGAGATAAATGTATAAAGTGATTTTGATTATTAAAATATTAAAAAATTATATATGTATACTTTAAATTATGCTAAAAAAAAAGTAAGAGTTCTCACATTTTAAAATAAATTAACTCAATCCCCCATGGAGGGTATCTAGGAGTAGGCTTAACACCTCTGCCTTGATATGATGGTGAGGCAATTAAAAGGAGGGTGTAGTGCACCCCACACTTGTCGCAGTGCATGTATACATGTCACTTCAAATGTAGTAGTAGATGATATGCATGAGGGAAAACATTATTCCAGCAAAAGCGAGGTAGGGGAGAGTACAAGTGAGATTTGTTGGAGCTTATTGTGGTCACATACCATGCGCAAATCATAATTTGGAGATATTTTGCATTGTGTTTGTAACACCATTGCACACACAAGAAGCTTGCCATGGGGATTACCACTTGCAACTTAAATGGCTCTCAGGAATTTCATAAAGTGCCACATTTTTTGTTCTTCTGACTCACATATCTATTTAATTATCCTTTTCCCATGGTTAATTCTTTCTTTTGGATACTAAATTATAAATATCTCCACATTTGGGATCTCGGTATTGGTAATGACCCATAATTTAAAGCATGCACAGTAGCCAGAGGTAACCATGATGAGGTTTTTTTGGCATTGTGATTATACACAGTTCCTCCTTGTCAAGGTCCTTTAGAGCTCAAGGGTTTAGCCTCTTAGTGGTGGTCACTCTGGGCATGGTAGTAACATTCTCCTCTGCAAGGCTTTGTTTCATTGTTGTAGGCTCATCACAAATTTTCTTTTTACTTTTCTTTTGTTGATGTTTGGGTTTGTATTTCCTTTCTTGGTATCATTTTATCATTCTATTTCTGGTATTCTATGTTGTCTTGTTGAAAAACTCCTTTTCTAATGAGATGCATTGAGTTTGTGCCTTGATTTAATTCATTGCATAGTGTGACTATCCCTTTCCACCTCAAAGTCTACCTCTTTTGGGCTTTCCTCGAACTCTAGTTGGGTGAGCCCTTGCTTGTCCATATTCCCTCCCTGTCACTCTTTATCACCCGCCATTCTATCTAAAAATTTCATATCATTCATGGTTGTGAACGCTACGTAGTACTAGCCTCCTCCTAGCCCCTTGGCCAGTGATATTCTCATTGACATATGTCATTTTGCCACTCTGTCTCCTACTTTTTCCACATTGGAATTTGTCTTTTCCAACTTAGTACTCAAAGTGTTTTCACCTGATCTTGACTCCTATGTTGTTTTCCATTTTGTCAATATGCCTCGTTGCAAGTTGGTTCCTGGAAGTAGGGGTGGCACACATGGTCGAAACACTACCTTTTCTCTAATGGATAGTCATGTCGCCTCCTCTTCACTGCCTTGAGCCCAAGCTTAATCTTGCAGCTCCTTTGATTTATTGTTGTTTAAAATACACTTTTGAATGCATAAATGAATTTAGCACCCTAAAAATGCCTAAGGCACTTGATATTTGCAAATTAAAAAACTTAAACGTATGGTTTTTAAAAATATTTATCGATTTTGAGTACAAATTGACGAAAAAAATGCCTTGAAAAAATAAATAAATAAATCATTTTATTAAAAAATATACTAAACCCACTTATAATATTAAAAATTAAAAAATTACTGAAACTTTCTTACATATTTTGGGTAGAGATTAATGTAAATTATAAAAAATAGTTGTTTTGAATATATTTTCTTATATATATATATATATATACATAGTATGGGGTTGTAATATATCTAGAGAGTAATGGAGGTTTATTAAGCAAATCCAAAAACAATTTATAGCCTATGACCTCAAGATTAAAGGAAATGTTCCTTGCCCTATCCTCGATTAAAGTTATCCTTTCTCCAATTAAAAGCATGGTTATGACTAGGTATCATGTATAAGAAGAAGTTATTCAACATGGACGCCAAGATGTTTCCCAAAATTGCTTCTAACTCTAACCAAAACCCCCAACTTTGGCTCAAGTGAGAATGGCATGAGGATGCCCACTCTTGGCTAGACCATTGGGGGATAAAGGAGGAGATCATCTTGAAACAAAGGATAATATTAGAAATATTACTACTTCCAAATTTAAGGATAAGTTGTGGGGCAATAAAGAGTTATAGGGAAAAGGGAAACTGTGATATTATAAGGAGGTGATCAACCAAAATCTTGAAAACCAGAATTATCTATATGTCTTGAATAGTGTCAAGAAGAAAATGAACATTTCTAAGATAAGAACTAATTCTCATGAGCTTCAAAGTGAAACTGGACATTGGTCAATTCCTAAAACACCATGGGATGGAAAAGTTTGTCACTTATGTGATACTAAGAGAGTTGAAGATGAAAAGCACTTTCTCTTAGATTGTCTAGTTTTACTCATGTCCGTTCTAAATTTCAAAATATTTGTCATACTACCAACTTGCTTGACTTGTTCAGTGAGCATAACTATGGTGATCTGGGAATAATTCTCTCACTTCTTTTCGAGAATAGAAATAAAATGTTAACAAATCTCAATTAATCCCTTACTTTCTTAAGGTATGATAGTCCATATTAATTTTAGTGGATGTTAATCATCATCGTCACTAAAAGAAAAACAATAATATTATTTTTAAAATTAAATTATTTAGAAATTTTAAAAAATAGTAAAATATATTTAGAACCCTATGATGGCACTATACATTTTACAAAGTGTAAAGATGATTCTTTCTTTATTTTTTAAAAAGATATGGGTTGGACGACCCTAATGAATAGCCACCGAGTTATTCTAAAACTAGCATTTGCACCAAAAGGGTACAAAGACATGTCGATAGAAATGTAGATGAATTTAGAGTGGGGAAGAGGTAACATTACAATGTGCACATGGAAGGCACAAGGAATTAGTGGGCGAGGAGTGCTAGGAATGGGAAGGAATTGGTAAAATAGAGGGTTGTGTGTGGAAAAAAAATAAGAAAATTAAATTGTTTTAGTTGACAAGTACATTTGCTAATAGAATGGAATTTGTCTTACATGTGGTAGATACTACAAGTAGGATCTACTCAGCGTAGCTTAACCAAGATTTGCACCTAGCATCATCTATTGAGATATGCCACATCGTTGTGTACAAATTATGTGTAATGTTTGTTTCCAAAAAATTTGGTTGCTTTGGATAACATGTAGTTTAGTGATATGACTTTCAAATAAGAATGGATGTTAGGGTTTGAAATCTTCAATTTGGTTGTGGATTTGGTGGGGCTGACTCTATCTGTTAGATGTTTTGGAATGTTTTCTTGCATTTTTTTGGGTCAGAATTGCTCACAAGGATTTTATAAAATTACAAATTTGAGTTGTGAACTCTCCACAAATGAGCGACCAATAATTTTAAAGGTGTTGAATTCATATATGCAATCAAAAACCTAATTTAAACTATCAAAAACTCAATTTAAATAATCAAGATAAAGATTTGAAAAACAAAAAATTTAATATTATATTTTTTTATTTAAATTAATTTTTTAAATGAATTCAAAACATTGAAAATATCTTCACAATTCCCTACTGAATTTTTGGCTTTAAAAGTGCCACGTATAATATTTAGATTCAGCAATGAATATGTATATGTATATGTATATGTATATGTATATGTATATATCTATATATATATATATATATATATATATATATATATATATATATATATATATATATATATATATATATATATATATATATATATATATATATATAAGTTGATTCATGAATCATTCGGGCCATTACCGCCTCTAAAGTCTATAGGAAACACCCTATGTGTTTACACCATGGAGAAGATGAGCAGATGATGAGTAGCTGACATGAACTATTTAGTCAATATGATAGATAGTAAATTTAGTGGTGGTTGTTGATTTCCCGAAGATTACATTGAATCTTATACTTACTCCATTATTCCTAATTTGTGTTGGCAAGTGGCCAGAGTTATCTGCTATTAATTTGATTGCTTAGTACTTCCAAATTCATTTAATGCTTGGATGAAGATGTAGGGATTCATAGTTCTGAAATAATTTTTCCTGTTACAAGTTTTGAGCTCTTCCATACAATTTTAATCTCTTGATATGAATCTTTGTGGAAGAATCATTTTGCTTAAAGATGTCATGAGCGAGGGCTTGTTGTTATGTTTTATATTTTGGATTACTTCGGGAGAAACTAAGGTGGGCGGGAAAAGGTTAAATTTTGATTATATGTAATTTTTTTGAATGTAAAAGTAACAATTCATTTAAAGCAAATGGTGTAGTGTAGGTTGGTACGTGCCACTCAACTTAGAAATTTTTCTCTAAAAAAATTTCATAAACATTATAACATGTCCATGCTAATTTAATAGTGGTTAATAGGAAAATTGAATATCATAGTCTTTCTTTTGGAGGAACTCATAAATTGAAATGTGAAGTGGATCACATAATTGTGGTGGGTAGTAACCATTAGTAAGTCTACACATTTAAAAATTTAATGCTACACAAGTGGTGAGGAAAACATAAATAATGGTGGGAAGTAACTCTTGATAAGTATATTTATTTACATCTTATTTCCATCCATTTGTTTTATGCAAAGACTTGTTTAAATTATGATGGGAAGTAACTGATGGTAAATATTGTATTTGCCTAAGCATGAACTATTTTAAGGAATTTAATTTTTTATGGTTTTCTTGCCAAGCATAAGGATAAAAAATCACCACACAAATATTTAAAAATCATAGATGAATATCTCGACCATATCCAAAAAATTATCACATAAAATCCATTTGTAGGAAAAACATATGATGCAGTTATCTATATGAAATTATATGGTTTCCTTTATAGCTACCTAACTCCTCTTCAACTTTAAAGAAAAACACTAGCCTAGTTTTTTTTTTTTAACAAAAATAATATTGGTTGAGAATGATCAAACAGTATGCTTTCTTGTGATCAAACAAAAAATAATTTTGGTTGAGAATGATTGAACAATATGTTTTTTTTGGTGATAAAATGTCTAAAAATCCCATATGTAAAAATAAAAGAAAATACCATACAATTATTCGAAGAGTAGGTTTTTTTGTGATAAAATGTCCAAAAATCCCATATGTGGAAATAAAAGAAAATACCATATAATAATTCAAAGAGTTAGCGTACACTTTGCCACAAAAAATTGAAAGTCAAGTTGCTAAAAAGAGTACAAATTCCGATATTGGTCCTTCTTGGTCCTCCTTCTCTCTGTTCGTAGTCTTTGGTGAGAATTCAAATCTTGGTCCTAGTCCCATATCTCAACTTTAGATTCGAATAATACAAACCATCCAGTTTTAATATCCCATGACATTTACTAAAATAAATTAATGTGTTTTTCCTTTGCCAAGCACTTTAGGAGCTCAGTTTTAATATCCCATGACATTTATTGAATTAAATTAATGCGTTTTTCCTTTTCCAAGCACTTTAGGAGCTCATGATCAGTGTCATCCAACTCCTCGAAGGATATCAATTGTTTTTCCACACCATGCAGCGCCTTCAAATTTTGGCATGAGCTAAGATAGAGATATTGAAGTTTAGCCAGAGGACAAAGCCTTACTATTCCTTTCAATTCCAAACACTGCACCAAAGAATAGATATTAATGGTTTGGGAAAACATATTTGTGAAACAATACCTCGGGCATTTATGTGTGTTCTAGTAGTAACAACTTGAGCTGAGGTATGTGTTTGTCATCTAAGAAGTACAATTCTCCCTCAACCTTTTTAAATGGAAGTTCCCGCAACAAATAATCTTTAAATGCAAAACAATATCTTCCTTCTTTGTCAAGGAAACTATAACAACGATGAACCAGATCCAGAATAAAGAGATATACATTGATTGGCTTGATAAATGAATGGAAATTAAATTAGAATTCAGAACAATATCCTCCGCATTTGTACAGAAACTGCAGTAGAGTAGAATGAATCAGTGGCGCGGTTTCGTCCATCTGGTGAAAAGAAAACAGAGCCATATTTATAAACTGTTGATGTTGGAAACTTGACAAGTCCATGTATTCTAGTAATCGCGTAACAATATTTGGTGTAATTCTGGTGTTTGAAGTTGAAATTCGATTAATATCCACTTATTGACTTGGGCGATTTGACAGATCTCTTGGAACAGGTGGCAAAATCCAAAGACGGGACACATGTTCAAGATTGCGTCGAGGATGACGAATCTTGAACAGTGTTACCAAGACCAACCTCACCATATAATGCCTATCAACATAATAAAAGTAAGAACTCTTTAAATCCACTCAAAACTTTAAAAATGTGAAAAAAAAGAAGTTAGTGAAACCTTTTATGATGGTTACATTAACTTTTAAAATATGTGTAAATATTCTTTATTGATAGTTTGATTTGCACTAAAAGAAAAATCAAAACTCACCCTTTTTTAAAGTAAATCCACTCAAAATTTTTAAAATAAAATAAAATAAAAAGTTAGTGAGATTTTGTAGTTAAGACATTTTTTATTATATTTAGTATAAGATTTATATATAATTAAAAAAGTGTGTGTGTGTGTGTGTGTGTGAATTGATAAACTCGTCATTTGTCCTACTAGACTTGTTTTCCATCACCAAGGAGACCTAGGATTAAGTCAGTGAGACTCTCACTAGACTCTTTAGTTTAGTGCAACCTTCCACGAGCCTTGCTAGATAGGTAAACTGAGTTTTTGAACCTGGGCGAGGGCCTTATATTAGTTGGAAAATTCCTTCTGGTGCAGTACGTCCATTATTCCGCCTAGCCTAATGGGTTGAATATGATCCTAATCACTTTACATTTCATATGGGGAATATATATGTTCTGTTTTTGAGAGATTATTCTTGCTCAACAATAAAGTTCTAAGTCATTATATCAAAACTAATCATGTTATTAGTGAGAATTAAATCTAGGTGGGGAGGATCCAATCATTCCTTCTAACCAAAAATAAACCCAACTGACACCCACACACACACACACTATTTTTTAAAATATTACTTATAATATGCTTTTGATTGGTAGGTTATGTGAGTCCTGACATGACTGACACACCTAACTTGTGGCTTCAGTAATGGGGACCCACGGGCATTTAAGCCGTCAAAATCATCTGGGGATCGCACCTTGCCTAGGCCACACCAACTCTTAGCATGGCTGAAATTTTTCCGGCAAAGTCTTGAACCAGTGACCTTTACGGCACTGAGTGCCTTAATTTAACACCCTATCATCGCCTGCTCTACACTCCATGAGCAATAATATATATATATATATATATATATATATATATATATAGTGTATAAGATGTTATTCTTTATGGAATAAAGGACCAACTTTTATAAAGTGATTTTGATTATTAAAATATTAAAAATATATATATATAGTTTAAATTATACTAAAAGAAAAGTATGAACTCTTACATTTTAAAATAAATTAACTCATTCCCCACAGAGGGTGGTTAGGACCAAACTTATCGCCCCCACCTTGATATGATGGCGAGTCAATGAAAAGGAGGGTGTAGTGCACCCCCTACTTGTCGCGGTGTATGTATGCATGTCACTTCAAATCTGATAGCAGGTGATATGCGTGAGGGGAAACATCATTCCAGCAAAAGCAAAGGTAGGGGAGGTTACAATCAAGTTTAGTTGGACCTTAATGCAGTCTCATACCATGCTCGGATCATAATTGGGGGATAATTCACTTTGTATTTGTGACATCATTGAAGACACAAGAGGTTTGACGTGGGCATTACCACTTGCAATTTAAATGGCTCTGAGGGATTTCATAAAGAACCAAATTTTTTGCTCTTTCGGCTCACATATATGTTTAATTATCCTTTTCCCAGGGCTAATTCCTTCTTTTCGATACTAAATTATCAATATTTCCACATTTGGGATCTCAATATTAGTAATGGCATACATTTTAAAGCATGCATGACAGTCAGAGCCAACCATGTTGATTTTCTTTGGCATTGTGATTATACATAGTTCCTCCTTGTTAGGTTCCTTTAGTGCTCAAGGGTTCGGCCTCTTAGTTGAGGTAACTCTGTGAATAGTGGTAAAATTATTCTCTACAAGGCTTTGTTTCAATGTTATTTCCAATTATAAAGTTTTTTTACCTTTGGTTTTTTTGTTGTTTGGGTTTATATTCCCTTTATTGGTATCACTGTATCATTTTATTTCTAGTATCCTATGTTTTCTTGTTGATGAACTCCTTTTCTAAGCATATGCATCAAGTTTGAGCCCTTGATTTGATTCATTGCATAGTGTGCCTAGCCCTTTCCACCTTAAAGTCTACCTCTTTTGAGCTTTCATGTAACTCTAACTAGGTTAACCCTTGCCTCTTTGTATTCCCTCCCTATCATTCTTTATTGCATGTCATTCTAGCTAAAATTTATATACCCTTCATGGTTGTGAACGCTCTACAGGACTAGCCTCTTTCTAGTTCCTTGGCCAGTGATAGCCTCATCGACATATGGCACTTGGTCTCCTACTTTTTCCAACTTGGAAGTTGTCTTTGCCAACTTAGTATTCAAAGATTTTTCATCCAATCATGACTCCTATGTTGTTATCCATTTTGTCAATATGCCTTGTGGAAGGTTGGTTCCTGTGCGTAGGGGTGGCACGCATGGTCGAACCACTATATTTGTTTGGATGGATAGTCATGTCTCCTGATATTCATAGCCTTGAGCCCAAGCTCAAGCTTGCAACTCCTTTTCTAATTACTAGGAGATTATTCTTGAATTGGTTCATCAAGAAAATGAACTTGCAAAAGCTATTGTGTGCTACAATTGGTGCTTTATCCTAGACACCAATGTCTACAATACCACTCAAGAATGGATTCCTTATATAGGAACCTTCTCTGGGTTTTGGTTTTCTTGGTATATTAAAGTTGTAAATGTATATTGGTAGAAAAATCTTCATGGGGCATGTATTCATAGACAAAATTGACACCCAACAAGAAATTACAATAGGTATTGTAGAGATAGAAGATAAAATTGATTGCATTGACTGTAAGCTAACCATTTTGGCCAAGAGATCAACCAACATCACCTTCTCCTTGGATGAGGAAAGCGATCTCCAGCCGCAAATGCATAGAGATACTCCTCACTAAATGTCATGCTCCACTAGAATTTTTTGTATGCATTAGGTGATATATTTTATTTAGCTATGTCATAGTATGTAATGAGTCGCATAACCAACCTTTTTATAACAATATTTTTATAAATGATGCTCTGATCTGGAGAGGTATTAGTAACCTCAAAACTTTGAACTTATGCTACTAGTCTAGTTTCCCTTCGATTAGATGAGTAGTAAGTTATATTTATTTGTATAATTTCCTTTTGAAATAGTGTAAAGTTTTTAATCTTACAACAACAACAACAACAAAATCCACTCAAAACTTTAAACTTGTGAAAAAAGTGAAATAAATTAATAATTTTTTTTATAATATTTAATGTTTAGATATTTCTTATTGTATAGTTTTATTTACACTAAATAAAAGGAGGTGTAAGAAAAGGTAGATCCACTTTATAACACTTAGTTGAAGATTACATAACTTTAACAAAAACGTTTAAATATTTTCTATTGTATTATTTATACATATATATGATTAAAGATTCATGTAATTTAAAAAATGTTTTGAATATTTTTTATTGTATTAAGATTGGTTTAGATTTATTTTAACTTGAGGTTATAAAGTATTCAAAGGGATCAAATCTCTCATGATGCAAATATCTTTTTAGTGTAAAACTTGAAAAAATGTTTACATCTAGAGAAATTTGATTCCTCTTAACTCTTAGCAGATCCATAATTAAGATCGATCCATGTTGGTTCTTAATAATACCAGCCTAGATCCATCTTAACTTCGGATCTACCAAACTTGGAGGGAGATCAAATCTCTTATGGTGCAAAATCTTTTAGAGCGAAAAGAGATTTGATCCCTCTCAAAACTTGGTAGATTCGTAGTTAAGATGGATTTAGGCTAGTTTGATTATTAATAATTGATAATTATAATTTTTTTTTTTTTTTTTTTATTTAATTTGACTTAGCCAAAATGTTTTAATTAATAATTATAATTATTATTTTTATTTTTATTTTTTATTTTTTTAATTATATTTTATTTTTATTGTTATGTATTTTGAGTGATTCAAAAGGTTTAGATAACATAACCTTACAACATCTCTTCCATACTGGGATGCACCTCTGGCCACAATTATCTATATTTATATAAATTTCGCGTGTGTATATATATATATATATATATATATATATATATATATAGCGTATTACATTACAAAAAAACATGTCAAAAAAATTACACACACACACACAATTTTTTTAATAAAATTAAAAATAAGAATATATATATATATATATATATATATATATATATATATATATATATATATATATATATATATATATATATATATATATATATATTCTTATTTTTAATTTTATTAAAAAAATTGTGTGTGTGTGTGTAATTTTTTTGACATGTTTTTTTGTAATGTAATACGCATAACATTGATGATATATGTAGATATATAGATAATTAAAATAATAATAATAATAATAATAAAAGAAACAACAACAACTTATTATAAATATTGAATTTTTATATGCTTATTAATTAAATTTAAATATAAATTTATGAAAAATAATGATTAAGTATATGAATTATTATTTTAATTTATATGGTCAAATGGATTTTTATAGCAAATTGGTTTACCAAACCTCCACCCTCTAGATTTGAACCTATGAACTCTTACAAGGAAAGACATGTTCTTAACCATTCAACCCTAAGCCTCCACATATTGATTTTGATTGTTAAAGTATATGAAAATGTACATACTCTACCACAACGTCTGAACTCTTAGGAGGAAACACATGTATGATGTTCTTAACTATCAGGCTCACTTATTGATTTGTAAATTGTCGTGGATATTCCACTGGACAGTTCGTCACAACAGAGCTGAAAATATTATATTTAAAATCTAAAATACTACAGTATTACAGTTTTATTAGATTTCTAGATTAGTAGATGTATTGTTAATAGTGCATGTACGTGAATGAAAATTGTGTAGAAAATAGAGAATGGAAAAAGAAGAGCTCACACACATATAAGACACAAGATATGCTTTGGGAAACCCTTTTAGGAGAAAACCCAGCTTGAAGGTGAGATCACTCTACTCTCTTTCTCTGTTTGGAAATATAACTGCAAGTATAAAGAAGAATGGCATGTGGCCCGTGGGCTACTACAGTGCACAAATCCTTTCTGTATGCTCCAACTCCTATCCCTCTTAGCTATTTTTACTCAGCTATGGAACAAATGCACTCGAAAGAATGGAATGCCTTTGTAACACCCTCTTCCTACATGCACCCAAGTAACCAACCAACAGGGGTAAACATGCAACGAGAGGATAATATAATGAGATTCAACCTCCTAGGTGACTTTAAGGAAGTGGAACTGACAGAAACACAACATACAGGCCTTGTACATCATCACTGACACCCCCAGGAGATAACCCAACCATTCAGGCCTCTTACACCTGGGTCACACTGACCTTTTGACCACTTTGAGCCATAGACACAGGCACGGGCTTGCAAGGCAGCATCCAGGAGTCTATAGTCGCAGGCATAACACTGCATGCCAGCGTCCAGGGACCCAATTACTCAATTTTGTGACAGCAAACCCGAAATTTGAGCCACCTTTTTAAGCCCATAACCCATTTCTCTGCCCAAAACTTCATGAAAAGTTCAGAGATGATAAATAGCAACAAGACAATGATATGGAAGCAATCACATCATTAAGAACTCATCTGGACCCCTCCTAGCCATGACATGAATTTTTTAAAACATCTCACAAAAATGAAAGCTACGTGTATAAACAACATAACAGAGCAAAGGGGTCTCATACTTATCTGAGAATCGATAAGAATCATTTCTACCCTACATTATTAGCTGCCATACAATCTATTTGACCATAGATACATTGTGCATTCACTTACAAGTAAAATCATGGAGAGATCCATATATCATCACTGACAACATAAATGTTTATAACCAACATAATAACAACAGAAATGCAGTGGATACAACAACAATATAATCCACATAATAACCATTACATTTATACATCAAATACCAAAGGAATGAATTTCTCATTAATGAATATAGAAACCAACTGGGGATGGGACTACCACGTTCCACCCGACCATAGATTTGTTAAGCCAAATCTCTCTTCAGTCAATCACCCTTGTGCCATATTCCAAGCATGAATGTGGGACTCATAACCGACCAAAAAGAACCAAACAATCATGAATTCTACTGAGGTTCTCTGCCTACACCGTGAGGAATTTGAGTGCCTCCTAGTCTCTCAGGCTCTAGCGTAATCCATAGCCTGAATCAGGGATCACTAGGCCCTAAACTGAGACATACTCTTTGGGCTTTACCATACATCCCATCCTAGGACTACTAGGCCCAACGAAGATCAATCCACCTCTTGGATTTATCATATATCATGCCATTCAACGACAAGGATTCCTAGACCCACCGAGGCACACAATATGGCTTTATTGCAACCCACAGTCTAACTCAGAGGTTACTAGGCCAGTGGCTTTACCGTGATCCACAATACGGTACATGGACCATTGTGCCATGTGTTTGTCATTTCGGAGATCCACCCCACTCAACTTTGAATCCATCTGGAAATCCAACTCAACCAAAGTATGAGAACCCCATCTCATTAAACCTATATGGAAATGGAAAGGCTAGGCTGAAAACACTGTCACACCTGGAAAAACCCATGCCAAGACAGAAAAGAACCACATGCAATACCATGCATGCCAGATCTAGCAAGGAAATCACATATGCAAATCAATACCTACAAAGGATCCTACTGTAGTTGCTTTATCCTGCTTATCCTTGATTTCTTTGCCTTTCTTACTCCAATGTCAAAGTGCTCCAAGAAAACTCTAAGTGTCCAAGAGTGAGTGAGAGAGAGAGAGAGAGAATAATGACAAAGCTCCAAAAATGAACTGACAAAAGGTACCAACTGATCCTCATAATCCTTTTTATAGAAGAGGCCTATATTTTCTTCATTTTCCTCCTCACATGCATCCTGTGACCTTTCATCTCCCTTTGCTCCTAATTTCCATTACTTTTTATAAATAAATGTGCCAAATATGCCAGTTTCCTTTCCAAAGCCTTTGTCTTTTCCTTTTATAATTTCCTTAGCCATATTAACTGAAATAAACACCCACTATGATGTTTTTCCAAACATTTAGCTTGGAACAAGTGTCCCATCAATCGTGTTTATTATTTTTTACTTTTATTATAGGTAATTTTCACCAGAGATATTACAGAACCCTTCCCCTTGGGGGACACCATCCTTGGTGTTCAATCACACATATACCTTAGCAAAACCGCTGGAAGACAACATACTGCTCTTGGAAATTTATGTCGTAGCTCAATGCAATATAAACAATGATCACCCTACTAAAAAGAAATTCATCATGAAAACATAACAACATGACATCATAACAACATGATAACAATAATGACATGAACCCATAATTCTTATTGGAGCTTTTCAACATAGCTTATGGAGGTATTTACATCCATACACATATGTACATATACCTGAACATCCCATAAAATCATATATCAAAACATCATCAAAACATGTGCCAAACAAATACTACCATCACACCAAAATTGCTTTGCCTCAACTGGAAAACAAGGAAGGATACATAGCCTGCGTTTTATTTTTTTATCTCCCATGTAGCTTAATTGGGCCCAAAGTTCTTCCATTGCACTTTAACTTGCTCTATTGCTCGATTCCTGAGCATGATTACCTTTTTCTGCAATATACACTAAGGCTCTGGCTAGAATTCTCCATATGCTTCAACCTGCAATACAGACCATTCAATCACATGATCAACATCTTTAACATACTTATTAAGCAATGATATATGAAAAAAATCATGCACTTTCATTGTGGAAGGAAGTGCAAGTCGATAGGCCACTGGTCTGATCCTCTCAATGACCTGAAGGGTCGACAAAACTGTGGTGCTAGCTTGGCACATGATCCAATCTACAAGGAGCTCTTCTTGGGCTTGATACAAAATTACACCTGATCCCCAACCTGAAACTCCTTGAACAACTCATTCCTATCTGCATAACTCTTCTTCATATCATGTGCTTCCTTCAAGCTCTTCTTGATCACCTGCATTTCATGTTCCATTTATGCCAACATCTTTGGTCCAATCAGTGCCATGTTAACCGGATCACTCCAACGGATAGGAGTGTTGCAACTATGCCCATACATAGCCTCAAATGGACTCATCTTCAATGACTCTTGGTACCCGTTGTTGTAAGCAAACTCTACCAGTGGAAGATACTCTTCCTTCTTCCACTGTTGATGCATCACATACATCCTAAACATATCCTCTACTATCATGTTGACCCTCTCTATCTGTTTGTGGATGATAAGTTGTGGTAAAGGCTAACTCAGTGCCCAAACCTACAAACAACTCATTCAAAATCTTGACAGTGAAATTTGCATCCCTGTCAGACACAATCTTCTTTTGAACACTGTGCAATCTGATTATGTCTCTGATAAAAACCTATGCTACATTACAAGTTGAATAAGTAACCTTTAATGGAATGAAATGTGCAACCTTTTTCAACATGTACACCACAACCATGATGGAATAATCTTTTCTAGATGTCCTGGGAAAAACTGTGATGAAATCCATATAAATTACCTCCCATTTTCATTCTGGAATCACAATTGGTTGTAGTAGTCCACCTAGATGTTTACAGTCTCACTTAACCATCTAAAAATCTAAACATCTGGCTACAAAATTTACCACATCCTTCTTTAGATTCAAGCAATAATAGAATCTCTTCTCTGCATTCAATTTCTTATGGTAGCCTAGGTGACTCGGATATGGTTTCACATGAAACTCACTCAAGATCACCTTCTTGATCTCACTGTTTTCTGGTACATATATCTTGTCTCTAAGTCTAACCAACCCATCTACTGTGAGACGATAGTCCAAATCATGTACACGTGTACCTTTACCTGCACTACCATCTATACCTGTACATGTACTACCACATGTACCTATACTTGTACCTATACATGTACTACCACTTGTACCTGTACCTGTACTACCACTTGTACCTGTACATGTACCATGTTGCAACCTGTGCACAATCTCCATATACTTGTGATCTTGTTGACCTGCCTGCAAGATCTTATATTGTAAGTCTATCCCATAAGAGCTCATAGCTGCTATGTGATTTACATGTACCAACCTACTAAGAGCATCTACGAACCTATTCTCCTTTCCCTTGATGTACCTGATCTTGAAGTTAAACTCGTTGATCATGGCCAACCATCTAGCCTGTCTGGCGTTCAACTTCGACTTGTCAAACAAGTACCTCAACCTAATGTGGTCACTTATCAGTACAAATTGTTTACCAATAAGATAGTGCCTCCACATCTTCAGTGCCTCAAGATCATGTGTTGGGTAGTTCTGCTCGTTCCCATTCAGCTTTCGTGACTCATAGCATACCACGTTTCCATCTTGCATAAGAACCCCACCAAGTCCTCTCTTGCAAGCATATTTACACTCTACAAACTCCTTGTCTGGATCTGTAATCTTTAACATTGGAGCATGTATCAAAAACTGCTTAAGCTACTCAAAACTAGCCTCACACTCCTCTGTCCAATCAAACTTCTTACCTTTCCTCTGCAATGTTGATATAGGATAAGAAATCTGTGAGAAGTTCCTGATGAACCTCCAGTAATAACCTGTCAATCCCATGAATGATCTCACCTCATCTACATTCTTAGGAGCTACCCACTCCATGATGGCCCTTATCTTCTCTGGATCTACTACAATTCCTTCCTTGGAGGCAACATGTCCCAAGTAGTGTACCTCAGTCTGGAAGAAACTGCATTTGATGAGCTTAACATACAACTGGTGCTCTCTCAACAACCTGAACATTGTTGCCAAATTATTTGAATGCTCTTCCTCTTTTTTAGAGTACACCAATGTGTCATCAATAAACACAATCACAAACTTGTCCAAATAAGGACGCAACACAGTGTTCATCAAACAAATAAATGTAGCAGGGGCATTAGTCAAACCGAATGGAACTACAACAAACTCATAGTGCCCATACTCTTTCCTAAATGTGGTCTTGTAGATGTCCTCTTCTTTGATGCGTACATGGTGATATCTCGATCTCAAGTCGATCTTAGAGAATATCGTTTCTCCTTTTATATGATCAAAAAAATCATTAATCCCCGATAATGCGTACATGTTCTTGCTAGTCACTTTGTTCAGCTTCCTGTAGTCAATTCACAATATGGGAGTGCCATCCTTCTTCATGAACAACATCGATGCACCCCATGGCGATACACTTGGCCTAATGCATCCCTTATCAAGCATCTCTTTCAAATGAAACTTTAATTCTACCAACTCAGGTGTGTTCATCCTGTAAGGTGCTTTTGATGTTGGATCTACCCCTAGCACCAACTCATTAGAAAATTCTACCTCCCTGTGAGGTGGAAACTTGGAAATCTTGACTGGAAGCACATCCTGAAACTACTGCAAAACTAGATACCTACTCCAAACTTCTGCATAATCAACTTCCTTACCTTTGTCACTATATGAACTGCAAATAGCACACACCCTTTCCTGCGACTGCGCTTGGCCTACATGGTTGTCACCATCCTAACTGATGTGGCTTTCTTCTTTCCCTATAAGACTCTTGGTTCCCCACTGTTATCCAAGCACTCAATAGCTTTTTCAGAGAAATCTACCTTGGTTGTGTGAAGCTATAACCAATCCATATCCAATAGCATATTGTAGGAACCCAATGGCAATTGTTCAAGTGCATTGTTGTAGGCTTGCCATTTAACTCAAATGTACACGCTCTTACCCAATGGTGAACTCTTTTCTTCGTACTTATAGCCAACTACACTAACCAAGACTCTGCATGCATTTCTTTACTCAAGCCACACTTATTCACCAAGTTGGGACTAACATAACTATAATTAGATCCAATATCAATCAAAATAGAAATAACTTGATCACAAAGCTTACCATCATGATAGATGCTTGGTTCTTTGCATGCATTTTTTCCACAGTTGCATAAATATGAGGAATTATTTGCCCAACATCCCCAACATTTTTCTCCTCCTGTGCACTATATATCTTAGTCATACCACCCTGGTGTCGCGGAAACTCTCTCCTAAGGTGCTCCTCACCGCATGTCCAACACTCCAACCATCCATACCATTACCTCCATGTTTTTGTTGTGTTCTATGTTGTTGATGTGATCCATGTCCCTGCCTAGCTGCATTAAAATTCTTATGAGGTTCCACATTCTCTTTCTCATCTGCATTTTGAGGTCTTGCTCTCTTAGGCTTCCATTTACCTTTACCTTTTTCTTTTCCTTTCCATCCTTGCTAAGATTCATTCTTATGTTTGGATTGTTCATAGCAATGCTTCAATTTCCTGATAACTTCCTCAAGTGACAGAGGCTCATCATACTCAATCTGATCTCTAAATGTTAATGGAAACCCACTAAAAAATTGTTGAACTTTAGCCTTCTCATCTTTAAGATATGGCACATACCTCATAACTCCAATAACCTGGTTGTGTACTCTTCATCTATCATTGACCTCATCTTTAGCTCATAAAATTATTTGGCCTTACTATCATAGTACCTCTCTGAGAAGTACTTCTCTAAAAATCCTCTTGAAATCATGCCAACTCAAGTACTCTGTCCTGATATCTCTAACCTGCTTCACATCTTCCCACCATATGTATGCTTTACCTTTCAGACTGAAGATATCAATTTTGGCCTTCATGTTATCTGTGTACTCATGCAACTCAAAGAATTTATTCATTCCAAGTATCCAAACCTCTACATCTTCTAGTTTCTTCAAGACTCCATCAAAATTAGGTAGTTTTGCTTTCTTGAATTCATCGGGAAAGTATCCCCTGTCACTCATCCTATAAGGATGATACCGATGACGATCATGATGTCTATCTGAACTAGAACTAGAATGGTACATGTACTCATTACTCCTCCTATCTGGAGTGTCCAACAGCCTACCATCTCTCACTGTATTAGCTCTATCTGACATGTGTCTTTTAGAAGACCTACTGCCATATTCCCCATTATTTTTGTCCTCATGTCCATGGATGATCCGAAGTGGCCCTTACCGTTGCAATTCTGAAAATCTCTAAAGAAGTATTGCATTCACCTCTGCTTGTGTCTCTTGTGCCTGTATGATCCTGCCATTGTCTGCCTTACAACTCTTTATTTCTTCCTTTAGACTTCTCAATGTGTTTGCAAAATTAGAAGAGTGCCCACCATGTTGCTCATATGACTCATAGGGAGAGTCCTTGTAGTCTACCATATTTTTATACATGTTGATATTTTTCTCGCAAGGAATAATATATAAGCTAAACTAGATAACAATAAACCAATGTACCTTATTGTAATATGGGGAGGATACCTCATCTGCAAGATCATCCAAATCAATGTGATACATGTATATACATAATCATAACAACATATAAACTTGTGACACATGGTATATTAGCACATAAACATCATTCTAGTTGGAGTCCAGTAATTAATGCATGACCATACCAAATACACACCATGACCTAATGCGTGAAAACCTCAACCATACCAATGCAAACATGACCATATACACCCACTTGATATGTATAACCAAATGTGAATGACCAATGCATGTTCAACATATAGCATCACACAAGCAAGCATACACGGACACTACACAAGCACGACCAATATGTAACCTCGCATAAACAAGCAATGCATATACAACAGGTAGCAACATGTAAGCAAGTGTGAACACACAATACAGAAGCATCAACAACACATAATCAGTCATATACTCATGACAACATGTCGACACAACACCATCAGCCCAACAATGCCGACATCACTGCCACCATGGCCAACACAACATGGATGCAACAAACACATACACCATAGTTATGAGAAACACATATGCAACCAACAGAAAAGAATTACCAACACACTGCCCATCCAGTCCAAGGGTTGAACCATGCTCTGATACCACTCTATAACACCCTCTTCTCACATCTACCCAAGTAACTGGCCAACCGAGGTAAACATGCGATGAGAGGATACTATAGTGAGATTAAACCTCCTAGGTGACCTTAAGGAAGTGGAATCGATGGAAACACAAAATACGTACCTTGTACATCATCATTAACACCCCTGGGAGCTAAACCAACCATTCAGGCCTCTTACCACTGGGTCACATTGACCTTTTGACCTCTTTGATCCATAGACGCAGGCACAAGCTTGCAAGCCAGCGTCCAGGAGGCTATAGCCACAGGAATCACACTGCATGTCAACATTTAGGGCCCCAATTACTCATTTTTATGTCAGCGTCCCCAGGATTTGAGCCACCTTTTCAGGCTCAGAACCCAATGCTCTTCCTAGAACTTCATGAAAAGTTCATAGATTAAAAATAACATGAATACAATGATACAGAAGCAATCACATCATTAATAACTCATTTGGACCCCTCCTAGCCATGACAGGAATTTTGTCAAACATGTCACAAACATGAAAGCTACAGGTATAAACAACAAAACAAAGCAAAGGGGTCTCATACTTATCTGAGAATCGATAAGAAACATTACTCCTCCGCATAATTAGCTGTTATACAATCTATTTGACCATAGATACATTGTGCATTCATTTACAATTAAAAACATGGAGAGAACCATATATCATCAGTGTCAACATGCATGTTTATAAGCAGCAAATAACAATAGAAATGTAGTGGATACAACAACAATAGAATCCACATAATAACCAATACATTTATACATCAAATACCAAAGGAACGAATTTCTCATTAATGAATATAGAAACCAACCAGGGATGGGCTACCACTTTCCACCTGACCATATATTTGTTGAGCCAAATCTCTCTTCATCCAATCACCCATGTTCCATATTCCAAGCATGAATGTGGGACCCATAACCAACCAAAAAGAAACAAGGAAGCATGAATGCTACCAGGGTTCTCCACCTACACCGTGAGGAATTTGAATGCCTCCTACTCTCCCAAGCTTTACCGTAATCTATAGTCTGAATCAGGGGTCACTAGGCCCTAAATCGAGACATAATCTCCAAGACTTACCGCACATCCCATCCTCGGACTTCTAGGCCCAACAAAGAGAAATCCACCTCTTGTATTTACTTCATATCCTGCCATTTACTGGCAAGGATTCCTAGGCCCACCGAGGCACACAATTTAGATTTACCGCAACCCACAGTCTGGCTCAGGGGTTACTAGGCCATTGGATTTACCGTGATCCACAGTACGGTTCAGGGACCACTAGGCCATGTGTTTATCATTTTGGACATCCACCCTACTCAGCTTCGAATCCATCTCAACTAAACTATGAGAAACCCATCTCATCAAAGCTATACGAAAATGGCAAGGCTAGACTGAAAACACCATTACACCTGGAAAAACTCATGCCAAGACAAAAAATAACCACATTCAAAAGCATGCATGTAAAATATAGCAAGGAGATCACATATGAAAATCAATACCTGCAAATAATCCTAATGTGGTTGCTTGATCCTGCTCTTCCTTGCTTTATTTTCCTTTCTTACTCCAATTCCAAAGTGCCCCAATAAAAATATGTGTCCAAGAGAGAGAGAGAGAGAGAGAATAATGAGAGAGCTCCAAAAATGAACTGACAAAAGGTACCAATTGATCCTCAGAAGCATTTTTATAGAAGAGGCCTCTATTTTCCTTCATTTTCCTCCTCACATGCAACCTGTGACCTTTCATCTCCATTTTCTCCCAATTTCCATTATTTTTCATAAATAAATGTGCCAAATATGCCATTTTTCCTTTGCCAATTTCCTTAGCCATATTAACTTAAATGAACACCTACTAGGATGTTTTTCCCAACATTCAGCTTCGAATAAGTGTCCCATCAATCATGGTTATTATTTTTAACTTTTATTACATGGAATTTCACCAGGGTTGTTACAGCCTCTTCTTCAAAGTGGCTTGGTTATAACATAGCCTGATAGCCTAATAGTGGTTAAGTTTGTGTTGATGGTTTTGGACCCTCCAACATACAAGGGATCTCCCTTATATGAAGTCCCAATTATACCTCACACCATTTGGTATAGGAGCCCCATCTGGAATACGGCCCAGCTGTCGATGCAATGGGTGTTAATGATATGACTTAGCTGCAAATGCGCATAGAGTGATGTATAGTGACTTTTGTGGGAGAAAGTGTGTGACCCTGCAAAAATTCAAGTGTGATGCATGAACATTCTAACACATGAAGGGAAAATGAGTGGGCACCTTTGAATCCTATAATAGTATGCAACTTGAAAGAGACACACGAGCATAAGACATCACAAGCTAATATGCGAAATAGTTCACAAGTTAACAGTGATTAAATAATACAACAACATGCATTCAAAAAGATTTGTACCAATGTAAATGAAATAGTTCATAAGCATAAGCGTAAGTTAAATAGCATAAATTTCAAATACAACAATAACAACCCTATTATATTCACAACATATGCATGAAAGTGTGTTGGCTCTGAGATTTTATTAAAGTGAAAGTACCAATCATACAAATACCATTGACAAACCACTAGCCCCAATAGTGGAACATGAATTCAACATCACCTGCTCCTCCAAAGAAATATAGCATGAGCCCTATGCTATGGAGAAACCAAGGCTCTCATAAAACTCCCAAGCTCCTTATTCTAAGCCTAAGCCTATCCAAAAGCTTGGCTAACAAAATCCCTTTACATGAGTTATGAGGATGTATTTATAATAAAAGGGGGTGACTCTTCACATTCCCCTTTGTGACCCTTGGACTTACTTCATGACTCTTCAACTTCTTTTCAAATGAATTTTCAATTCTATTACTTCATGAATATTCACATTCCACAATTGACACTTGGAACTTCACTTAGAAATTATTTACAAAATAATATTACAATACACTCCATACCCATATAAGACAAAATAGGGTAGATCCAACCAGACATCCTAACAAGACAAAACACTATCATTCTTGAGTTTGGGAAAACTCTAGCTCAGTAACCTCTACTTGATGCCTTTCAGTCACATATTGGTGTCAAGCTTGGTACTGTGTTATGAGATCCCCAAACTGTGCAATGGTGTTTGGCTGGAAGTGGACTCTAGCATCCATGGAATTTGGGTGCAATGATTTGGAACCAGTTTGAACTTCCTTCTGGAGCAGAAGAAGCATTGTATTCACCTGGATAGGACCAGCTATATACTTTTCCATGTTCTATCTGTTCAACTCTAAATCTTCCTTGGTGGAAATCTGTCTAATTTTCTCCAAGTATTATTCGATCTCTTTCATGGCCTGGTTCCTGGGTTTGGCGTCTGTGAGTGAGCCAACTGATGGGATCATGTGTGATTTCACCAAGAAATCTAGACTATTGTATAACCATGCATATGAGGCCTAAATGTTACCGATGAATGAGGCAAGTTGTTTTTTGTTCTGGATCGGCATCCAAGCTCTTTCTTTCTCCAGGTCTGCATGTTGCTTAGTTTTCTTTCCCAAGTCAAACGATGCCCCTTTGTATTGCATTTACCATTCATGCATGACAGTGATATAAGCTTGTACATTCCTGAGAAATTTAACAAAGTCTTTACACTTCTATTGCAATCCATGCAAGTGGAAAACTGCCTTATGCACAGTAAAAAGCTCCTCATAGAGGTTCTGCATAGTATCTCCAAGTGTCGATACTTCTCCAAGTATCATTGCCTTCATTTCCTCCAGATAGACCTGTGCGGAAGCTGCATTTTGAGATATTGCGTGGAGTTGTTCTACCTCTTTCCTAATATCCTGCAAGTTCTTTGCTAATTTCTTATTCTCGGCCATCAAATAATCAGTGTTTGACTTAGCTGCACTTGCGAAGGCAAAGCTAGTTGCAACAATGGCATCAAGATTCTTCTTAGTGTCTGCCACTATCACCCATTCTCTAATAAATGCAGGAAATGTGAGTTCATCCGAAAAATGATTGCTATGTGCTTGTACAATCTTCTTCTAAATTTCATTATATGACATATTGTACGTGTCCATAACCGGATCATCATCAAGAGGAACAACTTCCTCTTCCTCTCCTGGAGCTAACTCTGTTGCTAGAGGTGGTGGAGACTGAATGGTGACCTATTGTCCACTCGGCATCAGGTCGACATCTTGATTTTAAGGCTCTAGTTACTCCTCCATGTCTAAAATATCTATCAACTCTTCAATTTATTGAGCAAGCTCTGTGTCCTCCATTTGTTCGCTCTCCTCCTCTATTGGTTGTTAGTTATGTTCTTTCTCTTCAGCTTGCTTCTACGTTGTTTCTTCTGCTATTGTGCTTCACCTCTCTTCTTTTTCCTACTTCTCCTTCTCTTCTTGTTCTTTATTCTACTTTTCTTCCTCAAATATCCTCTACTCTTCCCTCTTCCTTCATTCTGCTCTCTACATACTTTGTTTCCTCTTTGTCTCTACTGCAAAATCTACTTTCATAATAGTTGTATCTACTTTCATCTTGTGGCTTCGTTCTCCCCCTGGACTGTAATAAACCTTTCTCTTTCCCTTATCCTGCGAGGGGTTTCTCCCTTCTGCTGGAACTTCTTTCAGAGTAGCTTCCTTCTGTGGAGTCACCTGTGAAGTTCCTGCAAAACTTATTGGCTCACGAGATTGGAGGCATTATATCAATTCTTCCATGAATCCTCCTTTGGCCAATGAAATTGTTACAAAATTATATATTACAGAGAAATGGAACACATAAAATATGTGTAAACACAAACACATAAAACAAGAGAAACACAGATATACATGTTTCACCCAATTTGGGCTACATCGACGAAGAAACATCAAGTCCTTCCTTTTATATTATCCAACAAAATGAAGAGATACAACCTACAACAAATCTGTTGTAATTTCCTCTTCTCTCTCACACAGTCTCCTCTCTCTTTCTCGCTCATAATACACTTAATACACAACCATAATACAATTCCCTCATATAAATCGAGCGATTGCCTTCTAGAGAAAAAACCCTAAATTAAACATAACTTCTACCATCAAATCATCTACATAATGAACGGCCTATATTGACTATGAAATTACAATATTTTACAGGGAAATTTTACATCTATTTTTAGCTTCGAGGTCACAATGCCCCCCCCCGGACCCACACGGGAGGGGTGTATAGTCTTCCTGGGGTATACACCCGGCTGAAACAAAGATCTCTGAATCAAGAATATAATCAAGCTCCACACCCAACAGAAATGTCTCGCTGAGCCACTAAAAATGTATTCTTGCACAGTGGTCTTTACAAAAACCATGAGGATCGTAAGAATTAGAGTCCCGAGTACCGAATTCAAACTTCTCTATCACCTTTCCTCTGGTATCCATGACCTTTAGGTTCTTGATCTCGTACAATCCAATTTTCATAGGAAGAAGTAGCCAAGGTTATTTCTTCCTCTTGTGTAAAGATGCTAAAAACCCTATGAATAGATGGTATAAAACTTCTTGCATGGAATGCTTGCTGATGGCATACCTTGGCAAAAGATGTGACAAATTCTAACCACCAAACACTCTAATGAATGTTCCATTCGGTGAGGCAAACTAATATGCTATTTATGATACTGCTTCCATTGCCCCACATGACATGCAAGGTGGTTCTTCCTCAAATATCATCTTGTATAACGAAATGAGGAAGTGGTCAATTATCTTCTCCATTACTCCTCGATGATTGCAATCCGAGAGAAATATATAGTGGATGTACGAAGCAGGGTCTCGTGGTGTCCAATTCCAGTTGATGTCAGGGAATGAATTGTCCACACATATTGCACCTAGTAAATATGCACACATGTATAATATTGCGTGCTCGCCCTTGGGAGGATTCAGGGCGTTCACTACATGGACTCTTAATTGTCAAGCTAACAAATTTGACCAATTAAACGACTTCCCCTCGTTCAAAACATGGTTCAATAAGATTTCCCACCCTTTAGGAAAGCTATTTGTGCTCTTCTGACCATATATTCTGCAAGCTAGGATTACCAAGACCTGATAGGCCCTCTTGAGAGACTTTGTCTTGTATTTATTGTTGGGTGTTTATCAAAACTTTGATGGCTCTTTCACCCAACCTTTAACAATGTATTTCGTGTTCAAATAGTTGTTGGTGGCATAGAAGTATGAATCCATGAGGTCTTTTGGCTCTGGAAAATGTTACCTAAAACGGTAATATTCTGCAAGAAAAGTAGCAAGATTTTGTCCCCTGGCATTGCTCCAATTCATAGTCTTGACATCAATATGTGAAACAATCCAACCGATAACATTTTCACATGGGAAGGTTGGATATATGCATCCAACCCTATGTAATCCTGACTATTGAAGGCAAAAATATACCCTTCGACCCTCTAGATCTTCCTTAAAGCTATTTGCTGAAAAATATTCATTCACTTTCTGCCATGTAAGAATTGATTCCTTTTCCATAGACAGTTGAGTGTCTGAATACACTAGCAAGTTTACTGGCATGCTCTCAACTGCTTCCTCGATACTACTCTATGTGGTATATTTTGAAGAAGCTCTCTTGGGTTCCGTGGTAATAGTGACTGTTGGAGAGAAGTGCTCAACAATTGTGATACCTGCAGGAGGGAAAAAGCACTCGTGGAAAGAATAAATTAGTGTTTGCAAATCCACTTTTAAAGTAAGATCAGGCAGGAAAAGCACAGACTGATGAGACAAATTGCACAATTCTCATAATCAAGGGAGGGATATTGGCTAATGGAGCTGCACATTATGCATTCTCGACAACCAAAGATGCAATCTAAGGCTTGAGACTGTGCAACGTGTAGTTTAGCTTGTGCAATGACAGGGAGAGACTGCACATTGCGTACTCTCAGTCGCCAAGGTGGTAGGACTGAACCCTAGAACTGAACATGTGTATTTGGGCCAACATGTACTATGCATTTCCTAGTCTGAAAGGCCAAGCTCTCGGCTTGGGCCCTTGAATTGCACAATGCCCAGCTAGGCAAGGAAATGCATGGCCAAGTGAAGTGCATATCTACCCAATGAGGGTGTTGGAAACAAGAATATAAATGTAATAATGCAAGTTAAAGTGCATATCTGACTAAGTATGGATAGATTAGTGTAAATCAAGTGCATAAACTCAACAAATAAAAGGAAAATCAAATATGTGAGGAGATTCGTCGAAACGACGATCACCGGCATGCAAAAACAAGAAATCTAATGTGACACTTATGAAAGGAAAATGAAAAACCTAATCAACACTTTTACAAGATAATATAAGTTAAAACTCCAGAAATCATGAAGAGAAACAAGCAAAACAACACTCACAAAAGTGAAAATACAAAAAGTGACAGAAAAAGTGGCAAAATACGACAAAAGAAAAAGTCACACAGAAAAGTGACACAAACTTCACAGAAGGCTCCTTGATCTACTTGGTAATGCTAGAGCTCCAAGATCAAATGTACAAATGAGCTCTAGAGGCATTAATTAAATAGATTTGAGCAGACTATGGTTTATGACGTGCATGCCTAAAATCAAGGAAAAAGCGACACTTGGCAGAAATTTCTAAAAATAACAAGTGTGCCACCTTCAGGAAACTAATAACGAATCCCTGTTTTCTGTGGAAATTCCTTGTAGATTCAAACTGCCAATTTTAATTTACTAAAACAATAGACTTGAATCTACTCTACCAATTGTGGAAACAATTAAACATTGTGAAATCATGAATCATACAAGAGAAAGAATTCAATCAACACATTACACTATGATTTCCTAGGGAAACCCACAGCTAAAAACCCCTCCTATCTGTATATTGCATTAGTTATAAAAATATGAGAATATTACAATGCTTTGCTCAAGCCCGAGCAACCTTTGCACTATCTCTATATATCTCATTGCTTCTTAGACAAGCCTTGGCCAATACTTAACCAATTTTACGCTTGCCCAAGTCCCTATTTCCTTGTGTTGTTTCCTTAGGAATTATCCCCTATTAATCAGGGAAATTCCTTATCCATAACTATGTAATCCATCATAGGTATTCCTCTGACTGCATGCACCACCTATACAATTTGGATGATTATACAACTGATAGTACACTGCCCTTGAACCCCAATCTCAACTCGGTAACTCATAGATAATGCATGCATGAGTTATTTATGGTTGATTTATCATTTAACTGGTTGATCATAGAGTACACACCCCACTATTAGACCTCCCACTAGTTCCTCCAACAGTTGGAACTAGTTTAACTTACTTTAACTTAGTTTAACTAAACTAATTAATTACAACTCAAAACAAACTAAACCTAGGCTCCTAAAAAGTAGGAGACACTCTACACGCCCCAAGTTAGGCCCTCAAGTAGAACTAAGTGAACCAACTAAGTCAAACTAACTTAGTTAACTCATACAAGTTGTCATGTGATGTGGATTTACAATTTTCTCCTAATTTAATTCAAGGAAAATTAAAACAGGATTTTCTTGTTTCCATTTTTCAACATTTCTTATTGCCATTTTCAACACTCCCTCTCAATAAGAAAGGTATTCAAATTACCCTGATCCAACACCTTTTGAATGTATTACATTCAACACCTCTCATTGTTGTTGCGGCTACTACAACATCTGCAATTGATAATAATAAATAAAATTAATCACTGAATCAATCTACAACTGTCTACTGGGAAATTTGTTTTGTTGTTGACTCTGCTACAGAGCCAATTGCTCTGTTGTCAACACTGCTCTGCACTCCTTGGTATCTAACATACATTGATCCTTTGCTACTGAATATTATGAGCCCCCGTAGCAAGGTCATCATCAATTAGATAAAAACATCTCAATGGACCCTACCCAAATTTCTGCACTCTTGGTACTATTGTTTTACATCGCCCTACCTCACACCTGGAGGTATGGATGCATGTGCTTCCTCTACCCACGTAGCTCAAAAATTCTCCTTACCAGACATCTCTGTTTAAGTGTATGTATCCACTCAGGCTCCTCTCTGCTTATCCATCTGTTGCAGCTACCCAACTTGTTGAGGCTACTTCTAAGGATGCATGTTGAGAGGTAATTCATTCTCCCTATCAACCACCAAGTCTCTAACCTTTGCCTTTATCCTCAAGGTATTGCATGCATCTTTGACCTCAAGTGCATACAGGTTCTTTAATCACACAACTATTGTCTTCACATGTCCCATGGCAATGTATCTAAGGAAAACCTTCCCTTTGCTAAATATCGCATCATAGCCACAATCTTCCAATACCGTCGACAAAAAATAGATTCTTCTTTAGACCTGGTACAAAAATCACATCCTTGAGCCTTAGAGGGGAGCTAGACTCCCTCTGAAAAGTAACTGTACTAATACTAGTTGCGTTATACCTCCCATCATCTCCAAACTCAATGTTTTTCTTGAGGTCTTTCTCCTCCAAGTCAGTGTAAATATCTCTATTCCTCGTTATATGGAATGAGGCGATGCTGTCAAGATACCACATGCTTACCATTATATTGTTTTCCATGCATGTAATGAGAGTGAAATAAATCTCTAATTGTGAAGCTAGAGCTTCACTCGATACTGCTATTGTAGGCTCCTTCTTTCTATCCTTCTTCTGTGGACATTTCGTGGCATAGTGCTCGAATTCATGATAGTGAAAGAACTTGATGTTGGAAAAGTATTTCTTCTTGCCCTCTTGGTTTGAATCAACCTCGCCTTGGAACTTATTTCCCTTGGCTTTCTTTCCTTTGTTTACTAATGCAAAATCCTCTTCCACTTATTTGGATGAGGTCCCATCTCTGATGTTCCACCTGAACTCTTCTTGTACCAAATTTTACCGTAATATTTCCCAGCTTGGTAGCTTCTCCCTCCCATTGATCAAATCCTGGTAGCTATGCCAACTCTTGGGAAGACCTAGATGTTCTAGGCTTACCAGATAATATTCAACAACCGTAACAACAACACTCTACAGTTCATCATGAAACTGTGTGAACTTTTCAAGGTACTATGGTTTTGTGTTGCCCTTCTGCATTTTGATATTCTGAAACTTATATTTTAGTGCCAGCTTCCTATGGTCACTAATGTTCTGGAACAGTTTCTTCATTTTATTCCACATTACATATCGAGTTTCCTTCTCATGGATATTAGAGACAATATGGTATTTTACTCCCTCCTATATGATCCTCCTCGCCTTGGCAACACTCTTCTTCCAATTTGCTAGATCTTGTGCATCAGCTGGTTCTCTTTTCGGGACATCAATATCAATGAATTCCTTGAGTCCATTGTCTTCCATGATTGCTTCCATTTGTTCCTTCCAAGAAATATAATTCGAGCTACCCTCAAGGGCATACTTGAGCCCGAGACCATAGAATTCCATCACGATCCTGCTACTGGCTCTGATGAATAGATCTGCAAAACTCGTTCCTCCTGCAAAGATAGGTTTGAATTATTTTCTCTACTATGATTACAACTCCGATACCATGTAGAAATTCCTTGTAGATTCAAAATTCTAATTGTAATTTACTAAAACAACATACTTTAATATACTTTACCAATTGGAGAAACAATTAAACAATCACGAAATCCAAATCATACAAGAGAAAGAATTCAATCAACACATTACACAATGATTTCTTGGGGGAAATCCATAGATAAAAGATTATGATTTATGGTAGCATCGTATGTGCTCGAAGTCTCAAAATTTTTAGGGAGGCTTAGACACATGTATTCAAAAATACCCAGAAAACGTTTTGGGAAATTCGACCCAGGTGGGTTTTTATTAAAATAATTAATTATTTTTAATGGGAGCCTAAGTCAAACTTAGGGAATTAAAATAATTATTGTATATTAATAGAACTGGGTGTGAATCTTCTAGAAAAATACAAAGATCAAATAAATTTAATGTTATCCCATGATTATGTTTTAATTTGGGTCGTTGATTTCTCAATGAGAACATTATAAGAAAAGTCTTGATGGGAATTTGAAAAACATCATCGAGAGAGAGTCTAGAGATTGATTTCTCAAGTGAGTAGTGCAGAGAAGCCAGAGAGATCATCGAGTTGATTCTTACAGTGAGGGGAAGAGATAGTTCTGGTTGGAGATTTTTCCTGAGCTAGGAATACATCGCAGAGAAGGTAGATATAGGACGCAGAAGAGGCAGTGTAAGGGCTACGTTAGGCAGCGCAGTTCCACGCAGAGGCAGCACTGAAATCTTGAGGAGATCCAAAATTTTGCTCAGGATGAGATCAGTTTTAAGTGTCGGGAGCTGGGGTGTGAAACTGGAGGGCCATATATTTAAGCATCCAGCCAACAAAAAAATCATTAGAAGTAAGTGACGTAGTTCCCAACCAGTGTGATGCAGATCTGCGCAGAGGCAGTGTGGGGCTTGTCAGTTTGGGGTTGGATCAATGTCGATTCTTTAGTGATAGTGTGAGGACATTTTATCACTAAATTTCTGCCTAATATTTTTCTTTGTATGGATGGCCAGTAAGGCATCCTAGATTGTATTCAGAACTACTGCATAATAATACAAACCCTCAACTGTTGCACTAGTTTTCGCACATTGGATTTTTTCTGGGGACATTTGTCCAAAAATAACGGTGTCACTTATGTGTGTTGTATTTCTTCTTTCTTGGTACTTGTCTTCTGCATTTTATTTATTTAGTGATGGTTGAAATTGTATTTGCTTCAATATTTACTTGTAGGACACAATAAATAACTTGTAGAATTTAACAAGCAGCATAAGTAATATAAGTTTATTGTAGTAGGAATTTGGAAAACCGAATTTTCACATGGTATCAGAGCAGCGCAGGTGAAACAAGAGAACAGGCTGGAAGAACTCGACATTGAAGATAAATATGGATATCGAATAGTTGCATAGGCAGCAGATCGAATCCCCAAGGGTTTGTGCAGTTTAGGCCAGGAACAACAACATATCCAAGGAATTCTCTCTCTGGGTGAGTTTAAAAAGAGGTAGGACTTTCCAGTTAGTTATTTTTCAGTGACAGAGGGAGAAACGCAGCAGCAAATTCAACACAGTGCACTTTTCTGTGGGACACAATTTTTTGCTGCAACAGTTGTTGGTGCAAAAAGCGCCAGAATAAGGAAGAATAAAATACTGATTTGAGGGAATTTCTTCCTCAATGAGTTATGAGCCAAGGAATTATATTTCTTAGTTTCAGAGTAGTAGTAGTGAGGATTATATACACTAACTCTAGCAGGGCGTGCGTAGTCCAGCCTAGTAGTTGTGCAAAGGAGAGAGGGAGTAGTTTGACTTTTGTTGGAAGAGATGGAAACTAACAGGCTGAGAGATCAAGATCGGTTGGAGGGTGCCTCTAATTATGTGATCTGTCAAGTAAGGATCAAGTGTCTGCTACATGAGCATGATCTTAAAGCCTTCATCGATGGTGAGGTAGTTGTCCCCGTGGATGTTATCCATTGAAAGCCTACAAGAAGGATATGGAGAAATCCAAGTGCTTGATCCTCGACGGAGTGAGGAATAATTTATTATGTCACATCACTGGAAAAGGGACTCACAAATATATGTGGGATGCCTTGGAGATGTTGTATCAAGGATCTTCCAAGCAATGGAATATGTTCTTGCAGGAGAAGTGTTGAGAGTTTTAATTGGTGAATTAAAGCTCTTAATATTTAATTTGTCAATATGGGAGTTGTAAACACGAGTTGTACTATGTTTTTGGCTCAGCTTAGGGTCAGAGTATATAAGTTTCCTTAATAATGGTCGTTAAGTACAGAATGATAAAAACACTCCTATATCGATTAAGTGAACTAACACTCATATCGCTCTAATAAAAGAATTCGTCACCCTCGTTAGCACAGTTTCTTGCTAAGTCATGAGTCCATTCCCTAGTCTTATTTTTAGGATTAAAGTTCAAAATTTTCAAAATTTTCAAAATAAAATTAGGCACTACTAGAATTTCTGGAAGCACCAGTTTTTTAAGCCTTTCGGACAGTCTGTTATTTCCTGTTTCTGTCTTTTTATTTTTATTTCCAATGCTGCTGGAATTTCCGGAAGCATACTCTATTTTTAAAATAAAGCAAAAAAGTGCATATGCTTTAGTCATACCACGTGTCATAGGGTTAATGTGCATCAAATATTTTTAAATCCTTTAATATCTAATGAGAGGTGTCGTATTTCAGTCAATTAGTTTGAGTCAAGTTGTTGTATACGTTATGCCACATGTGTTATTCACAGTAAATGATCAAACCATTGCAAGTCAGGCATGTCTATGCCAAGTCAGTCATCCATAAGTTTAGGTATGTGTTTTGTTGAGTTAGAAAGATCGTGGTGATCACACCGCACTCCATAACCGCTCTACTAGTCGCAGAACAGTGCTGTCAGAAATTTCGGCCAATCAACAGCACAGTTTGAGGAGGTGGTTGTGTGTCATCAAAGACACTTTCCATAAGCTATCTGAAGATCCCATACGGAGAACGCAGCCAACTGAAGGTGGTGATGGTGTGTCACATGGTGCACATCATGATCATGAAGATTTTTAATGATGGAGAGTGATTTGCGTGGGGTGGTGAACCAAGAGTTAGTTTTAAAACCACATAAAAAACATGAATTTTTCATTTGAAGTCTAAGTTGTTGATTTCGAATTTGCTGAGAGTTTTAGTTCGAGCAGGAGTCTGGATTTCAGACAAGATCCCAGAGAAGAATATAGGCCACACCTGTAAGGTAATATCCTCATATTCTGCCACCTATGATTTGCAGGAGACATATTCATTATTTTTCTGAAGATGAATAAAACAGGTGGTAAGATAAATTGAATAGATCTACAGGGTGCATATTTGGTTGATGCTAATTCGAGGGTGAGAAATATGTTTATTCAGTCAGTATGGTGTCCTCTTTGCACCAGGTTTGGAATCTCACATTAAAGAGTTGCCTTAGATTTTTCTAATTCATGTAATGGACAGGAGGCTACGGTTTATGGCCTCACTTTGCAGGTTTCTAAAGACTCCATTGCAGAAGCCTTTCAGCTTCCTCAAGAAGGTGAAAGGTGTTTCAAGGGACAATTTATCATAGGAGGTCATCTCAACAAATTCCTCAAGGATGCTCACAGAGATCCAAACTAGGCAAAAGGTACCCCAAGAAACTACCCTAAGAATGACTAGGCAAAGGCAATCAAACTTATCAAGATATACATCACATGTGAAAAGAGGTATACAGTGATATTCCTCTATCAGTACATGAGGTTTCTATTTCATATTGCAGGGATGAAGTTATTGAATCTACCATTTTTCTTGTTGAAAATCCTGACCAAAATGTCAGCAAGGGTTCAGACCCATAATGATTTTTCTGAGTACAACTTGTACCATCAATCTTTGATAAAAGTTCTGGTTGAAGAAGAGCTGAAGAAGAAAAACCAAACTTGGGACCACTTTCTGTTCTAATCGGCAAGAAAACCTGCATCTATTCCTCCAGTTCCACAATCAAACCCTCAACCTGCAAAGAGAAGAACAAAAATAAACGGCCCAAAAAGAAAACATTTATAAGAAGGCCAAAGGTAAGAAAGAGAAAGTTTCTGCAGATAAAAATGAAAGAAAAGTGGAAAAAGGAGAGATCTCCTTAGCAACCAAGCCCAAGTCCATGAAGATAGTACCCCCTATTCCTCCATTTCCAAATGTATACACCGGGGCTAGAGAGGAAGGTCTGCAATAGCAGATAAGTCAAAAGCGCAAGTGCTACCAGAATTTCTGGAAGCACCTATTCAGAAAAAGTTGTAGAAGGAGTATCAGCCTACCCAATCAGATGAAGAACTACTTAAGGATGTTGGTTATGACATCAACAACAAGAATAATAAGGAGGAGGCTAAACCTATTGCTAGCACTAGAAAGAGGCACACAAGAGAGAGCAATAAGTTTAGACTGAAATCCAATGCTCTTCTCAAACCAAGCCTATTGACAGAAGTTATTGACATTGAAGAGAAACCTGAAGGTTCAAAAGAAGAGAAACTAGAGAAATCAATAAAGAAAAGCAAGAACAAGAACCCCTCAGAACAGCCCTCAGAGCCCTCAAAAAGAAGAAAAACACAAAAGGGTGCTAAGTAGGACAAAGAACCTATCAAGAAGGCCACTACCAGAGCTACCAGATCTAGAACATCAGTCACTGACAGCAAAACTGACTTAGATAAACTGGAAAAAGCTGCAGCACACTTAGAGGAAAGGTAAAAAGGTTTTTGGTACTAATCCCTTTTTGCTAATCAGTTATAAATTTTGAACATCAGCCTAGGTGTCATGGAATACAAGTCAGCACACAATTTTTAGTATTTTTCTATGTATTTGAAAAAGAAACAGGGCGCTACCAGAATTTCCGATAGCATTCCAGGTTTTGCGCAGTTATGGGTGTTACACATTATTTTGTCACCATGACATTTTACTGTCTATATGGGCTCATCAACACCTACATAATGCTCCCTTAGAAGTCTACAACCCTAAAGTTCCTAAACCAAGTCCTGAATTTGGAGAAAAGCTTGTAAAAATCATAAAAGTATTGGTACCGCACTTTTCCCTAGCTTTACCCGTGGCACCACATCCTTTTGCTCCAAACACTGCACGTTTTCTTCATTAAAAGTGAGGACCCCTGTAAAAGGTAATTTGAAGGCGAAAGTAAATTCTAGAAGCCCAGCTGGTCGAATATTCTCCCAACAGGAAGCTTCTAGAATGCATTATCCAGTCGAAGCCTTACTCCCTCCATTATCATGAACATTCATTCCTTCATAAAAGGAGCCTATTCCTTGGATTTTGGAACTTAATCCATTGATAAGGGGACTCTATCCCTCCCATTTTGGAATTGTAACCACTTTCATTTTCCTATAAATTGAAGCTTTGGTTCAGTCTCAAGGGTACATGTTGATATATGTAAAACTTTTCTATACATTTTGTATACACTTAGTACTTTCTTTGTACTTAGTAGCTATGATAGAGAATGGAATTGCTGAAGAAACACACTCTTTTTGCTAGTTGTTATCCATGCGAGAACAATTACACACTCGTATTTAGGCTGGTTCAAAGAGTGGAAGGGCTTGTCAGACCAAAGGAAAATGCTTGTTCCAGACCCTGGAAGGACCTGTACGACATCAAGGCGAACGTGGTTGTAAGAATCCTTCTTTTATTTAAAGATAATACAAATGTATCCTATTTTCTCAATAAGTTGTTTATGTGTTTACTTGAATGACTTATTTCTTAAATTCCTTGATCATTAAGATAGATTTGTGATTTTTGAATTAGTATATGTTGCAGGTGCTTTTGATTCTCTTCCATGTCTTTGTTTGTAGATCTTAAGAGGTGACTTCTTGGAGCGACGAGAAAGAAGAATTCAACTAGCATTGGATCACAGGTAGGTCCTTTCTTCATCATAGAAAATTCTAAATTACATATAATCTAGAGAAAGTAGTTTACATTTGTCATGTTTGTTTCTAGCTATCCTTGTGATACTAGGGAGATCTTTCTTGTCCGCAAGAACGATTTATCCGCCTAACAAAATGGCGACTCCACTGGGGAATCTTTCTTGAACTTAGTTTTCTTTTTATCTTTGAGTTTGAATTATGAAAGTGTTTTTCTGATTTTGATTAGTCTACACTGGGTTGGGAAATTATTTCAATAGAATCCCTGAAAATTACTTGAGATTTTTTTTATTTTTCTTTATGTTTTCTGGTCTCTGCACTTTTTCTTTGAAAACAGTGCGATAACCTCCACAGTTTCTCTGTGTAAACAGTGCGGTACTGCACCTTTTTATACCGAAACCTGCGGACTCAAGAAAATTTTTGAAAATTTTAAAGATTCTCTTTTCTGGAACTAGCTTACATGATTCTCTGTATTTTCCCAGACTTGTCTTGACTGTCAAAAGCCTTGTGTGAATTTCTTTTCAGCAATTTTACAATCTCATCAGTCTCTGTTAAGTTAATTGGGTGTTTTGATTTTCTTTTTGAAGAAATTCTTATTTTGATTTCCTTTGGTCATTAATTCAAGGTTTGTCTCAGTCTCTTAACAATTTTGAATCTTTTTGCTTTTGTTTTTGCAAAAAAAATTCCCCCTCATTCGCCAGGGGGAGCTAAATTGTGTTTGAGTGTTAATCGTCTTTGAGTGTTTTTATTTTTTGATCTTTGGAACTCTCACTCAATTTTCTTTACTTACACTTGATTGGTTCTTAGATTACATTAGAATCATCTTGTGTTTGAGAATTCTCTTGCATAGATCACATTTGCATAATTATAATTCTCATTTTCAGAATATGAATGAAAAATGTGCATAGATTACATTTGCATACTTTTCATGTGAATTATGCATAGATTACAACTGCATAGTTTACATTCTGGAAAAATCAATCATAGATTTAGTTTGTTTTCTTTGATTTGAATTTACATGTTTTTATGCTTGTTTTAAAACATAAAAATTAAAAAAATTGTTTTGAATTGATAAGAATTAGTTTTCTTGATGAAATTAGTGCATTAGAGAATTTGTTATATTTTCTCTTATTTATCAATTTTTGCATTGTTGGAAGTGAATGGAAACTCTCTCCTTACTTCAATTAGGATTCATCGAATTGAAAAGATTACATTATCATATTCGATTACATTCAGTTTTGGGTCGGGTCATAACACCATTGGTTTCATATCCATTTACCCTTTGAGTAATAACAACCCAAATAACACAATGCTTAATAAAATTCATCTAGTAATTTTTACATTTTTAGGGCTCTTTCCACCAACATAGCTCATACTAGTGTCTTGGAATAGGTTTTAGTTAACTCTCCAAGACAATAAAACAAACAAGTAGTCGATCTTGTGGTAGGAAAAATCCAATAGTAGCATGTATGCTCTGGGAAGCTCCTCTTAAAGGAGTCAAGCACGAGATCGTATCCGAACCAGTGAGGTAATCAATCCTTCCTCATTAGGAATGATAGAAGATATACACGTATTAACAACGGTAAATCTCAGATTGACCATTTTCGAGGAGCCTGGGGTCACTTGTTGGTAAACCTTGGATTATGTCAGGGAGCCTTCAAGGGGATTGAGATTTGTTACTCTGCCCTTGCGTGTGTATCGAATCGTAGACTATTCCCCCAGGTATATTTGTTCTTGTTGGTAACCTTAGTGGCCATAAACTTTAGGATTCTTTCCCAAGGTGACGGTGGAGGGAAGATCCCACTGTACCTGGAGCAGACGTTGACTAGACTCACTTAGACTCTCTGGAGGGTTCTCTTCACTCGAGATGGTTTAAGTGGAGAAACTTGCACCGGTCTGTTTCATTAAGCAGGTTGTCGGGGTAACTATTCCAACCGCCATTTCTACATTAAAATTCTACGATGTTGGATTTCATCACCAACTTGTGTTTTTAGTGCAGGAATCTACTGTTTGTGTGTGGTTAGACTCCTAGATTTGTTAGCACGTGTTCATTTGTTTGTTTTACTTTTTTAGAGACCATAGGTGTGGATTGTGAATTGCGAATTGTTAATTTTAGTTTTAAATTGTTAATAAAATTCACTGAAGTTGAATCTAATGGCAACTATTCCGGAATTTACCAACCAAGGAACCCCTCTTAATGAGAATCCTAGTACTTTTCCTTGCTTTGGAAATGTTGGTCCTCTTTATATGGCTACATTGTCATTACCTGGATTTACAATAGGTTTACCGGTATGGTTATTTTCAACTTTGTTGGCCCCGAATACTCCAATTATTCCACCTCAACCGAATGCTTCACCTCAACAGAGTTCACCATCTCAACATCACCAACCTTCTGTTGACCCTTTACCTTCTTCACCCAATATGTCTTCATCCCTTTCTTCCTCTTCGCTTGGTAAAATCCTTGACGCTAGTAACCAGGTGACTAAGAAGAAGAAGAAAGGGAAGAAGAAGAAGAAGAAGCAAGATAAGAAAGAATTCAACCAGTCAACCATGGCTGTAAGTGTTAGTAGTGTTGAGGAAACCTCCAACATGCATCGTAAACCCAAATTCCCTTGCAAGATTTGTAAGGGTGACCACTTCCTTATAAATTTTCCTAGTATTCCAAAGGTCTTGGAATTATGGTCAGAAAAATCTCATCAACTTTCCGTTGATCCATCAACCAGTGATTGTCAGGTTCCTGGGAAAAAGGGTAAAGTTAGGTTTACTTGTAGGTTATGCAAAGGGAGTCATCAAACTCACATTTTTCCTCACATGGATGAAGCCTCAAAATTGTTGGAAAAACTTACTGTTCCACAACAAAAACTTCCAACCGGTTACCATTAACTTTCTCCCAACCTACCGTCAATTGACGGAGTGATTGATCTAATTCCAAGTACAGCCAATCCCACTCTTCCATTGGAGAGTGAAACTGATATCACTCAGGTTGATGATCCATTAGTTGATCAAATGGTCGACTCAATTTCACATTCGGTCGATCCCACTCTCCCTGTAGAGAGTGAAATTCATACCGCTCAGGTTCTTCTTGTTACATCAAATTCTTCTACGCTAGGGGGCACTTCACCTGTTCCTACAGAACCCCCTCCAAGTACCGAGGTATTTTCCTTTGATTGGAATAGACTGACAGAACCTCATCTTCCTTTCTCCATCCCTTTCCAAATCATTGTGAAGGCTTGTGGTACAAATGTGCATCGCACAAATATAGATGAAGCTGCTTCTGTTAGTATTTTATCCTCAACTACTTGGCAAGCTTTGGGTTCCCCTCAGCTTGTGCCTGTTACGTAGAATTTGTCAGCTTTTAACAGAACCATTAGTGAACCTTTAGGGATCCTTCCTAAGTTTTCTATTACTTTGGAAGGTAAAACTGTCTGTATTGATCTTATGGAAGTTCGAGGCCCCTTGGATTTCAATTTACTCCTTGGGCGAGACTATGTCTATGCAATGAAAGTTGTCGTATCGACACTCTTTCGCATGATGTCTTTCCCTCACAATGGAAACATTGTGACTGTTGACCAACTTTCATTCACTAGTCTTGATTCAAATACCAATAATCTGACACCCCTAAATGTTCCTTATACTAAAGTGGTATCTACCTCGCCACGGGTTAATTATGTGGCAATCGGTCCCATGTTTTCAGTTACCGATGAAAGTGAGCCTCTCACTGTTTGCTCGACTTCCTTTGACTTAGATCCGGTAATTGACATGGAAAACCCTCTGGGATTATTTGAACGCAATGTTCTTATCCCTTTTGAGTCCCTTAACACGTGTTCCTTCCAGAGAATTGTTCTTCCATCTGTTGAAGACCTCTTGGAAGCCATGATCGAGGTGTGTCCCTTGACATGTCTTTCTTCCAGTTGGAAGCAATGACAAGGGAACCAAGAGGAAAGTTCCTTTTACTGTGTCAACCTCATTAAAAAATGAATAAGTGGTTAAAGAGGAAAGTTCCTTTTACTGTGTCAACCTCGTTAAAAAATGAATCAGTGGTTAAAGAGGAAAGTTCCTTTTACTGTGTCAACCTTGTTAAAAAATGAATCAGTGGTTAAAGAGGAAAGTTATTTTTACTGTGTCAACCTCGTTAAAAAATGAAACATGTCTTAGATATGAGGAAAGTTCTTTTCCTGTGTCAACCTCATTAAAAAATGAATCATTAGGTTATGTAGGTAGATTGTAGCGAGTAGCTATGAGGACGGTTCTTTCACTGTGTCAACCTCGTTAAAAAATGAAACAGACCCATGAGGATAGTTCTTTTCCTGTGTCAACCTCATTAAAAAATGAATTAGTAGGTTATGTAGGTAGATTGTAGAGAGTAGATTGATATATTCCATGAGGATGGTTCTTCTCTTGTGTCAACCTCGTTAAAAAATGAAACAGATACCAAGAGGTAAGTTCCTTTTACTGTGTCAACTTCGTTAAAAAATCAATCAGTGGGTATTGAGGATGGTTCTTTTCCTGTGTCAACCTCGTTAAAAAATGAAACAGATCATTATGAGGATGGTTCTTTTCCTGTGTCAACCTCGTTAAAAAATGAAACAAATCCTCTCCTGCCAAGTTGAGTCTTTCATCTAATCTCGTAAATGAACCTTCATTCCATCCAACTATTAGTAACTAGTAGTCTACTTAATTGAATGAAATGAAGCTTGGGGGGCATGTACTCTAGCAAGTTACGATTAGGGGGCATTTAAACCTACTTTCAAGCACAGTTTTCCTATGTTTCAAGCTTGTGTAAAAATGAAACCAATCTCAAGCATGATTTTTCCTTTGTTTCAAGATTGTGTAAAAATGAAACAAACCCATTCTCAAGCATAGTTTTCCTACGTTTCAAGCTTGTGTAAAAATGAAACCACTTTCAAGCATGATTTTTCCTTTGTTTCAAGCTTGTGTAAAAATGAAACAAACCGCTTTCAAGCATAGTTTTCCTACGTTTCAAGCTTGTGTAAAAATGAAACCTATCTCAAGCAAAGTTTTCTTTGTTTCAAGCTTGTGTAAAAATGAAACCTATCTCGAGTCTATTTCGGTTATTATTTTCAAGACTCGTTAAACTCATGAAAATCCCGAGATTATTTTGCTATCTTTCATTCTCGTAAAACACATGAAAATTTCGAGTTATTTCCGTCTTTTCCTGCTCATAAATTAAATTGAAAGTCAGCCACATGAGTACATTTTTATCCCTTTTTCGAACTCGTTTTAAACTTACGAAAAAAGCGAAAACCATGAGTACATTTTTATCCCTTTTTCGAACTCGCTAAAACTTACAAAAAAGCGAAATCTTGAGTTCTCTTTTAAGCCCTTTTCAGACTCTCTAAACATGAAAAGATTTTCGAGTACTTGACTATTCGAACTCGTTAAAGGAAATGAACAGTCGTCCCTTCAGTATAAGTTTACCCCTTTTCCGGACTGAAATGGATTATTTACGAAAAAGGTATACGTTCACTAATCATGGTCAATAGAGTTCTCTCTTGTATTATTTTATCCTTTTTCGGGCTTGAGAGACTAATTTTACGAAAAATTACACCCATGGAGTTTTATTAAGTTTTTCTTCTGACTCCCTAAAACTGAAAAACACCGAATTTCTCCTATACTGGACTCGTTAAAACTCAACAGTAAAGGACCTGTTGATTACAAACAGGAACGAACCACTCCTTCTTAAGGTTCGATTTTAAACTAAGTTGGACTCATCCGAAGGATGAGCTTATATAACAAGCAAATGTTATCCTCCTCAAGCTTGTCAAAAATAAAGAGGTACTTGCCAGAAATGGTGGGGGAAAAAGAGAGAAAATGGATCCAGTTGTTTAACTTTGATTAAAAGCAGTATACCACTCTTGAACACGACACTTTTGTCACACTTCTACTTGGGTTGGGAAAATCCTTTGCCTATCAGTTAATCAAACCACCTTGAAAGTCTTCAGCCGGTTTCTAGGTATTAGCTTTAGGTCAATTGTCACCAAACCATCTGCAGTGTCGTTATGTGTTCAAGACGACAGTTCAAATAAACTATTCATCTGCAAACATATGTCTCCATTCGCGTTGACCATCCCTGAGTCAGTCCTTGCAAAATATTTCTACAAAACTTGATCTAATGGTTTTGTGTCGTGGACTTTTCTATGACAGGTCACTTTCTATCGACGACATCATATCATCTAGGAAGTTGATCTAGAATCCTTCAGTACCTTGGAATCTGCATGCCTTAATTGCAGGTTTCTCGCCTTTGATGACAGGTTGCATCATTGACCTTCGATCGAATGATTATGTGAAATGTTCGACTTCAGGTCACAAATTCACATTTCATAGATTGTACTGAGTACTTTGAGAACCGTTTTCATTATTGGTGGTTTCTCTCACACTTGTTAATAGTTCACATCATTGACTGGTAATCAAGTGGTTTCTACCATGTTCGACTTCGACACAATCAATCGCATGGTTAGAATCGTACTAGTTCGGGAAGCAGAAATCAAGACCCTGGATCTAGTTTCCACCATCCAAGCTGTGAGGAGTTTTATTGTTCATTATACAATAGACTATTCATGACATGGTTGCATCCATATTGTGTCTACTATTGATGTAATATTAAAATCATTTCTATATCAGAACATTTTAGTTAAGTTTTGATTTAGTTAGTTGTTGTTCTGAGTATGGGAATGCCTACCTCAGCGATGATATATATATATATGTTTGCATTGAATATTTTTACAGGTTCCAACTAGTGTCCACAAGCAAATCCTTGGAATGATAAAGCACTTCACTCTTCGAATTATCTCAAACTTCGCGCTTTAGGGGGAAATCTGTTACACATTATTTTGTCACCATGACATTTTACCGTCTATATGGGCTCATCAACACCTATATAATTCTCCCTTAGAAGTCTACAACCCTAAAGTTCCTAAACCAAGTCCTGAATTTGGAGAAAATCTTGTAAAAATCATAAAAGTATAGGTACCGCACTTTTCCCTAGATTTACCTGCGGCACCGCATCCTTTTGCTCCAAACACTGCGGAGCCGACCGCACATTTTCTTCATTAAAAGTGCGGACCCATGTAAAAGTTAATTTTAAGGTGAAAGTAAATTCTAGAAGCCCAGCTGGTCGAATATTGTCCCAGATGGAAGCTTCTAGAATGCATTATCCAGTCGAAGCTTTACTCCCTCCATTATCATGAACATTCATTCCTTCATAAAAGGAGCCTATTCCTTAGATTTTGGAACTTAATCCCTTGATAAGGGGACTCTATCCCTTCCATTTTGGAACTATAAACACTTTCCTTTTCCTATAAATTGAAGCTTTGGTTCAGTCTCAAGGGTGCATGCTGATATATGTAAAACTTCTCTATACATTTTGTATACACTTAGTACTTGATTTGTACTTAGTAGCTACGATAGAGACGGGAATTGCTGAAAAAACATACTCTTTTTGCTAGCTGTTAGCCATGCGAGAACGATTACACACTCGTATTTAGGCTGGTTCAAAGAGTGGAAGGGCTTGTCAGACCAAAGGAAAACGCTTGTTCCGAACCCCGGAAAGACCTGTATGACATCGAGGCGAACGCGGTTGTAAGAATCCTTCTTTTATTTAAAGATAATACAAATGTGTCCTATTTTCTCAATAAGTTGTTTATGTGTTTACTTGAATGACTTATTTCTTAAATTCTTTGATCATTAAGATAGATTTTTGATTTTTGAATTAGTATATGTTGCAGGTGCTTTTGATTCTCTTCCATGTCTTTGTTTGCAAATCTTAAGAGGTGACTTCTTGGAGCAATAGGAAAGAAGAATTCAACTAGCATTGGATCACAGGTAGGTCCTTTCTTCATCATAGAAAATTATAAATTACATATAATCTAGAGAAAGTAGTTTACATTTGTCCTGTTTGTTTCTAGCTATCCTTGTGATACTAGGGATATATTTCTTGTCCGAAAGAATGATTTATCCGCCTAACAATGGGTTTTTACCGAAATTTCCAGTAGCACCTGTTTTAACTGAATTTTGACACTTGTCAACAAGTTTTTTCGAGCCAATTAAGGATGGATACGAACCCATAACTAAATGGATAATATAAGTGATGGTGAGAGGTAGTTATGAGGTTGTTGGAGGTCTTATTAAATGAAGCTACATGGTTATTAAATACCCGAGACACAAGGAGAAAATTCAGTAGAAAAAGGGGCAGCATGATAGTTCACTCAACATTCCAGCTCAGGATCCTTCTCTTCTTCTTTCTCCATTTGTCCTTTCTGTTAGATTTTGAGGGGATAAGGATGTAATGTCTTTTGACACATATGCTATGTTAGAATTAATGTTTACTTCTTTTTAGAAGATATGGAGTTGGTTCCTCTCTTGCTACAAATAGCACTTGTAAATACAATTTCCAGGTTGGAAGTCAGTCTACCTGTAGACTGAAAATAATAGAAAAAACCTTTTTGCTTCATGCTGGAGGATTTTGTGATTCAAGGAACATCTAATGTGTGGTGTGCATCTTTCCTTTGTTAATTTCTTCTCAAATATAAATTGTAGCAACTAGTGAAGTGTGAGTGAGAATTTGTTAAAGGATTTAACAGTAAATTATCTGCTTTCAATTTTTTGCAAGTTATATGTGTGTAATAGAACATGTCAGTAAATATTTCATAAAGTATTTGTGGAATAATTTATACATGCAATCTATTTTCTAAGTGTTGTTTTCTTAAAACAAACAGAGTTTGTGTTAAAGATTATTAACATAGCTGTGTGACTGATTTAGGATAGAAATATTTTCTGAAATAGGTACCAGTTATTCATCTTCTTCCACTTGTGTTCTCTACTCCCTATATTACCTTTTACCCACACAATTGATAGTTTCCACAGCTTTCCAAATGCATGAAATTCTTAAAGAACATAAAATCATTTCAAATTCTTTGAGAAAGCCATCCCACCACTCAAACAACCCCTTTAAACTTGAAATGAACTATGATTTGTAAGGCCTACTCCTTAAGCAATCAAGGAGTGACTTCTTACGCTAACAACTCTAACATAAGCAATCTAAAGGAAATCAATTTCACTCGATACATTTTGTTTTGTATTCTAAATTATTCTAAATTTCTGCAATCGAAAGACAAACCCAATGAAATCAAAGGCTTGACGAAAACTAATTTAAGTACGATTATTGAAATAAAATATTTTCAAAGCAGGAAATTCAAACTCTAATTATTCAAAAGGTAGAGGCAAGCAATCATCAAAACCTAATATCCAAGAAATTTAAATGTAATGCTACAACTTGGGAAAGAAAACTAGAATCAAATTATGTTCAAAAATAAAATACATTCAAACCACATTGCTAGGAAGTCAATATCTATGTTACAGCACTCGGAATGGAAATAAAATTGATTATATCTTGTGAAAATAAATCTAGGTTATCTTAGGAAAATATTGATGTTCAAAATGAAATGCCTTGAATTAAATCACGTTGCTTGAATTAAATGATACCGCTTAAAATTGACTTGAATTAAACAATCATAATGTTCAAGATAAATCACACAACTCGAATGAAGAACATGACATCTATTGCTACCAAACACAAATTCATTCTTTCAAACCATATATTCATATTCAGATCCACACCATATATCAATCTCAGGAATCACTATAATCCTATATCGTGGATGCTGCAATTATAAATATGAGAAAAGGTGACTAAGTAGAGAAGCAGAGCATGGCTCTGTGTGAACTCAAGTTATAAAATAAATCGGAGATATTCAACATAGGAGAGCAATCCTGAAATTGTGTAATCTAGCTATCTAAATTATTTAATGAATCTTATCTCCAGAGGTGGTGGGCCCTCCCACACCTAGAGTAATTTGACTTACTGCAATGAAATAAAGATTTAAAATATCAAAGGTAGAGTATGAAATTAACCATGGCAACAGCGCATCTGCTCACATGCCCACAACGTGAAGGCGATCACGTATATTTTTAAAATGACATTTGGAAATCGAAATCAATTGACATAAGTCACAGACAACAACAATTCTAATTTTTACCAGCTAGCTCTCCTACAACTTGCCCGTGGATTAGAAAGAAACCAAAGGTTGATCATCTTCGTTCCTTTATCTCAACTCCAAGAACAATATCATACTGGAAATTATTTAAAAACTTAGATAGATCTCGCTTTGGTCACTGCCTAACTGTCAAAAATAAATACAAAGCTCTGCGCTCGTAAAACAATTTATGAAAAGAAATGGACATCACTGGAAGGAATCTGATTGCATGAATAAGTGGAATTTACACAGAGATTGAATATTAGTAGCGACATAACGCAAATGAACTAGGAGATCTCTAATTTAATCTCAATTTCTCTCACAATGCCCCCCTCTCTCCCCCCCCCCCCCCACCCCCCCCTTGTGTACCTAGCTTAACTCCTCTACTAGCTTTTGTAGGCAATATTGTTACACATAAAATAGCAAAGATTTATTACATAGCAAAACTAGAGATCCACAGCTAATATTAGCCTTTGAAATCCAATTTCAAGTACGTATTTGATTTACATAAGTAACTAACTCCAACCAAGTCCTATTCTTGGGTTGTTCTTGATTGCATGTTGATCTGGAGGCAGACTGCTTTGGGATCATCGAGCTCATTCTAGAAGAATGACAGTTTGAAATTATTTGCAAATTTGGGAAAAAAAATTAATTTCCTTCTAGAGACCCATATGTGTGACCTAGGTGCAATCCAAGTTATGGGAAGGTATTAGAACATTATTTTTGACAATAAACTCTCTCGGTTTCTCTGGAAGCATGCCAAAAGTGTCAAAGCCCCAAATTGGACATTTTTGTACTCTACTGACTTGTGAAGAATTTCGGCAATGGAACCCTGTGACAAATGAACTTAATGAAACCATCATTAGTAAATCATGACATAATCATCTTTAATCATAGAAAATCTAAGAAAACTAATGATAACCAACCATAGAGCGTATTTTACGGAAAGTTACGGAATTAGGGTATTGAACGGGGTAAAAACCTAGGGTTTTTAGGGTATGAACGGTGATATTGCATGAAGAAAACATGGGCATATTCGAGGTCCAAAATCCCCCCATGCCTTAGGTTTTGCATGTCCTCATGCAAACAAGTACTTTACTCACTTATAGATTTTATGGCATCATGGCTTTGGGCAGGCCAGTTTCCTTGCATTGTTTCCTTGGGAATTATCCCCTATTAATTAGGGAAATTCCTCATCCATAACTACGCAATCCATCATAGGCCTTCCTCTGACTACTTGCACCACCTGTACAATTTTGATGATTGTACAACTCATAGTACATTGCGCTTGAACTCAAATATTGGGTAACTTATAGATCATGCATGCATGAGTTATTTTTGGTTGATTTATCATTTAACTGGTTGATCACATAGTACACACCCCACTACTAGACCTCCCATTATTTCCTCCAACAGTTGGAACAAGTGTAACTTACTTTAACTCAGTTTAAATCAATTAATTAATTACAACCCAAAATAAACTCAACCTAGCCTCCTAAAAATTAGGATACACTCTACATGCCCCAAGTTAGGCCCTTAACTCAAATTAACTGAACCAAGTAAGTCAAACTAACTTAGTTAACTCGTACAAGTTTTCATGTGATATGGAATTACAATTTTCTCTTAATTTAATTCAAGGAAAATTAAATCAGGATTTTCTTGTTGCCATTTTTCAACATTTCTTGTTGCCATTTTCAACATTTTATAGGGATGGTTTTTGGATTTTTTCTTTTTTTCTTTTTTTAATTTTTTCGGGAAACTTTTCGTGCACACTGCCAAGGAAGATTGTGCAATTCTGGGCAATTGGGAAACTTCCCGTCTCACTACACTGCACAGTTTATGAGCTCAAGGAATGGATTGCGCAGTTTCTAAGCTTAGTGTTGGGCTACCATCCATGATTGTGCAGTTCTCAAGCTCAAGGTTGAGATTCCATTCTAGATTGCGCAATTTCCATCATCAAGGTTGGCTTGTGTTACACAACATTTTTTCAGTGTCCCTGCAATCCCCATCTCGCCCATTGGAGGCCATTTCTATGACCAATAAGTAATGTCATGCCTTGCAAAGACCATCATTGCATCCCTTTACATCAGAGCAATATTCCTCCTGTTGACAATTCCCTGAGCAGGACTGTAAAAACCCTTGTTTTTGCATTGGCGTTAGTAGCCAGTTACACTCCCGCGCCAAGCTAGAAAATTAACACTGAGCCCACGCTAGTTGGTGCTCTGTGCCAGTTAAGCACCCGCCCCAAGCTGTTTATGGAATATTTTTTAAAAATAGAGGTGGAGGTTCCATTCCAACCACCTCGAGGATGAGTCATTGGGAGTGGTTGAACTAAAACAACCATAGACTCCCTCCTTTAGTTAGTAGTTTCCACCTCCCTTGGGACCCTCCTAAAGGATAAGACTCCCTCCCACCTTTGTAGGGATCCCAACCTCCTCCTTTTCCTCTATAAAAGAAGCTATCTCTCTTAGTACAAGCTAGCTGAACTTAGAGAACTGATACTATAGTTGAATGACTAGAGAAGGTAGATAGAAGGAACTACGTTGAGGAGAGCTTGAGTCTATGCCTTCACCTCGTCCGAATTCCCTGATGAACATCTGAGACGTGCTTCACCTGAAACCCGCTAGAGGAGATTGCGACGTCAAAGCATCGTTTGTAACTCTTCCTTCTATTCATTTATATACATGACTACTGTTTGGTTCCACTATTGTGTTATGATGTTTGTGTAATGCGATATGTTTATCCCTCTTTGACTGGTTAATAGTTATGAGTGAAACTATGATGTCGTATGTTGTTCTTGTTTCTTATTCTATGTGCAGGTATCCGGGCAGAACAACGAACGGATTGTGATTTACCAATGCAAGATGTGTACGCCACCCGTTCCTCTTCATCCTGTCATTACCGTTGGTCCCGTTGCGAAATGGGTCATCGATTTTATGACGTGTAACCCTCACTCGGGCGAGGGGCATGCTTATATTATCGTAGTCGTGGACCGAAGCAATGCCTACACTTGCCGTCGACGATAAGACAGCTGCTCAGTTCATATTCAGTCACATTATTTCTAGGTTTGGTGTATCGCAAGCCATCGTTACCGATCATGGTTCCCATTTTCAGCATTATATGGTGGCGGAGTTGACTTCTAAGTTGGGTCTGCGTCACGACAGCTCAACGCCGTACTACCCTCAAGCCAATGGCCAGGTTGAAGCTGTGAACAAATTTCTTGTCACTATGCTTCAATATACGATTAGGATCCATAAATCAAATTGGCATCTCATGTTATTTTCGTCTCTTTGGGAATATCGAACCTCAGTTAAGACTGCAACCGAGTTTACTCCTTTCCAGTTGGTTTATGGCCTGGAAGCTACTCTCCCGATTGAATGTGAAATACCTTCACTCAAGTTAGTTGTTGAATTACTGCCAAATACTTCATCGTAGGAAGAACGTCTCCTTTATTTAGAAAGACTGGATGAAACCTTCCGCTTTGCTGCTTTTGTTATCAAAGCACAGAAAAAGCAGGTCAAAGCTCATTTTGACCAGTAAATTTCCCCTCGTTCCTTCATTGAAGGAGATCTCGTCCTCCTATATGACCAAGCTCATGATAAGCTGGGGGCAGGAAAATTTCAACCTATGTGGCATGGGCCCTACATCATTAAACATGTATTGTAGAATGGGGCCGATGAGCTTATTGATTACAAAGGTCATCCTCTTGAACAGCCCAAAAATGGGTTGTATCTCAAAAAATATTATGTGTGAATCATCCATGTGTAATAGGTGTACATAGGTGTCATTTTAATTTGTTGTACATGTTTTTGTTTAATGTGCTTTGTGAGAATTTTCCTGCTTATCAGTTCTTGCTTATGGTGCAGATGTCTATTACCCCTTATGTCAGTTTCGTGGATGGTGCTTCCCACAGTACCAGGAATTTGTCTTCGGCAGCCTAGGTAATTTATGATCCTGCTGGTGAGTTGATAGATCTGCAAGGTATTTTTCTAGGACAAGCTACAAACAATGTCGTTGAATATAGCGTTGTTATTGAGCTATTAACCAAAGCAATCAACCTTAGCATACGCGCATTTCTTTTAAATCTAGATTCACAGCTTGTCGTTATGCAACTCAATAGTCATTATTCAGTTAGAAATCCGCACATTCTGAGATTGTATTTACGTATTCATTTGCTAGAAATATATTTTGATTTTATTACATATCAGCATATTCCTAGACGAATGAATACATTAACTGATACAATGGCTAACATTGTATTAGATAGACATTTGCGTAATTTGTAAAATCATCATCACATGTAAAAGATCCATGTAGGAAAATAGATGTATATATATATATATATATATATATATCGCATGTTTGCAGCTGTGTGAATCATAACTTCAAAAATATATGTGTGTTTCTGTTACATCCTGAGAAATCATGTCTCTCAAAATATGCAGATGAAAATAAAACCTAGGTGTCTAATCAGCATAGTGCTCGTGATAACATGTCACTACCCGTACAAGCCGCCTCAGCAAGCGGTGAATTCGGCTGAGCACCCCCACTGTATGTCTTTGGTAGGCGCGTGGAACATCGTCAAATCGTGCATAGTCCGGGACTCCTCGGGTGATTCCCTCCAGATTACGCACTATCTCGTCTTCCTCGCCACCCTCACCTTGAGGGTCGAAATCGCGAGGGATTCACCTCGCTATCGGTGACATGCCTGCGGGTCTCTCTGGGCCAACATCTGCAAACACATGGATTTAATGTTAGAACACGCATAGATAAAAAAAGCATTATACTCATGAAACTTTAAAAAAAAAATGAGTCTCACCCAAATCTTCATCCCAATCCTCTCCCTCCGGGAGTGGGAGGTTCATATCTTCAGTGAAATCTGTACCAGAGTAGGGCCAGTCCTCCACGACAATCATTTTTCGGTGGAGCCAATCAAAGAATTCTGGTCTCCAGGACATCTATTGATCGCCCCCTGTCCTTGGCATCAGAGCTTCCCATCAGGCCATCCATGGTTCCCTCGCTGGTGGTGTCGGGACTATGACTTCCTTTCGCTGGAAAATGGGTAGTCGTTCTAAGAAGAATGATACCAGAATAGATCCATAACCAAATTGCTTCAATTTGGTCTTCTTTCATTTTTTTAGCTCGTGTTTCATGTTTATTGTCACGGCCTCTACCCAATTGTAGATGGTCGGTGCCAAGCAGTCTACAGCAAGAAGCAATTGTGTCTTTTTTGCTTCGTGCGGTGCTTGTGATCTCGTACTTCGTGTGATGGTATGTAGCACTACTCTGAGTTTCAATTCTGGGATAGTCTGGATATCAACTTTCCCATTGCCTGATCCTTTCCATGCCCCTGGACATACCCTGTCTATCACCATGGTCATGTTTTCCATGCAAGGCCGAGTGCCGGTTAGGATTGGTGCTACTCCCCTCCACGATAATCCTGTTATGAAAGAGACGTCAAAGTCTTCAATTTCAATTTCTTGATCCTGAAGGATGAACTTCTCTTAATTTTCATCCCATATGTTGAATAGATACTGTAATAACTCTAGTTGGGCTCGGATACATGGCGTTAGGAAGAATTTTTTCAGACCACAATTTCTAAGAGCTTCCATGACTCTCTCATTGTCCATGGCCAGCTCGTCTTCTTTGCTATGTTCCCGTTCTTTCCATTCTATGACCATTTTTCCTCTTTCTACCTATAAACATATTCATATGAGTGGTATTAGCCATTTTTGAACCTTAAATTTGTGAATAATTGGGGTATTTGATTAAATTTTTACGTAAAAATGGTTTGCGTCGTTGGCGCAACTATTTTCCAAATAGTCGCGCCAATGGGCGCGTCCTAGTGTATAAAATTGGGCGGTTGGCGCAACTCCGTGCTCGAAACCCGCACCGACTGTCGTGCCCTAATATTTACATTTCCTCCCCCATAATTTAAAATTGGAAATTGCAGATAGTAAGAAATGACTTAAAATGACAAGAGGGATCTCAGCGCTTATCTGGAACTGACGGATTTGAGATTGGTCTGCTGGATTGACAGCTATCATCGCCGCAAGATTGCATAGTGAAATGGGTAACTATTGCTCCACAAGAGGTAAAAAGTGAAAAGTAATCATTTTTACCATTTTTGGCATTTTATAACTTTTTCACAACCCTAATTAGGTTTTAAGACATATTTTTCGATTATTTTATTATATTATTTTTCGAAAAATGGGTTTTACACATGTCTCTTGTGCAGCAACAGGTTTTTCAGGACATAGTGATGAAGTAACGAGTTAAATTTTATACTTTTTCGGACTCGGTAAAAACAAAAAAAAGTCACTACTTGAGTCATCTTTTACCTCTTTTCTGACTCTCTAAAACTGAAAAGATTACCGAGACTCTTTTCGTTTCGAACTCGTTAAATGGCTGTGAAGCGATATCCACCCAGTATACATTTAACCCTTTTTCGGGCTCGGATGGATTATTTACGAAAAACGAATACCTTAGCCTATCGCGACTAAGAGGTTCTTTCAGATATTATTTTCTACCTTTTCAGATCTGAGAGACTATTTACGAAAAGGGCCATGATGGAATTTTCTTTTCTGCCTTCTTTTCAAACTCTCTAAACATGAAAAGATGTCGAGTTTTCCCTTTGTCAAACTCGTTAAACACTGATGACATCGGGTTTCGTCGCCATGACGTTACTCGAGTTCCTCCTTCCTAGGGCTCGTAAAATGTACTAGGTTGGATTTGTCCGAAGTATAAACTTAAAACACAAGCATATGCTATCCCCTTCAAGCTTGTTTTAAAAATAATTGGGGTACTCACCAGAAATGGTGGGGGGAAATGGAACCAAGTTTTAGTTATGTTGGTAGTATGTCGATCTTGAACATGGCACTTGTCTGTATTCATGTTGGGTTGGGGACATCTCATTTCGTCATTTTTTCCTCCATGGGTTTGGGTAATCTCTTTTGACCTCACATCTGCTCTTTTCCACGTCGTCATGACTTCAGATCCTTTGATGTCAAATACTCCCAAATCCAGTGTCATGTTGCTGATATGTTCAAGATAAGTTTGTCTCTGTAGTTTTCAACATCCCTCTGATTCGTTGTTGGTCCTGATTCACTATTATCATGTTCCTCTGTCTCGTATTGATGATGTGGGAAACATTATGGCCCACCTTCGATCAGGTCTCTTCCTGTTGACTTCAACTCATTATCCAGGAATTTCATCGACAGACTCTATTCTGGTACGTTGGAGCCTGCACGCCTTAATGGCAGGTTTTTCGCATTCGACACAAGGTCCACATCATTGGCCTTCGATCAAGTGATTCTGCGGATATTTAACGCCAGATCATTGTTTACATCCCATGGATTGTACCGGTTGTACCTTGAGAGCCATTGTCAGTATTGGTGGTTTCTCTCGTACTTATTAACAGCTTTCATCATTGGTTGGTAATCAGGTAATTTTCTTGCATGTTCGACTTCAGCTCATATATTTGCATGCCTGAAATTGTACTTGTTCAGGTTGAGATGGAGCACAAGACCCTAGATTTTATCTGATAAATTCTAGGCTGCGGATTTTGGTGGATTTTTATGACTTATTACATGAATTTTTTTATTAGATGGCTGTGACCATACCTGAGTCTATTTGTTGATCCTTACTACTGGATGGTTGTGCCCATACCTCGGATCTCAGTTTTTATATATACTTTATTATGGATGGTTGCGCCCATGCCACATGTTCATGTATCAGAGATATCAGTTGTATTTGTAATTTTAGGTTTTCCGACAGCGGTGTTTGGTTCGAACGCATTCTCATAAAACATTTCGCCCCTCCCTCTCCCTCATACCTCATGCTTTAGGGGGCATATGTTACACAGCATTTTGTCACTATCCCTGCAATCACCATCTCACCCATTGGAGGGTCATTTCTGTGACCAATAAGTAGTGTCATGCCTTGCAAATACCATCATTGCATCCCTTTACATGAGAGCAATATTCCTCCTGTTGACAATTCCCTGAGCAGGACTGTAAAAACCCTTGTTTTTGCCTTGGCGCGAGTAGCCAGTTACACTCCCGCGTCGAGCTGGAAAATTAACACTGAGCCCACGCCAGTTGGTGCTCTATGCCAGTTAAGCGCCTGCGCCAACCTATTTATGAATTTTTTTTTTTAAATAGAGGTGGGGGTTCCATTCCAACCACCTCGAGGATGAGTCATTGGGAGTGGTTGAACTAAAACAACCACAGACTCCCTCCTTTAGTTAGTAGTTTCCACCTCCCTTGGAACTCTCCTAAAGGATAGGACTCCCTCCCACCTTTGTAGGGATCCCAACCTCCTCCTTTTCCTCTATAAAAGAAGCTATCTCTCTTAGTACAAGCTAGCTGAACTTGGAGAATTGATACTATAGCTGAATGACTAGAGAAGATAGATAGAAGGAACTACGTTGAGGAGAGCTTGAGTCTATGCCTTCACCCCGTCTGAATTCCCTGACGAACATCTGAGACGCGCTTCGCCTGAACCCTGCTGGAGGAGATTGCGACGTCAAAGCATCGGTTGTAAATTTTCCTTCTATTCATTTATATACATGACGACTGTTTGGTTCCACTATTGTGTTATGATGTTTGTGTAATGCGATATGTTTAGCCCTCTTTGACTGGTTAATATTTATGAGTGAAACTATGATGTCATATGTTGTTCTTGTTTCTTGTTCTATATGTAGGTATCTAGGCGTAACAGAGAACGGATTTTGATTTTCCAAGGCAGGAACGAGAGGCTACTACTCTTTCCGCAACAACGACAGTGTTGGATTCCAGGTTGGTCGATCTACTATATCTCTTGTTCATTCATTAACTAGGAAGAAACACTTTAGTGTGTCCCTTTATTTCTAGACCCACCCTAGGGCTAGAGGGATCGTCTCTGTCTGCAGAGAGGATTTACCTACGTAACAGCTTTCCCTCATGGATTGCACAGTTTCTGGAGGCAAGCCCATAACTGTTGTGAGGTCAAGTCAAAAGTTTAGCTTGTGACTTAAAAGATCAAATAAGTATCAAAACAAGTGAACACAAGCACAACATAAAAGGATAAATCTTGATCTTAACATGAATACTTAACGACAGTAAAATATAAGCTCTTGTGGACAGAAGGGAAGCCTCCAAAATCAAAGCATAGGAAAAAATTTGTAGGGTGATTGTAGCAGCTACAACAGTTTGACTACCTCAACTCTTAATCAAAGTTACAATGTAGACTCTTACAAAGACTTTTACATCATAATCACTTGGCTAGCCTTTTTTCCATGAATAATGGGGGTTGAGATGACATCCTCCTGAATTATGGGTGTGAAAACAGGAAGGTCAACTTCTGAGTGGCATAACTTTTGCATACAAAATCCAATTGGCACACTTCTTACATCGTTTAAAATATCTATGTGTGTAGAATAGAACGAAAAGGTGCAACACTAAAGTGGTTGTAACAACCCTAATTAAAATCCATGTAAAAAAATATATAATACATGGTTTATGGGACACATATTCCAAGTTGAATGGTGGGGAAAACATCCTAGCGGGTGTTCATTTGGTTTATTATGGGTAAGGAAATTGGTAAAGGCAAAGACAAAGGAATTTGGAGAGGCAAAAGTATTTTTGGCACATTTATTTATGAAAAATAATGGAATTAGGAGAAAAGGGAGATGAAAGGTCACAGGTTACATGTGAGGAGGAAATTGAAAGAAAATAATGTAAAGTGAATAAAATAGAGGCCTCTTCTATAAAAATGCTTCTGAGGATCAATTGGTACCTTTTGTCAGTTTAGTTTTGGAGCTCTCTCATTATTCTCTCTCTCTCTCTCTCACTCTTGGACACTTAAGAGTTTTTGGAGCACATTGGAATTTTGAGCAAGAAAGGAAAGAAAGTAGGTAGAAGGAGGAAGAAAGCAAGGAGGAGCAGGAATCAAGTAGCTACAGTAGGATTCTTGGTAGGTATCGATTTGCATGTATGTTTTCCTTGCTAGCTTTGGCATGCATGGTATTGCAATGCTTATTTTCTATCTTGTCATGGGTTTTTTCCAGTTGTGACCATGTATTCAGCCTAGCCTTGCCATTTCTGGATAGCCTTGATGAGATGGGTTCTCATACTTTGGTTGAGTTGGATTTCCAGATTGGATTCAAAGATGAGTGAGGTGAATCTTAGAATTGATATAACACATGGCCTAGTAACCCCTGAACAAGACTGTAGGTTGTGGTAAAGCCAAATAGTTTGTTGCCTCAGTGGGCCTAGGAATCATTTCCTGTGAATGGCAGGATAAACGGAAAAATCCTAGAGGTGGTTTTCCTCGGTTTAGGGCCTAGTGATCCGGGATGGATTGTGGTAAATTATGAGAGGTGGATACTCTCTGTTTTGGTCTAGTAGTCCCTGGATGGGATGTAAGGTAAATCCTAGAGAGTATGTCTCGATATAGGGCCTAGTGATCCCTGATTCAGACTATGGATTACAGTAAAGCCTAAGAGACTAGGATACAGAAAAATTCCTCACGATGTAGGCGGAGAAATCCAGTAGCATTCATGCTTGTTTGGTTCTTTTTGGTTGGTTATGAGTCCCACATTCATGCTTAAAATATGGAACAAGGGTGATTAGCTTAAGAGAGATTTGGCTCAGCCAATCTATGGTCGAGTGGAACGTGGAAATCCCATCTCCGTTTGGTTTTTACAGTCATTAATAAGAAGCTCATTCCTTTTGTATTTGATGTACAATTGCACTGGTTATTATGTGGATTCTATTTTTTTTGTTATTATGTTGGTTATAAGCATGTATGTTATTAGTGATGATGTATGGATATAATAATTTTTTTACTTGTAAATGAATGCACATTGTATCTATGGTCAAATAGATTGTATTGCAGCTTATGATGTAAGGGATAAATGCTTCTTAGCAATTCTCAGATAAGTATGAGACCCCTATGTTTAAATATGTTGTTTACACCTGTAGATGTAATGTTTGTGACATGTTTGATGAAATTATTGTCATGGATAGGAGGGATCCAGATTATTTTATGATGATATTATTTCTTCTGTACCTTTCTTTTAATGTTATTTATCATCTCCTAAAGTTTCATGAAGTTTAGGGCAGTGACCTGGGCTTGGGGGTTGAAAAGGTGTCACAAATCTTGGATTTGCAGGCACAAAACTAACCAATTGGGGCCCCGGTTGCATGCTTGTTGTGTTGTGCCTACAGCTATAGGTTCCTAGTCACTACCTTTCCTTGGCATACCTGCGACTATAGTCCAAAAAGGTCAAAAAATCAGTCTCCCTCAGGGGTTAGGGGCCTGGAAGGCTAAGTTACCTTCTAGGGATGTTTTTGATGTTGTGTAAGGTGTGTTTGTCATGTTTTCATCGGTTCCACTTCCTCAAGGCCATATAGGAGGTTGGATCTCATATTAGTAGCTTCTCGTCACATGTTTACCCCAATTGGTCAGTTACTTGGGTAGATGTGGGAAGAGGGTGTTATAGTGGAGAAGCTTTGCCCCCAAAAAAATTTGTTTTATGCCTCAAAATTATCCCGGAAGGTTTTAGACCTTATTTTGCCAAATTGGGTCCCGCTGGTAAAAAAAATCCTATGAGTTGATTCCTCCACTTTTTCCACTCTAAATTCATTGATATGGATGACAAATAATATAATGATCCAATCTAGATCACCTCTGTGTGTGTGTGTCTGTACACGCACACATAAGATACTCGAGAAGAAACATTATAGTAGTCTAGAATGCAATTTGAGGAAACCTTAGGAAAACTTAGAATGTTGGATTGAATTGAGTTTGTTGATGGACTACTATATTATGGTCAGGATCCTTTTGATTTGGAGGACATGTTTACGTTATTGCACTTATTTTCACTAGTGAAGATTGACTTCCTTGGGGATGAAAATATTGTGAGGACAAGGAAGGATGTAGGTTCTAGAGATGTTGGAAGAGATCTCATGATGGGATGAGGGTTCAAAAAGATGAAGTGATAGATTGGGGTTTGAATGCAAGAAAATGTGATCTAGCAAGTGATGACACGGAGGAGGAAATAATTGGTTCTGAAGATTCCAAGTTAGTGGAATTTCTTCCAATGCAGATCAAGATTAATGGTGAGGATAACGAAGTATTTGATCGTTGAAGATTGCAACAAGAAATAGTGAAGGAGGCATCCTGAAACATCATTCCTGATCCTAGTTGGAAAAGTGATCACCAAAACTAGGTGGGGGCCACACAGGTGATTTTTGTCGCAAAGTCTATTTTTAGACTATGTCTATTTTTAGACATATGGATCATGTTCTATAAGTTACGGGATGTTATTTATGGATGGTTGATCAAGTTGGAAAAATAGATGGATTTCTATTTTTAGACATATTGGGCGGAATCTATTTTTAGATTGCCAGTCTAAAAATAGGTATGTCGAATATTATTAGCTCTTAATAATATTTGGACTATAAACATTATCTTATTCTCTTGGAGCACTTCAGTTAAGTGCACAGATGTGGCGCAAGAGATGACAGAAGGAATTACACTATTCCTAAGGGTTAAGTGGAGCTATTGCATGGATACTTCAGTTAGAACTCATGTGAGAGAGTTTGGTGGAGTTGATCGAGGAAGTTAATGGAGTTGTGTTCAGTTTAACTAAGCTAAACATAGTTGAGCTAGTTGTATCTAGTCTAACTGATTGATACACTAGTGAGAGTGGTGTGAATTAATTATTAATTAATTCACTAATTATAAACTCATTAATCAACTAAAAAATACATCAGTTAACTTCAGTGCATGGACAGTTTCAGTGGAGACCAGTGCAGAGATAGGTGAAAGGGAAAGTATGACTATCAGTTGTGACTATAAGTGATGCATGGTTTGCATCCAACACTCAGTAGAGATGCCTATAAAGACTGCGTGAGCAAGGCTGGGGTAATTCATTCTCATCAAGAGGCATTCTTCAGCAGGGATTGCGCAGTAGAGGCAGGCTATCAAGTGGCAGAGATTGGAGCATGTGTTTTGCTAGATCTAGCGTGATTAGTGTGTAGCAAGTGGAGATTATACTGAGAGCTTGTGAGGAGCTTTGTATGATGATTTTTACATGATCTCTATGACATATATAATATACAAATAGTTGGGGGTTTTCAGCTTTAAGCTTTCCCATTACATACTGTGTTCATATGTGTGAATTTTTATGGTTTTAATGTGTGCATGCAATTGATTTTATTTCCACATGTAATGATCAATGGTAGAAGAGATTATGTATTGTGCATGAAGATAAAATAGTGTGTGATCAGGAGAATCTCGGTGAATAATATATCGCTTATTCAAATTTCTACATGTACATGTTAGATTTGAAATTTACTTTGGAGTTCAGTTAGGAGGGTAGGTCTGTATCCCATTCTAGATAGAGGTTTTCTTGATGGTTCTCTAGATTTAGTGGAATTTGGTAGGATGGGGAAGGTGGGGGAGGAAGGGATGTGATATCTATGACATATATAATATACATATAGTTGGGGGTTTTCATCTTTAAGCTTTCCCATTACATACTGTGTTCATATGTGTGAATTTTTATGGTTTTAATGTGTGCATGCAATTGATTTTATTTCCGCATGTGATGATAAATGGTAGAAGAGATTCTGTATTGTGCATGAAGATAAAATAGTGTGTGATCAAGAGAATCTCGGTGAATAATATATTAGTTATTCAAATTTCTACATGGTATCAGAGCGATATTGATCATTGGAGCAATTGCAAAGCAGTAAAGCGGTTGAGTTTTAGGATAAACTCAGGAAAATAAAAATGGAGAAGAATGACACTATTCCGGTATACTTGACAAAATTTGTCCACTACAGGGATGAGCTTCGGAGTATAGGAGTTAGCTTGGATGAGGAAGGACAAGTCAAGAAGGTTTGGATTCAAGCAAATAATCTCTACAAACTTGAAGTAGATGGGATGTCTACGGAGCTTCCTATTGTTGGGAAGTGTGAGAAAGACATGCAATTGATGCTTGAGAGGGAGCAAGTTTTGCATGTAGGTAAGAGTGAACCTCGGGATGTGGAGCAGCCACAAGATGAGGATCATGGAGTGGGAGAAACCACTCATGCAGAGAAATTTCGTGCCAAATGGGCAGAGGGAGTGCATGCAGCTATACCACCAGGTGAGAGGTGGGGCAACATGCATGAGTAATATAAAGAGGAAATTTTTGGGCAGGATTGATTGAGATGGTGTGGATCTCATGAATTGAACCTGGCTACGAGGTGCCCATAGAGCCGTAGTAGCCTGATCAGTTGGATTGATGCAGGCAGATCAAAGTGATAGTGTCAGATACTGTAGCGCGGATCAGAGTTGACAACAAGTGCAAGAGTGCATGGGTGCCAGAGTTCAATAGTGCAGTGGTTCTTGATGACATGTGCAGTTGGTACCAACAGAATTTGAAGACTTTGATGATATATGCATTATATTTATTGAGTTTTTTGGAGCCTATTCAGTTTCAGAGGAGTTGCAGAGCAGATGCATGGAGTTGCATGGCACTTGTAAAGGTTGTAGGGTGAATGCATGGAGTTGCATGTCGCATGCAAAGAAATTCCTTTCTTGTTGAGAGGGAGTGTTGAATATTGCAACAAGAAATAGTGAAGGAGGCATCTTGAAACATCATTCCTAATCCTAGTTGGAAAGTGATCGCCAAAACTAGGTGGGGGCCACATAGGTGATTTTTGTCGCAAAGTCTATTTTTAGACTATGTCTATTTTTAGACATATGGAGCATATTCTATAAGTTGCGGGATGCTATTTATGGATGGTTGGTCAAGTTGGAAAAATAGATGGATTTCTATTTTTAGACATATTTGGCGGAATCTATTTTTAGATTGCCAGTCTAAAAATAGATATGTCGAATATTATTAGCTCTTAATAATATTTGGACTCTAAACATTATCTTATTCTCTTGGAGCACTTCAGTTAAGTGCACAGATGTGGCACAGGAGCTGACAGAAGGAATTATGCTATTCCTGAGGGTTATGTGGAGCTATTGCATGGATACTTCAATTAGAACTCATGTGAGAGAGTTTGGTGGAGTTGATTGAGGAATTTAATGGAGTTGTGTTCAATTTAACTAATCTAAACATAGTTGAGCTATTTGTATCTAGTTTAACTGATTGATACAATTAGTGAGAGTGGTGTGAATTAATTATTAATTAATTCAATAATTATAAACTCATTAATCAACTAAATAATACATCAGTTAAATTCAGTGCATGGACAATTTCAGTGGAGACAGTGCAAAGATAGGTGAAAGGGCAAGTGTGACTATCAGTTGTGACTATAAGTGATGCATGATTTGCATCCAACACTCAGTAGAGATTCCTATAAAGACTACATGAGCAAGGCTGGGGTAATACATTCTCATCAAGAGGCATTCTTCAGTAGGGATTGCGCAGTAGAGGCAGGCTAAAGGCTAGCAAAGATCGGTGCATGGGATTTGCAAGATCGGGCCTGATTAGTGTGTAGCAAGTGGAGATTATATTGAGAGCTTGTGAGGCGCTTTGTATGATGATTGTTACATGATCTCTATGACATATATAATATACAGATAGTTGGGGGTTTTCATCTTTAAGCTTTCCCATTACATACTGTGTTCATATGTGTGAATTTTTATGGTTTTAATGTGTGCATGCAATTGATTTTATTTCTGCATGTGATGATCAATGGTTGAAGAGATTTTGTATTGTGCATGAAGATAAAATAGTGTGTGATCAGGATAATATCGGTGAATAATATATCAGTTATTCAAATTTCTACAAAGCTCAAGGATGCTCTCTGGGCTTACAGAATCACGTGGAAAGACACTACAGGATTTACACCATATAAGCTGGTGTATGGAAAAGAGGTAATGCTTCCTATTGAATTTCAGATACATACATATAAAATGGCTGCAAATTTAGGGATTGATCTCAATGAAGCACAAAAAGAGAGAATTATGCAATTGAACCAGTTAGATGAAATGAGGCAGCAAGCAGAGGAGAGAACAATCCTAATGCAGAAACAAAGGAAGCAGTGGCATGACTCACACATAAAGAAGAAATAATTTAAAGAAGTTGACTGGGCTTTACTGTTTGACTCCAAATTCAGAGATCATAAAGCCAAGTTCACAACACATTGGATGGGCCCATACGAAATAGTTCAAGTATTTGAAAATGGATCATTCAAACTTACTACAATTGATGGAGAAGGAAACACCTTTATTGTCAATGGACATAGGTTGAAACTCTATCATAAGCCCATCAACAAAGAAGATTTTATTCAAACTATATCTCAGCAAAAGGAGGTTAAGATATCATAGCCTTCAGCTTTGATATCTCTACCTTAGTCATTTCAATTTATTAAAAAATTAAAAATTAAAAAAATAATAAAACATAAAAAATTAAAAATTAAAAAATAATGGTTTAGATGTGAAAACTAGACTCCAGCACACTCTAAACCTGAATTCTTACTGGAAAACCAATCATTTGGTTGGTAAGAATTCATTGTTCTAGTTATTTCCTGTTTTTCACAAATTCAACAATGACTTGAGGACAAGTCAAAGAATTAGTGGGGGAGAAGAAACAGTGGTTTTTCCCTATCTCATCTCCTCATTCTCAAATTTTCAAGGAATTTGTTTCAGTAATTCAATATTTCAATAAGAGCTGTTTTGTTCTAATCAGTAAAGGGACCTATTCAAGCAACAAAATATGCAGTGGGACCTGTTTCAACATGATTATATAGAGGGACCTGTTCAAAGGCTATGTAAATACTACAAACAGCAAAGGGACCTGTTCAAAGACTGCATTAAAAGGTACATAAGGCTACTTCAACAATTTGCAAAGGTTTCCTATTAGAATTCTAAAAAAGGTTGCATCAACACCAAAGATGAATAGAAGCTTCACAAACATGAATCTTCAAATTTTAAGGGACCTGTTTTAGAAGACAGGGATCAGTTACAAAGACAATCAGATCAGTCACACTTGTACAAGCAAATCAGTTACACCTGCAAAAAGCAAAATCAAGATTTTATCAGCCAACAAGTGTAATGTAGTGAAATATTTTTGTTTTTAGCATTTAAATTCCTAGATTATTTTAGTGTTAATTAAATAATTATGATTGCTTATTATCAATTTCATAACCTATATCAATCCATTCTAAGCATTCTAACCTATGAAACCATAAGCTATCTTATTTCTTAATGGTTTTATAACCCTCGTGCACATATCCCTCTGTCTATTTCTATATGCTCATATCTATTACCATTCTGCCTATTTCTATACGAACATTTCTATTTTCATAACATCCATTCCTATTCCTACCCATACCATCCATTTTAACCATTCCTACCCATAACCTCATACATTCATCATTGTTTCAAATAGACCTCTGCCAACAAAGTACCAACGAGCCTTATAATGAGAAGATCCGTAAAAGGGAAGACATCTGTAAAATCACTTGTCCTCAATCGATCCTTTAGAATGGATAAGACATTTTGTGAAAGAAGAAGCGAAATCAGAAGCAAGGTGGTGCATAAGTGGAATGGTGCGGAACCATGAGAATAAGAAGTAGAATCTTGAGCGATAAAGTAAAAGCGGGTTTGAAATAGAAAACTGGCAGTATCGCGCAGTTGAAAAGTTGTATTTAAGTTTTATAAAAAAAACACGATATATGTTTGCTGTTGACACGTAAGGAGGTAGTGGAATTCTAATACCACTAATTTCATGTAGATTTGGAGTGTTAATGCTCGGAGGCTTCAAAAACGCGATATTCATTGGTGATCGTCTGATCAAGGTTTGCAACGCGACGAGCTGGGGGTCGTCGATTGAAGAAGTGCATGAATTGGTGGGACCCATTCTTAATATAACGTCAAGGTTTATGATTGGAGAACGTTTGATGCATGGTTTAACCTTAGATTTAATTGAAAGGTCAGGGCACATATATGGATCTAATTGAAAAGTCAGAGCACATATATATAATTTATGAAGTATCAAATGTTTATTTAATAAGTTATAAAAGAAGTCCATATCTGCTTATAAGTGTATCACTTTTGTTGACGGAAAATATGTCCGGCCCAGCATTAGGGGATCTCCCGGTAGAAAGTCCCACTATTAGACTTTGAACCGTTTGGAGTAGGGATCATCGGTGTGGGTCAGACCTCACAAGCAAATGACTTTCTCTTCATCCTCCTTCATTTTCTTTTCCTCTTCCTT